>BOLG01001316.1:0-600000 GCA_016861445.1 Oryzias woworae
ATGCATAAGTTGTCCAGAATAAACATGTTTGTTTAAATTTGTCACTCTGCTGTATTTCAACCATTTGCTAAAATCAGTTACTTTTTCCCCTAATTAATGTACACACAGCACCCCATATTGACAAAAAAACACAGCATTTTTGACATTTTTTCAGATTTATTAAAAAACATTTTTGAAACATTATAAAATTATAAAAAAAAAAAAAGAAAGAACCCAAAGATCACTGTGGCTGAGCTCCAGAGATGCAGTTGGGAGAAAGTTGTAGAAAGTCAACCATCACTGCTTCCCCCCCACCAGTCGGGGCTTTATGGCAGAGTGACCTGACTGAAGCCTCTCCTCAGTCCAAAACACATGAAAGCCTGAATGGAGTTTGTTAAAAAACACCTGAAGGACTCCAAGATGCTGAGAAATAAGATTCTCTGGTCTGATGAGACCAAGATAGAACTTTTTGGTCTAAATTCTAAGCGGTATGTGTGGAGAAAAGCAGGCACAGCTCATCACTTGTCCAATACAGTCCCAACAGTGAAGCATGGTGGTGGCAGCATCATGCTGTGGGGGTGACTGGTAGCAATGGAGGGAAAGATGAATGCGGCCAAACACAGGGATATCCTGGACCAAAACCTTCTCCAGAGTGTTCAGGACCTCAGACTGGACTGAAGGTTCACCTTCCAGCAAGACAATGACCCTAAACACACAGCTAAAATAACCAAGGAGTGTCTTCACAACAACTCTGTGACTGTTCTTGAATGTTCCAGCCAGAGCCCTGACTTAAACCCAATGGAGCATCTCTGGAGAGACCTGAAAATGGCTGTTCACCAACGTTTACCATCCAACCTGACAGAACTGGAGAGGATCTGCAATGGAGGAATGACAGAGGATCCCCAAATCCAGGAGTGAAAAACTTGTTGCATCTTTCCCAAAAAGAATCATGGCTGTATTAGATCATAAAGGTGCTGCTACTAAATACTGAGCAAAGGGTCTGAATACTTAGGACCATGTGATATTTTACTTTTTCTTTTTGAAGAAATCTGCAAAAATGTAAAAAATTCTGTGTTTTTTGTCAATATATGGGGTGCTGTGTGTACATTAATGAGGGAAAAATGAACTGAAATTATTTTGAAATAATAATGAAATTATGAAATAAACCAGAATTCTCCAGAAAAATGACAAAGTTCAGACATTCACAGCAGCAACAGTCTAAACTACCAGAAGGAATTCAGAGAATGTGTTTTTAGTTCCTAGATTATTCACAGGATGTTGACAAAAATGTTTGATGATTCGATGTTTGTTCTGTAAAACTTGAAAACATTAAAATTTATTTGTAGAATTAATGCTTTGTTTTAAATGGAACTGATCAAGTGTTCTGATTTAGTGTTCTGTTTTATTGATGTTCACTTTTGAAACTTGAAAGATTTTGCTTTATTTACTGTTTAGCTTGTAATATTTATACCTTTTTTTGTTTTCTGGGGGAAAACTGTTGCATCATGCTCCTTCAGTGCATCTGTTATGTTTAAAGTATGAAAGGAAATAAAGATTTAAATCTAAACAACCTGCTGATGATTACACATTTCTCTAATGAGTCACAGAGCGTTTAAATTGAACAAATATAGTCATTTGGTTTGTATCCTGATATTTATCGTTATCGCCTGATATGATCACTATCGTGAGAAAAAAAAAATTCACTATGCTGGTAAAAAAAACTGGGAGGTAAAACAGGATTAGAGGGGAGCGGTGAGTGTGCTGGTGGTTACCTTTCAGCATCCACTTTCAGTTTCTTGAAAGCTGTCTGCAGTATCTCCTCCTCGCAGTCTTGACCTCCTGCCTCCATTGTTGGAGGAGGCTGCTCTGACCAGCCACCCAGCTGCAACACACATACACAAATGGAAGTCATGGATGAAATCTTTGGTTTGTTTTGAGTTTCTGGAACGGTGGTGTAAAAAATGTGTTAGACACGGACTGTGAGAGCATTAGAAATAAAGGGGGAATGTTCTTTAGATACGCCATAATATGAAATGTCAGAAACATTAAATCAGAGACAGGAAGAGTAACTAAAAGGTGTAGAAATAAATACACATTTGGCAAAAGTGTAGATGTTTGTATATTTGTTCTATATTTTTCAGCTCCAACATAAGCTGCCATTTTTCCGCCATACACATGTTGCCATGTTTGAACCAGACAACGTCAGTAAAAAGCGATTGATTCGAGTCGGTCTGTGTCTTAATTTCTCAGCAGTCAGGAGTGAGCTTGTTAGAAAACCACACCCCTTTCACTTTAAAATGGGCGCAGGAAAATCTGTCAATGAGACATGTCAAACATCCAACACATCTGATTGGTCAGTTGAACTTGAATAACTTGCACTACAGGAAAATATGGAAAAAAGAAGAATTAGAGAATAACAGTTTCTACTACCACACACACACCTACACACTCAAATACCCACACAAACACGTTGGCACATTTTGAACCACAGTCTGCACAAACCTGCACACGTTCAAGCAGATCTATAAAGATGTACAGCCACAAACATGGATGCTCAAACATCTGCTTCTGCAGCTGTGAACCATGAATGAGGGATGGGACTTTCTTTGCTTGATAATCCTTAAACAGGACACTTACACAAACTTCGTGTGTGTGTGGGGGGGTCATAAGGTGCACACACTGGATAACTAGTCTATAAAGCGCTACTTGGTATGGTACCTTCATAGCTCTGTTCTCCAAATAATTGCCAGTCAATACACATTACGCTCTTGTGACATCTTTCATCTGCGTGTTCCCCGGGTTTGGACTGAATTTGGAAAACAAGGCTTCAGTTTTCTGCTGCCTCTGCCTGGAACTCCATCCAAACTCAGCTAAAGTGGTCTGAACTGTCTTCATTTACATCATTCCATACCATTCTGCATAGCATTGAGAAAAATGCCATCAATCAATGTTCTTGTTTCTGACTCCTGTAAATCATTGCACTGTAAAACTACTGTACTCTATTTATTGTAATGCTGCTCAACTTTTGCACCTCCCGAATGATGGTTTAGATTTATGAACCTGCCCTGTCACTTTGTCACACCTACATTTAATAACTTATATTGTACATATTCTTAATTCACTGCTCATTTCACTTTCGCTTTATTCTGTGACTTTATTTTGAAACGTGTACTGCTAACCACTTGGCAGGGTCATCCTTGTAAAAGAGCTCCTGAACTCAGCGTTAGACAAAGGTTGAATAAAAACGAAATAAAATAAGGTCACTAAATAACCCTGCTTTTGGCATAAATCAGGATGACTGACGCACCTGTCCAGAGGTGGAAATGATGAGTCATGCTAAAGCACAGTTTCCCTTTGATTTCTGCATTTTATCTGATGATCAACATAATTCTGAACCAACCAAAGAGCAAAGGCAGCTCAGACTCATGCTGTACAGGCTGGTCCGTGCCTACTAAGCTTTACGAACAGACATGTCCGTGGAACAGAAATTAGATTCCATTCTAGCACTGCCTTCAGGCCCGATTCCTGAGAGACAGTGAAACACAGTCAAATAACCTTCAGAAGCAGCGCTGCATGTAAACAGTGGACGTTCCTCTGCGCACAGTCAATAAAAGAAATCCAGACGTCGCCAAACTGCTGCCTGGTCTGAAAGCTACGTTATACGTGACATTTGTCCGCAATACTCACGGTTCACTGTCCCTGGACTCGGCAAAGAGAAAGGGAAGGTCCCTGGACATGCGACTGTTCTCCTCAGCAGATGAAACGCCAGTGATCCAAACGATAGCTGTGACAAGCTAGCGCCAATGTCTCCCGTGCTAGCTTTAGCAGCTAGCCTTAGCAGATAGCTGCGTGAGCCTTGTGAGGCTAAACAAAGTGTGCGTGGCCAAAATGAGACCAGCGGCGGTCTCGATGTCTTCCCACAGACCCTCAGCCAACAACTGGCACCACGAAGGAACCACGACAGCAGCAACCAGGCTGGGAGGCAATTTCTTCTACTGGGCCGCAGCTTGTTTACAGTCAAACCGTTGCAGTGACTTTGCAACAACAACGCTGCTGACGTCAAGAGGACGAAAATCACCGTGACGTAATTCAGTGAGTATGTCTTAGCTTCACTGTAAATAGGTATTTTATGCACGTGAATGTATGTGAAAATACGGAAAAAAGACCCAACTAAATGTCATTTTATTATAAAAGAGAAAAAAAGTTATTAACCATGGGTCATGGGTCAAGCTTGGAACTGCCCCCACCCCCACCTCCCCTGCAGATGCACCAGCTGGACGCGGGAGGAAACAGTGAAAAAAGCATTTTGAAAAACATTTATTTCGTTTAATAACAATTAAAAGCATCAATACAATATAAAACTAGATTTATAGCATTACCTGTGATAATGTTAGTGTGAACACTGTAAGCTCAATGTGGCTGCTAAATATGCTAGAGCTGAAGCTGATCACTTGCTAAAATATTAGCTAAATGCCAAATTAGCCTAAAAAACGTGAAAAAGTCCAACTTACCCAAAATAATAATCATATTACTAAAATATTTGCTAAACTACAAATTAGCTTAAAAAATAGAAAAATGTCTAAATTAGCCAAATCAGCTAGCACAATGCAAACATATTATCTAATCTGGCATCTTTTGAAACTGTTACAAACCAATACAGTTCTAAAGTCATAATATACACTCGGTATAGAGGTAGAAGACAAACTCCAGTGAGAAGATTTAAACGTTTCTTGGGCATGAGCGGAAATCCTGGCAAACACGTTCTCCCATTAAGTCACCATCTTCTCTCCCAAATGAATCTCATAAGCCATTTTTAATGAAGATAAAAAAGTGGTAGTTGGTTAAATAGATTATTAATGTATTTCCTTGTTCTCCAGGTCACACACTATCACCTCACACAGACTTGAGTAGTTTTTACTGTATAGTTTTGCAAGAAATAGTACTTAAACTTTGCAGTTTTTACCCAAAAACACTAAAAAAAGTGGCCAACTTTAAGTTTGAATAAAGTGACTTTGCTGCATAATTCCAGGACTTTAGTATTTCTTCAGGTCACCCACTATCACCTCACAGACTTTTAATAACAAACATTTAATAACAAATATTTAATAAATGTGGCATTTGAAATAGTAGGGTGGGCGGGACTTTCTTTGTGAGCCACGAGTCACTCGATTTTTAGACAACTTCGGTGCTCGTGCTTATGGCAGCCACCACCCCAAGTAAAATAATGATGGGTTTCCACTTTGTTGGATCTGTGATAGCAGACAGCTCCCCTCAGCTCTGTCAGCTGCTCTGCTTTGCACTTGTCAAATCAATGTTTGTATCCCGTCGTATTTATTAAAATAAAAAGTTGGTGTGTCCAAAACTTACGTTCTCTCTATAATACAGAAAAAAAATATCAAAGAATATTCAAATAAGTTTAATTTTACCTTAATATTTATTGCACTGATCAAAAACCTGCATGTCTGTTGGTTTCAGAGGGTTAAATTCACTTATTCAAAAATACTAACTATTTATGTATCAACATTTTCATTTTCTTCAACTCTGAGACCAACTGTTCATGTGCTCATCAAACCAGCCACCGGGAACAGGACCTCCCCTCACAGGTTGGGTGAAATTTAGTTTTACTTTGACATATTTCACATTGAATTTAACGTTACAATTTACAACAGTTTCAAGTTAAAGTTTGATTACATTGTTTTTACTTAAGAATTATTTATCTAATATGGATGTAATGTAAGCAGTATGATGTAATCGTTAAAATGTACTTGTAACACTACACAGATACAGTGTGACACCTGTAGCAGATGGTTCCATGCACAGTGTGGAGATGGATGAAGCCAAATTTCAGACAGCTAAAATCTCTGAATGGAACTGCTGTCTGTGCAGTTAAATCCATTACCTTATAATGATGTCGAAATGACCAAAATATCAGTGATCGGTTGATATATTGCCAAGAATTCATGTGAATAGTTCAATAAAAAAACAAAAAAGGCTCCTTAAAACATAATTAAATCAGCACAACTTCATAAAGATTACTTGTAAAAGGAATAATCAAGTCCTGAAGAAACTCTTTGTTAACTGTTCAAGGTCACCTTTGAGTTAAGAAGGCAAATTTGCTAGAATAAGTTCTGTTTTTCTTTGAATTTCCTCCAAACCATTGAATTATGATTTCCTAATAATTATGCATGATTTCATCACAAAAGAGGACATTCTACGACTGGTCTGATGTACAGTCCTTCTTACCTAGAGAGCAAGGAAATACTATTTAAGTGCATCACTATTTAGGTGAATTAGTCCTGTGCAAAGGCGAGCCGACACCTGTGCTCAGGTAAATGTTTATGTTAAGCTGAGATGGATGATGGAATGTTAAAAAAAAAGGAAAAAAAGGGAGAATTCCCAGCCATTCCCACACCAAGACCCGAAGCAGCAGCGGTGACCAGCCCCCCCCCCCCCCCCCCCCCCCCCCCCACACACACACACACACACACCTGTACTGTGGGGCCAACTGAGAAGATCCGCTCACCCCGCAAGTCCGGTCAAGCACCCAGACCAGGGCCCGCAGGACCGCCACACGAGCCCCCAAAACCCGAGAGCAGTGAGGTGTAGTGAGTGCAAGCCCTAGCCCAGCCAGAAGAGCAGCCTTCCCACCACACCAGGGGGCGCAGTGATATGAATTGATCCTTGTGGAAACACCATAACTTAATTCAATTCAATTCAATTTTATTTATATAGCCCAAAATCACAGCCACAGCCGTCTCATTGGACTGACATCAGTATATTGCAAGAACAAAAAAAATCAAACATGAAAAAGTAAACAATAGCTGGTTATTAAATAGACTAAGCTGAATAAACATCTCTGTCCTTACACCCTCCTTGGAGAGGAAAGTCTATTTAAAAAAAAAACCCTATCTCTTTTTTGGGGGAAAAACCAAGAAACCTCAGGGTTTCCCACATGAAGGAGAGATCCTCGGACGGACAGGTGATGTACTAGAACTATTAAAGAAAAGTGAGCTTAATTAATTCTACAACTACATGGTTGAATAACAAGTATATGTCTAATAAACAAACACATGTCTAGATAAACAGCTACAAGTTAAGATAACAGCTAAGTATTAAATAAACAAAGACATGTTTGAATAGAGTAGCAGATGGGCTTCATCCAGTAGGAGTTGTGGAACAGCTGGGGTTGATGGAGGAGCCAGAGGCAGGAAGACCCAAAGACATGAGCGGGAAGAGTCAAGGCGAGGTCACAGCCAAAGACAGGAGCGGGAAGAGCCAAAGGCGAGGTCATGGCCAAAGACAGGAGCGGAAAGAGCCAAAGGTGAGGTCACGACCAAAGACAGGACCGGGAAGAGCCAAAGGCGAGGTCACAGCCAAAGACAGGAGCAGGAAGAGCCAAAGGCGAGGTAACAGCCAAAGACAGGAGCAGGAAGAGCCAAAGGCGAGGTCACAGCCAAAGACAGGACCGGGAAGAGTCAAAGGCGAGGTCACGGCCAAAGACAGGACCGGGAAGAGTCAAAGGCGAGGTCACGGCCAAAGACAGGAGCGGGAAGAGTCAAAGGCGAGGTCACGGCCAAAGACAGGAGCGGAAAGAGCCAAAGATGAGGTCACAGCCAAAGACAGGAGCGGGAAGAGCCAAAGGTGAGGTCACGACCAAAGACAGGAGCGGGAAGAGTCAAGGCGAGTTCATAGCCAAAGACAGGAGCGGGAAGAGCCAAAGGCGAGGTCACGGCCAGAGACAGGAGCACAGACGATCCACCTGGAATCAGAAATCTGTCCCCCGTAGGAGCGGGGCTCACCTGTCTCGACCACGCCTTGCCTTGTCCTTTTGTGCTGTACATCAAACTCTGTTTGCATATGGATCCTCACCCTAGTCCTTACAGGTTCTGTACACCTGTCCAGGCTCTCTGGCAACAGGTATGTGCTGATTTATCAGTCTGGCTTAATGTTTCAATCACAGCTTCACCTTCACTTTGTGTGCTGGGTGACATGAGTGTCATCAATACAGAGGGAAGATTAGTATCTATAATCTTTTACTAAACTGGAAAAACAAGAAAAACAATGTAAATCATTACAGGAATCTGCTATTTGATCATATCAGCTTGGAAAAAATTAACTAAGAGGTTAAGTAACTGAAGAATTTAGTCTCTCTGGTCTCCCAGCCAACTTCATGACATAGGGGGTGGGGTGGCTGGGTGCTGCTGCTCCTCGTCCATCTGCTGGAGTTAGGAGGCTGGGCCCTCTGGTGCCCTGTGGGGGTAGTGAAGGGTCTGGGTAAGGCAGGCTGGTGTGCCGCATGGCTTTCCGAGCTATGGCATGGAGGAGTGTGGACATGCAATGGGTGTGGGTCTGGCCACACCCATTACTTGGGCGACATGGACGGCAGCCCAGGGCGGCATCCTCCAGGGGGCGGCCAGGATGAGGGCAAAAAAATCGTTCTGTTTCTTTAATAGCAACAACGCAGCGCACCTGTTCTTGTTATCTGAAGGTGAATTAAAGTTTCAAACAGCGCCCTCTGCTGCAAAACACTCAAACTGGTGCCCTCACCTCATTGCAGTACATTGTGGAATATACCAAGTCAAAAACGGCAGGAGGGGGTGGCAATTTACCGGTGGCTGGGTGGGTCACACACAGGTAAATGGGAACATTTTTCAGTCAAACACTCATCACAAGCTCAAATTACTTACAAATCAAATCACTTTAATTCATCACACCAAATTACAGAGTACATTGACCTTGAATGTCATTTCAAAACTCAATTCCAATCTCTCAAATAAAATATAACAGTTATTAGTTTAGTCCGAACTGATGTGATGAAGTGGTAGTTGGTGTCAGAGGATGCTAACTCGCAATATAAAGAAAAAGGCAAAACTGTCCAGCGCCCAATTTAGAAAAAAGAGGAAAGAAGACAAAGAGAAACATGAAAAGATATGATACTGAACATTGCTAATGTCATTATTTAAGCCTAAGACAACTTTATTAAACATGCACAATAATATTAGAAGAGAGTTAGACTAAGGCTAATGTTTGCTTGTGCTTTTAACGTTTAGTTAATCCAAACTCTATTTGTATATTAAATGCAGCTAATTAAATATTCATCAAATTTCACTCACATCCAACCGATTTTAAACAATTCCTTCACTCACGCTTTCATTAAAATAGCATAACATATGACCTGCTGTCAGGTTATTTAGATATTTATATTGACATATATCCAGGATTTTATCGACAAGTATTTTGACCGCATCATCATGGGAAAAGCACAAGCTCCAACATACAAGCGCAGACGCCAGGATGGTAAATGGTAAACAGCAGATGGACGTATATCCATGACTTTTTAACCAGTATAGAATTCCCTCATTAATTGTAGGAGTTACGTTCTAAAAACAACTCATGAAGGTGAAATCTGTGAATTAGGATTCCAGTTTTTTAACTCCTCACTGCACACTTACACTTTTCTCAGACATTTTCACACTTTTCTCTCTTGTTTAAACTCTAAAGTTCAAACCTTTGTAGAAAGATAAGTCCAGGATTACAGAATGAAGACAAAGATCTGATCAGGATCAAAGGTTTATGAAGATCTGGAGATTTGCACGTTTCTGCACAGGAGACACAGCAGGAGGAGATGGATTGACAAGGTCTCCAGCCAATCAGGACACAGAACAGGGTGCTGTTTAAATACAAAAGAAAAGCAGCAGCAGAATCGCTCAGACTGAGAAAGGATGAACTTCTGTGAGGAAAGAGAGCTCTGGATTCTGTTCTATTTGACATGGATTTGGGGATGTTCAGATAGAGGCACAGATTGTAGAAGGGTGGAATAAAAAGGGACATTCTGTGTGATCCTTGATCGTGCAGCCAAATTGAAGAAAAAAATCAGGCCTGTGATATTGGTCAGGGGGCCGGTTCGAATGTGGAGGTGGGCCGCATAGTTTTGGGATCCCTGCTTTAAAGTAATGACTGCAACACGCTATTCCGCCACTAGAGGGAGCAAAGGAAAAGCAAGACTATCAGGACAAGAGATCCAGAAATAAACAGCATATCTTTGCAAGCACGTGCAACGTCTGGGTAAGATGCAGTTTGGTTTCCCAAGCCCCATGCTGTTAAGGTGCTATAAAAATGATCAGCTGTGACACCACAATTACCAAAATGTTGTTGTTAAAAGAAGAAAGGCTGACGTGGAGCACTGAGCTTTTCAGGAAAAACTGACAGTTTTACTTATTCATGGAGCTGAATGCAAAACCTGCGTGCTTGGTACGTAATGAACAGATCGCTGGGCTCAAAGAATATAATAATCGGCAATACCATGAGACTCACCATAAAGAAAGGTTTGACCATTTTTAGGGCAGTTAAGAAGAGAGAAGTTAAACCAACTATTAGCTGGACTGAAAGAAAACAAACAAACAAAACCAGCAGTCTGCATTCACTGCAGCTGTGACGTCAGTGATGGAGCAGTGAAATCTTTCTACCGTATTGCAAAAAAGTTGGTGCAAACATCCAAACCATTTGCAGATGGTGAACTTCTGAAAAAAACTGCATGCTGAAGGCTGCAGAAACTGCAAAAAGCAGTTGACCTTTGACCAACAGAAGTGTGTCAAGGATTAGGATTGCAGATCCATCATCTCTCAGGAGACTTGGGCAGCCAAATGAAGGACAGAATCCAGACATTTATTGATGACATCACAGATATTACATAACTGTGTATATTTATTAGAGGTGTTGATGAGAACATCATAGCAGATTTGAAATCAGGCCTACTTGAGACTGGACTGGTTGAATGTGGTCCCTGAACCAAAATGAGTTTGACACCCCTTGGTTAAAGGATGTGGTTAATGTCAACCCATTGTGTACTATTTGTGATGTGAGAGGCTAAGCCACTAGATCAGGGGTGGGCAACTCCAGGCCTCAAGACCAACATTCCTGCATGTTTCCCAACATACCATGCTTTGGCATGTTCTAATTGGCTGGACACACCTGAAGCAGGTAATCAGTCATGAGTGGGGCTTGGATATCTGGAAATCATGCAGACACTGTGGCTCTCGAGGCCTGGAGTTGCCTATCCCTGCACTAGATGAATGACACAATACGGCAATCAAACACTTAAGTTTAACTGTAGTACAGTCGCTGCCTCTTGTGTGAGTGTCACCTCTAGTTCTTCAGAATAAACTGAATTGATGTCATTACTGAAAGTGCAGTAGACACAGCTAGAATTACATCCTTACACCTCAGAGTCCACCTCCCCCCAGAGTACGCACAATGAATCCTAGAAGAACTGTAGATCGGAAACCGATCAGCTTTAGATGTGAACAAAGGGGGCATATTGCCAAATTCTGCCCTGAAAATGTTAAGACTGGATCAAATGGGACCGGAAAGCATTCAAAACCAGTGGGAAACTAGAACCCACCAGTGTGCAGAGCCTCTGCTGTTCTGCATAGGTTTGAACCCCCTCAGCCAAATAATCAACAAGACTGCCTGTGGATACCGACTCAGGAATGAAGCAACCATCAGTCACCTCCTTTACATGGTTGACATCAAGCTATACGCTAAGAGCGAGCGCGCATTGACTCCCTGATCCACACCACCAGGATCTACAGTAATGACATTGGGATATCCTTCAGGCTTGAGAAATGCAGTCAGGTGACAAAGATACGAGGTAGTCCACACTGAAGGGGTCTCACTCCCAGAAGGAACAATAGAAGACTTTGAGGATGGTTACAAGAACCTTGGATTTCCACAGGCAAATGGCAACCTGGAACAGGCAACAAGGAAAGCCACAACAACCAAATACCTCCAACGAGTAGGGCAAGTCCTGAGAAGCCAGCTCAATGGCAAGAACAAGACTCGGGCAATAAACAGTTACGCACTGCCAGTCATCAGATACCCTGCAGGAGTAATGAGATGGTCAAAGGAAGAGATACAGACCACGGATGTTAAGACACGGAAGCTCCTCACCGTACATAGAGGGTCCCATCCCAAATCCAGCACCCTGAGACTGTATGCTCTACATAACCATAACTGGAGTGGCTGATATCCAGAAGTCCTATCAATGGTTAGAAAGGGCTGGCCTACAGGACAACACAGAAGCGCTCATCCTGACAGCTCAGGAACAAGCCCTGAACCCCAGAGTGATAGAGATTCAGATCTACCACACCAGACCAGACCCAAAGTGTAGGCTGTGCAAAGAGGCGCCTGAAACAATCCAGCACATAACTGCAGGGTGGAAGATGCTGGTCGGGAGAGCATACATGGAGCGCCACAACCAAGTGGCTGGAATAGAATACAGGAACATGTGTCCAGAATATGGACTGGAAACCCCAAAGTCAAAATGGGAAACACCTCAGAAAGTGGTAGAGAATAAGAGAGCAAAGATCCTGTAGGACTTCCAGATACAGACGGACAGGATGGTAATGGAACCAACCAAACATTGTAGTGGTGGATAAAGAACAGAGGAAAGCTGTTGTGGTGGATGTAGCAGCACCAAGAGATGGTCACATCAAGAAGAAGGAACATGAGAAATTAGAGAAATACCAAGGAGCTCAAAGAGGAACTGGAGAAAGCTTGGAAGGTGACAGTGGTGCTCGTGGTATTTGGACTGGGGGCTGTAACCCCAAACTGGAAGAGTGGCTACAGCAGATCCCTGGAAAGACCTCAGATATCTCAGTCCAGAAAAGTACAGTGCTGGAAACTGCTAAGATACTGCAGGACCCTCAAGCTCCCAGGCCTCTCATAGAGGACCCCAGCTTAGGGTGATGTACCACCCTCAGAGGTCGAGAGAGCAATTAAAAAATATATATATATTAAATCAAACTTTCCATAGAATTTATATTAAAGGTTTCTCGTATCAAAATATTTCAAGTATCCTATAAAATGATGTCTTAAGCTGTGTTTTCATTTTTGTGTTCTCGTCATTAATGGCATTTATGAAAATTTTATGGCACACAGCAGAAAGTTTGGCTTTGCTGGAGCTTTGTTACAAGAGCTCTGAATGACTCAGACTCAACAGCAGGAGCATGTCTTACACAACATACTTTGCAGTCATTAAATTCAGTTCTGTGCGAGTTACAGGTTTCTGGGTTTTAAAATCCAGTTTGGTTTGTTTTAATTGTGCTGCTTTGTCAGGAGAACACACTGCAGCAGTTTGGGGGATCAGGTGGTTGTGAGGAAAGAAATTGGGGGGTTTGGTGCTTCATTACATTTGAATAGCAGGAGACAGACTTCAAATTTGTGTTTGAACCAGGACACAATGTGAAACTGAAGTAAACATTTTCTTTCTTTTACATTTTTATAAGTAATTGTGTTGATATTTTCCGCCTGAAAATGCAACCTCTGTCACCAGATTCACCACCACTACCACTTCCTGTTGTTTTGATCCATGCTGCAGTGAGGAGAGTGTCAGCAAGCACCATTTGACTGTATGTCATTTATTTCTCCCAGGTTAGATGAGCAAGATTGGTTCACAGGCTTGCCATTATTGCAAAGCTGGTCCTGGTGCTGGTCCACTTAAATGCAAAGTGGGCCTAAACAAAACCAAGACCAGAAACGCTTTAAAAAAAAGTCACAGTCCTGTACTAAAAGGGACACAGAGTTTGAAACTTATTTTTGGTAGATGGCATGTGTCTTAGTATGTAGTTTAGTTTGTTTCTCATGTTATTAAGGTGGATAATTTATTTTTTGTGTTGCTCTCTTAAATGTTGTTTGTTTAATTACTTTTCAGTTTATCATTTTTTTTACTTCGTGGTTCTTTAGTTCACTTTTTTTTTGCTGCACTGAGTCTCACTCCACTGTTTTAGCCCTGAGTTTGACTGTAGGAAAAACCATCAGTGACTGCAGTGCATATGAACAATTTCTGTTAAACTATTGATACTATTGTTTTTGCTCGTTGAGTTTAGCTGGAGGGACAATTTGAGAAAAAAAACATTCATTTTGTTCGACTTAAGTTTCATTCTTTAACCACTAACTACACTTGCTTCTGCTGTCCTACAGTATGTTTGAAAACACCGGTAATGTGAGCCTGATGCCAAGGACTTCCCCTTTACTGACTGTGAAAAACATAGATCACAATGAGCTTTTCCTGAAAGATCCTCAGAGCATCAAGTGAGCACTTTGATGGGTTTTCTGTGGTTTCTAAAGTAGCAACAAAGATCACATCAGTGATGCTTGTGGGTTTACCTCCTGTATGTGAGGACTGAAGTGACGAGAAAAGCTAAGTACTGAAAAAGCCCAGGGTTCAGGGTGGAGTTCCCCCCCTTGGCTTCTCACTGTTGACCTAAGACAAAAAGAAAACAGAAGCTTCAGGGACCAAGATGTTATCTGTGTTACCAGTCAGGTTTTTTCCTGTATCTGGTAGCAGGAAACAAACTTACAGTAAATCGTGCTCTGCATATCTTCTTGCTGCTTCTATTTCACGTTAAGTAAAAACAAAAAACAATACAGTATCAAGTTTGTGTCCAGATTTGAGAATATCCATTACTTTGATAAACTGGAGTAAATGGTTCTGTCAGTGCTCTTGTTTGTGACGGCACTAGAGCCTCATGTAGCACAGTATAATATAGTATTGAGCAGTATAGTTTAGCGTACTACACAGTGATGTATGGTGTGTGTTTTTGGCTGGTGAGGCACTGACTCATTTACAAACTTATGGATTTACTGTATTTGCCAACTACTAATCCATGAACACATGGATCCCCAGACCCTTTCCTGTTTGATGCCAAAGACAGAGTAGCTGAAAAGCTTGTTTCCAATGGAAGCAGTTCTTTTTTTGTTTCTCCATCTTTATCAGATGTATTTGATTTTTTAGGACCAAGGATGCAAATTGCTCTAAGAAACCAAAAAAGGTTAAGAAAAAATGAGATTATTCATTAATCCTACTTGACTAGTGGTTTAGTCATTACAAACAAATGAAACAGTGTGGCATCCACCAGAGCCCAGCCCAGCGTTCAACAGAGCCCAGTGCGGTGTTTATCGGGGCCCGGCTAACACTGGAGCTGTCCCGGCTCAGCCTCCAACAGCGAAGCATCACGGTACGGTTTCTGCTAGCTTGGCTCAGCTCTTGCTAGTGTGGGGGAAATCTCACAGAAATGGCGATAGCATTCACCACCTACTGGTTAGTAATGCTCCTGAGTGTTATGACATCTAAGATCGAGATGGCTCTGACACCATATCAACACACTCTGAACATCCCAAAAACCAAGCAATGTTGAAGCTACAATCCAGCCTAAGTTCCATATGACACCAAGACTGCAGATCCTATCCAGGGATGTGGAGATAAACCGAGGCCTATTGGTAAGTTAGCATCTCGCACACTGCTCATTAGCCTGCAAAATGCCAGAAGTCTAGAGTCAAAGCTGGGAGGTCTGCAACCTGCTGCTCCTGAGCTGAGCACAGATGACAGAACCGCCATCACAGAAATGTGTGTTGACAACGCTGTGTTGGACTCCGATCTGTCAGTGGGTTTCCCTAAGCACACATGGTATCGTAGAGACCGTGGATCATTGGGCGGTGGTGTGGCATGTTAAGTTCTTTCTCAACTCTTGCCCAGACGCATGCCTGACCCAGTCGGCTGAGAGATGTTGCTGATCCACCTCGGTGCCCTGCCAATCACACTGGCTGGCTGTTATGGACCTCCAAATGATAATGCCTCGCTCATAGCTCTAACAGGGTCAATAGATAGCCTCCCAAGCAATGACAAAATTGTACTGATTGGTGACTTCAACCTGCGTGAGCTCCAGTGGCATTGATAGGACTACTGTCCAGCTCTACCGACAATGTTGCATTGCACAGGTCAGGCCTGTCGCCTTCTATATGAACGTAATCTAATTGGTTTAAAACTGTGGGTCAACCAGCCCACCAGAGGACCCAACAGGTTAGATTTAATGCTGGTTAAGGTCTGGTAACTGTGAAGTTGCAGGAACTGTTAAGATGCCTGCACTTGAAGCTACTTTGAGTAACACGAACAATAGTTTTTAATTACAAACAAGCTCATTTTAATGCTCTTTGCAGAGGTTTTTATTGGAGGCCCAAAACATACAACCATACACATGAAGTCTATTCTGATCTTCTCCATCTTATAAACAATATCTATCCAACCATTTAACATCGGCCTCTGTGGTTTTAACCACTTTCTTGTAATGGCTTTCCTTTCCGCAGCATTCAGTATTTGAAACACGTAGGTCACCTTTCGTGGGACATTTTCGTCTCCCCAAACTCCCAGCTATACAGTCTCCATCCTGAAAGGAATGTCCATTTGAAGCACTGTCTTTAGAATTTTGTGTACTTCCAACCAGAAAGGGATTATTTATGGGCATGACCAGAAGACACGAAGAGGATTTCCTTCACAGTGCCTCTAGCAATGAGCAGAATGAATGTTTTCTTTGGGTCGGAGTTATAAAGAACCTAAATAGATTTTTCAAACAAATCAGAATCACTTTGAGTCTTTATCAAAACCAGCCCATCTCCAAATCACAACAGCCTTGTTTAAGTGTTTTTTGTGAGGTTATGAAAAAATGATGAATGGATTCACCGGTTGGACAGTGAATTTAAGAGAACCTTTTCCCATATTAACTCTTGTAGCGGATAATTAACAAGTGTTGCTTTCTCAATTTCCTTCCACTTAGCAAAGTATTCTGGATCACATAGGCAGACCAGTGGTCTTAGTTGTGCCGCTATATAATAGTCTTTCAAGCAGGGGAGTGCCACCCCACCTTTATTTTTAGGTCATTATTGAGTCTTGTGTTTGATCTGTACTCTTCTTCCTTACCAGATACATCTTGAAATAAGGTAAAGGAGTCTAGGTAGAATTGGTTCTCCATTTTTGTCATTATTTTACCTAATATACTTTGATTCTGGGAAATCCTTAGGTTTAGCAGCTCAATGAGGAGAGCAAATAGCATGGGGGTTAGAGGACAGCCCTGTCTTGTGCTTCTTTCTAGTTTTTCCATAACTTTGAACAGGAACTACCAATTGACATTCTCAAATGCATTTTCCGTGTCAAGACCCACTAACAATGTGGGCATATTGCTGCTAGTAATAGGTTTGATAATATGCAGTGCCCTGCAGATATTATCCTGAGTTTGGTGATAACAAATAAATCCTGTTTGGTCAAGATTCATCATTTATGGTAGGAAATTCTCCGTCCTTTTTGCTGATATGAGTAAAAATGTTATAATCCTGATTTTATACATTAATTGGTGTAAAATGTCTACAATAGAGTTTATCTTTACCCTCCTTTGGAATCAGGGATTTTACTGCTTCATTCCAGGAGGAGGTATTTCATTTTTTGTTATTTACCCAACTAAAGATGTGTTGTAAATGGGAAATTACAGGTTCTCTCATGGCTTTAGAGAGCTTCCATGGAAACCCACCTGAAGGTGTCTTATGAGCTTCAAACTAATTTATCAGTTTCTCTCTCTTTCATGGAGATGTCTTTTATCAACTGCTGTCCTTGTTCTGTGGTCAGTTTTGGTAGCTTGGTCTTATTTTTTTTTAGAAAAATCTGCCATTTTACTTTGTCAGTTGTTTAATGGCATATACTTACATAGCACTTTTTAAAATTTTTGTAAGGGTATCAAAGAAAGGGGAAGAAGAAGGGGAAAGGGGGTTGAATCACGAAGCAACGACTGCTAGAGATTTATCATTATTAATGTTAAGTGTAGATGTTAGTCAAGAGGGCAGGGCCTGTCAGACACACAAAAATGTTACAAAACAACTATTGGCTCCAAAAATCTTCACATACAAACATATAAACACATACACAACTGCAGCTCACACACACAGGCTATAAAACTTTTCACAGTAAATTTACAGTAATGTAAATTACTGGCAGCAGTTTCACTAGTAAAATCATGTAATTCTTTTTCCACAGCAGTTTACTGTAAAATAATTACATTAAGATACTGCAATTTCTTTTGCACTGTTCTCCAGTATTTTACATTAGCAGTACTGTCCTGTGAGGCGCAGGATCCTCTCAGCACACATTGTCACACCCATTATTACCAAAGTTGGAACAGATCACACTGAACATAGACAACCGGGCATGTCTGTGTCACATGGAAAAGTGATCTTGCAAGCAAACCACAAATCTTGTGAATGGCTCATTAACAGCATAACAATGTCATATCTGAACATACATTACTAACTAATGGTGCAACAAACACTAAAATTCAGACTTTAACTCATCTAATGCATTTCTGCTATTTCCAGGAACTCTGCTGTATTGAACTAGGTGTTTTTATCTCAAAGTAAATACTATAGCACAGATGAGACACTGCATAGTGGCATCTTTTGGATTTTCAATTTCTACCTTCAGTGTTAGTGTCCTGTCAGTGCACGTAGGCCCACAACACCTCCAGCAATTTAAGTATTGAATCCCAGCATCCCAGGAGCAACCCCATCAGACATTTGGAGCCCCAGGTCATCCTTCTTCTTGATCCACTGTTACTGACTCCCCTTCTCCAGAGCCCTGGAGAGGTCATTAACTGCCTGCCTGTGAGCCGTCCCCCACATTCCCATCCCCCTGAGTAGTCTGGATGCTGAGGTGACCATGAACCCCCTGCAGCCTACTTCCACTGAACGTACCTTCACCCTCCAGCCTTGCTCTTAGGCGTCTTTTGCGAGTTTGGCGTACCTCAGGGTCTTCCGCTCGTAGACCTCCTCTACTGCACCCTCCCAGAGCACAGTGAGCTCTATGATGTATGTGAGCTTGTGCAAGGATGACCACAGTGCAAGGTCTGGTCGCAGGTTAGTCAGCAATCTCTGGTGGAAAGCAGAGTTTTTTGTCCAGGTCTACCAGCATCTTCTCGTCCCATGTTCTACCCAGCTTTCCGATGTCAGCTGAACTGAGGTGGCTCGGCCCTTCTTTGTTTTCTAGGCTGCTGGATATGACCTTTCTGAGCTGCCATGCCTGCTCTTTATCTTCGAGGGAGACATTATACCAGTGGCCTAGACTCCTCATGGGTTTCTCTGAAACAGATGGGATGGATTCCTTGCCAATGTGGAAGCGATGGTCTGGCAGCTTCCCCTTGATGACTTCTGGACTTGCTTGGCTTGATCTTCTTGCGAGCCAACTCGATGTACTTCTGAAGCTTTCCCAACAGCCCAACATCCCTGTGCAAGCCTTGGTCATAATCAGTGTGGTGAGGTCATCCATGTAGGCCCTGACCGGTGGAAGCCTCAGCCCAGGTCTAATTCATGATCCACCAACCCACCAACGAGAAGCGAGTATGATGACCACTGGGGCCAGGCTGAATGCCAGTGGAGAAATGGTGCAGCCAGCCTTGATTCCCACTTCCAGATGTTAAAAAACCTAAGAAAATAGAGTTTGTAGCTGTTAAACTGACATGAAGTCGCTGGGAGACAAATGAAACATTTCCAGAATGTGTCAGGGTTTGGTGTGCGGACACAAATGCAGGACAGCCGGCAGCTCCACAAAAAACAAGGAGTCTTTATTGACTAAAGATCCACAGAAAAACTAAGGAATAGCCAATAGCTGAAAAAAGGTAAAGAGTCACAAAGGCAAAACCCAAAAATCACTCTAGGCAAAAACTTAACACACTTGACCCAAAAACCTGGCAAGAGAGAAGAGAAGCTGGAGAACAAGAGAAACGAAACAAACTTGAGGGAAGTGCGGAGAGGAAACTCATTAGATACTGAAAGGGAAAAAGAACAGTCAATAGGACACATCAGGGAAGAGTAGTAAGAAGCCCGGGGAGGAAAACACCAAGGGAAGACAAGACACCTGAATCGAGAAAGGAAGGTGTGAACCCAAAAATACCATAGACAAAAAGCAAACAAACACCCTGCCTCAAAACACAGCACATGACAGAAAGTTCTTGAGCATTTGATTTTTTTAAATAAATCATGTACTTCATTTTTCCATAATTCTCAGTTATTTACAGTAAGCTCCTGTAAATCACACAATTTTTTCATTTTTTTCCCCATTGTGTTGCGATTTACAGCATGGCACCGTACAACATTGAAAACAACAGAACACAGTCAGATTTTCACCCAGTTTGACTTGTGGTTCACAGTATATTTCAACAGAAAAAATGGTACTACTGTACAGTTTTATCCCAGTTTGCTGGGACAAAACAGCATGAAACTCTTTGAATAGAAAATAAGGTTAATGTTGAAATTTCACTGTAATTTTACATCAAGGGTTTACAGCGTGATACAAATGATTTAATAAAATGTTATTAATGTAGCCCAATATTACACAACAGTTGTCTCAATGGCCTTCACATTGGTAATTGTACAAAAACATAAAGTCGGTCATAAAATATAAACAATAGCTATAGGTTGCTTAACTAAACAGGCTTAGCTGGGCATCCCTGCCTTTTGACCCTTCTTCTCGGTGAGGAAAAACCCCTAAAAAAATGATTTCGAAAATAAAAAGAAACCTTAGGAATGTCCACATGAAGAAGGGATCCTCTCCCAGGATGGACAGGTGATGTGCCAGAACTGTTAAAAAGAATGAGCTTATCCAAAAGAGTTTTGGTCGCCTGCTGATACTGAACAGACCGACCTAAGTTTCAGAAGAATCGGCAAAAGTAAACTTTTAAATTTCCTTAGCATCAAAGGTTAGTCACTGACCTCGCCCACATTCTGTCAAAAAATGTGCCAGTAATAGAAGTACGCCACTTTTGAGAGCTCGCCAAACACACACTGTTCAAAATCTACATTTTCTAATTTAAACATTTTGTTGCAAATGGTTCTCAATGATGCCCAAGAAGTGACAAGATGATCGATGAAAATCCCTCAGACTAGTTTTCATTTTTAACTGTTACTAAAGGTGTTTTTCTTTTTTTTTTGAGAATTCAAGATGGCGGCCTCTTCCCAAGGTCTAAGGTCAACGAAATTAAAAGGGTCGTTGTAAATATGAGCTAGCGGCATGTGTGTGACATTTCACTAAAACTGATTAAACGAAAGGTTGGGTTTCACATACAAACCCAATTCCAAAAAAATTGGGACACTTTGTGAATCAAAACAGAATGCAATTCAGTGGAAGTTTCAAATATCAATGTTTTATTCAGAATACAAAATTGATGACTAATCAAATGTTTAAACTGATAAATGTATAATTTTAGGGGAAAAATAATTTGATTTCAAGTGTTAAGGCATCAACACATCTTAAAAAAGTTGGGACAAGGCTATGTTCACCGCTGTGTGGAATCCACTCTTCTTCTTATCACAATCTGCAAATGCCTGGGGACTCTGGAGACAAGTTTAGGAAAAGGAATGTTGTCCCATTCTTGTCTAATACAAGCTTCCAGTTGTTCAACTGTCTTAGGTCTTCTTTGTTGCATCTTCCTCTTTATGATGCACCAAATGTTTTCTATGGGACACTACAGGCTGGCCATTTCAGTAGCCGGATCCTTTTGTATGCATCTATGATGTTGTAATTGATGCATTATGTGATCTGGCATTGTCTTGTTGGAAAACGCAAGGTCTTCCCTGTCCTTCCCTGGACGATGTCTGGATGGGAGCATGTGTTGTTCTAGAACTTGGATATACCTTTTAGCATTGATGGTTCTGTTACAGATGTGTGAGCTGGCCATGCCACATGCACTCATGCAGCCCCACACCATCAGAGATGCAGGCTTCTGAACTGGGCACTGATAACTTGGGTTGTCCTTGTTCTCTTTAGCTCGGATGACATGGCGTCCCAGTGTTCCAAAAAGAACTTCAAATATTGATTCGTCTGACCACAGAACAGTTTTCCACTTTGCCACAGTCCATTTTAAATGAGCCTTGGCCCAGAGAATACGCCTGCGCCTCTGGATCATGTTCTTCTTTTTTGACCTATTGAGTTTTAACCGGCAACGGCGAATGGCCCAGCGTTCACTGACAATGTTCTCTGGAAGTAGTCCTGAGCCCATGTTGGGATTTCTGTTACAATGGCATTCCTGTGTGATGCAGTGACGTCTAAGGACCCAAAGATCACCAGCTGGTTTTCCGGCCTTGACCCTTATGCACAGAGATTGCTCCAGATTCTCTGAATCTTTCGATGATATTATGCACTGTACATGATGATTACTTCAAATTCTTCAAGTTCTCCTGGATATCTCTGATACATGTGTTTTGGTTTTGTTCGTCTATTTCAAAATATATATATTTGTTGGCTCCATTGACAATTTTCGGCCCACTTACTTTTTTAACGATTTTGCTAGCTGTGATGTCATCGTCTTGGGGGGAGTAATTCTCTGCTGAAAATTCACTTTCAATTTTCCCTAGTTGTGTGCAAATTTTGGTGACTTCCAGCACTTGTGTCAAATTTTGACTCAAAGGCGCAGAAATTTTCACAACTGCAAAAACAGTTTTGTCCTTGCAGTCAGGCACTGCTGCTGCGGCCATAATTATATTAAATTAGATCAGTGCTTTCAGAGGACAACAAGAAGTGAAGGTATTCTCTTTCATAGAAGTCAAAACATAAAACGCAGAGAATCCTGTATGTAAATATTGACCAACAAAAATAAGCATTTTTTCCTGTGAATCATAATATGAATTTAGAAATAAGGAGCTCAGGTCAAGTCTATTAATAAATGTTGTCATGCTGCTGTGAGTCACAATAATCATCTGGAGGCAGAATTGAGGAAAAAAATGACACCAAAACAGGGTAATAACATTTATAAATCACTTTTATGTAACTTTATTATGTTTAAAAAATGTGATCATGTTTAGCTGGTTTAGACTACAGGTGGATGACTGACAGCCCTCCTCATGGGGCTACAGAGAGCCTCTTTACTGCAGTTTTGTGCTGCTGTTCTAAAGAAAACAACAACTTTTCTGTGAGAGAAAATAAAAAACACTTCATTGACGGTGTGAAAACAGCAAAAGTAGAGAACAAAGATTCTCAAAAGAAATCAATGAAGGAGTTACTTAAAAAGGTTTCCTGAATTTTTTTTTTTTTATGTTTTAAATGAGTTGTAACTTCCTCTCTGTTTGCATTTAACACAGTGCTTTAAGTGGGCCGGTACTCTCCGGTACTCAGTACAGGGAGTTCAAAAAATAGCTCTTTAGAGTAAATCCGTGTATCATGCGTTTATTTATTTTTCAATTTAAAATCAAAAACAAAAAATGAATCGTTTTTCGTCCTAAAACCAAAAATTTAAAAAACGAAAAAAACAAATCATTTTTTTTGTTTTCTGATTTGTGTACTAAATCAAAAATGGAACAAACGGATAACGAGCGTTCAATTTTGTTTTTAACGATTTCATCTGAAAAGTTTGGTTCATCCGGAAGTAATTTTATTTAAAATGCTTTATTGAGGAAACACATTGCGAGCTGCAGATGCCAAAATGGCTAATTTAGAAGAATGCTCAGGTTTAGTGACAGAGTGCTTTTAGAAAAGTCAAATGCATGCAGAGATTTCAGAAATGTCGGGGAGAAGAATCTGTTTGACGCTCCAGCTCCGGAGAAAAAGATAAATGACAGACACACAACTTGAAGTTGCATTTGTGTCAGCCATAGATATGGGAAGAATGAACCTTAAACGTTTATTTAGTTGATGTAGCATACACAATGAAATACTGGGGGGTTTACTGTATCTGCATTTACCTATGTAATATTTTACCATAATCATCAGATTGATGCAGTCATGTGCAAAATAATATATATTGAAAATAAATAAATACAATTGTAATTAAAACAATCAAAGAGTCATATATTTACAACAGAACATTTTAGATTGTAGGCAGAGGAATACTATCATGTTTGACCCAAAGAATGTATTTGAATCAGGTTTTGGTGTTTTGACCCCTCTCTAATGCTTTTCTAGTATAGCCTGTTTTCTCTTCATTTTGCTGAGCTTGATTCCTGAATAAAAGAACAACTACAGCTGCTGGGTTTTCTTTTTCCAATGATTCAAGCATGCATGAGCAGGAGCTGGGGTCTGTTACCGAGGTATCTTCATCTGCAGAGGATCCTTTCTCAGAGCACGGCAGATATGATGCTGAGCAGCAACGTGGACAGACTTTCCCTGACACGACTCTTTCTGATGCAGAATTTAACCACAAACAAACTTTTTCCAGATGCATTTCTTCATCTAATAAATGTTACTGACAGACATGCTGAGTAAATGCTGATTATAAATGTAATATTTGAAAGCATTTAGAAGCCACAAAACAAAACCCTTAACTGTCTCTTTGTTTCTGTTGTTGAAAAACATATTCATGTTAGGTTTGTAATTAATATTCTGCTCTGCCATGAAACCATGTTGTTTATTTTTATATCCATTATAACACTCATGTCAGCATTCAGTTTTACCAGCAAGAAGAGACATTTCTAAACAGCTTTGAAAATGTCAACATTGACTGTTTTAATAACGCTTTAAACTTTAAATGGTAAACATGGAGCCAGTAAACACCAACTCCTAAATAAAACAAGTCCAATATGATGCAGTCCTTTTGGATGTTGTTTTCCAGATCATCAGCCCGATACTTTCAGCAGGAATCACGGCTCTTCTTCCCCAAGACATCCTTAACAACCAACCAGACTCATGTAGCAGGTCAAGAAAAAATGGCTTTTCCAATGACCTGCAGTTTAAAAAAATGTAAAGATTAGAGTCGAGTAATTAATGATTGAACTGCATATAAAACTGTGAAATCCATCATAGTGATTTGTCTGTATGCCATTTACCATGGTGAAATTACTTTAGTCTTCTTTTTTATTCCCTTGTAGAGCTGTCCTCTGTTCTTCTGGTTCTGCACGAACTTTTCTGGAACTTTGCTTCGAGAAACTTGACCTGCAGAAATCACACATTTTAACTCAACACCATATTTGAT
Source organism: Oryzias woworae (assembly GCA_016861445.1). NCBI lineage: Eukaryota > Metazoa > Chordata > Actinopteri > Beloniformes > Adrianichthyidae > Oryzias > Oryzias woworae. The sequence continues at coordinate 24,753 of BOLG01001316.1, forward strand.
GTTTTATTGGAGTTTACTGTCGGTGTCAGTTTATGTAGATGTTCAAATGTCTTTTTCAATGTATTTGAATGTTCTTTATCATTAACTTGTTTACTGATTTAAATGTTAAATATAAATTTAGCAACACGGATCCCATATAATTACTGTATGAATCACAGAATTATCCAGGATGGCTGGGGCCGTTTCTAGCCTTGTGGGGGTCCTAGGGTAGATGCTGGTTTAGGGCCTTCATTTTGTAAACTGCAGTGAAGATATTCCTAACCCCTTTGGTCTATTAAGACAGCTCTATGTAAGAAAAAAAACACTATAAATGGTTGTCCTCAAAATGTCGGCTTTCTGGCTTTTATTTATTTGGAAAGTCATCATCAAGCTAAGTCTGTTTTATCTTTTCCTCACTAGTTCTTTGAAGAAAGTGATGCTAAAAGCTTCTACAATCTTCTTTTTAGGAGAAAGGGGAAACAATCTGAATTGTCTCTGCCTACTACATCAGTCCTGAATAAATGAGAGAATAAATTGGCCAGTCATCTGCATCTACAGGTTTAGTAAAAACAGGCCAGTATCCATGTACATGTGCAGATGATGCTTTTATGTCAGATAGAGATCCTCAGAAACCTGATGGTCCTGAATCTTCTTGGTCAGGATGTTCCTCAGATCCCTCTGGATCAATGTCTTATCTCTTATCTGTCTATCTTGTCTTATCTATCTATTTTAGAATTGCTCCTGCAGAGACACAGCTCATTAGATTATTGGAAAAAAACATGAGTGCATATTCCTATTTTATTATTGGTGATGTTGCAGTAACGCATAAAAATTCACATTAATTAGTTTTAATCTATAATCTAGATTTTTAAACACAAGTTTACACACAGTACTGATTAAAATCAAAATAATGCTGATTAAGATAAATGATTCACTGCCACAAACAGAACATTCTTGTTAGAATATTTCCAGAATATTTCTGTGAATCTAAAGTAGTAAATTAGTAAAATAAGAAGAAAACTTCCACTGAATCAGTGCTCTGTCATTGTTAAAGATCACAACAACATGTCATGTTAGAATCTGAAGAAATGGCTCTGGATACTTTCTGGATTGGCTCTGCTACAACTGGTATGAAAAAATAGTTTTGTCGGTTGAAAAATGATTCCACAACAACGGTTTCATATATTTCACATTTCTTATCCTAAATTAACCAAACAAAGCTCTGTTTGTGTCACTGATCCCTGGTATAACACCGGTGTCTGATGCTAGCTCTAGCTAGCTAGCAGCACATTCCACATTTTGGAGACGTTGCAGCTACGTTAACTTATGTGGTTCAAAAAAGATGATTATTGCATTATATTGTACTTACAGTGAAGATTTTTTTCATTTATAATTACATAAGGGGTTTGATAAACTCAAGAAATAGCTGCAGGTAAAATCGTACATTTTAATTCTCCTCATGATGAGGTTAATGAACATGTAACTTTAATGCCTCCTTGTTGCGTGGAGGCCCTTTACAATTGCCTAGTTCAGCCATAGGAAGAAACGGGCCTGAAGCTGGCTCGGAGCTTCTCCTGATACGTTATTACCAAAAACAGGAACAGCTAATTGTGTTAAAACAGTATTGGGGTTGCTTTTGTGCATCCCCGAGTGTCAGTTAACAACAGTTAGCTTCTCAAAGCAAAATTTCTAACAAAGTAACATCGTCTGAGACATTTGACAGAAAAAAGATCATTAAACTGATTCTCACCTGGAAAAGGACGGAAGTATTTTTGATTATCATATCCTTGGGTCTCTGGATTTCCTTTTACGGTTGAAAAACCACAATATAAGATCTTTTACCTTTGTTAAAAGAAGGCTGATGGCACGAGCAGTGGATCAACTTTCAAAATAAGACTCCATGCAAGCTACTTCCAGGTGACCCTGACTTTTCAGACAAAATTGCGAAAAACGAAACTGAACACTCGTTTTCATTATCCATTTGCTCCACTTTCGATTTAGTACACAAATCAGAAAAGGAAAAAAAAATATATATATATATTTTTTTTCATTTTTGGTTTTAAGACAAAAAAAGATTTGTTTTTTTTTTTTTTGTTTTTGATTTTAAATTGAAAAATAAATGAACGAATGATACACGGATTAGAGTACCGCCACTTCTGTACTGCCGTTACTCAGTACCAGCACTAAAAAATGTGAGTTTCATACGTCCACATAACAGCTAAAACTGTGGGGTTATGGACCCAGGACACTAGTTGTTGTTATTTTGTTATCACTTCCTGTTTTATTTTGTTGTGTTTCCTGTGTTCACTATTGCCTTTCAGGTCACTTGACACTTCCCTCCTAGTGTGTGTTCCCTCCCTCCTTCTTGGCACACCTGTGCACACCTCTTCCTGGTTATAAGTCTTCGTCTCCCCTGCACTGGTTGTCGGGTGGTTTTTGTACCTACAAGGATTTGTCTTCTGGTTTTTCGAGTACTATTTTTGAATAAATGAAAGACTTTTCATTTATAATTGCCGTCTGTATTTGTGTCCGCACGCCAACCCTGACATTACCACCCGACCAGTAACATGGACACAGCAGACGTGGATATGTTACGGGCACTACTCCGCCAGCAAGAGGAGCAGATGTCCTGCCTTCGTCAAGTCTTTCTAGAGATGTCAAATCGTCACGAGCATCAACTTGCCGCGTTGGGTGAGCGGTTTGAGCAGTTGGCGGAGCGGATCCAACATCCACCGTCCGTCCCTTCTCCACACCCATCGCCTCCCACGCCGATCCAGGATGGGATTCCTGTCGCCCCTGCTGCACAGCTGGCCCGCCGGGAGAGGTTTTCCGGGGACTCCGGGGACTGCCGAGCATTCCTGGAGGCGTTCAAGCAGGTGTTTCACCATACTAAGCCAGGCAGAGAGGCGGCTCGGGCACTTATGAGATTAAGACAGCGGAACCGACGGGTGGCTGATTACGCCATCGAGTTCCGGACCCTGGCTTCTACGAGTGGTTGGGACACTACTGCGCTCACGGACGCCTTCGTGGAGGGACTTTCCGAGGAATTAAAGGACAGACTCATTCCTCTGGAGCTGCCGTCTTCCTTGGAACCCCTCATCGCCCTGGTCATCAGAATCGACAATAGCCTGCAGGACCACAAGCAGGAGCATGGCAGGGTGGCACCCCGCCCCCGACGCAGTCTTGTTGAGCACAGGATCATGGACTCACCTGACTTTGCTTTTTCCGCAGAACCCCCGTCTTTAGTCTCAGAGGAACCTATGCAGCTCGGCTGGGGCAGACTGACAGTTTCCGAGCGACGGCGACGGATGGCGGCAGGTGAGTGCCTTTACTGTGGCGGCCGGGGTCATTTCTGCAGGGATTGCCCCAACTCATCAATAAGAGTGGGCGCGCTTAAGAGCCGTGGTCCGGCTCCCACTATCCCAAAACCTGCTTCCTGTGTTTTGGATGTTCGGGTTATGTTCCAGAAAGGGGGAATTTCTGTTAGAGCATTGGTGGATTCAGGAGCAGAGCAGAACCTCATGGACGCCGAGCTAGCCAAACAGGTCGGTCTTAAGTCTGAGTTTTTGCCCCGTCCTTTACAAGTGGTCTCCCTCAACGGCCAAGAATTAGCCACAGTCTCACGAGTCACTGAGCCGGTTCATCTGACTGTGTCAGGCAATCACCACAAGCACACCCGTTTTTTCCTTTTTTCCTCCCCACAGAACCCACTGGTATTAGGTTGCCCTTGGCTAATGGCTCACAACCCAGTCATCGACTGGCCCTCCAGCCGTGTCTCCAGCTGGAGTGAGAAATGTCACACCACCTGTTTGCGTTCAGCTCGGCCTCCTGGGGGAGATCCCGCCGTCCCAGTAGGGCGGCCGCCCTCACCTGACCCATTCAGGGTTCCGCCTGAATGTCATGACCTGACTGAGGTGTTTTCGGAGTCAGGAGCCCTGTTGTGTTCAGGGGTTGCCCACAATAGGTTGGCAGATCGTCGGCGCACGCCAGCACCATCCTACCTACCTGGTCAGTTCGTCATGTTGTCCACCTCGCACCTCAGACTCCGAACGGAGTCAAAGAAACTGTCCCCCAAGTTCATCGGTCCTTTCGAGATCCTGAAGGTCATCAATCCGGTGGCGGTCAGGCTGTGCTTGCCCAGGTCCTTGCGCTTCCACCCGGTCTTCCACGTCTCTCAGCTAAAGCCACATGTCACGAGTTCTCTGCAGCAGCCATCCTCTCCGCCACCCCCCTCCCCGCATCATTGATGGCCAACCGGCCTACACTGTCCATCGCCTGTTGGACGTTCGGCGACGGGGTCGTGGCCTCCAGTACCTGGTGGACTGGCAGGGGTACGGACCTGAGGAGAGGTCCTGGGAGCCTGCTTCACGCATTCTGGATTCTGAACTCATCAGGGACTTCAATCGACGGCACCGGGACAAGCTTCCCCCTGCGCCAGGTGGCGCACCTTGAGGGGGGGGGTACTGTGGGGTTATGGACCCAGGACACTAGTGGTTGGTATTTTGTTATCACTTCCTGTTTTATTTTGTTGTGTTTCCTGTGTTCACTATTGCCTTTCAGGTCACTTGACACTTCCCTCCTAGTGTGTGTTCCCTCCCTCCTTCTTGGCACACCTGTGTGTAGTTACCTCATCCTCTCTTCCTGTTATAAGTCCTTGTCTCCCTTGCACGGGTTGTCGGGTGGTTCTGTTCCTTCTAGGAAAGTTTCTACTAGTCCTTTCAAGCAAATAAATGAAAGACTGTTCATTGCAAATTGCCGCCTGCGTTTGTATCCTCACGCCAACCCTGACAAAAACAAGCTCATCCTTTTAACTTCAGATGCAAATGTCACACGAGTTTTGAACACCTGATTCAGGGAGTATCTCCATGAAAAAAGAAAAGAGGAGAGAGAGTTGCTGCACGTGCACCGAGCAGTGGGGGGTCTGCACGAGCAAGCAATAGCGCGTGCAGATGGGGTGGGGGAGGGGCTCGTTGTTGTGGCGTTATGGTCATGAGTTTGAGTTTTTCTGGTAGTACAAAATGTTTCACCAGAAGCTTCGGCATGGAGCTTCAAAATAACCTGATTTGTTTCCTATCGTGTATCAATAATGGGTTTGTTAGTTACATTTTGTCATTCAACTTTATTATTTACAATAAAAAAACTTGTTTTTAACCACTTCTGACACGATACTAAATTAAAAGGCCTTTTGTGTTTTATCAATCCTTTATCAAGCTTGTCGTGAAAAGTGATTTCCCTCCTCATGCACTTTCTGAAAAGTTATGCAATCATCATCACCGGGAAAGCACAGTAAGACAAATGGTCTCAGAAGTGGGATCTTCAAAACTTTCAATTGTGAGTAAAATCCACCTCACCAAAGAAAAAGTGAAACAGACTGCTCCAACTTTCAGATTATCGGAAAACATTGCTAAAAATGTACCTGCTAAAAGAAACCAGGGAGCCTGCACCGCCGTCACTTGCGCCACCTTTTGGTCAGAGGCCAAATTACACGAGATAAGCTGGTAATTATAAAACCTTGTTGTCAGTGAAGAAACGCTGAAGAATTATTGACCAGCTACATGTGGAGATTTCCCAAATGAAAACATTCATTGAAAAGGAAAAGTAATATCAAAGAGTTTAAAGTCCTCTAAAACGGATGAAGAATTACAAGGAGCTACACCAATTCCATCTGAGTCTGAAAGTGCCCCAAAATGGCTACAAGCATTGTCAGAGAATTAAAACCAGCAGACAAAGAACCTTCAGATGATGCTGGCCCCTGTTTTAACACACATTACTGGAGGAACACCTCATGTACAGCAAGATTTGTCATCCCCTACCATTTCAAATACATATGGAAAAGGTTTGCCCCTTTTAAGCAGGCAACCACCAGAACCTGTTATTTCACCTTTGGCTTCAGAGCCCTCTGTGAGACAGACAGAGTGAGTCTGCGGTCCCTTTACAGCATAACTGGATGTTATCAACAACTGGGCTTCCAGTTCTGGTCCTGCTAGAATAATCTCAAGACAATGGCATCACCACAGACGACAAGATGCTAGGGAGTTGGAGCATGGAGCTAATCTGTCGTTTCCCAGCCGTGATGAACAAAGATCCAATAGCACTAGCCACAACAGTAATCATGCTTCACAAGAAATGTATAGACCCAAGCTTGCCACATTTGATGGAAATGAAGATTGGGACTCGTTCCTGCTCCTATTTGAACGACAAGCTCGTAAATCTGGATGGAGTACTGCTGAAAGAGTAGATCGCTGCATGAGTGTTTAAGAGAGACTGCAGTACGCTACATTTGCTCACTGTCTGAAAGAACAAGAGAGGATTATATTCTCCTGGTGGAACAGCTTACCCAGCGCTTTGGAAAAAGAGTGAGGAGAAATTTAGGAGAGCTTCCCCAATGCAGAGAATCATCTGCTGAATTTGCTGAAGAGGTCCGATGTTTGGTTACCTTGGCTTATCCAGGGGTGAACCTTGATCTTCAAGATCAGATGGCAACTGATGCTTTTCTAAAATGACTGAGAAACCAAAAGGTGGCATATGAAGTAATGAATGGAGACCCTTGCTCTCTTTCAGAAGCTCAGAAATGTGTTGAGGCCCATGAGCATAATTTTCAAGCGACTGTTGGACGTGAGGCTGATATAAGAAACAGGACAATGTGAGTCCCTTGGGCTGAAGATGGAGTAACCTGTGAAGACTTTCCTGCAACTTCTCGCAGGGTGCAGTCCCCTCAGCACAAGACAACCACTTTGTAATATCCACTTATTGTCATGAGATCTGGGCCGTGATTGAAAAAAATGAGGTCTCAGATACAAGCGGCCGAAATGAGTTCCCTCCATAGGGTAGCTGGGCGCTCTCTTTGATATAGGGTGAAAGGCTCGATCACCCGGGAGGAGCTCGAAGTAGAGCCGTTGCTCCTCCACATCCAGAGGAACCAGTTGAGGTGGCTCGGGCATCTGGTTCGGATGCCTCCTGGACGCCTCCCTAGAGAGATGTTCTGGGCATGTCCCTCTGGGAGGAGGCCCCAAGGAAGACCCAGGACTCGCTAGAGAGATTACTGGGCTGCTTGGCTACTACTACTACTCAACTGTCCTGGGAACGTCTTGGGGTCCCGCCAGAGGAGTTGGAGGAAGTGGCCAGAGAGAGGGAAGTCTGGGCATCTTTGCTTAGACTGCTGCTCCCTCGACCCGGTGCTGAGCGGAAGAAAATGGATGGATGGCATTAAATAAATAAAATTGGAAATCAATAAATAAATGTTTAAATACATGTGACATTAAAATTGCCATTAAGAAAAGCACATTTAAACATTTAATGACACCTTTATTTATTTCATGGCCAGTGTTAAGTCAAACTCACTAAAACCTTTTTAATAAAAAATTACATTAAAGTTAAAAAATAAAAAATGTGAAAATTAAATAAAAATCTGAAGTAAAAAATGTATTAACTGATAAAATTTAAGAGAAAATGAATTTAGGTGAGTAAGTAAATAGAAAAAAAGAAATTAAAATTAGAAGAGAAGAAAGCAGGTCAAACGGCACCAATTAGGTTTCCAGCTGCGCGCACTGGAGCAGATGTGACGCATCCATAATGCTGGATCAGAGGTCAGCAACATTTATGATCAGGAAAGAAGAAAACCTATCCCAAAAAGCATCAAAATCACGGAGGCAGCCGGTAAAATTTGATAGTAGTGCAGGGTGAATTTGTGGCGATTCACTGGGAAGTGCACGTGTGTCGGCTGTGCATTTCTGCGCCGGCTGCCACATCAGCATTAAATGTTTAAATGTTTGTTAGCCTGTGTATATTTTGTGATCATAGAACACTGTTATTTGTGGGAGCCCTGTTGTTTGAAGTGAGAAAAGTATTTGTCTTTTGCTATATTGTCATTTCATAGTTAAGAAGTTAACTTTTGATAGATTAATGATATGTAATGGTTGCCTACAGTGCAGTTACAACCATGACCAAGAAAAAAGAACTTGTAACTTGTAATGTGTTTAACAGGTGGAATTTGCAGGTTCTAATGGTCATGTGATTATTTGTCATTACCCTATTGGGCCAACGGGTCCTGCCAGGTCAGGTGACTGTGACACACCTTGTTTTTTTTTTAAATCAAGAATCAGGTGCGCGGGGAGGCGGGCTTTGTTTTTGGTTTTGAAGGAATGGACAGCTGTCTGCCGACCAGGAGCGTGGCGGAGCGGGATTTCGCGGATTGGGGATTACTTTTCCTGTGCTGTTTGGGATTACCCTCCACACTGCATTCTACGTTTTTTTCTTTTTGGATGGAGTAACTTTCGAGCGCCTGGGACATCCCGTATGAGGAACTGCCGCAGCCTTGACAGCCGGTGGGACGCGTTTCTGTAGCCTGACGGAGCGGCCTCCCACCGGACGCGTGAACTGGTCGGACCTTTTTTTTTCTTTCTTCTATTTTCGCCTCAGGAGTATTGTTCGTTATGTATATTTGTTTACCAGACCGGGGTCAGTGTTGATCTGTGTTTTTTTTCCGTGTATTATAAACTTTGGGGATTGCGAGTTGATTTGTTTATGTTTCAAGTGTCTTGGGTGGGGCTTTCTAAGTTGTATCGGACCAACAATACACGGGTTGTCCAAACAAAGAGTTTATGCGCATTTATTATTACTATTATGATTATGATTATTGTTGTTATTAGCACGCAGAGTAATTCAACATTTGATGCTCCTATGCCTTAAAAAAGGGTGTTGTGACGATCTCCTGCCAGTGTGCGGGGCGGTTTGTTACAGAGTGGTGGCCAGTATGGGGACCGCATTGAATGTTTGTAATTATAGAATCTGTTTTCATTCCCATTATTAAGAGTATATTGTTGTTTTCTGGTTTGGCTAAGAGCCTTCTGATTTGTGATTTATGGTGGAGGTGTATATATATTCCTTAAAGGAATTATTGTTGCTCTTTAGTACTGCAAACGTGGGGTTTCACAGCCATTTATTATTATTGGGGTTTTTGTGATATTTCCTGTTACAGCACCTCTTATGGGAACATGTTTTAGAATCTATATTCATTGTTAAATTTCAGCTTGCACCGCTATACATACATTTACATAGCTCAATTTTCACAATTAACTTACGCTCAAACTACAATAACTATGTCCAGGAGTGACCAGCAGGGTCCACCCAGTGAGGACGGGGCTGATGAAGCAGGACCATCTCCCCTCGTCGACCTAACACCAGATTCCAGTCCAGTGGATGGTCCCAGTTTACAACGTTTTGTCACTATCAGAGTCCCATGCATTGAGGTGGCAGAGTTGACCAGTTGGCTGGAATCCATGTACCTTGAAGATGAGGAGGATGAGGGTGATGTTGATAAAGAACCCCAGGAGGCAGAGGAAGTGGGTGAAAGCGTCGCAGATCTCCTCCGGGAGATTCATGTGAAAATGGATGCCCTAGAAATCCGCTTAAGGGAGACAGTGGACAGTACGTTGAATAGAGAGGACGGACTGAGAGCCGCGATTGACACAGTGGGCCAGCGAGCAAAGGAGTACATCGACAGCAAGCTCCAGAAACTGGATGAGACCGTGGTAGCATGTTTGGAACGGAGAGATAAACAGTGGGAAGAAAAATTGAAAAAGGCTGTCAGGCCACCACGTTCCTTCTGGGGGCCCGCTGGTTTTTCCGCACCCGCTCATACACTGTTGAATCCTCGTTTACCTGATGGGGAGGTTACCATTACGGCTTTTCCAGCCGCCACACCCAGGCCACCCATCAGGATGGAATTCCCGCAGTTCGGTGAGTCTCGTAAGTCCACTGATGTTACGGAGTTCATCGAACAATATGAAAATTTCCTCACCCTCCGCTCGTTAAGTACCACCGAGTTCATAGGGACCCTAAACACTGTCCTGAAGGGGCCGGCTCGGAGCTGGTGGATGGCTGCCCGTGGAAAAATCCATAATTGGAATGATTTCAAGACAGCCTTCCTTGACGCCTTTCTGCCTTCTGATTATTCATCTGAAATCGAAGACCAGCTACGCCAGAGTGTTCAAACTCCAACCCAAGTCCTAAGAGACTTTGCATACGATCACCGAGCACTCTGCCTAAGATGGCGGCCGGACATGCCAGAAGCAGAAATAGTACGTCGCATCCTGGATGCATGCAACCCAAGGCTAGCCAGTGGGCTGCGGGGCATAGTCTCCACCGTTGAGCAGTTAGTCAGAGTGGGCTCTCTGATAGAGAAAGACTGGAGTCACACACGAGACTACTGGAGTCGTGTTCAGCAGGCCAACCCGGCGGAACGATCATCAAGGAGGACACCTCGGAGGCCACCCCAGGGGACTGGCCATGGACAGGGAGCAGATGTGGCTTCAGTACAAGGGACCCCAACTCTCTTGGTGGTGCCAGTGGAAGTACGGGGACACAGAGGTGATGCTGTGCTGGATACAGGATGCACGTATTCTTTAATGAGCATCTCCCTCTGGAATGACATCAAGAAGGCAGGTGAAGCCTTGGGTGTGAATAACAATCTCAAGTTTGTCATGGCCAATGGACAAGAGAATAAAGCCCTGGGGAGAGCTAACCTTCTTCTCACCCTGAACAACATCCACTACCATGTCTGTGTCTACATTCTTGAAGAAACCCAGTTATGTATGCCTCTGCTTCTTGGCCTGGACTTTCTGTGCACAAGTCAGCTTACTTTAAAACCGCATCTTGGAAAATATATAATGACTGGCGGCAAAGAGTATACATTTCTGCGGAAAACCAGAGAGACTCTTGAGTGGGACCATGTCGAGCCATCAGCGTATTTTTATTTAGCTGTCGAAGACTCGAGTGACAACCAACCTTTTTCTCTGCTCTTGGAGGCTCAACCTGAGGTGGTCTGGCCACTGCTGCAGAAGTGGCCTACAGTCTGGACTGCCACCACCGGGAATACCAACATCATCAAACATCATATCCCGACGACAGATGAGCTTCCTGTGCGGAAAAGAGCCTACAGAGTGTCTCCCCAAAAACAAGCAGTCATTGATGAACATCTCGACAAGATGCTATCTAACGGCATCATTGAACCATCGTCATCAGCATGGGCTTCTCCAGTGGTCTTAGTCCCAAAGAAATGCGGGTCACTCCGGTTCTGCGTGGACTACAGGGGGCTCAATGCCAAGACGCACCATGACGCCTACCCAATGCCACTGGTGCATGAAATACTTGAATCTATGCAGGGGGCAAAGTACTTCAGTTCGCTCGACCTGCAAAGTGGTTATTGGCAGGTTGCCATGGGAGAAGATAGCAAGTACAAGACAGCCATGATAACCCACTGAGGACTTTTCCAGTTCAGAGTCATGCCTTTTGGTTTGCGCAATGCTGGGGCCACTTTCCAACGACTGATGGAGCGTGTATTGGGGAACCTGAAGGGAAACATCTGTTTCGTATATATAGACGACATCGTTGTTTTTTCGAAAACCCAAGAACAACATCTCAGAGACCTTAATGCAGTATTCCAAAAGCTCCATCACGCTCGTCTGACCCTCAATGTCAAGAAGTGCCACTTTTTCAAGACCAAGCTCACATTCCTGGGTCATGTAGTGTCTGCACGGGGTGTGGAGGTGGACCAAGACAAAGTCCATGCCATCACAACCTATCCAGTTCCCACTGACCTTAAAGGTCTCCAGAGGTTTTTGGGGCTGGTAGGTTGGTACCATAAATTTATACCTCGGTTGGCCGACATTGCAGCACCCCTCAATCACCTCAAGAAGAAAGATGTCCCATGGGTGTGGTCCACGGAATGTCAGACAGCTTTTGAACATCTTAAGGACCTGCTACGTTCACCACCTGTTCTCGCACAACCTCAACTACACCTAGGCTTCCAGATCAGCTGTGACGCAAGTGATGTCGGCTTGGGTGCTGTCCTGACACAGTCCGTGGAGGGTACGGAGGGCGTCATCGCCTACGCTTCAAGGGCTCTCCGGGGACCAGAACTCCGCTATTCCACATCTGAAAAAGAGTGCCTGGCAGTGGTGTGGGCTGTGGAGAAATGGAGACACTATCTGGAGGGAGACACCTTCGACGTCTACACTGATCACAGCGCTCTAGCTTGGGCCTTCAACTGCCCAAAGACATCATCTCGGCTGACCAGGTGGACACTGCGGCTTCAGGCTTTTTCCTTTAGAGTACACTACAGAAAGGGATGCTCCAACATTGTCCCAGATGCACTTTCTCGCGCTAACCGTCCAGGAAAACCAGTCATCATCAGAAGCTTACGTGGCCGTCACCTCTGCAAAAGCCTACTGGGCGGACCTGCCAACCTCATTGCAGGAGGTAGAGAAAACTCAAGAAAAGGATCCTGTGTGCCAACAACTCCTCCTCACTATCAATGAACCTACACACGGTCGTATTCATTATAAACTCCAACAGGGTGTGCTCTACCGGGGTGTGCCATCCAAATATAGTGGATACAATTATCAGATGGTCGTTCCAGCAGTTCTCATTCCAGAGTTCCTGTCCTACTATCATGACAGTCCGTTTGGAGGTCATTTGGGTCGCATGAAAACCCTCCTCAAAATATTGGATGTGGCCTGGTGGCCAGATATAAGGAAGGACGTCTGGACTCATGTGCGTTGTTGTCAAAAATGTCAACAGTATAAATCACCAAACGAAAAGCCTACTGGACTGCTTCAAGCTACTGATGTCAAGACACCTGGGGAGATGATCGGGGTGGATTTTATGGGACCTTTTCCATCCAGTAAATCCCAGAACTCCATACTCATGGTAGTCGTTGATTATTACAGTAAATAGGTCGAACTGTTTGCGCTCAGAGATGCTAAAACACAGAAAGTATGCCGCATCCTTAAGGATGAAATCTTCACACGCTGGGGTGTACCAGCTTACCTGGTTTCTGACCGTGGCCCTCAATTCACTAGTCAACTCTTAAGCCAGTTATGCACCTCTTGGGGCGTAACCCAGAAACTCACCACCGCGTATCACCCACAGATAAATCTAACAGAACGGGTGAACAGGACTCTCAAGACTATGCTGGCGTCTTACGTGGAGGACCACCATCAAGACTGGGACCGGTGGCTGCCTGAATTCTGTCTCGCCATCAACACAGCTTTTCACGAAACCACTGGTGTGACCCCTGCTGTGTTGGCTCTTGGACGTGGTATCGCAGGACCCTTAGAACGCCTCATTCATAAGACACCTACTCCTGACACACCTCCATACAGCACACTACTCAGTCATACACAATTCATGAAAGAGGTGGAAAGGCATGTTGGTGTGGCCAAAGCTAGACAAGCCAGGTACTACAATGCCCGCCGCAAAGATGTACAGTTTGTGGTTGGCGACCTGGTCTGGGTGCGGTCACACCCACTGTCCAAAGCCTCCACTAGGTTCTCTGCCAAATTAGCGCCCAAATGGGAAGGGCCTGCAAGGATAGAGAAGAAACTGGGACCCGTCAATTACCAGGTGCGGCGGTTGACTGACAAAATAAAGACAGATACTGTGAATGTAGTGAACATGAAACCCTTCTATGGTCCCGATAATCCGCTGGCTGGGGGTGGGGGGGGGGGGGGGGGGGGGGCAGGGGGGGGCAGTTACAACCATGACCAAGAAAAAAGAACTTGTAACTTGTAATGTGTTTAACAGGTGGAATTTGCAGGTTCTAATGGTCATGTGATTATTTGTCATTACCCTATTGGGCCAACGGGTCCTGCCAGGTCAGGTGACTGTGACACAACTTTTTTTTTTTTTTAAATCAAGAATCAGGTGCGCGGGGAGGCAGGCTTTGTTTTTGGTTTTGAAGGAATGGACAGCTGTCTGCCGACCAGGAGCGTGGCGGAGCGGGATTTCGCGGATTGGGGATTACTTTTCCTGTGCTGTTTGGGATTACCCTCCACACTGCATTCTACGTTTTTTCTTTTTGGATGGAGTAACTTTCGAGCGCCTGGGACATCCCGTATGAGGAACTGCCGCAGCCTTGACAGCCGGTGGGACGCGTTTCTGTAGCCTGACAGGAGCGGCCTCCCACCGGACGCGTGAACTGGTCGGACCTTTTTTTTTTCTTTCTTCTATTTTCGCCTCAGGAGTATTGTTCGTTTATGTATATTTGTTTACCAGACCGGGGTCAGTGTTGATCTGTGTTTTTTTTCCGTGTATTATAAACTTTGGGGATTGCGAGTTGATTTTTTTTATGTTTCAAGTGTCTTGGGTGGGGCTTTCTAAGTTGTATCGGACCAACAATACACGGGTTGTCCAAACAAAGAGTTTATGCGCATTTATTATTACTATTATGATTATGATTATTGTTGTTATTAGCACGCAGAGTAATTCAACATTTGATGCTCCTATGCCTTAAAAAAGGGTGTTGTGACGATCTCCTGCCAGTGTGCGGGGCGGTTTGTTACAGATGTAAGTTATGGAGTTAATCACTGATTAATCAACCATTGCGTTTTGTTTAGGTTTTTCATCATACATACACGCCAGACATCTTGCCGCATGCCTCTGTCCTGTCTAAACAGCTCAAAGAGTTGAAAAGAGTAAACTAAGGAAAACGGAGAAGTGTCTGGATGGGGTGTGAAATCCTGCATTGAAAACTCTGTGGATGCCTTTTCCCTTCAAGTGAGGTCTATTACCTTGACAGCCAGTGTGGGAGGGAAGAGACAAATGGAAGTAAAAATATGTAACATGAAATATTTAAAGAAGTGTCATTAATTATTTTAAATTGGAAATTATTAATTAAAAGTGTAATAAAGTGTAATAAAAACATTAGTTTTACATTTAACATTTCTGTTTTAAATCCTTCTTTTCTTTGTCATGAATACACCATTTCCCCTGTTAACCGACTGTCAACAATACGTCACAGGCATATGCCTGAAATGTTGTATTCTGGACAAAGAAAAGTCGTATTCAAATCATATTCACAACAGAAATGTTCAACAGTAAACTAAATGTTGTATTTATCTTTTTGTTCTGTTTCTTGGAGTCATGCTGAACTGCTACACATTTTACATTCCTCATCAGTCCAATATGCATCTGCTTTGTTTATAAATCCCTGCTGATATGAGATATAAAACACGTTCAGCAGTTTTAGTAAATATATTGGGTTCATATGTTTGTAAATCTGACTCTCATCAGCCACAAACTTTACCCTGATTCCCTTCCATCTCTGTGTACCATCATTACAAACAAGGTAGAATGGGGTTTTTGTTGTAGAGAAATCATTTTAGATTTTTGAAGTGGGGGTGTATGCGCTCAGAGGAAATGTATCTAATGTACTTGTAAAATGTTGAGAAATAAATGTAGTTCCTAAAAGCAGACACGGTCTGTAAATAATATTACTCTGATGTTGAAAAGACTTGAACATTCAATGGTAGACTTGTGAGTTGGTAATTCTGACTCGTGACTCAGCTTGAGACTTGACTCCTTCTGACTTGGGATTTGGAATTGGAAATGGTTTATTTCAAGCAATTAGGCAAGAATAACACATAAGTAACCCAATCATCAGAGGTTTACGTCAATAAAAAACCATGTCAAACAGAATAATTAATGAATTGTTCCTGGGTGTTCCTGTGTGTGATTTTGTGTCCTTGTCATGGACTGTGCTTTTTTGTCATGGAAGATGCTTTTTTCACTTGGTGACAGATTCATACAGCAGATCTGACCTGACGGGTTTTTCAATGGGACTCCCTATTTATTCAGATATACTGACGCTGATCTGATATGAACTGATTGGGGGTGGGGGTGTAATGACTTCTGGACAAATTTGCAGGTTTGTTCTGCATGTGTGTGGGCATGTTGAGTGTGTTGAACTGCATAATCGGTCGTTTGTTAGCACTTTCTTGACTCCTCTTGCTTCACGGTTTAAAAGCTTCCCTTCTGGGTAAAGAAGATCCAGACAAAAAGAAAAAGAGTCAGGTGCCTCTGGAAACATGCATTCCTTTTATCTTTAAGCCATTTGGGAGTTTATATCTCAGCCCGCTGCAGCGGCTGACCACCCACCAAAACAAAACAGAAAAACTTTTCAGAAGCAGCCTAAGGAACCAACTGACACATGATTCAGTTCTCCATGCAAGGAGTTCAGAAGTAATAAAAATGAATAAAAAACACAGGCGGTGTGCAGCACAAAGACCTTATTGTTGCTGGGTTGAGGAATGCCTGTGTGTTTGTGTGTCTGTGAGCAGAGGCCGTGAGGAATTTGAGTTTTTGCATGGAAACAAAAGGTGGCCTATGGCTGAGAGGGAGCGAGGAAGAGGCACAGAGGGGGAAACAGTGGAGGGGGCAAGAAAAAGGCAAACGCTGCCTGTTCCCACTTGTTTCTATATGATGATATGTTATTACCACATTATATTAACTGAAATGTGACTCATGAACTTTTTAAACATATCGCAGACTCAAAGCCACGCTCTGAACAATGACAAACATTTGACGGCAAGGCCAAAGGTTTGGAAACCCCCCCCACACACACACAAAGTTAGAGGTTCATTTCCTGTTTTACCTCTTCCTCTGACCTTTGGCCCTCGTGAGGGCGCTGACAGATTTAAGATCTCTTGCTTCCTCTAACTTTGCATGAGACTGGCTTCAGGGCTGCACACTGACCCTCATCAGATCACAACAGGAACGTCACAGAGACGTCACCCTGCACAACTTTGTGGTCATTTCTTTATTGTGTAAGGGCTAACTACCTTTTAAATCATTAATGTGGTTGTCATTTTTGTAATTTCATACATTTACCTGAAAGTGAAAGTGTGGACGGATCAACAGAGACTGCTGATAAAGCAACATACTGTAATTGTGAGATGCACAAAGTCAAAACGGGACTGGCCACTCATCCAGGATGAACCCCACCTTTGTCCAACAGTGGCTGGGATAGCCTCGGCCTCCAGCAACCGCCTGACCCAGAAAAGGATTAAGCAGGTATGAAAACGACGTTTACATAAACAGACTATTTAACAGAAAGACATGTGCCTCTGCAGAGGAAACAAAACACACACAAAACAAGAATGAAGTTTCAGTTTGTTCCCTTTCAGTCACATGACGATTCGCTGCTGTCTGATCACAGGTTCTGTTTATTTACGCATCTTTTGACTGAAAATACCCAGAAGCACCAAAACAACCCCGGCTCCTTACTGTATGTAAACGTGATCAAGAATGGAAATGTTTGGCTGAGCACCTTTTTGTCTGTATGAACCTGATCTTTTTTATCCAATCAACTACATAGTTTAGCTACTCTGGATTGATTCATCTTTGTTGTTTGTATGACTTTGAAGAACCTGGGATTCATAATACTCAAAACTGTCCCTTGATTAATGTACTAGGAAAATATCTTCAGCAGCTTCCCTTTTGTTACCATAAAGTTTGCTTTCATTCTGAAGCCAAAAGTCTGATGTTATCCAATCAACTCATCTTGGTTTACCTGTGTTTTTTAAACATTGTTGTTTAACCTGTCAGGCAAACCTGTCTCCAGTCTGGGGGAAACATAAAGAGGGGACCATAAAATGTGGACACCAGGAAGAATAAGAAATTGTTTCTTGAATAAAAGAAATGTTGTGTGCTGAAAAGCAAGAACAAAATGAAAAGACAAAAACAAAGGGATTGGAACCTTGGCCAAACATAAAATAGGTCAGCTGACCTGCAGGATGTAACATTGTCCATTCAAAACGTTTTTGTAAGACGGCAGAGTCACTGCATGTACTTCAGCTTCTTGATTCTGGGTTGCTGTTTGTAGACAAAAAAACATTTTAGAGAAGCTGCTTTTGGTGTTCAAACTGAATCAGACTTCAGATTGTCAAGGGTGGACTGGGAGACCCAAATAAAAGAGGAGACAAAACCAAACTTATGTTGACGAAAACATTTTGGCAAAATTCTGACAAAGGGAAATGGCATTTTAAAAAATAACTGGAGCCTGGAACATGACAGATCTGGGACAGGGAACCAACTGTATGACCAGAACCAAGGACCTCATCTATACAAGAGGAGCAATTCAAACACTATACATATAGTGGGTGAACTCATGACTAAAGGAACAGAACCTCAACCGCTGCTCCAAGTCATCAAATGAAACTGAACCATAAGAACAACACTGTGATAACTGAGCCAAACACACCTTTAATTTTACAAAGACATGGAAAACTAAGAGGAAATATGTGCCACAATATTACACAAAAGGTTCAGAGTTTTTGAATATCTTGATCTCTTTGTAGATATCTCTGCTTATTTCTGACTGGTTAAACAAATGCAGCTTTGGGAAATGTCCACACGTCACACGTGGGGATACTTTACCTGTTGGAACACAAAGACAAGTGAGAAGTTATTAATAGAAACACAGTTAAAGGTCAGCATTAGTGCTCAGTGGAACAGAACACACAGCAAAGTGAGCATTACAATGACACATCAGAACACTATCATGGAAACCAGTGAAAATTCCATTATCCAAGTCCTGCTTCCTCTTTAGCATTCAAATGAGAGGAAGAGAAAGTGTAGCAGAGACTGTCAGCCTGCAGACAGGTTTCATTCTGCTGAAACGGAAGCAGCTGGAGGAAGCAGCCTGGTAGCGCTGAAGCAGCCTGGTGGCACTGAAGCAGCCTGGTGGCGCTGAGGCAGCCTGGTGGCGCTGAGGCAGCCTGGTGGCACTAAAGCAGCCTGGTGGCACTAAAGCAGCCTGGTTTCGCTGAGGCAGCCTGGTGGCGCTGAAGCAACCTGGTGGCGCTGAGGCAGCCTGGATCAGCAGACAGAGTCCTGAACCTTTAGTGACAAACACACAATTAGAATTGCTGATAGATCAGACATATCATTACTGTTTTCTGTATCTGTGGCTTTCTAAACGCTAACCAGTTGGTGAGGCATCATTTTTTAAACATACTGCGATTTTTAAATGGGACGAATTTGAAGTTTTTACTAAGCAGTTGCAGAGGAACCTCTCTAAAAAATACCTTTTTGGTGGAATAATCTGTTTGAAGTTCCAGAAATCCTCATTAAAATCTCCACTGTGGTGCCTTTGAGCAAGGCTCAGTGTCTCAGAGTTTCTTTGTGGAGCTGCCCAGAGGGAAAGGGCAGGTACAGACAGACAGACAGACAGACAGGAGGGCAGACAGACAGGCAAACAGATGGGCATCTTCATTAATCCCCCAAAGGTAATTCAGTTTAACCAGCTCTCCTGCAAGCAAGAACAAAAAAAATACAGTACACGAGAGTAAATAAAACAGCATAAATAAAATATTACGGTATTTAAAAGGTGAATAAAAGACAGGTACCTCCCCATGGTGGAGTGTAGCCACTCTGATTTAAAAGCTTTATAGCACTAGGGACCAGAGGTGTAGTGTACCTGTTTGTTTTCATTGGTGGGATAATAAAACGACGACCAGACGGTAACATTTAAAAAATCGGAGGACAGGACTGCCATGGTCCAGCTCTGGTTCTTGGAGGAGTGTCAGCAGTGCTGCCTCATCACAGAACTTAACCAAATAACTGCACTCTTTCTGTGACCTGCAGCAGTGTGTGTAAAGGATAAAAAGAAGTGCAGATGGAGAACCTGTGTTTGACATCTGATCGAACTCCATTCACTAAAACCTGCTGCTTTCCATCTGTTAAGAAGTTTAAAAGCAAGAGTCAAACCGATCAGTTCAAATGAGCAGCTAGCCGTGTGATTAAACATGCAGTTGCATCTTGTTAAACGCTGAAGTGTTTTGCATGATTGGTTTTTTCAAAATGTTTATAAATGCTTTGAAAACTGAAAAGTTTTGCATCATCTACACCTTTACGGCTCTAACTTTCTGAGCGCTGAAGGCCTTATCTCCTGTTTTAGAACTTTTTCAAAGGCATTAGGTCTGAACTCATTTCTTGGTTTAGGAATTGGAATTGTCAGTGATTTTTCTAACATGAGGGACTCTGAGATTTCTTGGCACACAGCTGGACGAGTGCGGAGAAGACTCCACCCAGGTGGTGAGCACAGGAGCTCAGTGCGCCCGCAGAGTGCGTCGGGTCAGGTGCCTTCTTCATGCTGGTTCTTTTTAACAGACCTGTTTCCATCCATCACAAAGCCATCGAGCAGAATTCAGTGTTGTGATGTTCTGTTTAAAATCATAACTTTCAATACCAGTAAAGAAACTATTAAAAACGAGGTAATTCTGGGGGTAAAACGTCTTGAACGATGACATGTTGCTTGGGCTTTTTTCAAAAGGGCTGCCTGTAAAGAATGACTGTTTCTTTTTATTGATTCCATTTTCTTCTCCTTGGTAATCTGTGGTTTGTTGTTTGGATAAACAGCAACCTATTTTGATGGTATATTAAGGTGAATGTAAACAAGGGTGAAAAACAGTCGCTGAAATTCCCAAAGATAGTAAGAATGGAGTGAGACAGAAAGCAGTTCAGTGTCCGGGGTGCAGAGCTTTTCCCGGACCACGACGCCACAGTTTACGTTGAGTCACACGCCTCCGGCACGATTCTTCCTGGTGTTCTCTGGCGAACGATCCAGTCAAAGTCCTCCTCATCTTGATCCACTTCACTGAGCCGTGTCTCCGTGAATGCGAGCTGACCCCTTTTACCACATTTCTGACTTAAGTTTGGCCCATTCTTCCAACTCATCCACCTTGTTCTTGATGGAGTGCACACTGGAAAGCTGGGCCGTGGGAAGGCTGAGACTCCTCAGTCTCTAACGCATACCTCCTCTTCTTCCTCTTTTCCTTCAGGAAATCCCACAAGTGACGGCGTGGTCATTGAGGTTCCGCGGGGTGAATATTTCCACAGGTATTTCTGATGGTATCCCTAAGTCAGTAGCAGTTCTCAGTGAAAGGAGTTCGTGGCTGAGAGTGCAGCGTTTCCAGGGTTAACCATTTCCATCATGAGAGCCCACCGCCCCATGACTGATAGACACCAACAGCACAGGGATTAAAAAAACAACTAGACTGTGAAAAAGCATACCAATCCAAAGGAGTCTTGATCACAAACAAAGACGCTTCATGGCGTGCACACAGCAAATAAAAGAAAAGAGACATTAGGTCGTACAAACACAGAGCTATGCTCCGGGTCGCACACCTTGACGCGTGGTGCTGCCGGCCAGCTCCCAGCTGTGAATGTGCAAGACATTTGAGAGCAAACAAGGAAAGGCACTTGTATGTGTATAGCACATTTCATGAACATGCACAGCTCAAAGTGAAGAAAGGCTTTATCAGCCTACAATGATGCTTTTCTGGATAATTAGAGATAAAGGCTCAGTTCTGGACTACAAGGAGGACGTTCCCTGGACCGCTGTCTAATCATTTGGAAAAGCGCTATTCTAGTATTTACCTTTTATTAAATTGGTGTCAGTGGATTTGTGTGTGTAATTCTTGATTTGTAAAATCATAAAATACATTTTTGCACAACTGTGCTTACTTGAATTGGGTGTTCACATGTAGAAAAATTGCAGCAGTTTGAAACTGACTACACATACAAATCCTTAAAAAGTACAAACCAATCCTGATATGCGCACACAAAACCGCATTTACACACAGATCCGAGTTGATGCGGTCAAATCCTGTTAGAATGCTGGGTCATCAGAGATTTCTTGTCAGCCGCTTAAAACTTAGATTGTGAATGAAATCTGTTGAAAACCCGGCATTTCCCCACTTCCGTAAACAGATGAGCCCCGATAATTAATGCATAAATAAATCTAAAATATAAAAATAAAGAATCGAAATATATATATAAATGATTATTATATTTTTTTTTGTATTTTGCCATTTTTGTACACACAGTTACGCACAAAATGTATTGTATGACTTACAAATCAAGAATTACACACACACCAGTTCAAGTTACACACAAGCAGGCAGACACAAGTTGCAAATCAACACAAATCCACTGGGACTGACTTCTCTCTGTACAGGATCAGCCTGCACAGAGCACATGAACTGCTGCAGAGTCCAGTCTGGATTGTCCTTTAGCGTTTTGCTCTCAGCGGTTCCATTTCAGATTTCACACGGATCAGATGTGAGCATTAGCGTCACGCTGCCAAACTTCCCTCTGACGCCACTCTGAGGTGTCATGTTCTCCTCTTTGTTTTGCTTCGGACTCGCCCACACACCGTCAGCAGAGGCTCATGTGCTGTGACATACAAAGGAAGACCAGCAGAGAGGGGTGCATGAATAGAAGGACAGGAACTTGTTTTTCCACACTTTCTTTGCTGCAGTCACCAACCTTTTCTCTCATCTTCTCACAGATAACCAGAGTTTTGTAGCCGTCTGTCTCTTTCCCGTTCACTCATTATTAAAATCAGTAAAAAACTGTTTCAACCGTTGTGTGTAATTTTGAGGTATTTGATTTTAAATGTGTACCAGAAATGCACTGACTACATTCATTGTCACATAGAGATATTTTACTGTCAAACTTTATGTTGAAAAAATAAACTTTTACATTGTAAAGTTCAAGTTTAACTAGAAGAAGAGGGTTAACACCATGAGGTTTTTGGTTTAAATCCCAAATGTAACTTTCTGAAAAATGTTTTATTTTTTTTTAAAACCTTTTTTTTTTAACCCTGCTGTTGTCCTCGTATTCTGTTTATGCCCAGTGTCCTCGCGTCTTCATTAAACCCCCAATATAAGTGGCTCGTTTAAATGTTTAAACCCCAAATCTTATTTTGCGCGTTTTCATGCATATATGGGGTTTCAAGAACATGCTTGATAGGTTCAGAGGGGACAAGGAATTCTATGAGCTATACATGTAAGAGTGTGTGGTCCTGTGATAGATGCTGCTGTATTGTTTTCAAATAAAGCTGGAGATCTGACCTGTTCAGATAGAAAGAGTTCTAATGGCATCAACACTGAGAGGAGGTGAATGCAAGTAAAGCCTGCACGCATGAAGTGTGCAAGTCATACTGAAATACCAGCAGGACGCTCACACTGACTACTGTGTGACTCTAACTTTTTAGTCGGACTGCACATAAGAAGCCTACTTCTTACTGGAACAGCACCAACTGGTTCCTTCTGTAGTCCACAGGACTTGGAGGGGTTGAAAAAAGGAAAAATCCATACGACGTGCCTGTATCTCACCTACTTCGAGTGTTCACGCCCACCTGACAAATGCAGGTAAAACTTTCATTTGGCCTTTAGAAAATCTATTTCACTATAGCCACTTTGGCAGGTGAGACATTGTTCATCATCTGATCGTCTCATTCACGCACCAGCTGGTGCATTTACAGACTGCATGGAATTTCTGCGCTTATGCGCTTTCTTTAAGAGCTCCTATTGCTGCATTCAGGTGCGCTGAGAATTTCTAGTGTTTGTTCACACTGACACACACAACACTACAGGTGCACTCACACCGAACATGATTCACACGGCAGAGGCAGCCAGTTTCAATGTAAAGTCAATGGTTTAGAAGCGAATTAAGGTTCTGTGGCACGAACTGAGCAAAATAATTGGTGCAAACATCCAAACCATTTGCAGGGGGTGAACTTGTGGAAAACTGCATGCTGAAGGCTGCAGAAGTCATGTGCCCCAAAAAGCAGTCAAAGCAGTTGACCTTTGACCAACAGAAGTGTGTCAAGGATTAGGATTGCAGATCCATCATCTCTCAGGAGACTTGGGCAGCCAAATGAAGGACAGAATCCAGACATTTATTGATGACATCACAGATATTACACAATTGTGTAAATGCGACGGGTTGAATGTGGTCCCTGAACCAAAATGAGATTGACACCCCTGATCTATATACAGGTTCAGAAAACCGTTCAGAGATCAGAAGTGTCTTTTATTAAAAAAACATGACATTTCTGTAATGTTATAAAACCTGAATTAAGACCACACTTTCAGTGATTATTAGTGTTTAGTTTTTGTCAGAGAATAATCAGTAACTGAAACTTTATAAAAGAAGGGAAGAACTTTACTTTGAAAGACACTAATTATTTTTCCTGAGAAATGTTTGGCTAGTAGAGTCCAGATTTGGCTGGTAGACTTACCGGCCACCCCGGCTAAAAACCAAAAAAGGTCATTTAGAGCTCTGTGTATATATATTATATACATATTTCTTATATATGAAGTATATTTGAAGTACTAATACTACATATTACTCACTGGCCATACCTTTCCAACTGCTCACAAGCAGAAATGTCTATTTAGCCAGTCACATGACAGCAACTCAGTGCATTTTGTCATAGAGACATAGGTGATCTGCTGCAGTTCAAACCAAACATCAGAATGAGGAACTAAGGTGAATGAAGTGACTTTGAACTTGATATGGTTGTTGGTGACAGACGGGCTGGTCTGAGTATTTCAGAAACTGCTGATCTACTGGGATTTTCACCCACAACTGTCTGTAGGGTTTACAGAGAATGGTCAGAAAAAGAGAAAATATCCAGAGAGCAGCAGGTCTGTGGACAGAAATGCCTTGTTGATGTCAGAGGTCGGAGGAGAATGGTCAGACTGGTTCCAGCTGATAGAAAGACAACAGGAACTCAAACAACCGCTGGTTACAACCGAGGTCTGCAGAAGAACATCCCTGAATGCACAACATGTCCAACCCTGATGCAGATGTGTTACAGCAGCAGAAGAACACACCGGTACCAGTCCTGTCAGCTAAGATCAGGAAACTGAGGCTACAGTTCACGCAGGATCACCAGAACTGGAAAATAGAAGATGGAAAAACGCTGTCTGGTCTGATGAGTCTCCATTTCTGCTGTAGGGTCAGAATTTGGCATCAAAAACATGAAAGCCTGGATCCATCCTGCTTTGTATCAACGGTTCAGGCTGGTGGTGGTGGTGTCATGGTGTGGGGAGATTTTCTTGACACACTTTGGACCCTCTTACTGCTAATTGAACATGGTTATACCGTCACAGCCTACCTGAGTATTGTTGCTGACCATGTCCATCCCCTCATGACCACAGTGTACCATCTTCTGATGATACTTCTGATGATGGGGGCGGCCGTGGTGCAGTGGAAATCCTCTGATCGGAGGATTGCAGGTTCGATTCTTGCCTTGCCAGTCCATGTGTTGAAGTGTCCTTGGGCAAGACACTGAACCCCACATTGCCTCTGATAGAAGGTTGGCACCAGTGTGTGAGTGTGTTTGTGAATGTGTTCTATAACTGCAAAGCGCTTTGGGCCTTCAATGAAGGTAGAAAGCGCTATAGAAGTATAATCCATTTACCATTTAATTCCAGCAGGATAATCCATGTCATAAAGCTGGAATCCTCTGAAACTGGTTTCTTGAACCTGAGCATGAGTTCACTGGACTCTAATGACCTCCACAGTCACCGGATCTCAACCCATTAGATCACCTTTGGGATGTGGTGGAACGGGAGCAGACAAATCTGCAGCAACTGTGTGAATCTGTCATGTTAATGTGGACCAAACTCTCTGAGGAATGTTTCTGGAACCTTGTTGGATCTATACCACCAAGGATTAAGGCGGTTTTGAAGGCAAAAGGGGGTCCAACCCGGTACGAGCAAGATGGACCTAAAACAGTGGGCGGTGAGTTTACAGTATTTCACAAATAAATTACCTTTTTCTTGTTACATTTTTATCATTTAGATGACAGTCTTCATTTCTTTTGCACTTGAATAAACACATGCGTACATTCCAGCACGGACGAGGATGTGATGTGAGCATTGATTCTCTAAGATGAAACGTGACCTTCAGGTCAACATGCTGCTGCCCCTCAGCATTCACTAGAACCTGCTGAAGCAGCGCTGCTGGCAGCCAGCACCAACAAATCCTTTTCCCAGTTTACACACGTTGAGCGGTAACGGTCAAAGGGGATCCTCACCTGGGATTTGTTTGCACAGGTGGAGCAGAACCCAATCCATCTCTGTCACTCTGTGCAGGTCAGGTGGTTTTCCTGATTCGTTTTGTTTCAGTGTAGGAAGACAAACCAGTGTGGGGGCTTTCTTCACATCTCACCATAAAAAGATTAGCTCAGAAAACAAGAACTACGTCAATGGTGTTGTTTTCAGTCTCCAGCCACTCAGAGCCCTTCTAGTGATGAGCTTACCGCTACATTGGTAAACAAAGAGTGACTCCTTTTTAGTGAATCAAAGCGGCATGACCACTGACCAGAAAAACAAGCTGCAGGCCGGCCCAGTGCTCAGCACAGCGGGAGGGCCCGTGTTCACATCACGGAGTTCTCTCTGCATGTAGAGCTGTTCTCTGCCCTCCCCCTCATTCCAACTACCAAGAATATGTCAGCAATTAACTGCAGACTCCAAAGTCAAAGCCTTCTCTGACGAGTGAGCACGAGCGGCCATGCAAAGCCCCACAGGCCGGCACACGTGTTCCTGCTTTCGTCCAATGATAGCTGTGGTAAAATTCAGCGCCAAACATCAGGTGCGTTCAGGTTACAGTGGGCGGAGCCAAAGAGACTTGCAGCCATGTTGATGAAGTTCACGACACATTTTTCGTAAATGTTTACAGGTTTTCACCAACAAAATGTCAGATGCTACAAAGCCCTGGAGAGGGAATCACTGCACTTCCAGTTCAGGCTCGTGTGGAAAACCGTTTTAAAAAGTCAGTATTCTAGTCCAGAACTTCTTTACATTTAATACGGGTTGTTGTTTGGTGACAATCTCCGTTCAGTCAGAATATGAGACAGAAGGCTTCAGTAATTCCCATCAAAAGGACTCATGGTGTTCAGGACAGAAACGCCTCTCCTTCATGCTGAGGTTTCTGCTGTGACATGTCTGAACGAACACCTTCCTGGAACCAAGGGGGCTTTCCGAGACAAGTTAGACCAGGAAATGATTTTCCTCCCTCTATTCTTCTGGAAATGTCTGCAAGTTAAAAAGAAAAACCTTAGCACTGCTGCCTCACCTTCCCAGAGAATTATTAAACCGAGATGCGTACAGCCTGGATTTTCCTGATCAAGATCATGTATTTAAGGACAGATGAAAGGAAGTGACGTTTGGTTTTTAATTCTCTCCTTTGGGTTTGCAGTCTTCCATGTGAGGAACAGAAGCAGAGAACACCACACCCACACCTGCTCTCAACCAGAGCTTCCACTTGTTCCAGTTTTTAAAAAGACAGATGAAGGAAGGCATTATTTGAAGGCTTTTATTCTTTGGGATGAGATGAAATGATCAGAGGGTGTGAATAAAGAGCAGAACATTTGAAAACATGGTATGCATAAAAATAGCTTTATTTCCAATTTCAAATCAGAACGTATATGCAGAACCCAATGATTCATTGGCTTCTTCATTCCATTGGTGATTCCATGTGGTGTTTGACATTCAGCAGCAGAACAACATCGTGTTCAGCAGCAGACGTGGGACTGAGCTCCACCTCAGTGTCTCATGTCTTTCTAATGCATTGGTTTTCAGGACCAGTGTGTGCAGACAGCACCCCCCCACCACCAGGTCTGCTAACACAGCGTCACATCAGCTTTGTCTCACAAAGGCAGAGGTCAGCCCCAGATCTGCTGCTGATAACATCGCATCAACACCAGCCCACGATCAATCCTTCTACAAGAAAAACATAAATAAAACAAAAAACTACGATTGTTGAAAAAAAATCAAAAACTATTTTCTCTGAACATCTCAAACTAGTGTATATAAAACTTTAAAAATCACATGTACAACAGCTTAAAAAAGGGCAAAATACCCAAACCTGAAAGATGGTAATAAAATAATTTGACAGTTAAATTAATACAAAACAGGGGGTGGCTGGGAGATATCAGAGGAATAAAAACATCTGAGAACATGGACAGAATGAAAGCTTGTTTTAGCATTGCAACAAATCAACTTTACAGCGATCACATGAACCTTGTGCTCAGGCCTCGGAAACCATTTAGCTTTTAAATATTTGGCGTTTTTGTTGCCAGGTGGCGCTGTACCTTTTTCAAATGACTATATACAGACCCTGAAGGCCACTGTGCTGATCTGAACATCCACCAGCTCAGGTCGCTGATCCTGAACTGTTGGAGGAAACAGCTGGTGTAGCTTATTGAGGAGAGTGTCAAAGTCACCACAAAAACAAAACAGAAAAGTCCTGCAGTTCCCTAGAAACTCCCCAAACAAAGATCCATGTCTGTGACGGCTCCACGAAGGCCGCTACACACCTCGATGATGAAGGCTTTGTTCATGCGTGAATGAGGCACTTGGAGCATATTTGTAATCAATTCAAATAGTTGGACAGGAGGAGATTTTTGCTCCTCCGAGTTTGAAGCTTTGGTTGCTTTCTCTAAACTGCTGATGGACAAAGAAAAAAAGTCTTCAGCCTAGTGTTCAGAGAGCCTGCTGCTCTGACAGCTGATGCTCTCAAACTGCATTTCTTCAGTCAGCACATTCCCTAAAACACTGGAATACTCCTTTAAGTCTGCGGTTTGTTGCCATCACACCACTTCAATGTCAAACGGATCACTGGGTGCCGACGGCTGCAGAACAAACGGTTGGCAGCCTTCAGAGTGAAGTCTAACTGCATGTTTTTGTGACCTGGGTCAGAAAGTGCAGAGAAAACTCCTTCCCCTGATTAGCTGTGGAGCAGGAAGTCTGCAACAGCCTTTGCAGAAATTGGGGGTCTTTCCTAAATCACTTCCAGGAAGAGCACAAGACTAAATATGAAGCTACTTCCCCTCACATCAGTCAGACTAACGTTCTCATCCTGGAACCTGTATAAAAACAGATGTAGACTAATACAACAATGCAAAAGGTTCAGAGGAAGACCAGAAAAGCATAAATAAAAGCATTAGTGTTTCACTGCAGGAGGAGGCAAAGTCTCTTCTGTTGTGTTTTCATCTGACATGGGCATAACAAAACTAACATCATCAAGAGGCAATATCGGCGTACCGCAGTCGGAGCAGTCTGCTCCAGCTCCACAAACGTGGCATGTGGGAGGAGTCAGTCACTTCTGATTTGTCAACCCTCACTTCCTGAGGAGGTGACGGTACAATGACGTTGAGGCACTGTGAGGCCCAATATTGGCCTGGCTGGCTTTCAGGGGACGGGGTGCATGTGTGGAGAGGGCTCAGAGATGGGTGGGGTTAAATGTCAGCATCTATGCGTAGATCTCTGTGGTGGGGGCTTTTTTGTAGATTGGTTTCTTCCCCAAATCGTAGCTGCCTTCATCCTTCTTCTTCATGCGGTAGATGAGGAGGAGGATAAGGAGAATGGCGAACAACAGACTGACGGCACCACCGGCAATCAGAGCTGAAAAAGAAGAGACGGGTGTGAGGCTCAGCACAAACCCTGCT
Source organism: Oryzias woworae (assembly GCA_016861445.1). NCBI lineage: Eukaryota > Metazoa > Chordata > Actinopteri > Beloniformes > Adrianichthyidae > Oryzias > Oryzias woworae. Next base: position 53,821 of record BOLG01001316.1, read on the forward strand.
TTGCTTTGAATCCACGGTCAACACCAGTAACCGGGGGCCACGCACATTCTGCAGTTAACCAACGAGGGATCCATGCTGTGCCATTCCTACTGACCTGCAAGAACTTCTGTCTTGTTGAAGATGCTGTCCTCTCCAGCGTGGGACATGCTCACGTTGGACTGGCCCTCTCTGGTCCTCTTTAAACCAGGGATTTCGTTGCTCTCCTTGATCACATCAGCCTCATTGATGGTAGGGAGAACTGGTGGTTCAGGCTCCGGGATTTTATTGTCATTTATGTCAGGCTGTAAATGAGAAAAGTACGAGATCCCGGTAAACACAACCAACAAGGCCTCAATCCAACTACATTAAAAAAAAACAAAACTTGAGGAAGGCGTTTCTTACCCTGACTGAAGGTCTGGACTTTGCAGTAGGAAGCTCAGGTGTTGCTGAGGAAAAATGTATATGTTCAGTTTCATTGCTCCAGTCAACAACAGCAGTCACTGTGGCTTGGTCTTAAACAGTCAGGACCAACCTTCATCACCAGATCCAGAGAAATCGTAGCTTTCATAGTCTTCATCATCTGTGAAGCTAAAGTCAGCGCCATCTTCAGACTCTCCTGATGCTTCCAGGTTGTCACGGTGTGTCGACATGGCAACCGTTGCCGTTGACTTCATGGGCATCCATGTCTCCGTCTCCCTGACCTGCTGGGGCAGCAGAGGGGGGTTCAGATGGAGATCTAACAACTCCATGATCAGAAACCAGCAAAAGTCTGCAGCTTAGTTTTGTGGACTGTTCACAAGTAGACACAAGAGACTGATTCCTGCTGCAAAAAACCCAAATGACAGCTGACTCCAAAGCAGTCACGGAGACTGCTCATGCCAGATTCACTTAGTACATGAAAGACACACGACATTGCACTGACACCACAGAGGTTGAGGTCAAAGAAGCATATGACTAAATTATGACAGGAAGTCATTTCCCTCGCTTCATCACTTTGCCTCCAGTCTGGCTTTCGTTCCCACCACGCCTTGTCTGTGACACCAGACGCGCAGCCACAGCTTTTGTGTGCCATCTGCATCGTGACGGAAGTGTGCCGTCAGATATTTTTTTAGGAGAGGGTGTGGAAAAGTTTTGTATGATTTCAAATCACTTAATCTGTAAGTGTTGGGGGGCTTCATGGTTCCTGTCTCTGCCTTTGTCTTTAATAGTGTTGGACGCACACAAGCCACAAACAAAAGGAGCTTCCATCAACTAGATGGCTGATGACAACCCCCCAGTATGTTTGGCTTCTTTACTTTCCATCCTCTCTTGTGTTAGAATGTACTTTCCCCAAATCCTCTTTCACCATGTCGAATGCACGCCCTGACAACAGAGGGCACTCCAGCATCCTTCACATGCAACTGCGTTGAAGGGTGTGTGACACATTTGGTTCGCTTCAAGTTAACCAGAGTTCATTCCCCCCAATAATCTGGGACACTTTTCAAGCTCTCAGACCCGTCTTTCAAATTGGTCTCAATCGGTTTCCAATCGGACTGAACTCCGGTTCACTCTGCGTTTCCTCAGTCTGAATAGGCTCTGTGCTCAGAGTGGAACAACTGGACAAAAACCGCCACTCTAGCCGGGCATGACGGGATGTTAAACTGAGTAGGTAACAACTTAATGTGATACGCGTTGCTTCTCACACGGTTTTCCCAACAATCTACATGTCATAAACACTTAGAAGCGTAATTTCTTAGCTTTCATCGCCTTAGTTAACCACCTTGCAGCAAGCCCCCACCGTGCCAAAATAGCCGTAAAAAGTGTTGTCCAGAGGTTAAAAACTGGTGAGCAAAATATAAAGATTGAATAAGTGAACTATCCCCACAAGGATTGCAAACCGCAGGACTTCCATTATTCTCTCCCTCACTGCTTTGCCCCGCCCTCATAAAATCTGGCCAATGACTGAAGAGATCTGTAAATCAACAGATTTTGTTTACATGCTTTGGTTCAGAATGCCTGGTTGAAGGCAGTCTAAATACAGACCAAGCCAAAGGACTTCAGGACTTGATCAGGACCAATGTAAGCGGGTTCGGTGCGGTCCGGTCTGAATACACCTCGAGTGATCAGATGCAATTTCCCTTTTTAAACACGACCAGCCAAATGCTTTGCAGCAGGGAAAAACAAATCCCTACAGTGGTTTCGGATCAGAGCTCAGAGCCTGCAGGTCTGAAGGAGTCTCTATTGGACAAAGCTGGGAGTAAAACAGGGTTTTCTTGTTGGAACAGGTCTGCTGCGTCACACCACAGGAATCTTTCCACCTCACTTCGTCAGGCGTGAGGCACACTTCGATGTTTGCTCCCCAAGCCTCCCACCTTCTTATAACATTCTCTTGATTCTAGCTTTTGAGAGTCTGTCTGACGTTTCATTCTTTGCAAGACAGAGTTAGTAGATTGTGCTGATTAAGTCAAAGGAAAGAGTTTTCAGAAAACATGAAAATGTTTTGTGGTGAACATGTTTTTTTCTCTGAACATGTCAAACAAAAGCTCCTCGCTGCTTAATAAATGACCTGCAGGAGGATGATTGCCCAGCTGAAATATTCATTTCTTTCTAAGAAAAGAAAACAGACATAAGTTGGCCACAAAAAGGTATTGAGATCAAGTAGGAAGGATTAATTTTAGGGTTTCAAAGTCACAACTGTATGTCCACAATTTGACCTGTGCACTAAAGAATTTAAAGAAAATGAGTGTAGGTATTGTCTTCTGGAGAGATCGTGTTCCACATCTCGGCATCACAGATCTTTAGCCCTGTTCTCATGAAACACTGACATTCATTTGGAGCTGGAGGAAGAAACAAAGGCCTGTCCCACCGCTTTGTTTAGCAAGACAAATCAAAGTGTGTGTGGGGTGGGGGAGTAAGGGTGTTCTATCTAAGAGACGGTCCATCTCAAGGCTTCTCAAAAGCAAAAATGTGATTTAGACTAAAACTCAGGCTTGCCTGGGCAAAAACGGCAGGAACTACACAAAGACAAACACATCCAAATGTGTACACCAAAATCAACACTGTTGAGAGCGTCGGGGACGGGCCTCAGACAGCAGAAACATAAAACTCAGGGACCTCCCTGCCTGCAGACTGAACAGGTGCTAACCAAGAGTGAGATGGAACATGTGAGCGGCAGAAGCTGCGATCTTTATTCTTCATAGATAATCGCAGGAGCCGGCCTGTTTCCAGTAATCTGAATGTTTAGAATGAAGGAGACCAGTAATTAAACAACATGGAGGCTATTGGCGTGACTGTGTTTTTGGAGATGTTCAGCACACAGCTGATTGAACTCTGACTGCATTTGAAGGCCAAAGCCATTGGAGCAACATTCAGCCAAGATTTCTGGAAATGTCTGCATGTCCTCCAAAGCTAAAGTCATTATCACACATCAACTCTTTCCCATTTCTTTAATAAAACTTGCTTGGACTGTCATGAACCAAGAACATTGTAGTCCAATAGATTAATTGATTATATCAGCTGGCAGATGTTCTACTCTAAAGTTGACAGGAAACCTAAGCTTTTCCACTATTCACCAAAACTCCAAACTAATCTGTTGATCTAACCTTTATTACTATTTAAGACTTGAGACCTGCAGAAGACCGAAATGGACAAACAAACCCATCATCAAGAAGCTAGGGGTTACGGTGGGGCTGATAGATATGATAAATATTTTGTATTTTGACCATATTTTTTCCATAAAAAAATATGAGAGAGCAGTTCCTGGTTCTAGACCAGGGTCTGCATTTTCAGACTGAAACTATATTCCGGATTATCGAGGGAAACGAACATTGGTTCACTTTAAACAAACCAATTGTGTCCGGTCTAAATCCACCCTCAAACTCTCCATTGCTGCTGTAAGTCCAGCAGGTTTATCCTTCAGTTCTGTCTGGATCCTGTTAAAAATCATCACATATCCTGCTGCTTTAACAGACAAAACTAAAGGCTACACAGAGATGATTAGCAAAAGCTTGTTGGAATTCCACTTCCCTGTCACTTCAAAGCAGGCAATAAGAAATCTGTTGAACGCTTCGAACGCTCAAGATGGGGGCCAGCGGCACCACATACTTCTTATTTAGGCAACTAGTTGATCAGTTTATAACTTGAATAACTTGTGATAAAGGAAAAAATACGCCAAAAATGAAAATTCGTAATAACTGTTTGTTTATCTATAGACATTTATGGGATTTTGGCCTCGGGCACGTCCTGTTTGTAATGCTAGAGGCGTCACTCAGTCCAGTTTGCGTGTCCAATCAACAGTGTAAACATCAGATAAATCTTTGTCTCTTATTGGAGGGCCATTGCGTGGTGTGTGTGTCATTACTGCTACTTTCTGACACCAGCTCATCATTCTTGACCACATTGGTTTGTGGTGCGTTCTAGGCTGCACAGACCTGCAGAGAGGGGGCCAACAACAGCAGCTTTAACAAAAAAGCCAGGACATCTCATTACTGACAATACTGCCACCATGTTTCATCCAAACATGATGAACAAGTCAAAGGCAACTGAAGGACAAACTGGAGTTTGTGTTGCATGCATAACTTCTGTTTGATCACCCAAATGTTTCAGGTGTTACATTTATTGCTTAAAAAATGAATCAGCAAAAAGAAAATCTAATTTGTCTGACCCACTTCTAAACGTCAACATGAGAGAACGTTCAATTATCCATTGACTTCTAAAACCTTTAAAAACAATTACAGGTCTCAGCATAAATGAGGAGACCCCACTACATTTTTCAGGAAACCTTTAGTGTCCTTTCAAAATCAACAGTTTCTAAGAGATCATATACTACAAAATACTCCCACAAATGTGGGACATTTATTGCAAACAAGATTTGTTCATTTGCACACATAAGAAAAGTGATTTTGCCAACTAATTCATTCAAGCCTGTGTTGCAAAAATGAGTAGAAAGCAGTAGAAAGCCAAACTGGAGCGACCGTTTCCGTGACACCATACGGTGCACACTGCAGAGGAATGACATGCATGAGGATCGTCCATGAAGGAAGCCTCTCTAAAGCCCATGTATTAAAAAACATGCCTGGAATTAGCCAGGACCCATGCTGAAGAAGAGGAAGACTACTGGGACTCTGTACTCTGCACTGACGAGACAAAGATGTCTGTTTTTGGAACGAATGCTTTTAAAACTGTATGACATCACAAAGGTGAGGATTTCAAAGTAGAATGCATGGTGTCTACAGTGAAGCATGGTGGTGGTAGTGTCCTAATGTGGGGCTGCTGGTGTTAAAGCTGCATTTTATTGATGGGTTCAAGAACTCAACAATGTACTGCTCTATACTGAAGGAGGAGATGCTGCCATCCTCGTGCACGTGGTCCTCGTGCACGTTTCCAACACAACAATGATCCAAAACACACATGGAAAGCTACTGCTGCATTTCTGCAAAAGAACAGGGTGAAGGGGATTGAATGTTCAAGTATGTCTCCTGATCTGAATCCAATCCAACACCTGATGGAGAATTCTGAAGCAACAAGTAGAGCATCTCTCTCCATCCAGAATCCAGACCCTAAAAGAGGATATTCTGGAAGAATGGAAGAAGATCGATGCTGCAATATGTCTCCAACTTGTTCATTCTATGTCTAGAAGACTCAGTGCTGTCCTTCAAAATCAAGCTGCTCATTCAAAATACTAGATGTAGTTTTTGATGCAGGATGGATTCATTTTTACTTCAACTAATTTGAGAAAGTTTGGAAATTGTCCTTTTGTTCATCACGCTACTGATTAAATTAGTACTTTTTAAAGAGGGTGTACTCATTTATGGTGAGCACGGTAATAACATTTGTAGAAAGATAAGATTGAGAATTAATTGAGATTAAGAAGATATTTACAATATACCAGAATCTATTAGATTTTAGGATTTATTAGATTAAAGGAGACTAAATCAAAATCCTTTGATACAATTTGGGCTTTATTGAGAACCAGCCGAGTTTACGGAGTTAAACTTTAAATGCTTCATGATGGAGTGCAGCTTGTGGTTTGAAGGTAGTACCGGTATGTTATGTTTAACTAGAAGGCAGCTCCAGAGGAAAAAAAAGAAGCCAGATAAAAGTCTGAAACTATAATAGGAAAGTAAAGACTTTTACTTTAAATGCATTTATAGAATTCTCCTTCCAACTGCCAGAGTATGCAGCACTCGAATGCAGTGAGGGTAATGAAATTCTCTGCTGCTCGCCATCACCAGCAGGAAGGACAAAAACCTCCTCTGTGTGCCAACATTCCTCAACCCAAAGGGATTTTATGGGCCAGTGGACAGCAATGTAGGAACCTTTATTACGTCCTAGTCACTATTTATCATGGTCCCTCCTTACCATGCAGCCCTCTAGAGCACACAATCATCCCAGAGACGGGAAAAAAAAAAAAGAAATCCTTAAACCCCCCCAAAACAAAACAAAAAAAAAAAAAAAAAAAAAAAAAAACAGCCTCATGCTTTTGCTAATGGTTGAGGGCTAATAGCAAAAAACAGTCAAATTCCAACAATATATATATATATAAAACAAAAGGAACACTACCAAAGCTGCAAGGCAACAAGTTGTGTTCTGCTGGTGCAACATGCATTAACTTGGAAAGAAAACCTAACTTTCCTTCCACCGACAACAGCAGTCACGCCTCTTTGACTTGTTAAACTCACATGCTAACATAACAAATGAAGCAGTCTCACTGTGCTTTGGTTTCAAAGTACTAGAAATTAGCATACCTTCTTTTTATATTGTTATACAAACTGTACAGTGGATCTGATCAACCTTTCTGAACTTTTCATAGACAACTGTGAGGTGACTGAAACAGCATCACTTGGCTAAAAACAAACAAGGACAGACTTTTGAGTACACAAAGGTATCCATTCAAACCTACAGCAACAATGAGACAACACTCAAAAACAAAGTTATTATCAGAAAAACCTCAGATAAATGAGGTATAAAGTAGCAGTAATGGTGCTTTCCCGCCTCCCCTCCAATCTACAATGGTGCAGTACTTGTTTAAACTTGTGACCATACATGGGCAGAAAGTGCCCTGAATGGAGGCCAAAGGAGCATGAAAAGCTTTTGCTCCCTCAAAAACTAAATCTATAAATGGAGTCAGTCTGGTCAATGCTTGAGGTTCACAACTTCATTCAGCACATAGTCTTCTCTTGGTATCAAATGAAATACACATCCAAAACATTCCTTAGATTTTTATGACAAAAATTCCCTTTGTGGGTGTGTTTCAAAACAAAGTTACTTTTTTATTCTGGGGTAGAAGAACATTGTTACCAATTAGATGGGAAAGGCCACATACCAATATTGACCACAGTGACCTCAGTGTGTCAGAAGAAAAAAAACATGGTGGTGGTGGGTAGATTGATAATACATAGGCTAAGAATCCATCAAAGCACATAGCAGGAAGAAAACAATGTAAACGCAACAAGTCAGGTACGTTACTCTTAACAGGATAAAAAAGATTAACATTGAGAACATTGAAAAAATAAATGAGAATGAGTGTGAAATAGCCACAGTGGACTTTCTCACATGCAAAATCTCTGAAGGTTAAGGTCAAATTCCAGAAGAAAAGAGGGGCAAGAAAAAAGGATGGAAGGTGAACAGTATGTACGTCACTTTAGGAAGTGCAGTCAATGGCGGCAGACCAGAGACGAGCAGCTTCAAACGTCCAGTTACTTCCAAAACCAAAACGATCTTTATAAACATGGATGCGGACAGTCGTAGCGTTACATTAGTTAATGTGGAAAAGTATTTGTCTGCAAAAATAGGCATGCTGCTGTTGTTCAAGAAACAGGGAAAGGTGGTTGCTATGAATGTACAACCCTTCACTTGTCTTCTGTGTTTAATTTATAAATGAACATAACTGACTGAAAGCATGAAAACACGTGTTAATCCAGCATGTCTTCCAGTGTCAGAAAGAGGCCACTTGGTTATGGAGTCTGCATGCTACTGACAATGGGATATTTGATGTTGGTGTAACCCAGGGTTCCCCAAATAATGGTGCAAGGTGCGATGCCCGGGGTGGGGTGGGGGAGTGATCATGCAGCTATGAGTTGATGTCAGTTAAACAGTTGAGTGGGAGTCACTGAAAATGACAAACCCCGGGCCGGCGAGCGTCTCTGCCTGGTGCCTTCACTGAGCTCTGGACATCCGCAGCAAAACAAAGCAGTTTATCAGAGAAAACGTCAAACACCAGAAGAACTGATTGTTTTAACTGTGTCGACACTTCTTCTGACAAAATGTAGCAGACTGAATTGAAGAGAGAATCACTGGTACCATGTAGAATTGTAAGATAGGAGGAAAACCTTTGATGTGCAATGACAATACAACAGGTATTTATTCATTTAAATACATCCACATAACTTAAATTCGACTTTAAATGACCCATGTCTCCATAGGAGGTGGGCATCTAACATGACAGGGCTCATCGGTAAAAGGGTCTGTAATGTAAAAAATGACCAAGTGTCATCACAGTGGACAACACACGTGATGGCAGGTCAATTAGATTGTTCAAAAATCAACCAAGGTGCGTGTCTGTCTTTCTATAAAGCATTGTTGAGGTTTTCGCCGTTTCTTCTGACAACAATATACATTTATACAGTGTGGAGTTTAGGTGAAGATTCTTTTTTCGGTGCTGTAATCCAGTCGGAGGAAGCTCTGAGTTGTTGATAAAAACAAACTCTTGTGATCACGGAGTTCTGCGCTGTTTAAACTGAGTCATAAAAGAGGCAGAACTTTCAGGAAATTCTACTGGAAGCCGATCTTTTCAAAATATTTTTGATTTTCATTTTTTTGATAAAGAATTACAACGTTTAAAATCTTAAAACAAATGACGTACAAAAAATATACAAGTCACGGGTGTAAAAAATAAAACGGTGGATTCAATTCTGTTATCATTTACAGAATAGAGTTTTTATGAATATCCTATGAATTGATCTTACTGTATTTATCCACCGCGTCTTAAAGGCCGGTCCGTTAAAATCTGTCCGACTTCAAACCGGTCCGTGATCACACAAAACAACTAGTTAGCACCATGGCATTAGCGGCTAACAAGCTAGCATCCTAGCATTAGCGGCTAACAAGCTAGCATCCTAGCATTAGCGGCTAAAAAAGTGCAGAAGAAATTCACCAGAAGAAGAGCTAATAAACATGACTAAATTTACGCAAACATTTACTCTCCATGTGGTGACTAATGCTCTAACTTTCACTCGGTTATTCATAGGTTCATTGGTTACTCTAAGTTGTCTCTAGGTGTGGACGTGAGAGTGAGTGGGTGTGTGTTTGTGGCCCTGCGACAGACTGCTGACTTGTCCAGGGGTGTCCCCTGCCTTCGCCCATGAGATGCTGGGGTAGGCTCCAGCAGCCCAGTGACCCCGAAAGGGATAAAATGGTTTAGAAGATGAATGAAGAATTTACTTTTACTCGACAAAAGCTCAGGACTGGTGAGTGTTTATTTTGGACCTTCCAAAATAAAAGTCTTTCATGATAGTACATTTTCTTAATAGTAAAACGAGCCTATCGCAATATCGATTGTTTTATCACCCAGCTCAAGGCACCGTGGGAAAATGGCGACTGAACTGGCTTCATTTCGCTGGAGACAGAGGTAAGGCATTTATTTATGGTTAATGCCACAGTCGGCTCTGTTCATCTCAATTTACTCCACATTTGTTGACTTAAAACATAAAAAAAACTGCTGTTGGTGAATTTGTCATGGGCAGATATCACTGCGTGAGCCAGAGGTCAAAGGCCACTGTGAGCACATTGACAGAGTGAGGCCAGAAGCAGAAAGAGGATGAATCCAACATAAAAGTGGACCAGAACCTTTCATCCGTGTTAGAATAGAAGGGCCTCCATACCGAGCCGCAGCTCTCTCTCTAAAGCCGGTACCGCTTCTTAAGCCCTAATAAAGAGCTGCTGGGCTCAAGAGAGACTGGGACAAAACCACCAGAATTCCAGCCTAACGACGCTCGGGAAGTTTTGGATAAACCTGCGGGGAAAAGCTGACGATGAAACCGTTGGATCAGCATTCCGAAAGCCCCAAACAAAGAGAAAAACCTGCGGACTCGGTTTCCAGCGAGCGCCGCTTCCAGCTGCGGCAGCGTGTCAACAAAAGGCGAGCGGCGCCCGCCTCAGGAGGGCCCCCGCCTGGGCCCCGTGCGGGACAGGCAGGAGGCTGCGGGGCCTTTGTGAGCCCCCGAGAGCCTGCGGGCTCATCACAACCCGAGGCCCAGCAGAACCAGCAGAGCCTTACGGGTCAAAACACAAACGAATAAACACGCGCGCATTCCCGTCAAAGGTACGAAAAGCAGGAAAAGTTCAAGAACTTACCGACTCAGACAAGACTGAGGCCGCGAGCGCGAGCGCGAGCACGAGGCGGAACATGACTGGCCCTCCGATGGTCAGGAAGCTCAGACGGACGGCGGCGCTTCGTCCTGGTTTCTCGGTGTCCTGCTGTTTGGTAGAAGACCGCGTGACTGTCTCCTTCGAGTCTGCCGGACTTCCCAGAAGTCGAGAAGAATCCAAACGCTCTTCCGCCTGCTGGAAGTGTTCAGATTTCTCACCGGCGAGTCCGCTCCCATATATTTCAGCGGGGCTTCCTCTCCACCAATCAGGAGAGCCGTGACGTCAGGGGGATTTTTTCCACGTTCAAACAGGTTGGTCACGTTCGCTAAAACATGGGTAGTTACATGAAAATAGTGATGGGGTAAACCGCTACCGCTCCCCCAGGGAATGGGTCAAATATGGAGAACACATTTCACACACTTCATAGGAGCATGACAACACATGGGGCTTTTATCTTGAAATACATAACATATCCACTTAATTACACACGTCTGAACTAAACTGAGTTTGTATGAGAGATCAGCACAATTTACAGGCACAAATTACTGCTTACGTCACACAGTTTCTGCATTGAGATGTGATAAACGATGTCTTTTGTTTTGAATGGACATCATGTGAACCTGGGTCTAAAGTTATAAACTATTTCATATTTTAAAAAAGACTTTTTTCTCTTTATGATTATGTTTTATGTATGCCAAAAACAATATTTCTTTTTTATTTATCACAATAGGAAAAATGAAATATTATGGCATATAAGTGTATTACTTTTCTAAAGCATGATTTAAGACTTTGTGGCTCTTACTGAGTTGTGATCAGTGACAAACCAGCCTGAATGGCTCTTGAAGTGGTGAAGGTTGCAGACCCCTGGGCTTAACTCTTTGAGTCATACTATGTAAGACCCCTTAACGGATGTCTTATGTCCCTAATTGTCAGTGGTATGTGAGTTGGTTAAAAGACAGTAAAAAGTGTATTTTAGATTCTTTATGTCTGTAGGAAAGTGAACTCAGTTCCAAGTGTTCCCTGTAACCCTTTGAAGTGTACCCATCCGTTTTTTGTAACCACTGAATCCCTTTCGGGGTCAAACGGTTGCTGGAGCCTATCCCAGTATGTGTTGGGTGAAGGTGGACAACACCCTGAACTGGTCACCAGTCTGTCCCAGGGCCACAAAACCACACACTCGCATTCACACCTAGGGACAATTAGAATCTTCAGTGAACCTTTGAAGCATGTTTTAGACTGTGAAAGAGCTCCTGGAGAAAAGTCACACATGAACGAAAAGAACAGGCAACTCCACACAGGAAAAAAAAACTAGCGCGTTTTTGATGTGAGGTAAGAGGGCTAACCACTAAACCACCAAAAATAACTTGAAGTATAACTACAATACACATTTCTTTTGTGTGTGCTTCTGTTTCCTTTGTCTCATTAAAAGGACTGAAAGAGAGTTGACAGCGGCCTGCAGGATTTCTCTGCATGTCTTTTTTTTTTACATATGATGTCAGTCTGTAAGGCTCCTCCCACATTTCTTTTTCTCTTTCACTTTTGTTTCCCCACTTACACTCTGAGCATATATTCCCGTTTCTTCCTCTCATTTCTTTCCTCATGAAACCCCAACAGTTGTGGCAAGTCTCCTGCTTTTGTTTCATAACCAGTTTCATCTCTTCCCACTGGACCGGAGGTTTTATGATCCAGTTGTGTTACATAGAATACAGCGGTTTTCTGTAAATCCTCATAGTTCAGATCCAGACACTTAGACTGGATTTTCACTTTCACAACAGTGTAATGCAGGAGATTGTGTTTTTGAACAGACTTGAGGCAGAGCCCAGAGGACACCTTGATGTCAAAATTGAGTGAATATTTGGTTCAATTAGTGAGCAACGTTTTTCAACTTTTGTTTTCATACCATTGTTTTAGTGTGGAAAATCCATGAACAGTAGAGATTCAATCTCACATGAAACAGCAAAATGAAGAATGCTGGGTAATACAGGTGACATTCATTTGATATCAATTAGATGAATACATGTTAAACATCAAACTGAGGTCAGTTTAATCTCAAATTGACTTCCATGGTTCTTCTGTTCTGATAGGCTTCATTAAATTAATTTAGGCTTAATTCAATCCCAGCATGCATCTTATAATATAATATAATCTTTTATAGAGGTACCATCATTTTTGTCCAGGCCTGTTTCATTAGTTTTTTTTTTTTATAATTATGTTAATCAGCAATTCAAAAGTGATGGCTGATTTTGATTATTTAATTTTCAATAAATTTTTATTTATTGTTACTTTTGTAAGTTTCAAGTGATTTCAGTGAGAATTGTGGGTTTTTCCTTCTTTAACTGAGGGGTACCAACAATTTTGTCCACGTGTGTATATATATATGTATGTATGTATTCTAATAAAGCATTTATTGTGTGTTTAAAGTCTATTTAGGGTCTAGCTGTGGTCATTGTGGGATTTCTGTGTGTGTCTGTGAGTTTCCTGCCTCTTCTTGCTCACCTGTGTTTATATAATTCCTTGAAAACTCTTACTCTGTTATCAAGTCTGCATGTTGAGAGCACAAATCTGACAGTGTGTGAAATAGCTGGAACTCTGGGTGAGGAAATAACAAAGATTTCACTGAAAGATGATGACATCATGACATTTCATCAGTACCCCTCCATCTGGTGTAAATCAATAAGTATGTATGTTTATAAAGAATTTACCTTACTTTGAACTTCATGGTGGTACCACCTTCTAACTGTTGGGAAATTGATGTCAATAAGGTAAAAACTGCTTCAGTCAAAAGAAACTTTTATGTTTGCTATCTTTTGAACGTGTGCACAAACACGTGGCCGTTTTTATCAACTAAAGGCTACACAGTGGTCTCAGAGGAGAAAGAGTGATGTCGCCTCACACATTCCTCCTTTAGACTGGTTCCTGATAAAGGCTTCTGCTGCTCAGAATGCACTTTTGTCCTTTCACTCCATTTAGTCACAATTTGGGTTGTCTGTCCTTCAAGGATGGCGCTCTTTTGTGTCTCTGGACTTGCAGTCACATGCAGCATTTTCCCTCCAACTATTGGTTTAAATGCTGACTGCTTGGAAAAAGTTGAAACTTCACAGCTGAGATGTTGCTCCAGAAACTTAAAGTGTAGGATTTTGTTTTTCTACCAGTATGAGTATGGAATGTTCTTTTTAACACAGTCAGAAAACTAATCACAGAGCGAGACATGTTCCTTCTTTAAAATGTCCATGTATAGCTTTTCAGCAGTTTCAACCCGTTTGTTGTTTGAAAACCTTTGTTACTCTTCAGTTCTTCTTGAAATTTACCCAAAGGGTTTTCCCATCATGCCTCAGTGCAGCTGAGATCTAGCTTCTCAACCTGCGGCTGTGAATTCTGTTTTGTTTGACCTGGTTTTGTGTTTTCTGTGCAGGGTGGCTGGTTGTGGGTTTTCCTGGAGGGCTCCGCCCTTTCTGCTGTGCTCTCCATGGAGTGGCGCACAGCTGCCTGTACTTTAGGTTCATTTGTTTGAGCTCTATTTAAGTGTTTCTGTGCTATGTGTTTCTTTTGCTTTAGTTTAGTCTGTTTGGCCATGGCTCTTTGCCCTTCCTAGTCATGCTGTTTTTGGAGTTTTTTTCCCACCTTCATTTTATTTGTATTGTTTATTAAAAGAACAGCACCACTAAAAATACTGGGCTTTCCCTCAATCTCGCTGTCTTGGCCTGGATCTGGTCATCCTGACACACCATGACAGGCTGGAGGGCAACAGCTACTGTTTCGAAGTTTGTCTCTGTAGTTTTCACATAATTTTGAAGATAATTACTGTCTTTTAGTTGCTATGTTTGCTTCAGTGTCATGTCTGATGTGTCTTTACATACAGGATTGGTTTTAATGGAAGTGGGGAGTTTTTAAATACGGTGTGTATTCACTGATGCTGTCATGTGAGTACAACATTAATTCTGGAATTACAAAGAAGTCATGCTCAGACCTGAAAGAAGAGGAAGCAGCTCATGCCATTGTCCCTCACCGTGCTTTCAGATGACCTTTAGATGACATCAGAGAGAAGGGAAAGTCAAATGCAGATATGTTGGTCTGTGGCTTTGAAGAAGCTCATGGCTGATTGAAAAAACTGTGAAGCTACAAGCAAGCACAGCTTGCAGCCAAAATCAGAAAGTGCTCGGCCCAAACTGTTATTATTGCGCACCACTTGTCCACAAAGACAGCACAACAGGGAAATGATATGAGACATGAAATCATGTAGAACAGAAAAGAGATGTGGAAAGAACTATGCTTCTTTACATTGAGGCCCCAATAGATTGTGTATTATCATTTTTTTTAATCGCATATAATCAATAAAACATTCAATATTCAAACACTTACATTTGAACAAAGCACAGAACATTCTGAGTACTCCTGTTAAATAAGTACCCTCCTGATTTGACCTCTGTTAAATCTGAATTTCGGTGTTGTAATGCTGCCTCCTGCTGACCTTTCTTCAGTCTCAAACCTCAACGGGAGTGAAGGTGAAGTCCAGCAAATAAATTACTGTGTCTTTGATTTGAGTAACTAGTTTCAGAATAAAAGCTGTAAAAATGGAACTACTTCCAGTCTCAATGATATACGCTGCTCCAGCATCCTTACAGTCAAAACATCCTCTTCTCAACCTTCTGGTCAAAATGAAAGTACAGCGTGTACCCTGCCTTTGCCCAACAGTTGTTTGGACGGATTTTAGTGACCCCGTGAAAGGGATGCAGTGGGTTCAGAAAACTGATGGATGGATGGATGGATGGAGTGACCTCATTGCATACATTCTATGTGAAAAGCAAATGAAGGCTCTCCCAAAGTGTTTCCTTAGATGACAGCCAGATGGCAGCATCTTCTCACAGAAAGACTACTTTATCAGTTGCTGCTCTCCTTTAGAAATGACCATCTTTTTTTTTGTTTCTCAGAGAAACTTGTTACTTGACGAAAAGTACATTGTGTGAAAATGTACTTTGATTGTGGTGTTCCTTTGCTCTAAACTGATCCCTAATAGTAAGTCTAGCATTGTGTGTCCTCTGAAGAAGTCTAATTGGCCTTCAACCGTTCTGACTGATCACCCCTCACTTTTCCCCAACACCAATTATTGAGACTGCAGCCTTTGGAACAGAAACACAGGGAGGACTTCAGTTACTGACCACAGTCTACCTAACTTTTTCCTTTGTGTTTGTTGTAAGACTATGAGAATCATTTTTCGTACTCGTCTCTATAGACAAAGCCTCACCTTAACAAGTGTCAGTTGCTAAAAACACGCATGACCACAGAGCCGCTCTGATGGTTCAACTGAAAAGAGTTATGAATCACCATTCTTCAGAACCTCACTATTTAATGAAAGCTGGGGTTCACAAAAAAAGAATTTCAGACTTCTTGATTTGGTTAAGGGAAATTAGAGTCATTTCCATCCGAGCTGTAGCTCCAGTGTGAAACAGTAGAGCTGGTCTAGGATCAAATCCCCAACTGCTGTTTGAGGGATGTACATTTGAATGTCATTGGCTAAAGAGTGATGAAAAATACAGAACATCTAGACCCCAAAGGGAACAAGCAAAAGCAACCAAATGGGATCTAAAGAGGATCCTTGTGGCTCTCCAGGTAACAGAGGAGCAGCTGCAGGGAGTCCTGGTTGAGTTAAACAGAAAGTCCTTTTGGTCAAACAGGAACCAGTTTAACAGTCTTTCTGTTGACCCCTGGTGCTTTTGAATGCTGTTTTCCTTGATGGGTTTTGCAAGGTTCTGCTCCATTGTCTGCTGACTTGCAGCTTATTTAAGATCCTCAGACAACAGAGAGATAAAGTATAGGTCTGCCATCATCAGAGAGCTCTTGTTGGTGAAGCATAAACACCTGAAGAAAATGTAGTCACAGAAATGATTGAAATGAATGTACCTGCAGGGACTCTCAGAGCAGCCTATGGTCAGAGGATTGTAGTTTACTGGCTTTAAACAGAGTTATGAACAGTATCTTCTATGATGTGACGTTAACGTCACCACAGCCTTAAACTCGTGTTGCCCGTTGTGCTGGGATGTTGGTGATTCAGCATGCAGCTGAAAAAGCATTAGCAGGAAGAACTCGCAGGTGAGTTTGACGAGGGCTGCCACTGCTACAGTCTCAGGGAGGTTTCGACCTGACTTTTGTCATTTACTGCACCACATGTAGGTGGGCTGGAAAACTGCTGGTGTTTGTTGGTTGGTTTTGGAGTCCCTGGTATCTCCATATGTTTTGTTCACAGTTTTGAGAACTGGGATTTGTCCTCGTTTTGAATTGAAATGACTAAAATCAAGAACAAGCTGACGGTGTGGACTGAGGACAGGAGGTGTTTTTCGTCTGTTCACAGGTGACCAAAGGAAACTGTAGATGAGTCCTCCACACACACTCTGTCACTCATAGTTCTTGTGCAGGAAAGAACTCAACACACAGGAAAGAGCAGGACACACGTTATTTGCTACAAGCAGGGCTCTAAATTAACTCCTGTCAAATGCGGGTAAAACTTTTATTTGACAGGTAGAAAATCTATTCCACAAGCCACTTTAACAGGTGAGACATTGTTCATCATTTCTGACATGGGGCTCAAACTCACAACCATGACTTTTAGGCGTCTGCCTTTCCCCCCCACTTGACCACCACTATCAT
Source organism: Oryzias woworae (assembly GCA_016861445.1). Taxonomy (NCBI): domain Eukaryota; kingdom Metazoa; phylum Chordata; class Actinopteri; order Beloniformes; family Adrianichthyidae; genus Oryzias; species Oryzias woworae. The sequence continues at coordinate 70,789 of BOLG01001316.1, forward strand.
TCATCACAGAGTTTGTTCAAACATTTCATTCTGATTTTGTTGCGCAGATTTAATTCTCACATTCATGCAGCAGCTGGTGCATTCAGGGACTGCATAGAATTTCCACATTTATGCGCTTTCATTAAGAGCTCCTATTGCTGCATTCAGGTGTGCTGGTAATTTCTAGTGTTTGCTCACACTGACACGCACAACACAAACCCTTGTTGCTCCATGTCATTGTTACTCTTTGAAATGGCTAAGATTCACAACAACAACACACTGATCCATAAGAACACAAATGTAAAAAATGTAACACAAAACAGAAATGTTTCTGGATGACATTAAAAAAACTTTAAAGTACTTATTCTTTTGTTTATCACTAGTTTTAATATTTATAGAATCATATTGCATTCAATTAAAAAATGTGGTCTTTTTTTAATTCAATGCAAAACGCTTCTATTATGCTTCTATTAAAAATAAAAAATAAAAAACATTTTTAAATCAGACTGTTAGCAACAACGTTGACCACACCCACAACGTGAGTGCCCAGGAGGTCACCCATGGACTTTACTGCTTTGTGCCCAATTTTGTGGTTGGGACTGACTCACAAACAGAAATAAACAGGTCATATTTGTCAATATTTGATGCTTCCCCAACATTTTGCAGTGTAATGTTTGCAGATCAAGTCGATGCTTTAAAGAAAGGTATGTATTCATAAAACAGTTCAGAAATCAGAAGTGTCTTTTATTAAAAAAACATGACATTTCTGTAATGTTATGAAACCTGAATTAAGACCACACTTTCAGTGATTATTAGTGTTTAGTTTTTGTCAGAGAATAATCATTAACTGAAACTTAATGAAAGAAGGGAAGAACTTTACTCTGAAAGACAAACTTTTTTCCTGAGAAATGTTTGGCTAGTAGAGTCTAGATTTGGCTGGTAGACTTTGGATGTTACCGGCCACCCCGGCTAAAAACCAAAAAAGGTCATTTAGAGCCCTGTGTATATATATTGTCTTTTTGGGATCAAGTTACTGAAACTCTTGACATCTGCACTGAAAACTTTACCAAATATAGAGTCTTTTTCAGTCTGAAAAAGTTGCAAAATTAGTAGGAAAGTTTTAACCTTTTTACAATGGAGCTTTAGCTAAGTAGCTACAGTGTTACCGTGTTACCGTTTACACAATTGACGTAATTCCAACAGATTCTGAAATGGAGAAAAGCAGGCTTGCACTGATATGCAACACTTTACATTTTTGAAGTGCCTAAATGATTAACACATATGAGCAGACTTTTGTTAAAGAGAAAAGCAGCTTTGTACTGTCACACAACACTTTACGTAAACAGAATGTTACATGAAAACAGAAATAATATAAAAGGAACCTGGGACATTTTAAATACTTTAAATACAACACTACAAAAGCAGTATTTCCTGATTGTTTACATTGTTCAAACAGGGAAAGACAAAATATGAATTCAGTAGTAAATAAATTCAATACATTCTTTGTGAATGTAGGCTCAGATCTGGCAGCAGAAATATCAGAAGAGGACATTAAACAATTCAACGTCAAACTAAAAATCATAAATATTGTCAATAAGTGTAATAGTAAACGATCAACCGACATAGACATGTCATTGGTTAAACACTGTCAACTTTATTTCAAAACCTTTAGCTTATCTGTAATCTCTCAGTTGTGACAGGCTGTGTCCCAATAACATGGAGATAGCAAAAGTAATACCAATCTATAGAAATGGTGGTCAAAACACATCCAAGGAAAGGGCATTGAGAGAGTGGACACATACAAGTACCTGGGTGTTCATCTTAACAATAAACTGGACTGGACTCAACACTGTACAGGAAGGGTCAGAGCAGGCTCTACCTCCTGAGGAGACTGAGGTCTTTTGGAGTGAGAGGGCCACTCCTGAGGACCTTCTATGACTCTGTGGGGGCATCAGCCATCCTGTACGGTGTGGTCTGCTGGAGCAGCAGCATCACGGAGGAGGAGAGGAAGAAGCTGGACAGGATCATCAAGAAGTCCACCTCTGTCCTGGGCCGTCCTCTAGACTCAGTGCGTGAGGTGGGGAACAGAAGGGTCCTGGATAGACTTATCAATGCTGGACCATGAATGTCCCCCCCCTACAGGACGCCCTGTCTGCTCTGGAGAGCAGCTTCAGTGACAGACTGATTCACCCTCGCTGTGGGACGGAAAAGTTCAGAAAATCCTTCCTTCCAGCGGCTGTACAATAAACACAGTTACATTTGGACACTTGTCGCTTACAATAATCAAGTGCAATACTGTAGTACCATGTACTGGTGCAACTCACTGAAGTCACCTTACCTCAACACTTGTCTTATATTGTCTGTTATTTATCATTCTGCTAGTATTTTACATATTTTAAATTACTCTTGTTTTCCTGTCCAGCTCTTGTGTCTTGCATTGCAATGTTGCAATTTCCCCACTGTGGGACAAATAAAGGATATATCTTATCTTAATTATAGACCAAGTTCATTATTGGCACAGTTTTCTAAGATTCTTGAGAAGCTGTTTATTTCACATTTAGAACAAAATTAATGATAAACTTTCAATAATCAATGAAGGACAATATGGCTTCAGAGCTAAAAGAACTACTTCAATGGCTGTAATAGATGCCTTTGAAGACATCGCAAAAGCAATGGATGGAAGAAAATATGCAGCTGGGATGTTCATAGATCTTAAGAAAGCATTTGACACAATAAATCCTAAAATTCTGCTAGATAAACTAGAACAACATGGGATTAGAGGAATGGCAGGGAAATGGATACAAAGTTATTTAACTGGAAGAATTCAGTATGTCAACATTGATCAATACGTGTCTACTGATCTTACTTACACTTGTGGTGTCCCACAAGGTTCTGTTTTAGGACCTAATTTGTTTAACATGTGCATTAATAATACATTTGGTATATCAAGATTATTGAAACTTTTGCTGTATGCTAATGACACAAATATAATTTGTAGCAATGGTACTTATGATATCCTATTTAGCAATATTAATGGGGAACTGCAAAATCCACATTAAATCCATTATACATACTACAAAAACGAGCAATTAGGATCATGCATAAGGTAGGTTATCTAGAGCATACTAATCAGCTTTTTATACTGTCGAAATTATTAAAATTACAGGATCTCATATCAAACAGCTCAAATACTATATAAAGCATATAATAACTTTTGACCATACAACACCCAGAGGCTATTTATATTGAGAGATAATTCCCAGAAACCAAGAGGAATAGGGACATTTAAACAACCTATAATACGAACAAAAAGCAGAGAATTCTGTGCTGGTGTGTGGAGTAAAAATGTCGGACAAAAATATGTAAAAAAAAAAAAAAAGCTATAATTGTATGATATGGGAAAAATACAAGAACTTGTGACGTGTATTACGACAGCATGCATTGTATATGTACAATAATAGAAAATACTGCGCAGAGTGAAAAACGTGAAACTATATATGCAAACATAAACGTTTGGACACATCCAAATACTGGGGTCATTATTCTGTTGATAGGGAATGTTGTGATGAACTATAGCCGTGACTGATATTCTTACAAGTTGCCACCATTGTAATAATTTATCTTTAAAGAATAAAGGGGCAGGCTTTAGTAAGCAATGCTTCTGCCTGCTTCCTTTCAAACATGGTTTTAATGTTAAATGTATATTGTGCTCATGATTAAATGTGTAACTACAGATGAGATTGTAACATAATTGTATGTAAAACTAACATGTTTGACTAAAAAAAAGTGTTGCATATCAGTGCAAAGTTTCTTTTCTCCACAACAGAATCATCTGATTCACGTTGATTGCGTAAATACTTAAAGAGTCACGGTATGTTAAAGAGCGTGGGTTATTTTGATGTCTCAGACAACATCTCTGCTGTTAAAGTTCATTCATCCTTTGATCTATTTTAAATTGTTCCCAGTGGTCTTTTCATTGGGATTTTGCCACTTTTAGCCCAATTATAAAAAAACTGTGTAGTTTTCTTGGACATAGTTTCTGCAGAGCAGCAGGAGTTTATGGGAAATTCACCTCTGAGTTGGGTGGAACTGATGGCGTAGAAATAAACCTGCACTTATTTCCCATCAGCCCTTTGTTTACACCCTTCCACAACCCCAAGCTAACATTAGTGAGCAATATCAGAACTGTCTAGCCGTACAGTTCTGATCCAGATTCCAGCTCAGACGAGGAAAACAAAAACGTTCATGGATCTGTTTGTCTGCAGGTGGATGTGTCAGAATGGAGCAGCAGACACTTCGCTGATGTCGTTTTTAGCTAACAACTACGAGCTTTTTCAAACAATTTGTTTTATCTGCTCCTGATTCACAATGATTTGAATAAAGAAATACTCAGAAAATTAATTTTAATCTTATTTTATTTTATCTTAATTTTCTTTGTATAAGTCCTCCATCATCAGAAAAACGCTACACGAACATGTTAAGAACACCAAAAACACCCTTTTCATGGGGTCTTTAAAGGGCAGAAACCTTGTTTTTTCCAAGGTTGCTGCTGATGCTAAAAGACTGTCTTTTACAAATAAAAAGACATAATTTGTAAAACTAGTTGGACAGTGGGAACCGTACACTGGCAAGCAAATAAGTTTGAATTCAATCACCCCTTTTCCTCATTCACCTTCTAATATCCTTTGAAAGTAGTTCTTACAGCAGTTTAATAATGAATAATAGCACACATTGGAGAAGAAATGCGTTTTTGAAGGATAGCTGTGAAGCCTGACGCATGGATGTTGACATATGCAGCCTGTCCTGCGTAACCGAAGCCGGCTTCTTGCCAGAACAGATCCATCATCATTTCTGTCCTGCTGAGCACTGTTTGTCTCTGCTGCTCCCCCGGCCGCCAAAGGTCAGAGCATAAGAGGCTGTTTAGCAGCTCTGAGCTGGAATGAAAGGCCAGCCTTGAAGAGCCAAGCTCAGGCCTGCAGGAAATGAGCACGAAATGAACGTCACTCTAAATCAAAGGTGGCGAAGGTGAGTCAGAGAGGTGGCTGGGTATCACCTGTGCTGGATAGATGGATGCATGCATGAAGGACGGAGGGATGGTTACAGATGGAGCAGCCTCCCCCTCTGCTCCTAACGCGTTTCATTAGAAGCAGGCTGTTCACACACAATATCCTCTCTGTTGGGGCGTGCAGAGCCATGCAGTCTTCGTTTATTTGGCCATCTGAAATCTTTACAGTTAATACCTGCATGTTTCCAGAATAATATTGTCTCTGGCAGGAACCACCAGAAAATGTATCTGTAAAAATAAACAGCGCCGTTCCCATGTCAGGTAACACGAGTGCCATGTGGTGGAAAAGGAGGCGGCATTAAGAGTGTGGCTGAGGTCAAAGGACTTTGAGACACATAGTCACATTCACATTGCAGCCTCTGCATGGGAAAAAACAATGGATGGTCCCATTCAGACCATTGCTTCTTGAGCTCATGTCTGTTTGTTTGAAACTCTTTTCACGCCCTGTCTGCTTTTCCTTCATTTGTGGTGTCACATGAGGGAATGATCTCCACTGCTTCAGCATTTTCAGTTAAAATCTGACTCTCAGCAGGAGCTTGGTAAACATGCACTGACATAAGGGCTATCACTTGGTGAGTTTAGGTTTGTAATACCAAAGAAAATATATGAATCCACTCAGCTGTTGGTAAAAAAGCTGCTCTTGATCCTTTGGTTAAAGCAGGTCTACATTTTGGGGCTGTCAAATGCTTTACTTCACATCTTTTTTTTTTATTAATGGGGGGTGTTTGACTGTTCGGTGGATTATTACCATAAGGGAAGACTTGACAGTTGGGATGTGAGACTTCATACTGAACAAACAGACCTTAAATAGAATTCAACAACACATAATCCTTAATTGGATAGGTAAAATCAATCAACTTTTTTTTGGCTGTTTACCTGTAGAAACGGAGCTTTAAAAGTGCTGACTGTTGGTCCTTGCCAAATGTTTGACAATTTAAAATAAACTTTTTTAATTCTTGAAATTATAAAACTTCATTAAAAAATTATAAAATCTGCTGCCCCCAGTTGTTGAAACAAGGTAGTAAAGTTACATTTTGTGATGGGTTGACTGGTCTAAGTCCAACGTCATTTCAAAAGTGTCACGTCATCATGCTCTGCAGCTCCAGTATAAAAGCCCCATCCATCTTTGAATGTGTAAGAGTCAGTCGTTATCGTGTTAGCTTTAGCATGGCTAGTGGGTGTATTGACTTCGGTTGTCAAAAATCTTCACTTGGAATGCTTTTGCTTAATACGTTAGCCTTTATAAGCTATGATGCTAGAACCATTTGACCACTCAGACACAGTCCCCTTCGGTCCTGCAAACCCTCAGCTGTGCCGAGTGCTGTGCTAAGATATGTATTCCCTGTCAGTTGCATCGTTGATTTGTTTTGGGACACTCGTATTGCAGCCACGCCTTCAGGCATTGCTAAGGCAGCATCTGAGCCAACAGCTCGAAACAATAAAGTTCTGAACCATAAGTGTCTCAATCTAACCTCACTGTCAATCACAGATCCAGACCACACCTCAGCCCACTTGCCCAAGTCCCGCCCCCTTTGTTTGCATTTTTCTAATTCGGGCAGAGAGTGGAGTCAGCATCCAACTGTCCTATTGTGTTGCCCTTTAACCAGTTGCGGCCCTTGCATGTCAGAGCTGAGCTTTCAGTTTTCCTCCTCATTAATATAAACTATTTTATGTTTCTATCACCATCCTGTTATATATGAATATTATTTTATGAGGCAATTCCATCATAAATGGATAATTTCTATAGAATTCATTATAATTTTTACATGGTTATTGTAAAAACAAACTCAGCAAATCACCTCCCACTGCAATAACAGCTGCAACAAACATCAAAGCACTATTGACAAACTCATTAGACTTGAAAATAAGCATTTTTATTTAATGCATTTTGTTTTTACAGCAAATCCAACTTGATTAAAGATGAATTCCATTCATGAAACTCCAGGAGATCAGCAGGAGATTTCCCTGCAAAATCCTGTATGCCATAGACGACCGTCAGTTCTGTTCTCAGCAGAGATCAGAGTGATCCGTAACTCTGTGCTAAGCTGGGGAGAGCTGCATGTGGGAAATGTTTCTTCATGAAATCTCTGGGGGTCGAGGAGGCTGATAAACACTAGTTTTTTATGATCTTGAAATCTGTATTTTGTCTGGGAAATGATGTTGCCCAAAATCCTGCCGTGAAACTGCTGGTAATGAGACGCTGCAGCTGATATGGTCGGGGGGGGCCATGGTGCATTCAGTGGTGGCGTAAACGTTCTCATACTGGACTCTTTATTGCTCAGCATTGTGACAAAACTCTGTTACCCTTGCCAGACAAAACTGCTGGAAGGCTGAAAGTGGTGGACACATTCTTTTCCCTGAGACAGGCTGTAGCTCCGGGGATGGTCGGCCTTCCAATCTTTCTGTAAAAAGTCAGTCTTAGGGATGGCTGATGGAATAAACCTGCAACTAAATCTACTTCTATTGTTAACTGCAAAACAGCAATAATCCAAACAAAAATCAAGTGCAGCTACTGCCCAACCAACCCACCCACCAACCCACCCACCAACCAACCCACCAACCCACCCTACCTACCTTTATTTGTTTAGCACTTTCCATGTGAAGCATAACACAAAGTGCTTTACACTAAAATAAAACAAATATAAAACAAGCACATCCATTAAAATATAACCCCCCCACCACACACACACACTCACACTGCCCCACACCCCTTTCACAACTCCTACCCCTTAACTGCTGGAAACAGGCTGAGCACGGAGAAAGTTGGTTGGTGGACATGCTTATAGTTGGGACCTCTTACTCTGTGGACAACCACATAACCAGCTTAATGCAGCATCACAGGCAGGTATCCAGCTTCTCTACAGCAAGTTGGCGAGGCAGGTCCCCCTCTGGAGCTGCAGCAGCTGAACCGTAGCTGACCCAGAAGGAGATGACCCATCCCAAGAGGCACTGAATTTAAAAATAATAAAATATAAATCTAAAATTCAAATGAACCATTTGATAAAAGCAACTAACAAACAATTAAACATGAAAATAAAAAGTATTCAAATAAGCTATAAATAATCCAGTGTAAAATCCTAAAACATGATAAAAACTAACTAAAAGCTAATTTAAAAAGATAGGTCTTGAGCCTTTTCTTAAAAACCTCCATGTTCTCTGCGGTCCTCAGGTCCTCCGGCAGACTGTTCCATAGATGGGGGCCATAGTAGTGAAAAGATGCCTCTCCATAATTTTTGGTTTTCACAGTTGGAATGATTAGTAGACCAGTGCCAGAGGATCTCAGGGTCCGCAAGGGTTCATATTTAACTAAAAGATCAGACAAACAATAAGGCGCAAGACCGTTCAGACATCTAAAAACCAATAAAAGTATCTTAAAATCAATCCTGAAGCAGATGGGGAGCCAATGCAGGGATTTTAAAATCGGGGTGATTTGAACTCGCCTTTTGGTCTTGGTGAGAACTCTTGCAGCAGAATTTTGGAGAAGCTGAAGGTTCTTTATGCGATTTTTTGGTAGACCTGCTAGAAGGGCGTTACAATAATCAACTCTACTGATTATAAAAGCATGAATCAGCGTCTCCATATTAGCAAGAGAGAAAATATCTAAGATGATAAAAAACCTGTTTTAATCACCTGCTTGATTTGTGGGATAAATGTTAGCTTGGAGTCAAAAACAACGCCCAGGTTTCTGACTGTTTCAGAAAAATTGAATGAAAGTTCTTTAAGTTTCTCTCTTGGCTTCAGGACCAATAACCAAAATTTCAGTTTTCTCCTGGTTGAGCTGCAGAAAATGATTTGCCATCCATGATTTCACATTTAAAATACAGTTAAAAAGTGCTTCTATTGGTCTTGTGTCATCAGGAGACATAGCTATGTACAGCTGGGTATCATCAGCATAACTGTGAAAGCTGATGTTGTGCTTCCTGATGACATTTCCCAGAGGAAGCAAGGTGATCAACAGTGTCAAAAGCAGCACTTTAAAAAGTGATGTGGGGGTTGGATCTAAAAAACAGGTTGTTGGTTTAACTTGGGAGAAAACTCAACCAAGTGTTGCAGTTTCAAACCAGGTCAAAACTGGGTCCTTGCTTCAAGTCATCATTTTCATTAAAACTGCTTCTTTGTTCCTTCAAGATACTAGATCGTACAGAAGCAATTTTGCTCCTAAAGTGGTCAGCAAAGTCCTCACACAATGAAGCAGAAGCTGGCATTGTGGTCTTATTCATGTCTGAGTTCAATAAGGATTCTGTTGTGCTGAAGAGGACTCTGGGATTATTTTTATTTTCAGAGATGATGTTCGCAAAGTATGAGTTCCTGGTCTGTTTTACAGTCTGGTTGTATAGTTTTAGTTGATTTTGGTATAGTTGGTGGTTTATTTCAAGCTTATGTTTTCTCCAACGTCTTTCCGCTGCTCTAGCTCGTCTCTTCAGTTGTTTGATGTCTTCGGTTCTCCAAGGGGGTGTGGGTTTGATTCTCATCTTTTTAGATTTTAGTGGAGCAACTGAGTTGCTGAGAGACTGGATCTAAGTTTACTGTTAAAACTTTCCACAAGTAAGTTGCAGGGGGCTGGTAAGACAATTGGAGAGTTTGAGCGAACAGTTGAAATACATTTTTTGACCACTTCAGGAGTTAAGTAGCGCTTCTTCCCCGTTCTCACAGAGGTCTGTTTTATGAAACCAGAGATGTTAAAAAGCACAGAAATGATCAGAAACAGCCAGATCCACAACAGTGGACACACTGGTAGGTAAACCATGACTGATGACCAGGTCAAGAGTGTGCCCCCTATTGTGAGTCGGCTGCATGACATGTTGTTAAATATCCAGAGAAGCAAGCAGGTCCAGAAACTGAGTAGCAGAATAGTCTGACTGAACAACAAAAGCTGCTTAGACAAAGACGGTTTCAAACAAAGCAAAAAGCTTCTCCTCTCAAGCAGAAAGAAAGTCGAAAGCCATTCGTCCAATTGCACTAGCATTGTTTCTGGTAAGTCAAATATCAATGGTTGTGTCCAAATCCCTTCACTACTCACTACTAGTTTACTATATAGGGTGCTCTCCATTTTGTCTGGGAGTCCGAATCTACAATTCCAAAATCCAGTGGGCTGGAAATTTCCCACAGGTCTCTCCAAAAAAATATTGGGCATGGAAGCTCACTATTGGCAAATATAGACCACAATGCCTTGTGTTTGAGTGTGTTGTCATTTTGGAAAGAAAAAAAAAAGATTTAAATTAGAGCTGGGTGATAGCGATATTTTTTAGCACGATATTGTTTGTTTCAAATCAGGGGATAATGAAATATATCACAATATAAGCCAAATAACTATATTTGTGAAATGTGAACGTTCTGTGACTCATTAGAGAAATGTGTAATCATCAGCAGGTTGTTTAGATTGAAATCTTTATTTCCTGTCAAACTTTAAACATAGCAGATACACTGAAGAAATATGCCTTCTGCACAATTTGCAGTGCACATTACTCTGTGTTTTGTCTGATTTTAAATAACTAAAGTACCTCCACACAGGGGCCGGAAGTGAATTTTTGAAACACTGGTCAAGTTGGCCGGTTGATTAAAAAAAATCTACCAGTCAAACATATTTTATCAGTCACAACACTGTTTTACACAGAAATACCTTAGACATTTTACTTTTTTGAAATGTTTCTGCCTTTTTTGGGGGCTAAATATTTAAATTTTATGTTTCTGATTTATAATTGGGAAAAAAAATGGGGGGACACTGAGGTGTACTGGTGTACTGTACTGGTGTGGCTTGCCCAGGGACGTCATTTGTGCCAGAACCACCTCTTAACATTGAGGACATATTCTGAAGCAGATCTTCAGGTTTGACTGCGTTTTTATTTACCTTTAAAGCAAACAGGCAACAGAGTGTGACTTAACATTGAAAGACTGGCACATAAACTGCCATTCTTCATTATGATCATTGTGCTACCCCCTTCTGTCTGCAGTTATTTCAATCTGTAAAGAGAAGTGGCTGAGGAAGGGGATTATCGTCACTCTAGTACAGGGGCCTGTTATCCCTCTCGTTGTATGTGAAGTTAGTTCTTCTTGTCTCCTGGGCTTTAGGGGGGCTGAAAGGCAACAGTTATAATGCTGAGGCAGCTGTATGTAAAGCAAACACCTGCAGGTGTAAAAGCTAGGATCCAGACTCCCTTTTCATAGCAGGGCCTCTGCCACTAGAAAAGAATTTGAGGCCTCTAATGTCTAAGCAAGATCCATTTTTTTTATATAAAGCTCCAACAACATCAGCACAACAGCTCAGGTCATTTCTTTTCAAATGTAAAAATGATAACTTTACTCCAATTTAATGTAATCGTATTTTTGTACCTTATATTTGGTTGTTTTTGGTTTCTTTCTTTTACATTTGACCAAAACCATTCTCACAGAAAACAATATTCCTGGCAGAAAATGCAGAAATGAAGTAACATGTTTTCCACACTATATTTATTTTATATATATATATATATATATATATATATATATATATATATATATATATATATTATATTATGTTGCATTTAAAAGCCAACATTTTTACCATATTTGACATGCCTGGAAGAACCAATGAGTGGTGAATTTTGACCAACCAACTATGGCAAGAGGAGGGTAGGGCTTTCACATTGCTCTCTACTAAACTTGATTTCATTCACACAGTAGGTATGACTCACAGAATTCCCTAAATGTGAGTAATGTAACAGACACTAGAATGTTTATTTTTTGGCAGCAACATTATCTCTACAAATCCTCTCAAATGTTGGTGTTATTTCACCCTTTGGAACCAAAAGAACGTCTTCAGGTGTCCTGCCAAGCCGCTGTGAGATCAGCACGACAAAACTGCATATACAATAAACTTCAACTTCTTTTAATGTTCTGTGATTGAAATTTTATTGAAAGAAAGACAAAATGTGACAATTATTAGTATTTTCTGGACAAAAGTGATCTCTTCTTTTAAAGGGTAAGTAAACAGTCAATCAGCTTTTTTTTGGCTGGTTACCTGTACAAATTTATCCTTGCCAAATTTCTGACAATTTAAAATAAAATTGTTTAGTTCCTGAAATTCTAGTCTAAAACTGTTTGTGTGCTGCCCCCTTGTAGTTGAAACGAGGTAGTAAAGTTGAATTTCGTGATTGTAAGTGTAAATTGTAATTTGCTAGTTCCTCCGTTACCGAAAAAAGTAATTAATTTACAGCAATTCGTTACCTCATAATACATTACCCCCAACACTGGGCCGGGACTGTTGGCTTGAAGGTTAGTTCCACTAATTTCCCATCATCCCTTTGTTTACACTCTCTCCCACTAGCTTACAGCCCCTCACAAGCCTAAGCTAACATTAATGTAGCAAAAAAAAAATAGCGAGCAATATCTAAATAATATTATATTATTATTTTTATTATTAGTATAAATGATTATGTATGTTATATATCGTCATTATTATTATAAAGAAAAGTACATTTTCCTTTCCCTCATATAGTCTGAAAGCAGCGTTCGATGCTTTGCTTTCACTGAAAAAAACCTACATTTGTGAGCGTTTCTCGGGGCGGAAGTCAGAATCTGTTGTTGAAACACATTCTAACTTTACCAAAATCATTTAATGTGAGCAGGTAGGGCATCAGAAAACGACGAGTTGCTTCTATGTGAGGGGAGGCGTCAATGTATGAAGAGTCGGGAGTGAGAACGTGTTGACCTTGTTTGTCTGAGGTTTTATAACCCTGATAGTAACAGTAAACTCAGGAGTCTCTCAGCTCATATCTGTCAGGGTTGGCGTGTGGACACAAACGCAGACGGCAATAGAAATGAATAGTCTTTCATTTAATTTCTCGAAAGAACCAGTAGAAACAATTCCTAGAAGGAATCAGAACCACCCGACAACCCGTGCAAGGGAGACAAGGGTATATAACAGGGGGAGAGGATTAGGTAACAACACACAGGGGTGCCAGGAGGGAGGGAACACACAAGGAGGGAAGTGTCAAGTGACCTGAGAAGAACTGGTGAACACAGGAAATACAACAAAATAGAACAGGAAGTGATGACAACGAACAACAACTAATGTCCTGGGTCCATAACCCTACAATATCTGTTTGCTCAGCTGTTGGACAGTACAAGTAAAAAAAAAAGAAATTCACCTGAGTTGTGGGAAGAACTGTTGGCACAGAACAAGTCTTTTCTCATTTCCCATCTCCCTTTCTCCCGCTAGCTTACAGCCCCTCACAACGCCAACTAACATTACCACAATAAAAAGGATGAGCAATATCAAGGCTTTCCATCCGTGCAGTTTTATTCTTGGCCTGTTTTGGGTCTGTCGTACAGCATGTTGTAGCTGTACGCGAGCTGCCTCCCATGTCTCGGGGCAATAACAGGGGCTGGACTCCCAAGACACACTGAAAGGGTAAGAGTCCCGGGGGATGCCTTCTAAAAGGAATTCTGGGCATACTCTGCCCAGACCAGGAACCGGTTTCAGTCCTCCTGATGACGGCTAATAGCTTCGAAGGAACCGGGTGATTTCTTGATTGAGTCGCTCCACTTGGCCCTTTGACTGGGAGTGATAACCAGAGGTTAGACTCATGTTGATGCCCAGTCTCTTGCACATCTCCCACCATCCTCGAGACATGGATTAAAGACCGTGGTCTGAACAATGTCCTCGGGAAGGCTGTAGTGCCGGAAGACATGGGTCACGAGCTGTTTGGCAGTCTCCAGAGCAGTAGGCAGCTTGGGTAGAGGGAGGAGATGGCATGCCTTGGAAAAGTGGTTAATCACAGTCAGGATAGTGGTGTTACCTTGGGAGTGAGGTAAGTCTGTGATAAATTCCACCGCTATGTGAGACCAAGGCCATCGTGCTATGGGTAGTGGTTGCAGGAGACTGGCTGGGAGTTGACCGGGAGATTTGGCCATCTGAAAGGAAGCACCTGTCAGGAGCGCCTGTCAGATACTGTAACAAATAGATACTGTTACAAACTGGGCCACGGTCACAGTTGCCTGCATTATGGGCCACCAGTTATAATTTTTTCATCAGTGTTTGGGTGCCAGCCACCCCTGGGTGCCCTGCAGCAAGTGTGTTGAGCAACGAGTGAAGAACCCTCTGCGGATGAGATGGGATTTGATTAGCAGGCCAGGACGGTTGAAATGGATCAAGACTGTTGTGTTCTGCCAGTTCTGTCCCATTGTACTGGGGCCAGGATCAGTGAAGCAGGTACTATGGTCTCTATGGTCTCATATAGGTGGGATAGAGCGTCAACCTTCCCATTATTGGATCCCAGCCGGTATGAAATCTGGAAATGGAACTGAGAGAAAAACAGGGACCATCAGGCTTGACGAGGATTTAGTCTTTTGGCGGACTTGATACATTCGAGGTTTTTGTGATCCAACCAATACCTCCACTACGAGAATGCCTCCTTCATTGCGAGCAGCTCTCGGTCACCCGTGTCATATTTCCTCATTGTTAAGCTTCCTATAGAAGAGAGCATAAGGAAACAGTTTGGGCAGTTGACTGTGGCACTGGGATAACACAGCTCCTACCCTGGTGTTTAAAGCATCCACCTCCACAATGAATGGAACTAATGGAATCCTAATGATGAAGGACTGGTGCCTTAGAAAAGCGATCCGTGAGGGACTGAAAAGCAGTCCAGTAACTTTTTACCTTGGATGCATTTAAAATACATGCGGTAATCCAGCAATCTGCATATTGACTTCATGTATTACATGTCGCTAACATGAATTTCTATCTGTTCTTGAGCTGATTGTACATGCTAATAACGTTAGCCTTAACAAATTACCTTCAGCGTTTGCTATGCAGGATGAGACAAAAAAGTTCAATCCTTTTTGTCTTTTATTTTGGGGTGTCACTAGAAAGACAAACAATGCGCTTGACATCATTTATAGTGACTCTGGGGAGCTCCAAAAGACATCTTGGTAACTCCAAATATTCTGCTATTTCCCTGTAAACAACATAACCGGAAATGATGGAAGTAGGTCGTGCACAGAGCCTATTTGTGGTGGTGTGACATAGATTATGGTGACATCAAGAGTCTATTGTTGGCCCGGCGTGCATCATCCTTATACTCATATGGAGTACATTAGCACATTCTGCTTTCCCAGAGTTTGGTAAAATGTTCTTTTTTTTGTTTGACAATTTTATTTTTCAAATTTTCAATATTTCCTTTAAGATTGTCTAAATGCAGCATGTAGTTTCAAAGTTGAAGCTATTTCAAAGTATTTTTCAAATCTGCAATGTGCTTTTTCATTCACCTTAAGCTGATCCTGAAGTCAGAGCCGTATTCTTTGGTCATGAGGTGGAGCGTTGTCCACACATATGAGGTCTTCTGGGGAAAGACGTCTGCATTTGAAGTTTCTTTGAAACTTTTTACCTTTTTTTTTACCTTTTGTATTTCCTTTCAGAATATATCAAATGTCAAGGTGCCAGTGATGCCTGAACAGTCTTGCAGTCTCAGCCGCACTGGTGCAGTGGCCTCTTCTTTTGCAGACTTTTACAGACTGCGCTGGTCCATTGAGTCACAGGTGGAAAAAGGAAGGCAGATGTGGGGAGAAATCTTGCTGTTTAACAGGTTTAGACGGCATGACGTCACTTGGTCATTCAAACTTTGCTGGAGTTCGGCTTCCTGTGCCGCTCAGGTTAGCTGGAGGTTTTGGGGCACCTGCACGTTAGTGTGGGAGAGCAAAGTTTTTACTGGACGAGGTTCAAGCCCCAGAGAGAGAGAGAGAGAGGGAAAGGGGGCGCTCTGTTTTCTCTGGGAAACTGCGGCTTTATTAGAGCTTCCTCACGAGGTCTCCAGCACCACAGCTCCGCAGCATCTCCTCTGACAGCATGATGGTTGCTCCGCATCACAGAGGGTACTTTCCAGATCTTCAGGAATCCTCCCAACGAGCATCTAAAGCTCAGGCCGGTCTCATGTCTGTGCTTTGGCTGCTTTGCTTGTTTTTCTTGTTTTGATTCACAGAGAACGAGCATCTTTTCGTTGGTTTGTTTGCTGACACAGCTCAGGGACCCGGCTGCAGAAAAAGTCAGTTGATTGCTGAGTGACATAGATTTATTACGATGACGGCTTGCCTCGAGGCACAAAGGATTTAGGATGAAAGTTGTGAGGCATCTTTCTTTTCTGCTCCGCTGCTGGACTCTCCTTTACTTACATCCCGCCATAGCTTCACGCAGTTGGACCACGCAAAAGGAACACGAGCATCACCAGCTTGGTGGGGCAAGACGCCAGGCAGACGCACGCGGACTTGGCCAATCGTTGAAAAACGCTGCTAGTGCGTGGAATCCTTCCGCGCGCATTCACGCTGGTCCGCCGCCGCTGAAAGGCGAGACTTCTGTGGAGAAAAACAGAGTGTCCACGCGGACATCCGTCCACTCATCCGCGCCGCTGGGCGTGAAACATCAGCTGCAGCTGCGGGATAAGGCGGACAGCTCCGTGCGCAAAGGGGTCGTGCGCTCCTGGGTGTCCCCTGCGGACGCGCACGACAAGGTCTATGCTCCCGCAACAGTTAACGCTTACGCAGCAGTGAAAGAGACCCCGTCTGTTGGAGGTGAAGCCTCAACTGACAAGAAAATGGAGAAAGTTGCTTCCAAGGCAAGCGCCGCGGCTGCTGCTGCGCGCACAACCTCCTCACACCAAACCGCCGGCGCGCAGAGAACGCTGCCGCCTGCGGCGCAGCGCAGCGACTCCAACCAGAAGCCGAGACCTCAGCATAAGCAGCCGCTGGTGATTCCTCATGACTACATGCTGTCGCTGTACTGGTCTCTGTCTAGCGGGGGGATGAACAGCAGCGCGCAGCACGGAGCTGCTCTGGCCAACACCATCACCAGCGTGGTGGACAGGGGTCAAGGTAAAATCCACCCTGCAGGTTACCTTTACCAACGCTACAACCCTCCAGTAATGCATGCCCCTGTCACACATTAAACAAGATGTAAAAAAGGTTATTCAATGTCATTCCTTGTTACATGATAATTATTCTGATACCTGAGTCTAAACTCAGGAGTTAAGCTCACCTGCTGCGTGTTCTTTGAACATTATGGCCACTTTTGTGAGTGGAAACGGTGGTGCTGGTGACTGATCAGTAAGGATGGAGGGAGCTCTACAGAGGAGGAAGCTGGAGGTCTGAATGGGTTCCAGGGGAGGGCACCACTGAACATGGGGCTGGACATTGTCTAAATGCAGACATGTTTTAGGAGCCCAAAGGGCAGGAGAGGAGGGAGCATCTGAAGTGCATCAGAAGGTCTGCTGTTGGGTTCAGAGGGAGTGATGAAGAGAAGATTCTTTTTTCTGAAGCTGCAGGAAGAATCTAAGAAGACAAAAGAAAATGACAGGGTTTCACTGTTTTTATTTAGGGTTTTGTTCTAATCTAGGCGAACATCTCATAGACAGCTCCACATCCAGGAGCTGAATCCGAGCGGCCACACAGCTCACGCAAGGCATGAAGCTTAACATTCAGCATAATCAGATTATCTCTTTGTGAAGGGTATGATGAGGTGCAGCCCTGCAAAGACACATTTGCCAGTTTGTTTTAGTGCGTAATTACTGTCCTGTCAGAGCACAGTCAGGCTGCTTTTAGTGTGGATTCATCTCCTTTTCTGTACTAAAACGACAGATTGTATCTACACTGACTCTGGGCTTCATGGATCCACTCATCCTTAACAATGTCAATATCTTTTATGAACCAAGGGAACAGCCATGTAATAGAGAGGTTTCACATCTGAACATGGTTTCCAGATTTAGAAAATCTTTTGTATGTTGAAGAAAGAAAGTGTCATTGCAATGATGGAAAGGAAATCGTCCATGACTTATTTTCTTCACAACTCTTCTGACAAAATGAAAGCAGTTGTAAAAAAAGGAAAAACCTGAGACTGAAGTGGATCCTTTAAAGCGGATTGTGTTCTACTCAAACATCTGCCTGCATTCTCAGCACATAAAAACCAAAGATTAGCCTCTTCAGTTCAGGGTCCTTTTCTCTCCACTGCTGAATGAAACGATTGTGTTTTACTCATAAAATCAATCCCAGACCCAAAATATCGATAAAGAGTCCAAATATCTAAGTCAAACCCTGGGAATGATCAGAGCAGTTGCTACTGGTCTGCCAGTGCTGGTGAGTATTTTTAACATCCGTCCAGTCTGAGTGGCTGAACAAACACTCCTTCCAGACCCTCAGTGCAATATTGCTTAGTGACGAATTAGTAAAAGTACTGTTCAAAGGACAAGATCATAGTTTTATTTTGCACTTAATGAAGGTTTATGTTTTACTGTTGGGCTTTTCTTATAGTTGACATTTATTAGTTCAATGAGATAGTCTCTGCTGTGCAAATGAGGCGGATGAAGCGACACGTCACATCAAGCAACTTGTTAGTTTTCTTTCTGCTAATCTTTCACAGCTTTTCATTTTCATTCCTGCATCTTTCCTGTAACTGACTGTTTTATTCCCATTCTCTTATCCTCTTTCTTGTGTTTTCTGCCAGTTGTTTCCCATTTTTTGAACTTTCTGCCTCCATTAACAGATGTACTGAGGAATTTGGGATAATTTTATGCCAATTTTCATTTAATGTCTTTCTTTCATGCCTTGCAAGGACATGGTTAAAACTGATTGGAAAAATCACTTAGCTGTGGCGACTCACCTAAACAGCAAAAAAGCGTTACATCCCACTCCAACAACTCTTTTCCTCTACTGTAAACATGTTCCGAGTGCTCTTTAATTATGATGATGCAGTTTTTAGCCCAAATCAAAGAGCCTGTGTTGTTTTTCAAGAGATTTTCTTCAGAGCAGCAGGAGCTCATCAGAAACTCTCATCTGGGTTGTGGGTGGGACTGTTGTCGCAGAGGTTTGCTCCACTAATTTCTCATCAACCTTTTGTTTACGGCTTCTCGTGATGTAGCAAAAGAAAATGGCGAGCAATATCAGAGCTATCCAGCTGTACAGTTTTGAGCCAGATTACTGCTCGGGCAAGGAAAATGAAGACGTTAATGGATGTATTTGTCTGCAAGTGGCTGCATCAGAATTGGGGCGGTGGTGGGTGGGTTATCTGGGGGGGTGGAGCTCTCGAGGGTGGGGCCCCGCGCTGGGCCCCCTGGCGCAGTGGGAGGGCTGCTGTTCTGGCTGGGCTGGGTTTTGCACTCTGTGCTTCCATACCTCACTGCTCTCGGGTTTTGGGGGCCCGTGTGGTGGTCCTGCGGGCCCTGGTCTGGGTGCTTGGCTGGACTCCCGGACGGATGGATCTCCTCCGTTGACCCCACAATACAGGTGCGGGGACGGGCCCTGGTCACCGATGCTTCCTTCCCGAGGGTCTTGGTGTGGGGATGGCTGGGAGTTCTCCCTCCTTTTTTTCACATTCCATCACTCACATCAGCTTAACATAACATTCACCTGAACACAGGCGTCGGCTCACCTTTGCACAATTAGTTTACGTGACACAGTGTAATGCTTTACACGAGCTGGTTTGTATGCATAAGTGTGTGTGTGAACTCGATGTTGATAAGTTTGTGAAGGCTCTTGGAGCCAGCAGGTATGTTTGTAACAACTGAGTGTGTGGACAGGCACCGCCCACTTTAGACTAACACTCACACATGGTAGTAATGAGTATAAGCTTCCAGCATTTTGTTGCCTGTTGTTTTATGATTCTACCCTCCTCCCCTGTATTCCTGTGAAGTTAATGCTGAAGACTTTATAACTCCAGGGGTTACTATCGCAAGAATACTAATCACAAGCAGATCCCTGAATGTCACTTCATCTCCAAAGTATGTTTTTTGATGAATCCTAGCACAGAAGGATACATTGTGCCATTGCTGTTATTTTCCAGGGTCACTTTTGAATACTATCATTGGTCGGCAGTAAAGGCACAGTGACCAAACACTGTGAACTTTCCATGTGATCATCCTCCTGGTTGAGTTAATAAAAGGCGATGCATGAGCTGAACATATTGCAAACATTTCCACGCTCAGCCTGTATGTAAGTGTTTGTGAAATGAAATTCCTCTAAGATTTAATCTGAGGGTCAACAGAAGAGTGCTAGCACAGTGTGTGTGTGTGTGGGTGTGTGTATGCGTGTGCTGCCTTGTGTTCCAGTAGTTTGTGTCCTCTTCTGCAGATGCTGGTTTGCTGGCAGTGACAGCGGATAGCTGCAGACCCACATTAGCGGTTTTGTTTATGTCAGATGTGCTCTCTGTGGTTGTAATGGACTCCTTCATGCATGCGTCGTGAGAAGGATTAAACTGTGAGGTCTGAAGACTTTAAGGAAATCTTTGGAAAGTGTAAACAAAACTTAGGCCTCACTGCTGGAGGCATCAAACCTTTGTTGCTGTTAAAGCTTCATGCTAAAAATCAGGTTTCAGTTTAGTGGAGAAAGACCTGAGGATGTATTGTTACCAGGGTACCCCACAATAATAAAACTATAAACATGCTTGTGTGTTCATGTGGACTACTCTGTTTAATTTCAATGTGGAGCTTCACTTGATTCTCCTCTTGACAAAGAACTAAAAGAAAGTTTTACACATCCAACTGCTTGTCTTTTTGCTGAAAAAATGTTTGTATTTGCTTCCAGATTGTTTTGGGGAACCAGTGTTTTGAGGAAGAAATGGCTGCTCCACATCAAGGAGACAAAATGTATTTGAGAGATCAGGCAATTTTAGTTTGACAGCCTGTTAGAGTTATCTGTACATCATACATGTAATCAAGATTCTAAATTCTGTTGTCATCCATTTGCAGGACCTACAATCAGCCCCTGAAACGTGATAATGCCCAAGCTATGCTTTTCGCAATGAAGCAAAAGCTTTGCAAGCTAAAGAGAGTTCTTCGACAGATTTATTTTAGATATTAAGTTGTGGTTGGCAGAAAACTTCTTACAGCTCAACCAGGACAAAACAGAAGTTTTAATTATTGTTCCTGAAGACAAGAGAGAGATGATTTTACCCAAACTCACAAACTTTAAACCTTCTTACTGTGTGAGAAACCTGGGCGTACTTTTTGACTCTGAGCTGAATTTTATCCCGCATATCAGAAATGTTGTAAAGACAGGATTTTATCATCTTAAAAACATTAACAGAGTCCATTCATTCCTCTCTCTTTCCAGCACAGAGGTGCTGATGCTTTTATTTTTAGTCCTTTAGATTATTGTAATGTCCTGCTCTCTGGGTTACCCAAAAAGTCTCTTTTAAATTTACAATTATTACAGAACTCAGCGGCACGAGTTCTGACGAGAACCAGCGGGCGTGAACACATTACATCCATTTTAAAATCTCTGAATTGGCTCTCTTTGCGTTTCAGGACTGATTTTAAAGTTCTTTTAATGGTTTATAAATGTTTTAATGGTCTTGGGTCTTCTTATTTAAGTGACCTGTTTTTAAGATATGAACCCTCGCAGACCTTGAGGTCCTCTGGCACCGGTCTCTTAGTTGTTCTTAAGGTGAGGACCAAAACTCCTGGTGATTCCTCTTTCCGCCATTATGATCCTCACCCGAACGTCCTGCCAGAGAGCCTCAGAGACCAGAAGTTTTTAAGAAGAGGCTCAAGACCCACCTTTTTCATTTAGCTTTTTTATGACTTTTGTAAGTATTTAATTTGATCCTTTTCTCTTTTTAAACAACAGTGGTTGTTTCTTTCTAGGGCTCAGATTTTTGTGTGTTAGAGATCCAAGATGGCTGACGCTCCACCTGGCCCGATTCCAGAGCTCCTGTTTGCAGAGACTGCAGCTCAGATCATTGCCAACTTCAGGTCATCATTCAAAAACTAAGATCTGAGCTTAAGGAGAAATACCAACTAATTGATAAAATACTGTCAGTTACATCTTCCCAGTCGAATTACATTTCGTACCTCCAGAAGTCAGCCGTCCAGCAAACGCAGATCGAAGATCAGGCCAGTGGCTCCATGACACAGACCCTTCCATGGTCTGGAAGAAAAGGATCCTGAAGCTGAAGTTCACTCTACCAGCTCCGACAGCAATGTTATTCAGCTTCGTGGTGGCGTTTTGGACGGATTAGAGCTGACTGACGAGTTCCGGGCACCAGCCAACTCCAGTCCTGGGGAGTCTGCTCGGTTTCCACCTGACCTCCAAGAAAACCCGAGGGACCCGACTTTCAGCTCAACCCCGAAGCTGTCCTGGGCAGAGGTGACACGCCGCAACCGGAGGAGCCATGGGCCGGAATGCCGTGCTAGTAGAATGACTATGGCTCTAGCCAACCGCTATGCCCCGCTAGCTGAAGACAATCATAGGAATCGTCCCGACGGCACCTCCTGCTTTCGCCTCCTTGGCTATGGTCAGAGCTCTGGATCCATCAGCGGCTTCCACTGCTGCCTCCGGACCCACTTTGAGGGAGCCAGGCTGGAGCTCACCTGTTCCCGGAGCCGCGGCGCCGTCTCCACCTCCTGACGCCGCTTTCCCTCCGGTCTCCACCACGAGAATGAAACGCCACCGGCTGCTTCGTGAAGCGGTAACCCGACGCGCAGGCGAGCCTTCCGAGGGTTTGGAGAACATCTTGCCCGATGCTCTGGGGGTCCCACCTGCGAAGCTTCACCCGGGATCGCTGTCTGTCCGGCGGCGTCATTCTGGTGCCTCAGGAGCCCCAGCTTTCCGTGCTGGGAGCCCCAAACTGACCCCTGGATCGACGCGCAACCCAGTCCTCATCCTGGGAGACTCCATTGTCCGGCACGCCAACATTAAGAGGTGCTACACTCACTCCATCTCTGGAGCATCAGTTAAGGACATTCATAACTATGCCCACCAGCTCACCCGTAAACAAGTTCCAGCAGTCTGAGATGTAGAAAGCGGACTTCATCCGCCTCATTCGCCACATCCAACAGTCGAACTTGCAATAGATCATATCTGGTCCACTACCTGCACCACGCTACAGTGACATCAAATTCTCTTGAATCCGTCAGCTCCATATCTGGTTAAAAAGGTACTGCCACTCCATAAACGTACACTACATTGACAACTTCACCACATTTTACAATAGACCAAACCTTTTCAAACCGAATTGCTTGCATCAAAACCATACAGGCTCTCATCTCCTCAGGATGAACATTGAACTCACATCACTAGAAGGTATCACAAATATCCAAATTCAAAGTCACACATTCCTACTGTCAGATGTTTCCACTATATACAAACAACACCAAATACGGAAAGGAAATTAAATCCAAAATCATCTTTGGATTCACCTGCTACACTGAACATGGCTCTTTTAAACATCAGGTCTCTGTCAAACAAGTCTTTTTATAATGAATGATCTGGTTGTTGACCATAATTTGAACTGTTTTGAACTGAAACCTGGCTTGGTACTGATGCTCCAGCTATTCTCACTGAGGCTTCTCCACCTCATTATAACTTTTTATTTTCAATCAGGTGAGGTAAGAGAGGTGGTGGAACAGCATCAACTGCTCAACGAGGTTTTAAAACGGAAGTTTTTGCTTTAACTGTGTATTCTTCATTTGAGCATCATTCATTCTTGATCTGCAACCCACCTATTTTATCAGTAACTGTTTACAGATGACCACATCATCCCCTTCAGTTTCCTACACGAATCTTCTGAGTTTTTATCCATCATTCTCTTAAGGCATAATAGGATTTTAATTACTGGAGATTATAATCTTCACGTCGACAGCTTGACAGATCTGTTTGTCTTTGAGTTTCTAAATCTTTTAAATAGTATGGATTTTACCCAGCATGTGGCACAGCTACTCACAACCGAGGACACACCCTGGACTTGGTCATTACCTACAGCCTGTCTGCTGGTGTGTCTTCTGTTGTTGACTTGGCCGTCAGACCATTACTGTGTGTTTTTTAAGGTGACTGGTTTTATCCAGCAGGAGGCCTCAGTGAGAACTGTGACGAAACGATATATAAATCCTGAAGTGGCTGCAAATTTGATTGACATTTTAAAACAAAGTCTTACTCAGATTTTACCTCAATCCTGCGATTCCTGAACTGACAACTTTTACGACAGACTGACGTCTGCCATCGATCTAGTAGCTAGTAGAGGTGCTGATGCTTTTATTTTTAGTCCTTTAGATTATTGTAAAGGTCTGCTCTCTGGTTTACCTAAAAAGTCTCTTTCAAATTTACAATTATTACAGAACTCAGCGGCACGAGTTCTGACGAGGACCAGGGGGCGGGAACACATTGCACCCGTTTTAAAATCTCTGAATTGGCTCTCTTTGCGTTTCAGGATTGATTTTTAAAGTTCTTTTAATGGTTTATAAATGTTTTAATGGTCTTGGGCCTTCTTATTTAAGTGACCTGTTTTTAAGATATGAACCCTCGCGGACCCTGAGGTCCTCTGGCCGCAGAGACTATAGAGGTTTTTAAGAAAAGGCTCAAGACTTTTAGAATTATTTAATTTGATCTTTTCCTCTTTTTTAAAAATATAATTATTAACTTTTATTTGAATAATTTTATAGTTAATTTATGTACACAATTATTGTTTTAATATACTAACCATATTTATTTAATTAATTAATTATTTATTTTTTTATTTTGTATATATATAATCATTTTTTAAAATGCTTTTCATTCATTTATTCTTTAACTCCAGTGCTTCCTCACGGGAATCCGTGAGCTGGTGCTGCGGTGCTCATTCTCATTGGGGCGGCTGGGGTACCTCCATGTAGAGGGGGCTCTGGTCTGCCCTGTGTTGGGTAGGGCACTTCGGTGATGACCCCTGTGGTTGGGCTGGACCTTGGAATAAACGAATCCCCATAATACAGTTTCTCCACAGCAGTACTGAGCCAGACTTTTTCCTTAGAGCTGCAGTTTTTAGTCTTTGTTCAGTTTTCCTGTGGGGGTGTCATGTATTGTGGGGGCTGGGTGGATGGTGGGAGGAGCTGGGGAGGGAAGGGTGGTTGTAATTGTAATTGTATTTTTTTGTTATTATTTTATTTTTATAATTATTTTAATATATCTTATTATTATATTTGTATTTTATTTTTTATTTTAATGTAAAGCGCCTTGGGTTTTCATTAGAAGGAAAGGTGCTGTACAAATAAATAAAGTTTGAAGTTTGTTTTGCGTGGCTGTTCCTTTTTCATTGTTTGTATTTGGTCTTAACAATTAAATTCTAAATGTTTTTCATTATTTCTATTATTTATTAACTATTACTACTCATTGTATTTTTATTATTATTATTATTTTATTTTTATTATTATTATTATTATTTTATTTTAAATGTAAAGCGCCTTGGGTTTCAACTGAAGGAAAGGCGCTTTACAAATAAATAAAGTTTGAGTTTGAAGTTTAGATTATTGTGTTAGAATGATGTGGTTGAACTGCAGAGATCTACAGCTCAGGTGGAGGAATCTGTCCATAGAACAACCATCAGTCGAGAACTGAACACATCTGGACTTTATGGAAGAGTGGCAAGAAGAAAACCATTGTTAAAAGAAAACCACAAGAAGTCCTGTTTGCAGTTTGACATAAACCATGAGAGTGACCAGCAAACGTGTGGAAGAAGGAGCTCTGATCAGATGAGACCAAAACGGAACTTTTTGTTCTAAATGTAAAGCGCTGTGTGTGGAGGAAATCTAACACATCACTCTGAACACACCATACCCACTGTCAAACATGGTGGTGGCAGCATCATGCTCTGGGGCTGCTTCTCTTCAGCAGGAACAGGGAATCTGGTTAGAGTTGATGGGAAGATGGATGGAGCCAAATCCAGAGCAATATTAGAGGAAAACCTGTTGAAGTCTGAACAACACTTGAGACTGGAGCAGAGATTCACCTTCCAACAGGACAACCACCCTAAACATAAAGACAAAGCTACAATGGAATGATAAAAATGAAACGGATTCATGTGTTGGAATGATCCAGTCAAAGTCCAGACCTAAATCCAATCCAGAATCTGTGGAGAGATCTGAAAACTGCTGTTCACAAACGCTCTCCATCTAATCTGACTCAGATTGAAATGTTTTGAAGGAAGAATGAACAAAGATTTCAGTCTCTAGATGTTCAAAGCTGGTAGAGACACAAACCCCAAAAGACTTGCAGCTGGAATTACAGCAAAAGGAGGTTCCACAAAGTATGGAGTAATATAAACTCTGTGACTATAATTACTGTTGTTATTTTTACTTTTTGATATTGAAATTTCAGAGTCACATCAAACATCCATTAAAAAAATTCTGTGGCCAAAATCATTCCTTGATTGGAATTTGTTCATTTCAAGTAATCAAACCTAATCATATTTTTGAGTTATTTGAATAACAAATCCAATAAAATAAGATAAAGAAACACACAAATGTATGTAAAGACAGTAGTCTGTCGCCATTTACCTGCACTTCACTTTTGTGAAAGTGATTTCCCAACTTACTCCAAACTCCCAACAGGGGGGATTTCTTTGATTATATGAAATAGTCTCACAAACCTGGGACTAAGCTTCTTGCAAGGGAGCCCGAACTAGAGATCTCGGGTGGAGAGCCAAACCCACTGGCCTGTACCAGACTGGGACTTTCACGGCCGGTCGGCCTGCTCTTGGGAGCTACAGACAGCGAGTTGAAGTTGAACATGGGTCATCCCCATGTCTCCTTACAACGGTGAAACCAGTTATCCACTGCAGGCTGCTGGGTTCACCCAACCAGGGAAAGAATTGTGGTGTCACTCCTAACACGCACTGAAAGGGTGAGAGCCCTATGGCCGCCTTCTTCAGGGAATTCTGGGCGTATTCAGCCCAGACCAGGAACCAGCTCCAATCCTCCTGGTGATAGCTTGGGCAGAGGGATAAGTTGACATGCTTGGAGAACCGATCAATGACAGACAATATTACCTTGTGAGGGTGGCAGGTCTGTGATGAAGCACATTGCGATGTGTAACCATCGGCATGACCAGATATTCATAATGTCCAGAGGTGGTCAAAAGGGCTTCATTCCATTCTTCCATTCATCCACTGCTCATATGCGGATGAGGATGTAGGCGCTTCCTGTGTTGAGCAGAATAGTGGGCCATTTTTTAGTTCTGTGTGGTGTTTTTTTGTGAAGACTCCCACTCTGGCTAGACTTTTGTTTGGTGTGATATTTTCAAGTGAAGCTGCAGGGGTGAATTGACATTTTCTCCTGGTTTCATGCGCATTTTTATGTTAGTCCAGTCAGGTTAGTATTTGTCATTGTTTTTTTCTTTTACAGTTAAGATTTCTGAGTTTAGATAGGTAGAGGTTATGTTTGTTATTTGGGCCTTTGGTTCACCCTGAAGCCCTTTTTACCTCTTCAAGTCATAATTATTAATTTATTGTACTCTTGTAGAATGATAAGCACTGATTGTTGCAGTCTGCCTCTGAGGGTGGAGGCTAAGGACTCCCAGATGGTGGCATCTAGGTGCTGGTGTGGGTTTCCTTAGGTCTGGAACACCCCACTCCAAGGCGCTCCAGGCTTTGGAGGATCTTTGTTCCTCCAGCTCCTTGACAGGGAGGGTGCTGGGTCGAGTCACCCGGCTCCGTGGTGGGTGGTGGGGGTCTAGTGTGTGTGTGTGTGTGTGTGTGTGTGTGTGTGTGTGTGTGAGTGTGTTGGTTGTTCTAAGACGGGGGCTCTTGAGTGTCTGGATCTGCCGTGCTGCTGCGCTGTCTCCCCCTGGCTCTAACCCTTCCTCTGCTGGAGCATTTAATGTGGTCAAGGTACACTCTAAAGGCAGACATTCATTCAACCCACCTGCTTATTCACTTCTGCACAAATATGGGTAATGTTTTTACACCCCTACCCACGAATGTTGGTTATGCAAATCCTATGTGTACCTGTCTGTGTGTGTGAGTTCATTTCAGTCAGTGCGCCCTGTGAGATAAATCTTCTATTATCAAAGTGGGAATATACTTAAAACCTGTAAATAGTTGTGTGCATACTATTTGTTAGTACATAGGGCTGAGTTGACAAAATTGATAAATCGAGATAAGCTTAATAAATCAATAATTGATCCAGAAATAGAGATTGGTCTAACACATAAAGTTAAAGACTGCTAGCTTGATGCTAACATATAATGGAATTTCCATTATACGCAGTGCTGAACTTTACAGGTTACAGTTAGGATTAAACCATCAAATGGTGTCTGAGTGTGGCTGTTTCTGCAGCTCACTGCTCCTCCAGAGGGTGGATCAAATGTGGAAAACACATTTCATGCGTCTAGGTGATGACAGCTAATGGGACAAAACTTTAAGTTTAACTTTAAATACGTCCAGCCAACAACAAAATCCAACCTTGGACGCAGTTTTAATATGTGCAGGGCAATGCGCATCTTGGCTGCACCCATCACGCGTGGCCAACAGGGATTTGCATCAATTTTTGTGCTGGTCGCATGTAAATATGTTTAAATAACATCAGCCTAATCTTACTATTATTTATGTTATCATGTAAAGCACTTTGAGATGCTTTAGCAGGAAAAGTGCAATATATATAAAGCTGAATTTGAATTCAGTAACTACTGGGGAGAAATCACATGGCGTCAGAACCATTGCGCCAGCTTCCGCCGTGGGCCCTTATGATGCTTTGTTTTCTTTGAGCAGCTGGATTCTCCTGGTTTGAGATGGGGACCCCAGTGTGAGCTGCAGTTGAGGAGATCCATGAGAAGGGCCCAATGCACACCTATGCATCTGCGCCGCCGCACCCTGTTCCCTGTCACCTTTTCTGTGACCCAGCACACAAAAGACCTTACCGAGCAGCCTCAAGGAGGCAGGCCGTCATGACAAAGCCTGCACTTCTCCAGCAGTGGTCCGAGCCCAGCAGTCTGACCGACCCACCCCTTAGAGCCAAATCTCATCCCAAAGTTACTGTCCGAATCTGATTTGCCAACTTCCCTCATCTTCCTTGATCAAACATGCCAGAGTCAGACAACTCACCAATCAAAATAATGTATCGTTTTTCTGTTCAAACACTTTTAAACGATTAAAAATGATTTTTTAAAGGAAATGCTTGTCGGAAGAGTTGATGCTGAAGATGAAGGCTAGTATGTGTTCCTGGTTTTTTGAAGAATGATTGAATGCATTACTACCTATGTTAAAAACATAAAAAGAAAAACTTGATTAATAAGATAAAAGGCAGACTTTTAAAACCATTTGCATTCTGGAGACATGAATGTTCCCAATGAAAACAGCTTAACCAACTCAACCATCAGCACACACTGACACACACTGTTGATGGTCTGCATTTACTCATACTTATGTTCCTTTTTCTATCCCAGATGACCGTGGACCTCTGCTGCGACGTCAGAGATATTACTTCAACATTAGCTCTCTGGAGCAAGAGGGGCTCCTTGGTGCTGAGCTACGAATCCTGAGGAAGCCAATGTCTGACCCCCGCAGAGCCTCCATGCGTTCTACTTCTGGTGAAGGGGGAGGAAAAAGCGTGTCCCCTTACCTGAAGCTGTACACCTGTGCTTCAGCAAAACAGAAATATGTTTTGCTTCAAGTTAAGAGCATAGAGGACTGGTTCAGCACACTGAGCAACAAATGGGAAGTATTTGACATTTATAAGATCTTCATGAACTTAAAAAACCAGCAGAACCATTACTCCCAGCAGCTCTGCTTTGAGTTGGAAGCACTGGAGCACCGCAGAGGTCGCCCAATGGACCTTCGCTCATTAGGGTTTGCCCGTCTTGGCAGAACAAACAAAGAAAAAGCATTTTTTTTGGCTTTTGGCAAAAGCAGCAAGCGTGATCTTTTTTACAATGAAATAAAAGCACGTTCAGGCCACGATAACAAAAGCGTCTATGAGTACCTGTTTACCCAGCGACGAATGAGGAGAGCCCCTGCAGCAAGAGGGACAAAGAAAGTTCTGGAGCTGCCCATGCAGTCCCTCACCAAAAACCAGCAAGCGAAGCCCAGACAGCGCTGCCACAGAAAGCATCTTCATGTTAACTTCAAGGAGATGGGTTGGGATGACTGGATCATTGCTCCGCTGGAATATGACGCCTTTCACTGCAGCGGTGCCTGTGACTTCCCTATTCGCTCACACCTTGAACCCACCAACCACGCCATCATCCAGACCTTGATTAACTCAATGGACCCAAAGTTGACCCCTCCCACCTGCTGCGTCCCGACACGCCTCAGCCCTATCAGCATCCTCTACATTGACTCTGCCAATAATGTTGTGTATAAACAGTATGAAGATATGGTGGTGGAATCATGCGGGTGCAGGTAGCATAGACGGAAGAAAGGCACCTATTCTTTACTTCTAGTTTGCTTCAACTATCAGACTTAAAACTGGAATATCAACACCGGGCAAGGTAGTTGTTATGTCAGACCCACTGCTGTGCACCTCACATTAATCTCCTAGCAGACAGCATACCAAAGACTGGTAAAGACTATATTGAGAAGTATCAACTCAAGCAGGTGCTGATTTGAGACAATCCATCCCCCAAAACTAATCTTTGGCAGCGATCATCAAAATGTGCCTGATAAGCAGGAAGTCATAGCAACACCTAGATAAAAAGGATTTGCGCTCTTTTATTCCAGATGTGTGTCTGCTCTCTGATTGGTATAAAACAGTTGTTTGTGTATTAAAAACACAGAAATGCCCATTTCCAGCACTTAACTGATGGAGTCATTTGTATGTCTTATTCAGAACATTTTTTAAAGCATGCAGAGAATCTGATGTTAAAATAATGGCCAGTAATTTGACCTGCTTCAAATGTGGGAAAGTTCCTTAAGCTAGTCTCTAATAAAAATGTTTAACCGACTGAGCTCCAAACTCCCATCTCTGCAAACCTCTGCTTTCCCTAACCCCTTGCGCCTGGGCAGACTGAACTATCAAAGGAATATGAGAACTTGTGAGAAACCCAAATTGCACTTCATCGCAAGACTGATCTCAGCATTTTCTTGTGTTAGAGTAGCAAACTAGCAGAATTGCATTTTGACATTATCGTAACAACACCTGTAAGTTCAAAACCCAAAAAGAAGAAAAAAACCTTTTTTGAATCAAAAATATATCTTTAAGCAGTTGTCTGAGAGGCTGTAGACATATTTCATGTGAGTCCCTCACATACATATATTCCGACTCATACATTCTCACTCTCACTGTCAAAAATACACACTTTCGCATAAACGTATACCGTATATCTGCCAACAGTAGCCGGGGCGTTTCTTTAAAAAAAAAAAGTTGGCCGACCCGGTGTTTATGAGAGACCAACGTCTATAGGAGACCGGCGTTTATTCCATCACAGACAGAATGGTAATGGTTAATAGGTTTATTTTGGGCAAAATTCGATCACAAAATGCAGAAAATAACAGATGAACATTTCAGGATTTACTCAAATGATGAAAACATTTCATTCTGTTAGGATTAGCACTGGCTGTGAACATCAATCTCCAAAAATCAGTTTCACTTGCCGATCATTTTCCTGGAAACACAAGCACTTTTTCCTGTGCTCAGTAATCCATGTTCAAACCAGTTCTTCTAATTTGTTGCTGTTTTATCTGCTCACCAGGAAACCAGGATTGCTCCTTTTCTTTCTGCAGCCTCTCTGCTGTTTAGGATTCACCCCACAATTGCTACGTGGAGCTAGCAGCTAATGTTTTTAGCCTGTTAGCTACATGGACTGATCTCTGTGTTTATCTCATTTAATATGCATGAAAGACATGAATATTGTTAAGAGATCAGGTTAATTTATTCTGAAAAGCTCTTCAAAACCATCAGTGATCATGTCTGGGTTCATGAAAACAAGTAGAATTTCCTTCAAGCAATCAAGAGCTTCTCTCCACTGTGTCTGAACGGCTGCTTCCCGGTGTTTCCTCTCTCTCTTACGGAGTTTGACGGCTTTCGGTCGCGCATTACCTGAAGAATAAAATGAGGGTACATTTTTTGAGGTGTGGATGAAACGAAAGGTCAGGAGGCCCGAGCAGACTGCTTTCCTATCCTGCGCCGGCTCTCTGTCTGGCTGCCAGCTCCCCCCCTGTGGCGGCATAGTGAGCTCCAGCTCTAAAGTGTGCCG
Organism: Oryzias woworae; assembly: GCA_016861445.1. Lineage (NCBI taxonomy): Eukaryota > Metazoa > Chordata > Actinopteri > Beloniformes > Adrianichthyidae > Oryzias > Oryzias woworae. Next base: position 102,725 of record BOLG01001316.1, read on the forward strand.
CCTTAGTCCAACAGCAGCAGACTAGACAGTTCCAGAAATCTTGCTGCCCGAAAGAGATCCAATGGGGTAAGAAAATGAATGAAGTTCAGGAGAATCCATGGATTGATCCACTATAAACACCAGGAAATGGGTTTGCTCCTTTTCTTCATGCAGACGTCTTTGCTCCTTCATCCATCTGCTTGCACCAATCTCTGATATGTTTAGGATTCATCCAAAAATGTGGTTCAGATTCCTCACTAGAATGTTCTTTGGTATATTCCACCACAAAAAGTTTAAACAAAATGGAATGATGATGAGAAAAACATGGTTCTCCAGAGCCAGTGACAGGATCTCCAGAGACATTGTGAGGAGGAGGCAGCAATTAATCAACATTATGCCTCCATCATGGACCAAAGCAAGTCTCTGGAGGACCAGAACTCAAGACTGGACTCTGAAATCCTTCAGCTTACTCTGCAGTGTGAGGAGGCCAAACCCTGGGTTCAGAAGCTCCATGAGATCACCACCAACCTGGATGGACTAAAAAAAAACAACTATGATCTTATGGAGAAACGGGAACACTTTAAAAAGGAGCAGGAACACCTCTTCAAATTTGAACAAGAGTCTCTTCAGGCAAAATCAGATGCTCTTAATTTGGAAAAGCAAAATGATATCATGGCCAAAGAAGTAAAAGATCCTCCAGAAAAACCTTCTGAAACTCACAGAATTAAAGGAAAAAAAAAACTGGTCAGGAAATAATCTCCAACCAGAACAGAGTCCTCACCTCCAACCTATCAGTTCTCAAAGTGAAGTTCCACAAAGAACGAGCACGGATCCGGAAAAGCTTTGGTGTTTCTGCAGATGTTCTGGAACAAAAGTACCAACAAGAGTTGGATTTGTTCCAGTCTCTGCAGCCATTCTGGAAAGAGAGCTGATGGATCTGGAGAGAAAATGTGAGGAAGATCCACATCAAGTGGAGGAAGCATCAACCAGTCAGCAAGCCAAATCTGAAATTCAAAGATTAGAAAAGCAAAAACAAAACATGACTAAAGAAATCAAAGAATTTCAGGAAAAACTCAAACATTGGCTCAATTAAATGGCAAAGTTGCTGCAACCAAAGCTGATCGCAAAACTCTCTTCACCAAAAACAAGCCCTCATCTCCAAGCTCCAAACCGTAAGAGTGGAGCATTACAAAGAAAGGGGACTTATGAGGGGACACTTTGGAGTTCCTCCAGAAGTTCTGGAAGAGAACATCAAAAAAGAAATCGAATGGATCCAGTCTGAGCAAGAAGTAAAGACCACTCTGGAGAAACTGTTTTTTAGAAATGGAGAGGAAACAAACTAAAATGACTCGTGAGGTTTCCTCTCTCCAAGACGATAAAAAGGCTTTGGAGAGAGAAGTCTACAGTCTCGAGCAACAGATGATGGAGCTTTCTCAGCAACGTCAGGACTCCAGGCCGACAGCAGAGCATTTAGCAGGGATGGACAAAGTCTCAGAACCAGAACCAAGTTACGCTGCTTTGAGATGCCCTCTAAATGCTCAACCAACAACAGCTGCTGCAGAATGTGTTCCTGCTCCCAAAACAAGTCAGCCTGTGTTGGAGGAACCGCCCCAACATCAGAGAAAGAACCAGCAGGTTCCACCAATACAGAGCTGCACTGGCAAACCATCAGGGCGCCGCACCAAGGAGGGTTCCTGGTACCCCGGCGAGTCCAGGACCTTCCAGAATACTGATTTAGGCAGTTCTGATGGAAAAAAAGAGAAAAAAAACTATAGAAAAAAACCACATAAAAATGAAATTTATATGATATAAATAAAAAAACAAGTGTTTGTGTGTGTACTAATGTACTTATAACAAAAAACAGTCAAATAAATGTATGTGTGTATCTATGTATGTATCTATGTTTTTCTATGTAAATGTATGTGTGTGTTTGTGTAGGTTTTTGTGTATGTATGTATTTATGTACATATAACAAAATAAAAAAAAACAAAACCCCAAAAAACAAAGAAAAGAAGTGTTCATAGATGTAAATAAAAAAACATGTGGTGTGTGTGTGTGTGTGTGTGTGTGTGTGTGTTATATGTAATGTTTTGTAATGTTTGTAAGGGAAACAGTTTAATTTTCCACTTCTACTCAGGCTGTGGCTGAAGTTGTTGATCCCATTTTTTAAATTCAATATAGCTGGACATTCATTTAGGGTGTGTGTGTTCTGGTGTGGACCCTGTTCCTTCACACGTGTTCATGCCACACAGTGGGGTGTTTTCCTTTGAATCTTTGTTTTTTGCAAATCTTCTCCACGTGTGCAAGCCCAGAGCTCTGTTGGTAAGCTTCGGCTCAGAAGGGTCTCCTTCCCCAATCTCACCTTCCAAGTCTAATTTTTGTAAACAAATTTTTGGTTTAGTAAAATGTTGTCATTTTTGCCCATTTACTGCTTGCAGACAGCCAGACTTTATAAGAAAGTGTTGTGAAACAATGTTGTTTTAACTGGAACCTCATGTAAGAAAACAATCTGTGTGCCTTTTTGTCACTGACGCCACTGATCAATGAGCATCTAAAAGACATTCTTCCCAACCAGACAGGATGAAGAAAGGTTGTAGTGAAAGACGCACCTCTGTGGGAGAAGGAGACATCAGATCATTTTCTGCCACAAAGACACAGGGAAGGCCTCCTCTGTGCTCCTCTCCAGAGATTGGAGACAGAAGTTTGAATAATCCACCATGAAGAGTCTGACACCCCCCCCTTCCAATCATCAAAGATGGTGATGCGTAGTATGTCGAAAATGTCACATGATAAGGAAACTGGGGGAGGGGTTATATGAATGATATGAAAATGATGTCATCATTACAGGTGTTATTATTTGAAACAAAGAAGGTTATGATGTCATCATTACAGGTGTTATTATTTGAAACAAACAAGGTTATGATTTCATCATTACAGGTGTTATTATTCAAACCAAACAAGGTTATGATGTCATCATTACAGGTGTTATTATTTGAAACAAAGAAGGTTATGATGTCATCATAACAGATGTTATTATTCAAACCAAACAAGGTTATGATGTCATCATTACAGCTGTTATTATTCAAACCAAACAAGGTTATGATGTCATCATTACAGGTGATATTATTCAAACCAAACAAGGTTATGATGTCATCATTACAGGTGATATTATCTAAATCAAACAAGGTTATGATGTCATCATAACAGATGTTATTATTCAAACCAAAAAAGGTTGTGATGTCATCATAACAGATGTTATTATTCAAACCAAACAAGGTTATGATGTCATCATTACAAGTGATATTATTTGAAACAAACAAGGTTATGATGTCATCATTACAGATGTTATTATTCAAACCAAACAAGGTTATGATGTCATCATTACAGGTGATATTATTTAAAACAAACAAGGTTATGATGTCATCATCAGAAATGTTATTATTCAAACCAAACAAGGTTATGATGTCATCATTACAGGTGATATTATTTAAAACAAACAAGGTTATGATGTCATCATTACAGGTGATATTATTTAAAACAAACAAGGTTATGATGTCATCATCAGAAATGTTATTATTCAAACCAAACAAGGTTATGATGTCATCATTACAGGTGATATTATTTAAAACAAACAAGGTTATGATGTCATTATCAGAAATGTTATTATTCAAACCAAACAAGGTTATGATGTCATCATTACAGGTGTTATTATTTGAAACAAACAAGGTTATGATGTCATCATTACAGGTGTTATTATTTGAAACAAACAAGGTTATGATGTCACCATTACAGATGTTATTATTTGAAACAAACAAGGTTATGATGTCATCATCAGAAATGTTATTATTCAAACCAAACAAGGTTATGATGTCATCATTACAGGTGTTATTATTTGAAACAAACAAGGTTATGATGTCATCATTACATGTGTTATTATTTGAAACAAACAAGGTTATGATGTCATCATTACAGATATTATTTGAAACAAACAAGGTTATGATGTCATCATTACAGACGTTATTATTTGAAACAAACAAGGTTATGATGTCATCATTACAGATATTATTTGAAACAAACAAGGTTATGATGTCATCATTACAAATGTTATTATTCAAACCAAACAAGGTTATGATGTCATCATTACAGGTGTTATTATTTGAAACAAACAAGGTTATGATGTCATCATTACATGTGTTAAATATTTGAAACAAACAAGGTTATGATGTCACATTACAGATATTATTTGAAACAAACAAGGTTTTGATGTCATCATTACAGATGATATTATTTGAAACAAACAAGGTTTTGATGTCATCATTACAGATGATATTATTTGAAACAAACAAGATTATGATGTCATCATTACAGATATTATTTGAAACAAACAAGGTTTTGATGTCATCATTACAGATATTATTTGAAACAAACAAGGTTTTGATGTCATCATTACAGATGATATTATTTGAAACAAATAAGGTTATGATGTCATCATTACAGATGTTATTATTTGAAACAAACAAGGTTTTGATGTCATCATTACAGATGTTATTATTTGAAACAAACAAGGTTATGATGTCATCATTACAGATGTTATTATTTGAAACAAACAAGATTATGATGTCATCATTACAGATATTATTTGAAACAAACAAGGTTTTGATGTCATCATTACAGATGATATTATTTAAACCAAACAAGGTTATGATGTCATCATTACAGATGTTATTATTTGAAACAAACAAGGTTATGATGTCATCATTACAGATGTTATTATTTGAAACAAACAAGGTTTTGATGTCATCAATACAGGTGTTATTATTTGAAACAAACAAGGTTATGATGTCATCATTAGAGATATTATTTGAAACAAACAAGGTTTTGATGTCATCATTACAGATATTATTTGAAACAAACAAGGTTTTGATGTCATCATTACAGATATTATTTGAAACAAACAAGGTTATGATGTCATCATTACAGGTGTTATTATTTGAAACAAACAAGGTTTTGATGTCATCATTACAGATATTATTTGAAACAAACAAGGTTTTGATGTCATCATTACAGATATTATTTGAAACAAATAAGGTTTTGATGTCATCATTACAGATGATATTATTTGAAACAAACAAGGTTATGATGTCATCATTAGAGATATTATTTTAAACAAACAAGGTTTTGATTTTATCATTAGAGATATTATTTGAAAAAACAAGGTTTTGATGTCATCATTACAGGTGATATTATTTGAAACAAACAAGGTTATGATGTCATCATTACAGGTGATATTATTTGAAACAAACAAGGTTATGATGTCATCATAACAGATGTTATTATTCAAACAAACAAGGTTATGATGTCATCATTACAGGGGATATTATTCAAATCAAATAAGGTTATGATGTCATCATAACAGAGCAAATCTTGTCTCCAAAGTTCACATAAATAAGACTAAGACGTTGCATCTGTTACTTCGTTCTGGAGAAAGAACAAGCATCAGGGTATTTTATGGAAACCTGCTTGACGGCGTTCTTCTCAAACACACAATCTCCTAAACAGTCTGATACAATGGAGGAACATCCACAATCCCCACCCAATCCCATCGGTCAATCTGCCACAAAGTCACGGAAAAGAGGTGAAGATGAGTCCACAAATACTGAAGATCTTCCCCAAAGCAAACGGCTCAGACAAGAAGCCACCAAAAGTCCTGAGCCTATTGGAGATGATCAGATACTCGACCTTTCCTCAGAGGCAGACAGTCTTGCAGGATGGATCATCGGTCAATCTACCTCACCGAATGTCTATGAAGACACATTTTTAGATGATCTCCTGAACTCTGAAGCTCCTGCTGCACTTGAGGACTTATCTGACCTCCTTAGAATCCATATTGATAACTTCATCAATGAAAATCTAGGAGGTCATTTGGACTCCCAAACTCCTGGAGCTTCTCAGGAGAAAGTCCAACCACCAGCTGCAACATGCCTCATCGGTAAATCTACCTCACCGAATGTCTATGAAGACACATTTTTAGATGATCTCCTGAGCTCTGTAACTCCTGCTGCACCCGAGGACATATTTGACATTCTTGGAAGCAACACTGATGAGGATACTGGAGGAGCTCCAGGAGCTCCTTTGGACTCCCAAACTCCTGGAGCTTGTCAGGAGAAAGTTCAACCACCAGCTGCAAAGTCACAGAAAAGAGGTCAAGATGAACCTACAAATACTGAAGATCATCCCCAAAGCAAACGGCTCAGACAAGAAGCCACCAAAAGTCCTGAGCCTATTGGAGATGATCAGATACTCGACCTTTCCTCAGAGGCAGACAGTCTTGCAGCATGGCTGTCTCTAAAGTGTGTGCGAGGGCCGTTGAATTATAGGAGAAGATATGATGCTCCTTTGCCCCAGCTTTCTAAAGAGGAAGTTAACACTGAAAAAAAGCAGAAGAAGAAGAAGACAAAAGACTGTAAGAAGCCAGCACATTGTACAAATGTACCCAAATAATCCCTGGCATTACAGCGGGCTCATCCACAACTCCTCTGTCGCCCAGTCCAGGAATCAAATTCACAGAATGTCTCTGAAGACTTCAATTCAGATGATTTGTTGAGCGACTTCTGGTCAAGTTTTAAAAGAAAATGCAGAAACCCTGCAGGACTGGAGACACAGCACTGAAAGTGAAGAGGGGGAAAAATGGAAAAAAACAAAAGCTGGAAAAACAAAACAGCAGCTGTTACAAATAAACATTACAGTTTAGCTTTATGTTTTTTAATTGTTGTTTTAAATATTTTTCTTAAGTTTATGTGTTAAGTTTTTATTTATTCATGTTTTTAAATGAGTCTTTTTAGTTAACTCAAATTCTATTAAGCCAAAAAAAAATTTTTTAAATATAAAATTGTGTCAAATGTACTTTTGACAAAAAAAAAATCTACTCTGTGTGTTTCTGTTTTAAATGTGTGTGTGTGTGTTTATATATGTGTGTGTGTGTTTATATGTGTGTGCGTGTGTATTTATATGTGTGTGTGTGTATGTGTGTGTGTGTGTGTGTGTAATGCAACCACAAGGGGTCACACTCCAGTGACCTCTTGTGCCGGTCCCAAGTCCGGATAAATGCAGAGGGGTTGTGTGAGAGTAGAAAAAATTGAACATGTGAATCATAAAAAGAGATGAGTTAAATATACATCTATATACACATATATTTATCAGAACCGTCTTTCTGAGTCGCAGCCATTAAGATTCTCATACATCCCCGGATATGCATAGCTGGAGTCCTGCTCTAGACCCAAGTACCTGGTAGGCAGGACCCTCCCCAAGGTCCCTGGAATTCCTTCAGGCCTGCAAACATGCCTCCTCCTGAGGAAACAGAGGCTGAGGACTGTCCATCACCCATGCTGAAGTCTCCAAGGGAGTCGGAGAGTTCCTCTGCTGCAAGGCTCTGGGAGTGGATGGAGCCAGTCTCAGTCTCTTGCAACAGGTTGGACTCACTACCATTCTGAAGCTGCTCATGGTGAGAGAGGGCGGGCTGTGTGTGGGCTTATCCAGGAGCCCCCTGCGCAGCCTCCAAGTGTTGGAGGTCACCCTGGTAGATGAGAAGTTTGAAATGTCCAAAGTGCAGGAGGCTCCAGAGCTCCTGGAGAAAAACCAGCTCTAAAACTCAGAATCTACCATGAGACGGTCCTGTCCCTTCACGTTTACTGTGGGTACGGAAAGTATTCAGACCCCCTTAAATTTGTCAGTCTTTCTTATATTGCAGCCATTTGCTAAAATCATTGAAGTTTATTTATTCCTCGTTAATGTACACACAGCACCCCATATTGACAAAAAACACAGAACTTTTGACATTTTTGCAGATTTATTTAAAGAAAAACTGAAATATCACATAAATGCTGATTAGCTGGATTGAATCAGTATGATTGAAGTATTTTATTTGTGTTTTTTAGTTGTTTAATAGTAGTTGGAAATAGTAAAATGATTGTGATCTTGAAATATTAAAATAAAACTATATAAATAATCAGGGATCTAAATTAACACCCGCCCACACACCAAATGCAGGTAAAACTTTTATTTGGAGGGTCATCATCTCTGACACGGGGCTCAAACTCACATCCATGACTTTAGGCATCTGCCTTCGCTCCCCACTTGGCTCCCACAAACATCCATCCCAGAGTTGGTTTAAACATTTCATTCTAGTTTTATTGCACAGATTTGATCCTCTCATTTGCTGCAGCAGTTGGTGCATTCAGGGGCTGCATGGAATTTCTAGCATTTACTCACACTGATCTCAGCCAACACACAAACACACATTCACTTGTGCGTCATGTCATTGTTATATTTTTGAATGAGTCAGACTCAACACACTGATCTGTCAGAACAAACACAATTTAAGGCAAAATGTTTCACATTTTTCAATAAATGAATGTTTTTTCTATGCATTACATTATCTGTACATTAAAAAAAGCTTTAAAGTCCTTCTTTTATTAATTGTTTATCACTAGTTTTATGGATAATTATCTTTATAGAAGTGTATTGCATTCCATAAAAACAGGATGATCTTCTTTTTTTGATTGAATGCAATAAGCTTCCATGTAAATATTTATATTTCAAAAATCATTTTTAAAAAAAACAGATCAGAAGTGTCTTTTATTCAAATAACATTACTTTGTTTTAATGTTATAAAAGCTGAAATAAGACTACAGTTTCAATTATAGTGTTCTGTCTTTGTGACAGAATCGGTGCTTTAAGTGGGCCGGTACTCTCCAGTACTCAGTACCGGGACTTCTACAAATAGTTGTAATGACTTTAGATATCTCACGGACATTAAATATTACTCGGGACTCTCAGTGGGTTCAATCGTGTTCAGTTTTATTCTCCGACCTCCATCTTACATGCCTACAACGTCACCACGTCTCCTATCTCTTCTTCCTACACTGCATACTCCCATCTGCGTCTTCCTACTAGTGACCTCGTCTGGTCACTTCTTGTCATTACATTTCCCCCTCAAGTAACGACTAAATATTAATGTTTCAATTAATCTAAACACTTAGTGGAACAAGTAATTTTTTTTTTCTTTTCAAAAACTTAATGGTTACATCTTGAATCCAACAATCTTCCTGTTCTCGTCTCCCCCTGTTTTCTTTTAGCAGAGCTAGCAGAACTGACATAACTAATTGAAGCAGCTTGTTTAAACATGACACAAACAAAGCATACCGTAAGTATTTTAGAGTTTGCTAATACAGAATCCCTCGCCGATCACCAATACAATCTGACTGGGGCTTTGCTCACTCTACCTGAGCGACGATACCTGTCTCTGGGAACGGCATGAGAGTTTGTTGTATTTTCACATCCTGCGTCTCTTCAGGGACCCTGATTGCGGGGGTGGGTTGACTGGTGCTCTCCCTGACAGGTTTGGAAGGTGACGGGATGGACTGTAGATGTCGTCTGTTCCTCCTGTAGCGTTCCCCGTGTTCTGTCTCTACGACGTAGGACCTTGGAGTAGAGCTAGAGTTGTCCACACAGCAGATGTTGTCCATCTGCAACCCTCCTTGACTCCAGTGTGGCTCCACTGTGTGTGAATGTTTATAATAGTAACTGTGATAGTCAGAGAGGCTGTGGGCTTGTGCCGGCAGCCTCCCCTCTGTCCGTCTGCCCCAGGGCAGCTGCGACTGCATCAGTAACTCACCATCACCAAGTATGAATGAATAATGGATACACATTGTAAATCATCTCCCTCATTCCTGTGGGAATAACAATACATCTGCCTCTAATAACTTAACCATCAATCTCTGATAGTTCTGCTCTGACGTGGTAGAAATCCCTGATTGACTCAGGTACCGTGCTCACATAGTCGGGCCACCCATTTCTAATGAAACCTGTGACTGCCTGCAGCTGTCTGTCCTTTTCTGTGTGTCGTCTTAACTCTGTCATCCTGTGTATTGTGGCTGGGACGAGGCTCATGATCACCTCAGTATGTGCTGCCACATCCTCATGACTGACCTCATTGCCATAATTGCTGTTCTGGGCTCCTAAAGAGCGCGTCTGCTGCCGTTAACGTCTTGCCTGGTGCATATTCTGCTATTAAAAACGCATGAATCTCATCAGCAGCCTCTGGCGCCTCATTGGTACACAGTCCAGATCGTTGCTGTTCATAAGAGGTACTAATGGTTTATGATCTGTAACTAACCTAAAAAGCCAAATAAGTCTTTGTCAAAATGCTCGCACACCCACACACTGGCCAAACACTCCTTGTCTGATTACTAATTAATCACAATTAGCTGCAATGTTTTACTAGGTAAATTTTAAAACAGCTGCATGCAGCTTTTGAACAAAAACAAGCCAGAGAAAAAAAACATCCTTCGTTTTTATTGTCTGACTTTTTTTCATACTTAAAATATTAACTCAGGTATCCCAGAAATGTAATGTGTGTGCTTAAAACAAATCAGAAGTAAGATAAACAGAACTGTAAAAACTTCAATGTCTGCAGTATTATTCCAAGAAAACAACAATGCTGATATACAACCATAAGAAACTAACATTGTGTTTCTGCATTTTAAACGGTCTGGTTGAACACTCACATACGATTGGCTGCTATGTTTAAATACACACCTAAAAAAGTAGTCCGGTCACACATCCCAAATGTTCTATATCACTGTGCAGGTTTCTTTAAAACTAACTTCTGCTTCATCCTCTGGACAAAAACAAGCAGTACGAGGTGAACTTTCTTTCTGAACTGATGAACTTATTCAACCTATCGTGATGATCAGCACATATATCTCTTTCCTTTGCAAACAAGGTCAGTGCCAGCTCATCGTTATGTTACCATGAGAACGGACTCCACTACGTATGAAATAGCCTGATTTTTGTGAAAAATCAACCTAAAACCTCCAAAATAACAAGAATAAGTACTAAAATAGATTGAATATTTATTTCTTTTGCATGTGACCGTGGTGTAATTAGATAATGTCGAGGAAGGGTGCATTTTCAAAAAATTACTGCATGCCATGGAAGCCTAAACCTTCTGACGTGAAGCGCAGTGTAAGTAATTAGAGTTAGTAAATGTTAACATGTTAATGTTGCGTTAAAATTAACGTGTTAAAGATTAATCGACAAATGCGTTAACGTTGACAGCCCGTTCGATCACAAAATCTCCAGTTTGATTCACATTAGTTGAAGTAAAAATGAATCCATCCTGCATCAAAAACTACATCTAGTATTTTGAATGAGCAGCTTGATTTGAAGGACAGCACTGAGTCTTCTAGACATGGAATGAAACAAGTTGGAGACATATTGCAGCATCGATCTTCTTCCATTCTTCCAGAATATCCTCTTTTAGGGTCTGGATTCTGGATGGAGAGAGATGCTCTACTTGTTGCTTCAGAATTCTCCTCAGGTGTTGGATTGGATTCAGATCAGGAGACATACTTGAACATTCAATCCCATTCACCCTGTTTTTCTGCAGAAGACCCAAGGAAATTACATAAAAGCTTTAAAAAAGACAACAAAAAAAACTTAGAATAGATTCGTATTTTATTGATCGAGATGGAAAGGAATTGGTTTCAGTGCAACCCAGAACAAGACAGACAGCGGAAACACACACATATGGCTGACTGAGAGGCAGCCTAAGTTTTTGAGGCGTTCTTGCTTAGCATGGGTGTAGATGGATTACAAAAGGTCACTGATGGAAAAGGCAAATGTTTTTAATGTTGACATTGTGTAAAATGTGTAGATACAAGAAAAAAAAACACTATTTAACCACAGAAACACAATCACTGTAGATGAATCAATGAATCATTAAGAGCCCAACAATTTCAATTAGAAAGCCAACTTGAGTAGATTCAACAGTTCTAATTTTAGCTTACGTTTGTGATGTCAACTTCAAAACCTGAAGTCCACTCCAAACTATATCTTTTTCAAATGTACTTTTACATTTTGTAGTGGTTTGAAATTTACCTCATAGCTGTGGATGGGACTGCTGGCATCATCCCTTTGTTTATACTCTCTCTAGCTTAAAAGCCCTTCACAACCCAACCAAACATTAGCAGTGTATCAAAAATGGCAAGCAATTGTTGAGCGATCCAGCTGTACAGTTTTGAACCAGATGGTAGACGATGAAAAACAAAGAACATCGTTGGATGTCTTTGTTTTCATTGGATTTGTCTACAAGTGAATACATCAGAATGGAGCAGTGAAAGGAGACTTTGGATGCCCATTTCAGTTGCTGTGTGGCAAAAGAGAGCTTTATTTAAAGGATGGTGTCGAGCGGAGCTATGGCCATCTGATCAGGCCCTAAGCTGTTGTGGAGGCACACACAGACTTCTGAATGTTTCCTGGTTTCTCTAGGGACATACATAATAATGCTTTTGCAAGGCTCTCAAATCATTGTTGTTAAATAAATTAATAAGGAGACTATTAAAGTTGTGTTCGATAAACTTAAGTTGCGTTAAACAAGCCTGCTTTCATATTGCTTACGGCCAAGAGCATCTGGTTGTGATTAAACTGAGGCAGTAGAAAACAATAGCCCTCTTTAGTCAAACTCTTGCAGTCCAGCTGGATACTTTGCAACAGCATTCAGACATAAACAAAAGCATGAAAACATGTAAACAGTTCATGTTTGTGACAGATTTTTAGGCTTGAAGAAGACATCTGCACAGTTACTCAAAAGATCTGTGTGTTTGAGCAGAGCGGCCTTCTTTGAGAATGCAAAGGTATTCCCACTGGGTGAATCAGGCCTAAAAACTTGTTTGAGTTGTTTTCTAAAAAGGTCCAGAAGTTATTATGCTCAATTTGTTCGTTTGTTTTGTTTCTTTGGGGCGAGGCTAATTTTGGAAAACAAGACTTTGGTAATGCCGTCTCTTCTGCCTGAATCACACAACAAACTGCAAAGAAGCTGTTTCAGTTGATCCTTTCTAGCACTTTTTGAACAGTATATGCTTTTAATTTTTTACTCTTTGTAATTGTCTTTTCATATATTTCGTTAGTGTTTCGTTTTTGTTAGGTGCTGCAGTTCACTCTTGAAAAACACATCCTGATCTTGATGAGTCTCGAGTCATGTCAACCCCCATTAACATCCAACATGATGCTTACAGTTGGGTTGTGGACCAAGATTGTTTTGAAAGTATTTTTAGAAAAATCCAGACAACGAAAGCAGCTACTCCAGACTGCCTGTCAGCCTTTCTACTGAAAACTGTGCTCAGGAGCTATAGAGGCCTGGTGCCCAATCTTCCTATTGATAACTCCTCAGTCCCACAGCTTTGGAAATAAATCCACAATAATACCCATTCCAAAGAACTCTCGCCCAGCCTCAATTAAAGACTACAGACCCTATAGCTCTGACAAGTGTCGTTATTAAATGCTTTGAGAAAATAATGGTAAATTAACTCAAATCTGGAGTCTCTGTTCAAATTGATCTCCTGCAATTCGCTTACAAACAAGGACTCATTTCCTGACTTTAGTTCAGCCTTCGACACAGTTCATCCTCGCTCACTTGAGCAGAAACTGATGAACTCAAATGTAAGTCCATGTCTAGCCAAGTGGTTCTATTCCCTTTTAACAAATAGGTCACAGCAAAGGTAAACCACATTCTGTCCAAAGTAAAAAGCTGCAGCACTGAAGTGCCACAAGGAGCCGTGAGTTCGCCAATCTTGTTTACACAAATAAATGCATAAGCACAATGCCAAACAACAAGATCTTAAAGTACTCAGATGACACCATCATTATAAGCTTACTGAGAGTTGGCAACCCCGTATCCACTTATCTTCATAAAATTGATTCCTTCTAGTCCTGGTGCGTGGATCAACATCTTACCTTACCAAGAACAAACAAATGGTTTTTTGACCCCAAAAGTCTACTGCTCCACGAGCCAGTAACAATTGGTGGCAGGAAGACGGAACAGGTGGAAAGTTTTAAGTACCTCAATGTTTATGTAGGCAACCTTTCAAAAAGGAATGTGCAGATGGACTACCTATGCTCCAAGCTGTCTCAGAGACTTCACTTTCTAGGAAGACTCAGCCTGTTTGGTGTAAGCACTAACATCATGGTATGTTTTTCCAATGCAGTGTTTGATTCACTTATAAGATACAGCATGGTCACCTGGTTTGGGCCACTAACCGTAACATACAAAACCAAGATGGAAAGTGTCATGAAAAACGCCATGAAAATAATTGGTAGGAAAGAGTATTCTCCTCTGCAAGAGACATTTAAAACCTGTGTTAGGGGACAGGCAAAAAAAAATCATAAACATATCCTCCCATCCACTGTACAGTGAACATGAAGTCCTACCATCAGGGTGGCGCTACCGAGCCACATGTGTTGCATTACTAAACAATTCTGGTTAAGCACTGGAGTGCGTTTGAACTAAAAAATATACATACACTGCTATCACTGTTTTACCAGGTTTTATCTTACAGGCTGTTTTTAGTTGTGTTTTTGACTTCTAATTGTACAGACTCTAGATAATGTATTGGGAGATTTTATGGGTGTTTGAAATCTCTTTTATGATGTTAACCTTTAACTCCAGCACATCACACCTAATTCCCTGTATGTTTTATGTTAAACTTATGTTGGCATCGTTTGTTGTCGTAGTTGTACAGTGTTGTGTGTGTGTGTGTGTGCGAATGCAGTTATGCTGACACATTCTGCTTGTTATGTTTTTGGTTTTTTCCCTGCCTGTTCTGTGCAGGTCTGTTGTGGTCTTTTTCTCCTCCCTCTCACCTGTGTCTCCTGATGGAGGTGTTCACAGCTGCATTCTGTTTAGTTGATTGTGTGTTTGTCCATTTAAGTCTGTGTGTTTCTGTTGTCTGTATTGAGGTGTTTTGTGTTGTGTTGTTTTTTTTTCTTTTTTTTAGGTCTGTCCCTGGCATTGCACTCTTTTGCTACTTCTTAGTTGTTTGAGTAACTTGCCCCTTTTTTCCCCTCTTGTGAGGTGATCTATTGATGGATGACGGATTTATGGAGCATTTCCCGAAAGACGTCCTTGATAAAGGCTTGGAACAATGACGGGGCGATGAAGAGGCTGAAGGGCATGACCTCATAATATATAATAAATATTTTTTTTTTTTTCTTTACGTTTTTAAAGATTTTTCTGGCAGTTGTGGTAACAACTTTCGTGGTTTGACAGAACTTTACCTTTCCCAATTACTGTGGATCCAGAAAGGTCAGTGCAGAACTGGATGAAGGATGCATGGGTCTGTTGGCAGCACAAAAACTCCAAGTCCTTTTGTGAACACACATTGATTACAGACAAATGAGTCACAGGTGAGGATGGTTACCTTTTAGATGTCAATCAAACCCTTTTACATCAGCTTGTGTGCACATTTTCAAAATAGAGTCACCAGGGATGTAAACTTTTACACAGGATTATTTGGGAAGTTTCTGTTGTCATTTTGATTTAAAAAAGGGTAAACAGATCATACATTTTACATACATACATGTGAAGATACGTTTTTGGGCAACTTTCTCGAACAATTGCAGAAACTTCAGGCTTTTGTGCTGCAACAATCATAAAAAATACCAGAAAGTTCCTGGAGGGACTGAGCTTATGCTTATGAGATGATATCTTAGAAGCCACAGATTGTTTTGTTTATGTTGTTTATGTGACCTTTTGATGGTGAAGCACTATCAAAAGGTCAGGTGACTCACCTGTCAGACAATTCATCTTATGTGGGAGGAATTCCTGTAATTATGGCCCCCAGCAGCAGTCCCTGAGCAGATTGTTTTTTCAGTTGGGAAAATTTCCACGCCCTTGGGTCAAAATTTGACCCTCGCCACTTGCGCGAAAAGTCACCAAATTAGCACACACAAACTTGCCATCACGATCCATGCCAGGTGATGCCATCACAGCGAAACCAAAAAAAAAAATGAATGGGCCAAAAATCGCTTATGGAGCCAAAAAGAAAAAACTTGGAAATACACAAACGAAACTAAAACACACGTGTTTGGAATTTTCAGGAGAACTTTTAAAATCATTATGGGATGGGCACACGACCTGGAGCTTGGCGGTCATTTTGTAGCAAAGTCTGATATTTGGCGATTTTCACGCTTTTCCACAATATGGGAAAACAACACTTTGGTTCTTCTGGTTTTCACGAAACTTCACAAACATGTCGCCAGCCTGAGTCTACAACCACTACAGAAGTTTCTTTGACCTCTAAACTTGGGAAGAGGCCGCCATCTTGAATTTAAGCAAAAAAAGAACACCTTTAGTACCAGCTACAAATGAAAACTTGTCCTAGAGATTTTCATTGATCATCTTGTAACTTCTTGGACATCATTGGCAAGCAAAATATGTTGGAATTAGAAGTTTTAGATTTTGAATGGTGTGCATGTTGCAAGCTCGTAAAAGTAGCATACTCTTTTTCTCACGCATTTTTCAATTGAAATATTGCAAAAATGTAATATTTTGAGGCCTAACTAAAGGTTTTTACATCAATTTCTCACATACAGCTCAGATCAGCCTTATAGAAAGTGAAAGGGGGGCTGCTTAGCAAGGGATTTTGGGTCAAAGGTGGGTGACGAGAGCAGCAGTGCTGTGTAGAGTCCGGGGCTGTGGGGCGTAAAGGCAAGGGTGAGGGTATGTAGTGCCTGCGGGCAACACCGCTTGTGGCTTTAATTTTCTTGTATTTCTAGAGGTAAATGGACCTGTTTTTTTCAACTCACTCTCACTTGCAAGTCGTCATATATTGACATTTAGGTAAGGACCCCTCCACGTCACTTTTTAATGCTTTGGATGACCTCATCTTGTCCCTTTTTGATGCGGTGGCTGTTCCAATTAAATCAAGGCTCCCCAACCTCTAGGCCACAAACTCATACCAGTGCAGTGGTAACCATAACCCAGTACCCTAACCTTAACCAGGTGCCAGACGCAGATTGGTGGAAGTTGGCAAAAATCAATGTGTTCATTATCAATAAGAATTCATGTGTCACTGAATACACACATGGAAGTGAATTCTTATTGATTTTGTAACATGTTTACATGTTTCTGAGTATTGTTTTGTCCAGATTATGTCTTTTTGAATACGTTTTTTGTAGAGATCAAAGATGTACCCCTGTATTTTATCCAGGCTGGGGACCGGCACAGGGAGACCCAGACTTATAATAATCCCCAATAATAAATAATTATCAATAATTAAACAATAATCCCCAGATCCACTCTTTTAGTGCATCTTTCTACCCTGCAGCCTCTGTTGTTCTTTGTTCTGCCATGTCTCCCTGAAATCATCCTGTTGCTTTGGTTTTCATTACTATCAGATTTGGCTTGGCTCAATCATTTGGGCAGTTTAGTAAATTTAGTCATAGCTTTTCCCCAACACTGAAGATTTTTATCATGGAGAGGCACCAACAAATACTTAAAAGAAAAACTGCTGCTTTCATTGGCGCTGTGTGCATGACACCTGTGTTCATAGCAGTGTGAGCTTTACCCAGCAGGCATGTGCACACACATATATGCTTTCTTCAGAAACTGTCTCAGTCCATCTTGTCTTTCTGAAACTAGGACTCCACAGACAGGAAGCTGAATGGGTGGACAGTTTGCATCCAAAATGTGCACGCAGACGTGGTTATGTTTCTGAAGAGATCCTCTGAAGACTGGCAGAAGTTCTGCTGTTAAAGCACTGCTGCTTTTTGGTGACATCCATTTAATGAGGCTTACATGATTCTTTTCAAACTGCAGAAACGTTGCTCATTTGTGTTGGTTTGGTGAAAATGTGAGCAGAAACCCTGCAGTACGTTCCCTGCTGTTTCTGTTTTGACTTTATACAGGCTGTTATCATTTTCTTTTACTTAAATGGGCCACATTACAAAAATATGGAACTAAACAGGTTTTCAGTGGTCCAAAATTGTGGTTTTGATTAACTAAAACATTTCAGGACAGGTCTAATATTTCTTACATCTGTGAAGGTAAAGGCAATGAAGTTCACTAAACACAGGGACAAGGAAGATTACAACACAACAGTGCAGCATCAGAACAAAACTGATCACAGAAACCAAGATATTATAAAACGTGAAGTCCATATCAAAGGTTGATTAAAAAAAAATAGAAATAGTTTTAGGTTCTGGACCTTTTCGTGCTGCACAAACCATCAAGTGAGTCTCCATCTCTGCAGTTTCTCTAAAGCTGAGTGAAAAGGCTCATTGCTGGGTACAGTCACGTTATAAAATCTCAGAAGCAAAGTCTTCATGAGCCTCTTCACAAAAAAAAATAGGCTTTATCTGAGGAAAAAACATCAGGACAACTTCCCAAATGCTAAATCTGAAAGTATATGAGGAATTTCAACGTCAGTGATTACAGATTTAAAACTGCTTTGAGTCTCTTTTGTTCTCCGGATTTCTTTCAACATATTGATCAAAAAATCTTTTACTAAAAATCTTTTTTTCTTTTTTTTTTTAAACTTGTCCTGCCCAACAGCTGAGCAAACAGATATGAGCTGAGAGCCTCTTGTGTTTGACAGATTTTATTCTTACAATTGGGGGTTATAAATCATAGCGAACACAAAATGTATGTTGGTATAAGCCCCTTTTGTAATTTAAACGAAACTTTATTAATATTGATTTATTTATTTTTTTTGTGTTCTTTATGTTGGACCGGACGGAAAAGGAAAGGGGGAGAAAAGGAGAGTCGGGGGGGGATGGTGCATTATAGAAGTATTATAGAAGTCAGAGAAGGACTACTGGGAAGGGAAGGTAGAGTTGTTGATCTACAGGCAACAAAATGCTGGATCTTATACCCATTACAATAGTGAGTGTTGGTCTAAAATGGGCGGGGCCTGTCCACACACTCAGCTGTTAGATACCTGCCGGCTCCAAGAGTGTTCACAAACTTGTCCACATCCAGTTCACACGCACACTTGTGCATACCAACCAACACATGTAAAGCATTAAATTCTGTCACGCACACTATTTGAGGGTGCAAAGGTGAGCCGACGCCTGTGCTTAAGTGAATGTTATGTTAAGATGAAGTGGATGATGGAATGCACAAAAAGGAGGGAGAACCTCCAGCCATCCCCACACCAAGACCACTGCCGAGGCGGCAGCGCCGACCAGGGCCCACACCCGCACCCATACTGTGGGGTCAAAGGAGGAGATACACCCGCCAGGCAGCCCAGCCAAGAACCCAGACCAGGGCCCGCAGGACAGCCACACGGGCCCCCAACACCCGAGCGCAGTGAGATACCCCCCCAGACAAGCCGCCCACCAACACCCAGGAGCCCTGAGCATCCCCCCACCCCAGCCCCGAATACAAGCAGGGGCCCCCCACGGGAGACCCGCTCCAAAGCTCCAGGCAGTTGCGGAGATCCAGAAGAGAGCACGGCGGGGGTCAGCCACCCCCACCTAGAGGAGGGATGACCAAGAGAAGTGGGGTCCCCAAAGGTGTACATTGCCTGACCAGGCTCTCCTTATATTGTGACCCAGAAGGGGCCCGGCACCCGAGGGTAAGGACCAGAACCCGCACCACAAGGACACAGACACCCTCCAGGCTCAGGTGGAATATGATCCCCCGCTCATGGACTTGCCAGAGGACAAAGGGATCCCTCTCCCTGAGTGGGGAGGGGGGCCGCCGGGCCCAGGAGGCCGACACCCAAGAGACGAGGCCGCTGCTGCTGAAAAAATCTAAAAATCTTTGACCTGTCTCCGAAATCAGATTTCAGCCTAAATGTTTAGAGATTTTCCCTCCAATCAATATTTCCAATTAAAATCAAATGAAAATATATTTAATAAATCATGTTCCTTAGTTTGCTGTTAACAAACCTTAACTTAGGAAGTCTATCCTTGATCTACAAGTTTCATAAAACAAAGGCCTACATTGATTCTCATCGTGTAAATGTTAAGTTCTGTTCTGATCCACTCTGTGAGCTTTTGAACAGACATGGTCTTTGAAGATCTGCAGTCAGGATTTAGAGTTGATCATAGCCCAGAAACCAATCCTGAAGGTAATGATCATCTCATGGCTGCAGACAGTGGACTTGTGTCTGTTCTTGTAGTCCTTAGTGCGGCATTTGACACAATTGATCAGAACATTTACTGTAGAGACTGGAACATTTCATTGGTTTTGCAGGAAATTGTTAAACCTGCTTTAAGCCACTTTGTTCTCTCTCTGGAGGGTCAAAAGCTGCTGCAAGAATTTTGAAAAGCAGAGTTACAGTCCTTCAGTGATCAGGCTCCTTATCTGTGGAGCCAACGTCCTATTTCATCATAGGGAGGCAGGCATTATTTCTGTCGTCAAGGCTGGAATAACTCTTTTCTTTTTTTGGTTTTAGTTTTAGTTATGGTCGCCATGCATAACCCCAAGTATTGTGATTTGCTTGCACCCCTTTAACCACAAAATTTTTTGTATTTATGTCCTTTTTTATTTTCCCAGGTTGTGAAGGGAATAGCACTAAATTAAAACTTAGTAAACAGCATTGCCTGTTGTAAAGCCCCACACCTGGATGGCAACTCCTCCATCAATCACTGTCTTCATCTCTTTCTCCATCTGTGGGGGAATAGGGTGTCAGGGCTTATGCTCTGGCAGAGAAGGTGATAGTTCGATCCAACGTCTCTTTTGGGCCTTACCCTTCTACTATTTGGTCCTACCCCCGTTACTTTGACTTGAAGTCACACCTTTGGTTTTGCTCTTGTCAGCTTTGTGTGCTGGGGGCCATCCAGGGCATTTTTGTGACCGTCCTTATACTTTTCCTTTGTCACTTTCTTTTATTCACAAATGCATGTCATTAATGCTATTACTAGCATGTCTCTTTTGCGCTATGACAGATGTTCCAGTGGTTCTGTCTTTTTCTCTTTCCTTTCCTCTCAGACTCCAGCCAATCTCTCTGATCCTCCATTTAGAGGAACTTTTTCTTTCCATTATTGGCTTCAGTTACTCAGTATGAAAATCTCACAGAAAACACATTAATAGATTTTTTTGGCCGCTGATAATATATGGAATGAGTTTTGGTTTAATGGGATTTAGCTCTTTATAAATAAAATAATGTTACTGGAATCTGTTGGCAATCATAAACAGCATTTTATATATGCTCAATCTATCCTAATGAAACTTCCATATCAGAACCCCTAAATGTGCGTGAAAAGGTATGAAGGAAAATAACTTTTTGATGACAATAAATATGAAATCAGTAATAACAATGTACAAAATAATGGCATATGTAGTGCGGCAAAAATGTATCGGTCACCGAATCTGAAACCTCTCCCACTTTAATTGATGAAGGATCTGTGATGTCTGTAATCAGCACACTTTAAATGTGAGAGACAGAATGTAAAGACAGAATTCAAGAAATCACATTGTTTGATTTTGTTTAATTAAGCAGCGTGGGTGGATCAAAATAGCAGACAACAGGCTAGTGGTGACAAACAATTTATTGGTAAACCTGCCTGCAAAGAACCAAGAGCAGAACTGAGGCCAAGAGTATGTTTGTAGGGAGACGGGGCAGAGAAAAAAGTCATTTTACATCATTCTTCCATACAGCTTTTATCAGAAGCTGTGATGTTTTGGGACTGTTGCTGGGCAACACAAACTTTCAACTCCGTCCACATATTCTTTATTGGACTGAGGTTCAGAGACTGGCTAGAACACTCTTGAACTTTGTTTGTTTTTACGAGCTACTCCTTTGTTTTCCGGGCAGTGTGTTTGAAATTGTGATCATGCTGGAAGATCCAGACACTTTTCATTCTCTTTCTAACTGATGGAAGGAGGTTTAGTGCCCGAAAGTGCACACATAGTTCTGGCGCAAAAGTGCGCCATCAACAGAATGGTCAACATGGAGCTGTTTGCTTCCTTCACCAGCGCACATCTCAGCGCACACAGTTCTGTTCATCCATTCTTTGACTGATCATTGACCAGTTCCCCTGTGCAGTTCTGGGCTGTTTCCACATTATTCTAGATTGGTTTATCCCAGTCTAGTTTAGGTGTAAAATCTTGTTCCTTGTTTCAGACAGCTCAGTGTTGTTGTCATGGTTGAGAGGTTACTGTCTGACTGTTTTAAGGGTGTGGACAGGTGTCATTTCTATGGATAACCACCTTAAACGGGTGTCTTTGTTATATAAGTAGGATGTAGTATCAAAACCGGTGTTGTTTAGTACTGGTGCTTCGTCATCAATTTTTACTGGACTGATAAGTTTCAGCCTTAACAATATTGATATTGTACCAGTGTGGTAAGCAGGTTATGCTGCTGATTGGTAGATTGTGCTAGGACACGCCTATTCACTTAGGAGGTGGTGCTTTAAAAGCTCTCCTCCTTTGCCTTTTGGAATGAGCTGTTTTGATTGCCGTAGACGAGCCACCTGGAAGTGAGTGTGGGTGCGCAGGCAGGTAAGACAGGTCTGGTGCAGGCATGGATTAACTGTGTATGGGGAACTCACGAATAGACTTGTTTACAGTTCCCTGTTTATGGCCAGTCAGCTGGTTTCGGGCGTGCATTGTGACGTCAGTAGGTGACAAGCGCGATTAACTGTTTCACCTATACCCACTTCCTTCTTGCTCCATTGCAAAGGGGAGGGCCTGCTCACACAGATACATCTGACAAGTGACAACAAGCACTCACAGATGGCAGAGTAGCTGCAAACAAAAAGGTCCAAAGTGTGGAAGTAGTTTTCTAAAGTAGATGCATACAGCACACTGCTTCTAATGTAACAAAAGCATGATTGTAAGGGTGGCAACACCAGTAAGCTGTCCAAACACAGCGCTGAAATACACACGATTCTTTCGGAAAGGAGTGCAGCGTTTGACAGTTAAAGTAAGATGTCTAGCTGTGCTATGGTTTCAACAGGTGTGTAAGCTAGCTGTCACAAACAGGCAGACAGCTGGTTTCCACTTACAGCAGGTTTATTGATTCAGACAGTAGTTAAGCTCAGCTAAAAGTTCACAAAGCTAAATCAGAGTCAGAATCCAGGCAAACCGTTGGGGCAGGCAGCTAAGAGGCAGAGTCAGGTACAAAGCAGGATCAGGTGATCAGATCAGAATGCGTTGCATGTAGGCAGAAAGGCACAAACAATCATTTGCACTGAGTGTGGTCCTGAGCAGTGCTTAAGTGTCCTGTGGCTGAGAGTCAGGTGGGAGGCATCCTGACACTGTGGGGTGGGGTTGCTGGGAGATTGAGTGAAGTCAGTGCTTTGGAGATGGCTCCCGTTGGAGACCAGAGGGGGAGACAGAGTGCTGACTTCTGACACTAGCAGTACACAAATGGAGCACGTTGCTAAAATGTTGTTTATCAAAGATACATGAATGAGATTAAATAAAAAGGACGGAAAATGAACAGGGCTACCAGCACTGTAGAAATAATTATCAAATAATATTAACAGGCTGAGCAATCATATTGTGCATTTTTTACTGAACATACAATGCAAAATGAATTAAAATACAACTTTCTGTATTTTTATTTCAACTGTTGTTGTTCTTTTAAGTAAGGAGGCTATTTCATATTCTCTGCATTTTGGTTCCTAATTACATTGTTTAAGTCCTTATTTTAAAGTGTTCGTAAATACAAAGACTGGTCAGTATTTATTCTATTTTTTTTTGTGTGTGTTGCAAATGACGTTAACATTAATATAATGTGTTTTTAATTATTCTAAAGTCAAAGGCTTTCATGTACATGGTTTGTTATTTGTTTTCTCCCTCCTTGTTTTCACACAGAAAAGTATTGAAAAGTACACCTATAAGTATACCGGATCGATTAGCAGTGAAATCTCAACGATACCCTTACCTTGGTATAAGTGAAGAATAGCAGAGCTTCTTAAAGAATTAACAGGTCTGTGAAGTCAGAATTCCTGTTTGTTTTCTTAGATTTTGTCTCAGAATAAGTCTAGGATGAACATTACAAACTTCTCATTTTTTTTAAGTGGGACAATTTGCATTTAGTGACGGACAAATCCTTTTTTTGCCCCACAGTAAAACAATCAGAGCTTGAAAAAAAACACAACCAAGTATGTTAGAGTACTTCAGGCCCTTACTGTATATTTGCTCTGTGGAGAATTTCAAACTATTCCTTCCACCACTGCATTTTTCCAGTGACACCTTTAGTGCCAAGATTTTCCTGTTGAACTTTTCATGCACTTCCCAAAGACAACTCGCTGATAATTCAGAGGGCTGTAAATTTCTGTTCAGTCCGGAAACCCTGGCATTTATTTATAGAAAATTGTTACGGATAATTAAAGCTGCCGTTTTACTTTGTGACTCTGAGGCTGACTGTTCTATTTATCAGTCAGTCACATACTGGAACAAAAACAGGAGACAAAGCCACAAAGACACACCAACTGCTTTCATTGACAAAGTTAGCATGTGGAGCTCCATGCTTGGGAAAAAAAATGAAATTGCATAAATTCTTTATAAATTCCAGTCAACTCTCGTCTTCATCTTTACATTTAAGCAGAAACATCGTTTTTTGAGTTTCCCCATAGTTGCATGCTTGTCTGCTGCTGTGTGCGTCTCATCCTATGTTCTTGATTGGTTTAATGTGCATACTGGGACAGCACAGAACTGCCCCAACAAAAACATCTTGTAATTGTAATTAGTTCTGCAACCTCTGGCGTTCCTTCTTTGTCTTAAAGAACAAGAGATCAGCTGGTGAGTATTCCCACATGGAGTCTTATTGTAGTGAGAAAAAAGGCAGGTTCCAAGCAGCTAATTTCTGTTTCCTTTAGGTTAGACTGAAAACAAACATTTGATGTGATTTACATGCAAGCAAGATGTTTTGTAACCCTAAATGGAATTTGTACTTTTTGTCCTAAGGTCCACCACATTCCAGTCTGAGACTCTCTTCTCCCAGAGTCTCTGTAATGAGGCTACAGGCCTAATGTTCTCATGAAAGGCTTTCACAATTTTATATGTGCTTAGCTATTTTTGCATGTATGTTTTGCCTGTGCTCAAAACTGGTATGTGTTAACCAGCTTATTTCCATCCTACTGGTTTTTTTTTCTGTTTAACTTTACTCACATTCCAAGAAATGTTTCTGTGGTTAGCAGTGTATGTGTGCATTTTTTTCACCGCATCGTCTGGCTCTTCTAAATGTGTCCATGTGTGTGAGAGAAGGGGCCATTTAAGCAGCATTATTCTACTTGTGAGCTGCCAAGTACCTGTCGTCTTGATTTCTCTTGCTCTCCTTGTCTCCTCTTTTCAATGTGGCTAACACCTGCAGAAACACTGCACGCACAAATTTAAGCTCCAAAATTTGTTCAAAGAATCTACACTAGAAGGAAGACGCTTTATTTTGAGGTCCAAATGCACTTCATATTGTTTTTGTTGGTGGGCCTATTGTTCATTAGAAAGATTCAGTTACAGAGTCTGATAAATGTTTCCACAAAAACAGATCATGAAACAAACATAAAACTATAATGATATACAAATTTGTAAATAAATGAGGAGTGAACTGAAGATGAAAAATAGCAATAATGTAAAGTGTTTAACAACTAGTAAAGACATCTGGGCCCTGTTCCAGAAAGAAAGTTATGTTGCATACTCGGCTAAGTTTCAGTGGTAAGTTGTCAGAGTATGTAGAGGACAGCCAAAATGAAGCTAGCCTAAGAGGGAAGGGAGCAATTAATTTATTTGGTAATTCTTCAAGTCCTGTTTGGTGAAGACCCTGACCCCATAGAGAAGTTCAAAGGCAGAAGATAGAAGAAGAAAAGGGTACCTCTTGCATATAAAGTTTGGTTAAGTCCTCTGTAGTCGATGCATGGATGTAGTCCTCCACCCTTCTTCTTAGTGAAGAAGAAACTTGCACCAGTGGCAGGGGAGAAGGTGGACGGAAAAGGCCTGCAGCCAGCTACTTTGATGTAGTCTTCCATCGCCGCCCTCTCAGGACCTGACCGAGAATACAGCTGAGCTTTAGGTGGTGACGTACCTGGAAGCAGGTCGATGGAGCAATCACAAGGATGATGGAGGGGGCAATGACAAGGTCTTGACTTTGTGAAAGACCTCCTTGAGATGACTGAAGACTGCTGGAACCCTGGACAGCCACGGTTCTCTGACCTGATTTCACTGGAAAAAATGCAGTGGTGGAAGGTTCTCTGAGCCTCCACAGCACGGAGGCAGTCATTGGGACACTCAGACTCCCAAACCAAGACCCTTCCAAACAACAATGGCCCTGACACAAAGTGGATGTGGTAAAGCGAAGGCTCTGATTCCCTACCTCCTGACGACCTCCTCAGACATGAAGTTAAAATCAGAACTGGAATCAATAAACATGGACTCTGAAAAACCTCTCCCCTGACATGAAAAAAAAGCCCTGGTATGATGATCTGATCTAGGAGAGGAGAACAGCGAACCGCTCACACGCCTCCTCCTTGCATGTGGAGCCTTGTCTTTTGCCAGACAGATGTTGATTAGGTGCTCTGGAGAACCGCAGTAGAAACCAAGTCCTTTGTTCAGGCTCCTCTCCCTTTCCTTCAGAGACTGGTTTCGCCCCAATTGCATAGGCTCCTCTTTCTCCACTGAATAACGAACCATAGGTGATGGTCTGGTGGAAAAAGGACGTGGTTGAGAAGAGTCACGAGGGCCAGGTCTCGGCGCCCTCTCCTCTCCCTAAAGTGCAGGTCAATAGGGGAGGCAAGGGAGATGAGGTCGTTCACACCTTGAGGCAGATCACGAGTAGCCAGTTTGTCCATAACATGTTCAGAGAGACCCTGGTAGAACATGTGAAACAAGGCGTAATCGTTCCGATTGTTGACTGAGTCCTTTCCTTGGCGTAACTGGGATAACTGATGTGCCGTGTCTTGCCGAGGTGTCACTAGGTCAAAAACCTGGCTTAGCTCAGAGGAAAAGTCCCGGTATTAGGAACACACTTCAGAACCCTTTGACTATTCTGCAGTGGCCCATTGTGCAGTATGTCCAGTCATCAGGGAGACAACATAAGCTGCCTTGGCTTTCTAACTGGAAAAGGAAAAAAAGAGAGAACTGAGATTTGACACTGGGTCAAAATGGTACAACATGACGCTGATCCCCATTGTCCTCTTTCTTCCAGCACTCGCCCAGAGCTCCCTTATCTATCTTCTCAACCAAGGCTCTCTGTCTTCCAGTATACTGTGACCATGCTCTGTTTTTCTCACATTCAATAAATTATGGATCTGATCTGTTGGGCTGCAAATGCGATCAATCAAACCTTCTCCACCATGAGAAGTGGGAGAGCAGACCCCTTCAGTGATCAGCTCTCTCTTGAAGATGTGTACCTCATTGGATTATTGTTCACCTGTTTTCTGCTGACTGGAACTGGCGGAATCTGGATGTTTCGGATCCTGGCAAAGCGGCTTACAGCAAAAGACGGGCTGGGCGTGCTTTGTAATAGGATACTTGGATCCGTAAAGACTCTAACTGGTATACTGAATGGTTTGGAGACTAAGATTGATGCTCTGTCTGTCCCTGTGTATCACATAAAGTCTCACTGGGAAGAATGGAAACCAACATGGAGCAAGTTACGGTTCGACTTGGAGAGAATCATGAAAATTGACCCAAGATCAATGGATTTTTCTGCCACATGCAGCCTGGACATTCAGCAGGCGGACAGCAAACGGCAAACAAATCATCTCCTAATCAGACATTCCCCAAGCCAAGGACACTCTCCCTTGAGCAAACCAAAACATATCAGCTGAAAGTGCAATTGATCCCTAGATTTAAACACCTGGGCGACTCTCTACTTCACCCCACACCCCCTCCTGGCTTTACCACAGAGTGCTGTGCGAGAATGCACGGAGTGTGGGTGCAGACCCTTTTGTCTATGTGAAACCATTGTGCTCATATTTAGATGTATTTTTGATTGTACTTCAATTTATGCAGCTCTACTGCGACACAGATCGAAGATGGCTGATTTTTGACATAATTCCTTTACCCTCCCTCGTGTGTTTTTCATGGGCGATTAGTGCCATCAGTGCCTGCTGCCCAACACTGGGCAATATGTATGTCTGTATGTTTTGCCCACCTCGAATTTCCCTATTGTGGGAAGAATAAAGGATTATCTCATTGTATTTCTCTGGAGATTGGGTATGAAGTACATGTGTTGGTAGGTCAACAGGCAGCACATTGGCCACAATGCTGTCTTCATCTAGTCTCTTGGTGATCTCCTTTACCTCAGACATTAGTGCACCCAACTGGGTCTCATAGCTGCAGATAGCAGACTCCATTCATACCTTCCACTCCTGGGCTGCTTTTGGGTCCATCATGGCCAAAACATTCTGTCAGGGTGTGTAGATGACAGCCAAAAGAAGCCATCCCAAGAGTGAAGGAAGCAGCTATTTGTTTGGTCTTGAAACCTGGCTTGGAGAAGCAGATGGGATGAGCGTGGCACCTCCAGCAGCAGAGGAAGCAGGACTTTGTAGCCTCACCGATGAGTCAGGAGAGGAAGTCAGCAGACAAAGGCGGAGTGTGGGAGCAAGCAGTGAATGGGGCTGGGCGGATAACACCGGAAAGTCCCAGGAGGCGATCACCTTTCCTCAAAAGTCAACAAGAACCTACAGGCTTCTGATCCAGAATCCGGAAGAGGCAAGGCAACGCCAGGTCAAGAGCGTGAGGATCGATGCAGACTTGTGCAGACACTTTGCAGGATGGCTGGAAGTAGCAGTGTAACAGACAACCAAGCGTAGAGTGAAGCAAGCAGGATCAGGTTATAGGTCATAGAGTGTGATCACTCCAAACGGAAGTCAGGAAAAACAAGGTAAGCAATGCCACAGATAACATAAGTTAGCTGATATCCTCTTGGGGCTTCAAAATCTGCGATTTTCTTTGGGTTGTGTAAATTGTCATACCAAAAATCTAGCAGGGATTTAGTTGGTTCAGAGACGTTACTGAGCATGATGTTCCCTTTTAATGATGATCCTGTAGACATTGAAGCGCAAATTAGGCTTTACAGTGATTTATTTCCATCTTGAGAGGGTTTTGAAGTACATTTTGATGTGCTGACTTATTCCAAAGATTATTTATGAAGACAAGTTCCGTTTGACAAAGACTCATCATGTTAATTGACACATTTTTTTTAAAACTTTTCTTCCGCCTGCCTTTAGAAGCAAACAATTAAAATCTGTTTTGACAAACTTTTAATGGATTCAATGTGACATTCATTTTGTTTAAATGCAAACATGCCAGGTTATTTTCAATCTCGAATCTGATGCGCTGTACTGGATTTTGCTCAATGGTGTTAGGTTTCCTTCTGTTTTTGCATTTGCTGGATGATTTCCTCCTGATTGACCTACGTTATGATGGGTTTCTCTCTCAAATTGAAATTGACTTTTGGTCCTCTGGGC
Organism: Oryzias woworae; assembly: GCA_016861445.1. NCBI lineage: Eukaryota > Metazoa > Chordata > Actinopteri > Beloniformes > Adrianichthyidae > Oryzias > Oryzias woworae. The sequence continues at coordinate 131,906 of BOLG01001316.1, forward strand.
GTGCCTCTGTTTGCTGAAAATCCGTTGGCCCCACCACTTTTCTGGAGTTCTTGGGCATTGTTCTCGATTCTGTCAAAATGAAGTCTTTCCTCCCTTTTGACAAGCTACAATGTATTTAGAATGTTATGACAGAGTTTCTCGCTTTTCCTTCCTCCTCGAAGCGCGAGCTTCTGTCTTTGCTGGGTCATTTGGATTTTGTTATTCCAGTTATTCCTCAGGGGCGCTCTTTCATGTGCTCTCATTCAGACACATGAATTCATCCCCTGACAAGTGTGTATCCACAACTAAAACACACGAGATTGGCAGAGCGGCCATGAGAGAAAAAGGTCCAAAGAGTGAATGTATTTTTCCAAAGTAGCTGTAGATGGCTCACACAGTCTCAGGTGTAACAAAAATGGTCGTTCATTCATTTTCCAACCGCTTTATCCCTTTTGGGGTCACGGGGTTGCCGGAGCCTCACCTGGCTACTCATGGGCGAAGGCAGGGGACACCCCTGGACTGGTTGCCAGTCTGTTGCAGGGTTCACAATCGCACACCCATGCACACTCACATTCACATCCTAGAGACAATTTAGAGTAACCAATGAACCTGTGAAGCTTGTTTTTGGACAATGAGGAAGCTGAAGTACCTGGAGAAAACCCAGACATGCACACATGCAAACTCCACACAGAAAGGCCCCCATTGGTGACGCTGTTTCAAATCACCCCGCCAGGACTTGAACCAGGAACCTTCTTGCTGTGAGGCAACAAACAAGACTTCTGAACAGTGCTTCAGTGTCCTGTGGCTGATTAAGTGATGAGTGACAGCAGAGTGGCATCTGGCGGGTGTGCGCTGGGGTTGATGGGTGATCGAGTGCAGTCAATACTCTGGAGACGTCTCCCACGGGTGACCAGACGGGGAGACAGAGTGCTGACTCCTGACACTAGTTTTTATAAAATTTGCTTTTTTTTCCTCCTCAACAATTTCAATAAATCAGCTGTGAACCAAGGTTTGTTAAGTCTTTTAACTTTTGATATCCAAGATCAGCATTGTTTTCCCCTTAAATTTAATTCCAAGAATTACTGGCAAGCATGTCTGTAAATTTTGAAATATTCTATTTACTCATTACTGTTTTATATTCAATTTATTTTAGCATTTTCAACTACATCCGCCTTGACTGACGAATACTGGAATATGGGAAATGATCTGATAAATCGTTCAGTTAATAGTGAAATAGTCAATGGCTGAAATATTGTGAGTTAAGGTTGCTGAATTACCATCAAAACACGTTGCTTTATGGATAAGAGGGGACAAAATCAAAGGAAACGATATTAATAAAATCCCAAGTAAGTGTGTCTGTCTTATGTTTGAAAAGATTTAGATTGAAATCACAGATAATGCAACAGAGTTTTCTGTCGTTATTAATTAGATCCAAAGAATTTGATACTGTCAAGAAATTCCTTGATGAGAGATTCAGGAGGACTATAGAAAACACCAATAATGATGTTCTTTCCACTTCAGACACCACAGAGTTCCACAAACACTGATTCCATGTCAAGTTTATCAGATTTCTAAAAAAGATCCATTCTGGTTTTAAATTCATAGGCATTGTGAATAAACAGAGACGCCAGCTCCACGTCTTTTCTTCCTGACATTATGAATCACATTACAGTTTTCTAATTTATACATGTTAGCCATGTTTCAGGTAAAGCAATGACGGAAAAATCAAGTTTAAGTGAACATAGATAATGAATGCATTTGTCTCAGTTGTTGGTAAGACTTCTTATGTTCAGATAAAATGTTGACAATACATCAGGAGGTAGAGATACTGTATGCAGTAATCATTGAGCTGGGCTTCTGTAAAATAACTGCAAAGGTTAGAAACATCAAATGATAAAAAAGTGATGATGGAGGTCAACATCCGAATGGTTAAAAGTCATTAGTAAAAGAATCAAAAAGCTTAAAAGTTTATTTTTCAAAGTTAGATGTGTTGTGACCCATAAAATAAAACAAAAGAGTTAAAAGTACAGAGTTAAAAGTAAACTAACATTTCTAGTAAAACCAGAGATTCACGAGCCAATCTCTGAGCATTTGCCTTTCTCTGAGTCGAGTTCTGAGCAGCTGGATGAACAATACGTTTATTATATTTCAAATATGCAATATCACTGCTTTCACTTCAGGGAGAAGTTCCTTCTTTCTTTGCTGGGCAGCTTCAGGAAAGTCCTCATTGATGAAGATGCCAGAGCCTTCTAGGCTCTTTGCTCTTTGCAATGCAGCACGTGGTCCTTCATACACAGAAACTGAGCCACAATGGACTGAGATTTTTCTGATGATGATGTTGGTTTTCCAGTTTTGTGCATACCCTGCCTAGATGGCAATAAGTTCTCAGGAACCGGGTGACCTCTTGGTTAAGGCATTCAACCTCCTTCCATTGGATTGTGGATGATAACCGGAAGTCAGACTCACCTTAACGCCCAAGTCTCTCCACAGTTCCTCCCAGACTCGTGAGGTGAACTGAGGTCCCCGGTCAGACACTATGTCCTCTGGTAACCCATAATGCCGGAATACCTGGGTAAGGAGTTGCTCAGCTGTCTCCAGGGCAGTTGGTAAACTGGGTAAAGGGAGGAGTTGACAGGACTTGGAAAAACGGTTAATCACCGACAGGATTACCGTGTTGCCCCGTGATCTAGGAAGGTCAGTGATGAAGGCGACTGCAATATGTGACCAAGGGTGCTGAGGTATGGGTAGGGGCTCGAGAAGAAGCTGACGAGGAGTTTTGGCTTGCTGGCACGGGCTGCAATTAGTGACATATTGGGCCACGTCCGCCTTAATGCTAGGCCAGAGAGTTCTGCATCAGGGTTTGTGTGGTGGTCAATCTTGGGTGACCTGCTTTAAGTCTGGGTTTTTGTCTATGTGTTTTAGTGTCTGGCTGTTTTACTCTGTTTTGCCCTGCATTATTTTATCCTGTTATTTTTATTTCTTTCTGCACCGTGAGTGAGAAGGACGGAGAGGATGATGACCCCCTTGTATTGTCAGATACTCTGGTTCTAACATAAAAGCCCAAGCTCATTAAAGCTGATGTGTCAACCTCTGTAATTGTAGCATTATTATAATATTACACATTTTTTATTTATATTCAACATCGTAGACTACACCACTACCACTGAGGAACGTGTTAAAAACACAAAAAAGAGGATTTTTATTGGCGAGGAAGAATGTCACACACATTTTACAGCCACTTTCTTTTAGTTTTTCTGTGCTCATTATTTGTGTCTAAAATTTGATCGATTTCATTTTGTTTTTCTTCCCACTGAATCACTGTAAATCACCATGAATCCACAAACAGTTCTAAATATACATGGAAACTTGTGTGCCGTCACTGCACTCATCCAAGCCACACTTGCTGAATTTCCGTCTGCCACCCAAGAACTCCATGGACATCTACCAGCTGTGGGGTGAAACAAAAATCAACAGAAGAAAAAAGATTATTTTCTCAAAGTCTAAACTTGACCATCTAATAAAATGTAAAACAACTTTTTTTCAATGGTCAGGAAAAATAACATGCAGCTCTCAGACAACAGACATACATGACATGCACCATAACCTGCTGAGTCACCAGGAGACTTTGGATCATAGTTATTTCAAGGAGGAGCAGATCACCTATAATTTTCACTTTTATTTTGAGGCTCATCTGGAGTGTGGGCTGCAGTGTGACAGTCATGCATGTTCCCACAGTTTATATCTTTCCTATGTCTTGTTTAGGAAAAGTGCTGATGTGCGCAGTCAGAGCAAAAGGCCATGTCCAACATCCAAGAGAGAAACCACTGCTCTGCAAATACACCTTTTGCACAAACTCATCAAACACTCACATAATCCACAGGCAACAAACAGGAAATACTCTGTAAACTAAACCAAACCACAAGGACCCACCCTCACAAAGACACTTATTGGGCTCTGCCACTTTTTTCTCATGTCATTTTCTAACTTCATCGTCTAGTCATCTGAAGGGGTACACAGAGTTTAAACATATCAAGAATACATAACATTCAACATGACTGTTCATCTGGCAGGCTTCAAAACCGTAGCGTAGTTTTGGTTGTTCTGTGTCATTTGCCTACAACAGATTGTGTGTTATATCTCATATCAGCATTCTTTCTATACACACAACAGGTATATAGAGCAGAAAAAAGTTTTGGCTGGTAGATGGTGTTCATTCACTATGATTGTGAGTAAGTCACAGTTCTTGTCCATGTAGGAGATACCATAGCCTGGGGGAAATGTTCTTTTGATCAGAACTTTTTGGTTACTGACTTTATGTGTGTGTATTGAAGACACACATACACACCCAAACATGCACACACACACACACCATGCACAGTCAAGCAGACACTGTGCACATTTAGTGATTAAATTTGGTGTGGTGGCCTATGGCACAGAACATTCTGGTGAGGAATCTGCACCACATTTTGAGTGAATCCTAAATGTATCTGAGAAGGCCATAAACTGATGGGTGATATGGAGAAGACTTCTTCAGAAAAAGGCAAATGTGCAAATAAAGTGAGCAACAAATTAGAAGAACAGGTTTGAACATGGATTACTGAGCAAAGGGAAAGGTGCTCGTGTCTCCAGGAAAATGATTGGCATGAAAGCAAAGAGGATTTTGATGGGATTGATGACTCAAAGAGAAAAGAAATGTTCACAGCCCGTGCTAATCAGAACAGAATACAATGTTCTCATCAATTTTTTTTATTTAACAGCTGAGCAAACAGATATGAGCTGAGAGCCACTTGTGTTAGACAGATTTTACTGTTACAATCGGGGGTTATAAATCATCGGACATACAAGATATATATTTGTATAAATCCCTTTTGTTATAGAAGTTAGAGGATGATTACAGGGGAGGAGGGTAGAATTGTTGTAAAACAACAGGCAACAAAATGCTGGAGGCAAACGTGTCAACATACAGTTCACACACACACTTGTGCATACAAACCATAAACCACCATAAAATCCATTTTGTCACATAAACTTCTTGAAGGTGCAAAGGTGAGCCGACGCCTGTGCTCAAGTGAATGTTTATGTTAAGCTGAAGTGGATGATGGAACGTGAAAAAAAAACAGGGAGAGTTTCCCCACACCAAGACCTCCGCTGTGGCATCAGCAGTGACTGGGGCCCCCCGCCCCCTTAGTGTGGGGCTAACGGAGGAGGCCAAGCACCCAGAGTAGGGCCCGCAGGACCGCCACACGGGCCCACAAAACCCGAGAGCAGTGAGGTATAGAAGCACAGTGTGCAAGCCCTAGCCAAGCCAAAAGAGCAGAACTCCCACCGCACCAGGGGGCCCAGCACAGGGCCCCACCCCTGAGAGCCCCACCACCCCAGACAAGCCGCCCACCACCACCTAGGAGTTCTGAGCATCCCCCCAGCCCAGGTACGAGCCAGGGCCCCCCAAGGGAGACCCGCCCCAAAGCTCCAGGCAGCCGCGGAGATCCGTAAGACAGCACAGCAGCGGTCAGCCACCCCCACCTAGGGACAACCAGGAAAAGTGGGGGCCCCCGAAGGTGTAGAGAACATAGCCCGACCAGGCTCTCCCAATGTTGTAATTTAGGAAGGACCTGGCACCAGAGGGCAAGGACCAGAACCCGCACCATGAAGACACGGACGCCCTCCAGGCTCAGATGGAATATGGTCCCCCGCTCATGGAGTTGCCAGAGAACTTAGGGATCTCTCTCCCTGTGTGGGGAGGGGGCCGCCGGGCCCAAGAGGCCGACACCCAAGAGACAAGCCGCCGCTGCTGAAGGCCTTGTTCTCTCCGCCAGGGATGGGGTAGGGGACAGAAGATTAGTAGTCCCACCTTCCTTGTGTAATGTATTTGTGTGTGTTTGGGTGTGTTTGTTGAGGTTTAAAGGGTGTGTGTAATAAAGGGTGCAGTTAAAATTGGTGAGCAGGGCACTGAGGACATCTCCTGCTTGCTAGCAGTGATGTCCAAGCACCCCCACCAAGAGTCCTACGTGACTAAGGTGCACTTAAAACCGAGAAAGAGGGGCAAAACTATGCGGAAACCACAAGAGGGAGTACCACTGCCAAGTGGCTCCGCCCCTCGAGGTACTTCACAAGCCGACCCCCCCTTTCACCCTAATAAGTGGTCGTATGAAGAAAGATGTTCTCTTCATTTCGATAAATCCTGAAATGTTCATCTGTTGTTTTCTGCATTTTGTGACCAAATTTCACAGCAAACTGGATCCATTGACCATCACCATTCTGTCTGTGATGGAATAAACGCCGGTGCTACTATTGGATACCACGATAAGTGGGTAGGAAAACAATTCAAAGCCCTTTAAATCATTACAGTCATTTGCTAAAATCATGAATGTTCATTTTATGTCTTAATCATGTACGCCAGACCATTTGCAACCCCTAAGACGATATTTTGCAGCCCCCACCTTAAAAGGTCATGTTAATGCGGTTCGCTAGTTTTGTATCAATGGCACTTTTACAGTGTTGTGTGCAGAGCTGATGAACCGACCAATCACAATGGAGGATATGGCTCTTGGGGGCGTGACATTAACCGTACGTTGTTGCATTCCAATCTGCAACAGCTACCAGATCACTCTGAGCATGCTCAGAGATGACATCACTTCCGCTGAAGCATTTTACAGTCAGAGTTTGTCTTTGAATGTTAACAAGAACAACTTCTTAAAATGTTTAGAATGAAGAAAATGTTCAACAACGAAAAAGTTTATTTTAATGTTTAAAAGAAACAAAAGAAAAAGCAAATGTTAAAGATCAAGACTGCATGATGCTGCACTGGACTCCAAACAGACTGCAAATGTTTTTCTTCTTCTTCTGTTTCATTGGACAGCAGTGTAGTCCTCAAGTAAGAGGATTCAGTCCCACTTACTGACACTTCATTAACTCTGTTAAGACAGACACGTTATCCTCTTAAACTGTATACAAACAATGGTCATTTTTTGGCTAAAGCAGCAGCAGCAGCAGTCTCAGAGTAAAACGCGCTCACATCTCCTCTTTTCCCGTCACCAACATATGAAAATACAAACGATCAAACAAAGAGAATGACTCCAAGCCGGGTGTCATTCATTCTATCAGGTATTGTTGAGATTTTCATTGTTTGTAGTGACGTTCTTTAATATTTCAGAGCTGTTATCCAGTCGGGAGAAGCTCTCCGTTGTTTAAACATCAATTCTTGTGATCATGGAGTTCTCCAATGTTTAAATGGCTCTGACAGTCGTAAAAGAAGCAGAACTGTCGTGAAATGTCCCCCACCCCCTTCATTTAACAATGCATTCTGATTATAGCCTGCTGTTACATAGATCTGATCTGACTCAGAGTGCAGACCACATTCATGAGTTTCTTACTTTTCAGAAATTATTATTATTAAAATTATTATTTCACAAAATTATTACAGCCACATCTGAGTACAACACAGCATAAACAATATGGCAGCATGTATGCATGTTGTATGCATGTATGCATGCATGCATATTGCCAGGGAGTCTGGTTTCAGATTCTTGCTGCTGGGTCGGTAAGATAGGGAGAAGTTGAATCTAGTGAAAAAGAGAGCCCACCGGGCTTGGCGTGGGTTGAGTTGTTTGGCAGTTTGTAGATAGAATAAGTTTTTGTGATCCGTCCAGATGAGGAAAGGGGTGTGAGTGCCCTCCAGCCAATGGCGCCAGTGGCTCAAGGGCCAACTTGACTGCCAGAAGCTCCCGATCACCCATGTGGTAGTTGCGTTCTGCGGGAGTGAGGCGGCGTGAGAAGTATGCGCAGGGATGCAACTTGTTGGTTGTAGCAGATCGTTGGGAGAGCACAGCCCCTACACCAGCATTCGAGGCATCCACCTCAACCACAAACTGCCGGTCGGGGTCAGGGTGTTGAAGGACAGGGGCGGTAGTGAACAGGTCCTTGAGCATGAGAAATGCGTGGTCTGCCTCCAGGGTCCAGCGGAAGGGCACAGAAGGAGAGGTCAGTCGGGTTAGAGGCGCAGCCACGCGACTAAAACCATGAATGAAACGTCGGTAGAAATTCGCGAACCCAAGGAAGCGCTGCAGCTGTTTCAGGGTGGTGGGTACAGGCCACTCAACCACTGCCCTGACCCTTCCCTGGGTCCGCTTTGACCTGCCCCTTCTCGAAGATGTAGCCCAAAAAGGACACCGAGCTGGTGTGGAAGGTAGATCCAGGCCGCAAAGTACAGTTCCAGATTACATGCAGGAGCTCAGAGAGTGACTGGAACTGTCTAGCCAGCTGGCACGAAATGTTTTGGGGAAAGTGGTAGAGCGCGCCAAACGAAAGTACAAGAAGAATGTCTGTCAAGTGCAGTACAAGATGGTGATGTGGTTTGGCACCTGATAAAACAAAATAAATCAAGAAATAAGTCAAGACCAAGGTGCGCAAGTTCCTGCAGTCCTACGAAGGTCCTTAATTTGTTGTAGACCAACTGGATGAACTGGTGTACTGCAATAAAAAGGACCAAGGTCAAAGGTTAAAATAAGGAATCATGACAAACTCGGGCCTTGTCACTTCAGGACTCTGCTAGACGGCAGCTAGAGGGCCTCACGGACACAAAAGGGCAGTGTTCCAAGGAAACAATAGCAACATTCTTTTTCGGGCGAGGACTTTGGGCCGCTGATTCTGTGGGATGGGTTGCTTGACATTAAAGAATGTCTGGAAGGAATTTCAACAGTTTCAGAAGATGCTCAGCAACCATTCTCTGATGAGGGCTTTGTGGTTTCTACTGGAAGACCTCAATGGGTGCTGAGAGCACCAGACATGGAGAGTGGAGTCTTTTCTAAAAGAAAGACCTGTTCAAGTAAAAAAAAAAAAAAAAAAATGAAGTCATGTTGTTCATGATGCATGTTTGTCATTTAATATAATTGTCTTGTATGATGGACATCAGGCAACTTGAAGGGGGTATAGAAAGAAAAAGTTTATGTTTACCTATGGAACTGTTTATCCTGTTTTCTAGTTACCGACTGGAGAGAAGTTAGGATTAACTGTCACCCAGATTGGGGGTAGAGTTAGCGGTTTAGACACCCCCCCCATGGCGTTGGTTATGTTGTGAAGAACTGTGGTTCCTATGATGCAACACGTTGACAGAAGTAGGTGATGCTATGTGTGCCGGGTGATGACTTGGGCAGATAGGGAGTTGTGCTAAAAAAAAGAAGGAGCTCTGTCCTGTGCTCGCGGTAGTGTAAGAATAAGAAGCTACGCTTGCTGACGTTTGGGTTGTATAGACAATCTTGTGCAAGTTGAAATAAAAAGACTGCAGGCCCTGTTTAAGTATAATGGTGTCCCGTTTATTCTGTAACCACTCGAGGGCCAGCCTGACCGGCAACAACAGCATTTTCTGACCACGGTCCGAAGCCAGAAGCTGAAAAGTAACAAAATACACACTGATCCCTCCAGTGATATAGCAATCCTCAGGAGGAAATGTGATTTTGTAGTCTCTGAGCCTGTCCCTATGACTGTCTTTCTTGAGAGTACAACATTTTGGTGAAAAGTTAAAAGAGCATTTACAGCTGCACCTCCTTTGAGTGCTCAAAAAAAGATCCCTGGATTTACACTTGGATTTGCACAATCCTGTCTGTGTGTGCTTTCTAGCTGCAGTGCTGCTGAGTGTCTGCAGCTTTTAACATGCAGATGTGCTCTTTCAAAAAGCCGACCGGAATAAAAGTTATGTGCTTGTTTGATGGAGTAATCAGTGTTCTCTGGGAGATGCTACCTCGGGAAATCTGGTTTCTTCGTTTACAGAAACCAGGTTTCTCATATACATGACATTTATGAAAGCAACGTATTCCAGAAAGCCAAGAGAGCTCTAACTCAGCACAATATGTACACAGATGGAACATGAGTCATTGCTGCCCCCAGATCCACACCTGTTAAGAAAGTCTCTGTCCTAAACCTTGTGGTATGAACATTTTAAAAAGGGAGTAATAAGAGTCAGACTGATATTTCCTCCTGCATTTGCTCTTCTGCCTCTTCATAATCATTAATCATTAATGTAATAATTGTCCTTCCAAATCTGTGTGTGTTTCCCTTCTTTTTGTTCCTGCTCTGTTGTTCCTGGATTATTAAAATCAGAACTGTTTGGGTGTATTAAAAAAATCATTCAGTTTGTTCTTCTTTAGTCATTATCAAGTGGAAGAACTAAAATTGTTTCAACAGAGAATATCAATAATAATAAACTTTATTTGTATTTAAAAAGATGTGTTTTTAGCTGCTTTTTAAAAGAAAACACTGAGTCCACAGAGAGGAAGGGAGTTCCAGTGGGATGGAGCCACTGATACAAAGGCTCTGTCACCTTTAGTTTTTAACCAGGTTCTCTTAACAACCAGCAGACCCTGGTTACAGGATCTCAGGGATCTGCTGGGAGTGTACGGCTGCACAAGGTTTTTATATAGACCAGTGGTTGGTTATTAAGAGCTCTATAAGTTAAAACCAGCATTTTAAAATGGATTGTTGTGTGGCAATGCGTGACTGAAACAGGCAATTAAAATAGTTGCCCCCCCATTTAATTTTGTCAAGGTTAGAAACAACCAGCAACAGTACTGTTATGCCCATCTAAACTGCAATAGTTTGTGTGTTGCAGAAGGCCTTCTGAGTCAGTACTCACTTTTGCCAGCAGAGGGCGCTTGGAGTTCCATACATCAGTAGCTGATGTTAGAAGAAGAAGCTTAGTCAGTACGTGGTTAGCATGAGCAGAGAACGTGATCCAGTGTGCTCCAGTTGCTAATTGTTTGCTTGCATGTTTTACAGTCTAAAAAAAAATTAAATATGTGGCACAGAGAGTGAGTCGGCCCATCATTCCAGCTGTGTAACAGTTGCTTAAACATGTGAAGATGGAGTTGTAATAATCAAGTCGAGAAGAAACAAAAGCATGGATGAGCATCTCCATCTCAGAATTAGACTCAATTTAGTGATGTTTTTAAAGAAGAAAAGCAAGAATCTACAAATGACCCAACATGAGAGTCGTGAGATAAAACTGGGTCCAGAGTGACCCCGAGGTTCCTTATAGAGAGCTTCATAAAGGAACCAAGTGGACCGAGCCACTGCACTATCTGGGGGAGACATTTATTAGGAGCGCAAACAAGGACCTTAGTTTTAGCTTCCTTTAGTTGGAGAAAATCATCATTCATTCAACTCTTGATCAAATCCAAGCACCTGCTTCAAATCTGTAATTTAAAAGCATCCTGAGGTTAAAAAAAGCTGAATGTAGTTCAACATAAAAATTATAAGAAACATCATGAAAGGAACTTAAGATATGCTGCAAAGGCAGCAGAAATAAAAGGAACAGGGGTCCCAGAACAGAGCCTGGTGAGGTGAGGAATGCAGAGGAGGACTTAAACTTGGAAGATACAACAGTTAATGATCTACCAGTCAGATATGAGGTAAAGCAGCTTAAAATGGATCCAGAAACCACAACCCCACAGATGATGCATGTATCTTTTTAATAATTTGGTTCTTGAAAATGAATCTTTGCTTAATAGACTTTTAGGAAAGTGACTTGTGAAGAAACATGTACACATTAAAGCTGTTCAGAGTTTCTGAATCAGCACTGATTTTTCTTTGTTTGGGTGGCTGCCCTGACAGCTGGCACAAAATCACCACATCAGGTCAACACAGAGAAGCCGGCGGTTCTCAGGCCAGACATTGAGCGGTTTTGCTTCCTGCCTGTGTCACTCTGTAGATGATCCAACTGCACTGAATCAATTACTGATGCCTTCTGTTTCTTTTAACGAGATTGGGTCTTTGGGTTTTTTCTTTGTGAGTGCAGTGTGCCTTTGAACTTCTCTGACGTGTGTATACTGACGCTCAGGCTGACCCCCATCTCTGCACCACTGATCCACAGATTCAGGATCTAACTGACATCGCCCCCCTCAGGTGACTGAGAAGACATGCAAAGCTTCAGTTTAGATCTTGTCTTGTCCTCACTGGAGCCCAGCACTCATCCTTAAACCAGGATGTAAGCATATCTTTTGCTTTGCAGCAAATGTTCTTCATTGTCCTTTTCACTTTTGACCTTTACTTTGCTCATGTGGGTCTGTTTAAGATGATGTGTTTGTGACTGGAAATAAAACAAAGGATTTTTATCTGTGGGCTCCTTTCCTGTCCTGGTTGTGTAACTGAAAGCTGAATAAAATGAAACCAATGTTCTGATTCTGGTTCCTCCCACATGCACTCTCAGTTATCTGACCTCCACACTCATTAAGGGATTCCATCTCTGAGGCGCTGCAGCGTAGATCTATTGTTTCTCTCCGCTGAAATGCCACCATTTCATGATAGTACATTGGAATGGTAACGCTTTCCAGCTTTTGGGTGGATCTCTCTCATTTCTTTACAACCTGAAAGCTCTCCTAAGCCACCAAGCATAATATTGTATAACTTTAAGATATTTGGTATCAACTTCAAAGAGATCTGAACAGACTCATAAGGAGTCACTTATGCTCTGTCAGTTTGGATGGTTGCAGCAAAAATGAAACAAAACAGGCTGAGAAAGTTACAGCTCCAAATGCAGATGAGGTCATTTCATTGAAGATCTAGTTTTCAGATTCCTTTTGAGATTATGACAGTAAAATACCTCAAAACAGGTGGAGCGGGCCCTGTTACTGTCTGGGTGGGCACTGTGGAGATGTTCCTTTAACTGAGCTGCTCCTGATAAGAAGAGGTTCTCAAAATACTGTTTCCTCACAGCAGAGACTCAAGGCTCAAGCTTTAGGTTTCTTTCAGAAAGTAACTTTTAAAAGTATTTGTTGTGTGTGGGGCCATGGGAGGTGTGTGCTAACAAAGAAGAGACTAGGGGGGTATTTGAATTTCTGCCTTTGTTTTTAATTGTAAAGCATTCAAGCATTTTAAATAGAGCTTGATTTGATTTCAACTAAACTTTATCAGAAACAGACAGACCTGCATTTTCATTTTTTTTTGTTTTTTTTTTAACCAATTTAACAAGTTCAATTATTCTACAATTTACACTTTCTTCATCAGGCTCATGATTGAGAAGTCTGGAATCTTCAAAGTTCTCTTTGGTTCACTTGGCAGGGCAGTACACGCAGAGGTCGTCTGCTAAAAGACCAGCACTTCAGCCTGCATTGTTTATCTCTCGGTTTTCAAATCTTTTCAAGGTCAAAACTCAGAATTTATTTTAAAATCTGCTAATATTCTTAAAAGCTTTTTGTAGGAAATCACACTGTAAATGAATCCCAGAAAAGTTGATAGTTGGAATCACTACGCTGAGCAAATACTGTAAGGAAGGTTTAAAAAACATGTTCAGGGGCTGCAGGTTTTTCTGGATCACAGCTGCTGCAGCAGAGCAGGAAGAACAGAACCATTTTATAATGCCAAATTAGAGGCTAGGCAATGGCAGTGCAGCCATACAAATCTAGCTGTTGTGTCACCAGCTGAGGAAATGAGTGCGATGCAGTCCACAGAAACCGTCGGCCTTTTGAAATGTTATTTTGCAGGAAAACCCCCCCCAAAAATTTGAATCTTGTACTTTTTAGATAATCATTTGGTTTTTAAACCAGTCACTAAAAAATGTTTTTCTTTCATTGATTTCATTTTTTAAGATCCTTCAGAAAATCCTCTTGACCTGGCGTCCGCATGAATGGACATGAGATTTTGGGTTGTATTATCACAGAAGTTATTTCTGCTTTACTGGAGCACTGTGACCACATGATAACTCATGTCTTAAAAGGTCTATTTCATGCAAAACAAACTTTTTGGAGCTTTTTAAGTGTATTGTCATTTTATTTCCTCATGAAAAACAACCTAAAACTAATATATTATTATGTGTATGGATATAGATTACTCTGAAAGACTTCAAAATAGCATGGTAAAAGCCCTTTGAATGGTTAAGATAGATTTGTTGAACTTTTGTTTTCTTTTTTTGTTTTGCATTGTCCTGTTTTCATCTGAATTACCGTTGCTGTCTTTGGTTGTTTTTGTTGTCTTTTGATGAGTTTCAGTGTTTCAAGCACACTTGTGTCGTATTGTCGTTCTGTGAAATGTTGTGTGTGAGAGTTGTGTTCTCCCTGCTGTCATGCAGCAGACTTTGAAAACGTTTAGACTTTCTTACATGTTCAGCAAAAAACACATTTATAATTGACCATATTTGAATGGCCAGTCATTTTCTTGTCTCCACTAATTTGTCATTTGGGATCACCATTAGTAGCAGCACAGGTACCAGTATTAAACTTGAGACAACTTCCTATTCTGCAACTGAGAGGAGGGACTAAAAGAACACTGCTTCCTCTGGGAGCGTTCCCGGTCGTATCAACTGTCCCCTGAACTCCGTTGGGGCTCATTTTGGGACTATGACAGAATACAGGTATGGTCTGTTAGATTTTATTGCATGAAACTCGAGTCTGGTGGGTAAATATGTGCTTGTGCCATTTTCAACAATGCACTGCCGTTAAGGGTTGGATAATAGCCCAAAGCTCTTGTAGACTTTTACGTCACTTCCTGTGTAAAAAGTGCTTGCATAACCTCAAACCTCACAGTTCAGCTCAGCCAATGAAACATTCATGATCGCTCATTCAGTTGCAGATCTGTTTCTGGAGATGAAGAAAACATAAAAATCATTGTGTTGAGAAGGAGCTGAAGGGTGAGGAGTTCAGCAGGAGGCGGCGGCAGTGCCAGTAAGACGGCGTGTCAGGCTGCCAAAAGCAGGCACACCGTAATTTAGGTTCAGGTGAACCCCCAGCAGGAGAACAAGACTTTCCTGACACTTCATAGAATGCTTGAATGAAATCCACCAAACTTGCATCAAGAAAACCAACACAACCTTCTCCTGTGTTTGATGGGAAGATGACAGTGTTTTTGAATGTCTGATGGAAGAGAGAAATGTGCAAATACATTTCTATTCATGGACAAATAGCGTGTTGATGACAAAGAATATGACTAAATGCAACATACAATTCTTATGCTTCCTTTTACATCAATATCAACCATATGCAGGAATCCATCACAGTTTTCCTGCAAGTCAACATAGTTAACTCATTTTCTAAAATGAAATCCTAAAAAACTCCTTCAATTTAACGCTTTACTTATTTTTCTGTATAAAATTTGTTTCCTAAGAGTTGAAATGTGGTTTTGCATGTCAGTTAGGAATGTGACTTTAGTAAAACTGACATTTCAGCCCTTTTTAAACTTTGTACTTGTCTTTCCCAGCAGCTGAGCAGACAACCTGAGAGCCTCTGTGTTTTGTTTTTACAGTTGGAGCTCTGTTATCCGCTTCTTGCTCAAACCCAGCATATGTTTGTATGTTTGTCAAATCCCTTTTGTATTTTGGGTTTTTATTTCAGTTGAATTTTAAATCAGTATGGCCTTTTGGTCGCCAACATTTAAAAGCTTAAACCATTCCCTGCTAATCAAAGTTTGGCCTGAGTACTTTTCAAAAGAAACCACCAAATTTCAGGTTAAGCTCCAGTTTTCAAAGCAAGGAGAAAGTCATTTTAGCTCAGTCATGAAGATGACACAAAGAGGGGAGAACATTCATTGTTCTCTGTCTATAGACATATTGATGTACTGTAAGAAAACATCAGTTTTTCAAAGAAAAGGATGCTCTGAGCATGAACTGCTCTCAGCGTATGACAAGTTGCTTTGATTATAGGACATCTTGCTCAAACCAGATAAAACTTTAACAAATGAACTGTTTCCTGCCTAGTGAAGGTGATGATAACAACACTTTCAAAAATCATTTTTAGACTAAAACATAAGTTGAAACTTAAAGGCAACACACCGACTGTAAATCAGGTTGAATGCTCTAAAGAACAGTTTAGGGCCTGGTCACACCGCCCGAACTTTGCTGGAACGTACCTGGAGCGGCGCCGAATTTTGACAACGCTCGTCACCGCGCACAAAATGGAGGAAAAAAATCGAACACACAGGCGTTGGTGTAGCGATGTACCGCTGAAGCCGCCGTAGCTTTAGCATTGGTTTAGCAGTAGTGAGCTACAGCGAGCGTGGATGTAGTGTTGGTTGCTTCAGAGTAGGTAGAAGGTGTTCTGCTCATGCGGGTGTCTCTCAGGATTCATGGTGATGCAGTTTTTGGGTTAATTTGATGTCCATTTCTCCCCATATTTTTGGCCGATCACCGGTCCGGCTCCGGCTCCGCTATGACAACACATCAAAGTTCATCGCTGCCGTGGATCGCTGCTTCAACGGCCGACACCGTTCCAGCAACGCCCGGTCAGCTCATAAGACATTTATGTCCGCTCCACTGACGTTTGTACAACGTTTAATTGCTGACAGTGCAGCGCTGGTGAAGTAGCGGCGATCCAGCGTTCAAGATTTCTGTGTTGGTCTAGTGAACCCAAACGTCCACGGACTTGAGTCTAGTGGAGCCAAACTTTGATTGGGCGTCGGTGGAGCGGGGGTGAACTTTGCTGGAGCGGAGAATGGACTCTCCTCACCGCTGCAATACTTTGTGCAGCTCAAAACTTTCGGAGCGGTGGGCGCGACCCTCAGGAACATCAGCGGTGGCTGAGCGTATGCGGCGTTGCTTTAACAACGGAAGCCAACTTTTGTTAGACGGTGGTGAACGGTCACGAGCGGTGAGGAATTTTTATCACTGCTCCAGGAACGCTCCAGCAAAGTTCGGGCGGTGTGACCGGGCCCTTACAGATGAGAAGCATCTGTGATGACCAGGCAGGGAGAAGACCAGGAACAGCAAACTGAAAAGGCAACACAGGTCAGGTTCTCACAGTTTTCTTTTCTCAAGGTATCTGGACTTAAGAGATTCACCCTGTGGACTTCAGAATTAAAAAGCTACTGGATGAGCAGCCCAATTTCTTCTAGATCGAGCTTAACGTCCAGCAGACCTGGAGAACAGAATCCTGAGATCAAGCCAAACATATTTGTGAAGGCCGCTTGTTATCTTTGTTGGTAATTTTTTGACCTAACAAGATCAGTTTTGCCTTGTTTTATTATTTGCTTGCAACCTTACAGAACTTTGAGTTACAGATGAAAGATCTTGAACATGAGAAATGCCACATGAGATTCAATCTTAGATGCAGTTGTTATTGGTGATGAGTCTTGGCGACTCATCAGAATGAAAGATCTAAAAACAACTTTGTGTGTGATGTGAGCTTCCTTCTACTCATGTCATGCTTCCATCTTTATGAAAGAAGCGTGAAGTCTCCAAAAACATTAGAGTTCCTGGCAGGAAGCCTTTAATCGCTTACGAGTCTTGTTTGTTCTCCCTGCATTGAACCCTGAACTTTTTAGAGAGCTCTTCAGCAACCGTGACACTACTGAGTCAAAGGTCTGTTATTAAGAGCGTGGCCCTGGGCCCACACAACAGGGGGCAACTGTTAAAGTGCAGACACTGAGTGTATTTTATCTGTTCATCTGAACCTTGGCTGCAGCTACTGTTCCTGAGGGTTTTTTGCTCTAACAAATACCACTTTATAGTCCACTGTTGAAAGACTTCTCCCTCCTTTACCCCAACGTCTGCAGCACAATGTTGTGTTGTTAAGTGCAGTACAGACCTCCAACATATCTTGGTCAACTTTTCAGGAATTTGTAGAAAGGGGAATTGAGTTTTGTACCTGCGCTTACTCAGCACTTCTATAAATTAGATTAGAATGTTTGCAGATTTTTTTTCCTCAAGTTGTTCCTTGTGTATTTTGCAACAAAGCTCACATTGTCTATCATCGTGGTGAATTTCTTAAGCCAGTACTGCCATAGATGACTTTGTTGTCATTGTAAAACACTAAAATGACAGGCAGCAGCAAGAAAATCTGGAAACTTTTTCCACAAGTTCTTCCCTCAGAACAGCAGAGTGTTTTAGGCTAAATTTCTAAAAGGAGATTTCTGAAACACAAATAAACAAAAGTTCTTAAAACTAAACTAAGAAGCATAAGATTTTGAAGTTTTTTCCAGGATCTGATCTGGGTCATATGTTTTTTATCTTCAGGTCTACATCTCCCTAATGGACCGTATCCAGTTTGGTTTCTCCTTGTCTGTTGGTACTTTGGCCTGCTTAAGGCACCCAAGGCCTTCATACAATTGTTAAATTTCCCCTACTCAGGATCTAAAGACTTTTTTTTCCCAGTTCATGCTCCATCGTTGAGCAGGACAACAACCTTTTCCAGAACAAGGACTCAAAAATAGCTGTATTGGTCTTAAATGAATTTGTCCACAGTGCAGTAATGTCTGTTACTGCAGTGACAACAGCAAGATGTAAGTACAGAAGAATTCTCATAATGGGGCGTTTTACCTGATTGTTGCAGGACTACCCTGCCAAACACTCACAATCATCACTGCCACCTTGCCAAGTAACTGCACGCAACCAAAAACACTGCCGAGACAGATGTTCTGGTAATGAACTCTGGGGTTCATCCCTAGGGATTCCCATGATGCTTTGCACCTGCATGCAGGTCATTAATCATCACCAGCCTGCACTTATCCTCACCATGGTAACACAAGAGTCAACTCACCAGGAAAGTAAAAGGAATGGATGATGATGACACAAGCACATACACCCTTTAGACTTCTTACAAGAACCATCAGAAAGAGACGTCCAGCCAGGCACCAAACGGTTGTCATTCAATAAATCTGAGATCTGTAATTCAATGGAGGTTCATGCTGGACAAAAACCTTATCCGTTTTTGATTCTTGCAAACCATCGCCATGTTCACTACTCCTTTGCTTTGGTGTTCACAGCCGATGTTCCAGGAGGAGACGGTAGCTCTAATGCACTGCCTTGCAGCAGCACTTCAACACCAGGTTTCCTGTATTTGACGTTTCCACCAATCTTTCTGCATTGTTTCCACCATCAGAACAGACTTGTTCCTGAAATTATGTAATAGCCAGCAGAAGGCTAATTATCAACTCTTGTTAAGCACAGAAATCAACATCATATCAAAACATCCCTGCAGATTTTGGGAGCTTGTTTCCATGCAAAAACTTCAAATTAATTCTGCAGTTCAAAATATGATTTAAAAACATAGTAAAATGACTTGTGTTGATTTTTATGTATTCATAACCATAAATGAAGCAATCTTGGATTTTCATACCATGTTCAATAAAGGTCTACCAGTAGCAGTTTTAGGCACAGGTAGTATGGGCGGCTGCTGGGGGCGGAAATTCAAAGGGGGCACCAGCTCAGCGCTTGAAGGCCGTGTTTGAAATGGCCTGAAACCAGCGACTTGCCCCCCCCTGCAGCAGCACGCTCTCCTGTCGGCTGAGAAGGCGCCCAAAAGGTGTGTGAAAAAAAGGAGTGGGTCGGGGGGGCGGATGGGGGAGAACGACGGGGGCAGAATCTACTTTATAAAACTTTTGAAGTCAGTTACAAAGTGACATTCTATAAGCAACAATTTAATACAGGTATATCAAATTCGGCATTTGTTGTTGCATTTTGTGTGAAATGGACAAATAAAAATAGAGAACACAAAACAGTGTGGTCACCAGGATGAAAATAGGTTTAGTTGGAAAGGAAGATTATGGTCAGGTGCCAAAACGCCAGAGAGATGGACAGAAAAAGGTCAGAGCCATCTGGTGCCCAGTTTAGAAAATAAAAGAAGAGGAGTAATGACATAAAGAAAATAGTTTGTCCTCATAGCTAGAGATGCATGTTTTCTAGTGCTAATACAGCATGTCATCAAACTGTTTTCCACATTTGAAGTTTACCAACCAAATTTAAGGTTTTGACCAATTTCCCAAGCCTTGCAGACAAGAAGCTGAAAGAGTAATGCAAGCTACTAAGCACCACATTGCACTTTGAAGGGAACTGTGATTTGGACAATAGAGAGCTTGTGCAGGACAACGAGAACTTCCTTAATTTGCCATCAACAACCATCAGTCTCCTTGATGTTAACACTTTCATGTATAATAGGATCTATCAGAAATCTATACCAACTTTTGAACTGCTCCCAGGATTACATTTACTTTGCCAGTAACTGTGGCTCAAAGATGAGCTTTTGAAACTCAAGGTGATTAAGCCATATCTGAGGTCAACCATATTTCAGGTGTGACTCACTTACTGTCAGAAATCAACGTCCACTTCCAACCATCAGAGGGGGCCTGATCGCGTCTGCTTCCTCACTCCAACTCCCATCAGACCTTGCTCTTTGACTCACTTTCACACCGGCTGCATCCCGTTATTAGCTGACCAGGGTTTAATTAAATCTGAACTCAAGTGAGGTGATTGCGTCTTCTCAACCAATCAGGGACTCAACTTCAAGCACGTCCAATATGGTGGATCAATCAATAGTGCTCCTGAACTTCCATTAATTTTCTTAACCCGCGTATCCCTTTCTGGGCAGCGGGGTTTCCAGATCCCGTCCCGGTTACAGTTTTTGTGTGTGTGTGTGTGTGTAAAGCGCTTTGGGCCTTCAATGAAGGCTTTATAAGTATACGCCATTTACCATGAAACATGCACAGCTCCAATTTATTTTCATTGTTTAAAGGACAAGCTTTTTTAGTAAATGTTTTTGATGTTTTGTTAATAAATTCATATTTGTTAATGCAGGTAATATTTTTATGATTTTATTTTTTTCAAAAGAAATTATTTCAAAATGAGGAGAAGAACACGCAGTCTGACTGACTGGGTTGATGTGAAGTGGAAGGGAAGGTCTGTGCAACATCCATGTCAAAGGAATGGATCCAGCTGTGGAGTAACGGTAATCATGGTAATGTACTCACATGAAAATCTTTTTAAGAAACTTCAAACATTTGAAAAGTATTGGTGCATGTTCAGTACAATCTCTGTCTGCTTAAATGCAGATTCAATGTACTATATGAGAAATGAATAGTTTTTCTTAACATGTTGCATTGTTCAGATGGCAACATTTGGCACAGCTGGACACCATATTATTAAGGAGCGAAAAGACTTCAGGTGTGAGAAAGTGTCAAATTGATGCTGAGAGACTTTCAATAAGAGAACGTTTGAGGGAAAAATACAGTTACATAAATGAAGTTGTGTAATTTAGTAGAAATAGTTGTATTAATATAAGTAACATTATCTCTAATTTTCATGTAGGTATTCAGTACAGAGACCAGCTGTGCATTGTGTGAATCATCGAAACCACCAGGACCTGGACCTCCCTCAACTGACTGGGTAAGTTAATCATAATATGGGATTGGATTTATCAGCGCTTTTCCAGATGCTCAAGCTGTTTACAATGTGTATCCATTATTCATTCATACTTGGTGATGGTGAGTTACTGATGCAGTCGCAGCTGCCCTGGGGCAGACGGACAGAGGGGAGGCTGCCGGCACAAGCCCACAGCCTCTCTGACTATCACAGTTACTATTATAAACATTCACACACAGTGGAGCCACACTGGAGTCAAGGAGGGTTGCAGATGGACAACATCTGCTGTGTGGACAACTCTAGCTCTACTCCAAGGTCCTACGTCGTAGAGACAGAACACGGGGAGCGCTACAGGAGGAACAGACGACATCTACAGTCCATCCCGTCACCTTCCAAACCTGTCAGGAAGAGCCAGTCAACCCACCCCCGCAATCAGGGTCCCTGAAGAGACGCAGGATGTGAAAATACAACAAACTCTCATGCCGTTCCCAGAGACAGGTATCGTCGCTCAGGTAGAGTGAGCAAAGCCCCAGTCAGATTGTATTGGTGATCGGCGACGGATTCTGTATTAGCAAACTCTAAAATACTTACGGTATGCTTTGTTTGTGTCATGTTTAAACAAGCTGCTTCAATTAGTTATGTCAGTTCTGCTAGTTCTGCTAAAAGGAAACAGGGGAGACGAGAACAGGAAGATTGTTGGATTCAAGATGTAACCATCAAGTTTTTGAAAAGAAAAAAAAAGTTACTTGTTCCACTAAGTGTTTAGATTAATTGAAACATTCATATTTAGTCGTTACTTGAGGGGGAAATGTAATGACAAGAAGTGACCAGACGAGGTCACTAGTAGGAAGACGCAGATGGGAGTATGCAGTGTAGGAAGAAGAGATAGGAGACGTGGTGACGTTGTAGGCATGTAAGATGGAGGTCGGAGAATAAAACTGAACACGATTGAACCCACTGAGAGTCCCGAGTAATATTTCATGTCCGTGAGATATCTAAAGACATTACAACTATTTGTAGAAGTCCCGGTACTGAGTACTGGAGAGTACCGGCCCACTTAAAGCACCGATTCTGTCACAAAGACAGAACACTATAATTGAAACTGTAGTCTTATTTCAGCTTTTATAACATTAAAACAAAGTAATGTTATGTGAATAAAAGACACTTCTGATCTGTTTTTTTTAAAAATGATTTTTGAAATATAAATATTTACATGGAAGCTTATTGCATTCAATCAAAAAAAGAAGATCATCCTGTTTTTATGGAATGCAATACACTTCTATAAAGATAATTATCCATAAAACTAGTGATAAACAATTAATAAAAGAAGGACTTTAAAGCTTTTTTTAATGTACAGATAATGTAATGCATAGAAAAAACATTCATTTATTGAAAAATGTGAAACATTTTGCCTTAAATTGTGTTTGTTCTGACTGAGTCTGACTCATTCAAAAATATAACAATGACATGACGCACAAGTGAATGTGTGTTTGTGTGTTGGCTGAGATCAGTGTGAGTAAATGCTAGAAATCCCATGCAGCCCCTGAATGCACCAACTGCTGCAGCAAATGAGAGGATCAAATCTGTGCAATAAAACTAGAATAAACTGTTTAAACCAACTCTGGGATGGATGTTTGTGGGAGCCAAGTGGGGAGCGAAGGCAGATGCCTAAAGTCATGGATGTGAGTTTGAGCCCCGTGTCAGAGATGATGACCCTCCAAATAAAAGTTTTACCTGCATTTGGTGTGTGGGCGGGTGTTAATTTATATCCCTGATTATTTATATAGTTTTATTTTAATATTTCAAGATCACAATCATTTTACTATTTCCAACTACTATTAAACAACTAAAAAACACAAATAAAATACTTCAATCATACTGATCCAATCCAGCTAATCAGCATTTATGTGATATTTCAGTTTTTCTTAAATAAATCTGCAAAAAATGTCAAAAGTTCTGTGTTTTTTATCAATATGGGGTGCTGTGTGTACATTAACGAGGAAAAAATAAACTTCAATGATTTTAGCAAATGGCTGCAATATAAGAAAGACTGACAAATTTAAGGGGGTTTGAATACTTTCCGTACCCACAGTAAACGTGAAGGGACAGGACCGTCTCATGGTAGATTCTGAGTTTTAGAGCTGGTTTTTTCTCCAGGAGCTCTGGAGCCTCCTGCACTTTGGACATTTCAAACTTCTCATCTACCAGGGTGACCTCCAACACTTGGAGGCTGCGCTGGGGGCTCCTGGATAAGCCCACACACAGCCCGCCCTCTCTCACCATGAGCAGCTTCAGAATGGTAGTGAGTCCAACCTGTTGCAAGAGACTGAGACTGGCTCCATCCACTCCCAGAGCCTTGCAGCAGAGGAACTCTCCGACTCCCTTGGAGACTTCAGCATGGGTGATGGACAGTCCTCAGCCTCTGTTTCCTCAGGAGGAGGCATGTTTGCAGGCTTGAAGGAATTCCAGGGACCTTGGGGAGGGTCCTGCCTACCAGGTACTTGGGTCTCCTGTAATGATGACATCATAACCTTGTTTGGTTTGACTAATAACACCTGTAATGATGACACCATAACCTTGTTTGGTTTGAATAATAACACCTGTAATGATGACACCATAACCTTGTTTGGTTTGAATAATAACACCTGTAATGATGACATCATAACCTTGTTTGGTTTGAATAATAAAACCTGTATTGATGACATCATAACCTTGTTTGGTTTGAATAATAACACCTGTAATGATGACATCATTACCTTGTTTGGTTTGAATAATAACACCTGTAATGATAACATCATAACCTTGTTTTGTTTGAATAATAACACCTGTAATGATGAGATCATAACCTTGTTTGTTTCAAATAATAACACCTGTAATGATGACATCATAACCTTGTTTGGTTTGAATAATAACACCTGTAATGATGACATCATAACCTTGTTTGTTTCAAATAATATCACCTGTAATGATGACATCATAACCTTGTTCGTTTCAAATAATAACACCTGTAATGATGACATCGTAACCTTGTTTGGTTTGAGTAATATCCCCTGTAATGATGACATCATAACCTTGTTTGGTTTGAATAATAACACCTGTAATGATGACATCATAACCTTGTTTGTTTCAAATAATATCACCTGTAATGATGACATCATAACCTTGTTCATTTCAAATAATAACACCTGTAATGATGACATCGTAACCTTGTTTGGTTTGAATAATATCCCCTGTAATGATGACATCATAACCTTCTTTGGTTTGAATAATAACACCTGTAATGATGACATCATAACCTTGTTTGTTTCAAATAATATCACCTGTAATGATGACATTTTAACCTTCTTTGGTTTGAATAATAACATCTGTAATGATGACATCATAACCTTGTTTGTTTCAAATAATATCACCTGTAATGATGACATCATAACCTTGTTTGGTTTGAATAATAACACCTGTAATGATGACATCATAACCTTGTTTGGTTTGAATAATAACACCTGTAATGATGACATCATAACCTTGTTTGGTTTGAATAATAACACCTGTAATGATGACATCATAACCTTGTTTGTTTTAAATAATATCCCCTGTAATGTTGACATCATAACCTTGTTTGTTTCAAATAATAACACCTGTAATGATGACATCATAACCTTGTTTGTTTCAAATAATATCACCTGTAATGATGACATCATAACCTTGTTTGGTTTGAATAATAACACCTGTAATGATGACACCATAACCTTGTTTGGTTTGAATAATAACACCTGTAATGATGACATCATAACCTTGTTTGGTTTGAATAATAACACCTGTATTGATGACATCATAACCTTGTTTGGTTTGAATAATAACACCTGTAATGATGACATCATAACCTTGTTTGGTTTAAATAATAACACCTGTAATGATAACATCATAACCTTGTTTTGTTTGAATAATAACACCTGTAATGATGAGATCATAACCTTGTTTGTTTCAAATAATAACACCTGTAATGATGACATCATAACCTTGTTTGGTTTGAATAATAACACCTGTAATGATGACATCATAACCTTGTTTGTTTCAAATAATATCACCTGTAATGATGACATCATAACCTTGTTCGTTTCAAATAATAACACCTGTAATGATGACATCGTAACCTTGTTTGGTTTGAGTAATATCCCCTGTAATGATGACATCATAACCTTGTTTGGTTTGAATAATAACACCTGTAATGATGACATCATAACCTTGTTTGTTTCAAATAATATCACCTGTAATGATGACATCATAACCTTGTTTGGTTTGAATAATAACACCTGTAATGATGACATCATAACCTTGTTTGTTTCAAATAATATCACCTGTAATGATGACATCATAACCTTGTTCATTTCAAATAATAACACCTGTAATGATGACATCGTAACCTTGTTTGGTTTGAATAATATCCCCTGTAATGATGACATCATAACCTTCTTTGGTTTGAATAATAACACCTGTAATGATGACATCATAACCTTGTTTGTTTCAAATAATATCACCTGTAATGATGACATTTTAACCTTCTTTGGTTTGAATAATAACATCTGTAATGATGACATCATAACCTTGTTTGTTTCAAATAATATCACCTGTAATGATGACATCATAACCTTGTTTGGTTTGAATAATAACACCTGTAATGATGACATCATAACCTTGTTTGGTTTGAATAATAACACCTGTAATGATGACATCATAACCTTGTTTGGTTTGAATAATAACACCTGTAATGATGACATCATAACCTTGTTTGTTTTAAATAATATCCCCTGTAATGTTGACATCATAACCTTGTTTGTTTCAAATATAACACCTGTAATGATGACATCATAACCTTGTTTGTTTCAAATAATATCACCTGTAATGATGACATCATAACCTTGTTTGGTTTGAATAATAACACCTGTAATGATGACACCATAACCTTGTTTGGTTTGAATAATAACACCTGTAATGATGACATCATAACCTTGTTTGGTTTGAATAATAACACCTGTATTGATGACATCATAACCTTGTTTGGTTTGAATAATAACACCTGTAATGATGACATCATAACCTTGTTTGGTTTGAATAATAACACCTGTAATGATGACATCATAACCTTGTTTGTTTTAAATAATATCCCCTGTAATGTTGACATCATAACCTTGTTTGTTTCAAATAATAACACCTGTAATGATGACATCATAACCTTGTTTGTTTCAAATAATATCACCTGTAATGATGACATCATAACCTTGTTTGGTTTGAATAATAACACCTGTAATGATGACACCATAACCTTGTTTGGTTTGAATAATAACACCTGTAATGATGACATCATAACCTTGTTTGGTTTGAATAATAACACCTGTATTGATGACATCATAACCTTGTTTGGTTTGAATAATAACACCTGTAATGATGACATCATAACCTTGTTTGGTTTAAATAATATCACCTGTAATGATGACATCATAACCTTGTTTGGTTTGAATAATAACACCTGTAATGATGACACCATAACCTTGTTTGGTTTGAATAATAACACCTGTAATGATGACATCATAACCTTGTTTGGTTTGAATAATAACACCTGTATTGATGACATCATAACCTTGTTTGGTTTGAATAATAACACCTGTAATGATGACATCATAACCTTGTTTGGTTTAAATAATAACACCTGTAATGATAACATCATAACCTTGTTTTGTTTGAATAATAACACCTGTAATGATGAGATCATAACCTTGTTTGTTTCAAATAATAACACCTGTAATGATGACATCATAACCTTGTTTGGTTTGAATAATAACACCTGTAATGATGACATCATAACCTTGTTTGTTTCAAATAATATCACCTGTAATGATGACATCATAACCTTGTTCGTTTCAAATAATAACACCTGTAATGATGACATCGTAACCTTGTTTGGTTTGAGTAATATCCCCTGTAATGATGACATCATAACCTTGTTTGGTTTGAATAATAACACCTGTAATGATGACATCATAACCTTGTTTGTTTCAAATAATATCACCTGTAATGATGACATCATAACCTTGTTCGTTTCAAAGAATAACACCTGTAATGATGACATCGTAACCTTGTTTGGTTTGAGTAATATCCCCTGTAATGATGACATCATAACCTTGTTTGGTTTGAATAATAACACCTGTAATGATGACATCATAACCTTGTTTGTTTCAAATAATATCACCTGTAATGATGACATCATAACCTTGTTTGGTTTGAATAATAACACCTGTAATGATGACATCATAACCTTGTTTGTTTCAAATAATATCACCTGTAATGATGACATCATAACCTTGTTCATTTCAAATAATAACACCTGTAATGATGACATCGTAACCTTGTTTGGTTTGAATAATATCCCCTGTAATGATGACATCATAACCTTCTTTGGTTTGAATAATAACACCTGTAATGATGACATCATAACCTTGTTTGTTTCAAATAATATCACCTGTAATGATGACATTTTAACCTTCTTTGGTTTGAATAATAACATCTGTAATGATGACATCATAACCTTGTTTGTTTCAAATAATATCACCTGTAATGATGACATCATAACCTTGTTTGGTTTGAATAATAACACCTGTAATGATGACATCATAACCTTGTTTGGTTTGAATAATAACACCTGTAATGATGACATCATAACCTTGTTTGGTTTGAATAATAACACCTGTAATGATGACATCATAACCTTGTTTGTTTTAAATAATATCCCCTGTAATGTTGACATCATAACCTTGTTTGTTTCAAATAATAACACCTGTAATGATGACATCATAACCTTGTTTGTTTCAAATAATATCACCTGTAATGATGACATCATAACCTTGTTTGGTTTGAATAATAACACCTGTAATGATGACACCATAACCTTGTTTGGTTTGAATAATAACACCTGTAATGATGACATCATAACCTTGTTTGGTTTGAATAATAACACCTGTATTGATGACATCATAACCTTGTTTGGTTTGAATAATAACACCTGTAATGATGACATCATAACCTTGTTTGGTTTAAATAATAACACCTGTAATGATAACATCATAACCTTGTTTTGTTTGAATAATAACACCTGTAATGATGAGATCATAACCTGTTTGTTTCAAATAATAACACCTGTAATGATGACATCATAACCTTGTTTGGTTTGAATAATAACACCTGTAATGATGACATCATAACCTTGTTTGTTTCAAATAATATCACCTGTAATGATGACATTATAACCTTGTTCGTTCAAATAATAACACCTGTAATGATGACATCGTAACCTTGTTTGGTTTGAGTATATCCCCTGTAATGATGACATCATAACCTTCTTTGGTTTGAATAATAACACCTGTAATGATGACATCATAACCTTGTTTGTTTCAAATAATATCACCTGTAATGATGACATTTTAACCTTCTTTGGTTTGAATAATAACATCTGTAATGATGACATCATAACCTTGTTTGTTTCAAATAATATCACCTGTAATGATGACATCATAACCTTGTTTGGTTTGAATAATAACACCTGTAATGATGACATCATAACCTTGTTTGGTTTGAATAATAACACCTGTAATGATGACATCATAACCTTGTTTGTTTTAAATAATATCCCCTGTAATGTTGACATCATAACCTTGTTTGTTTCAAATAATATCACCTGTAATGATGACATCATAACCTTGTTTGTTTCAAATAATAACACCTGTAAGGATGACATCATAACCTTGTTTGGTTTGAATAATAACACCTGTAATGATGACATCATTACCTTGTTTGGTTTGAATAATAACACCTGTAATGATGACATCATAACCTTGTTTGTTTCAAATAATATCCCCTGTAATGTTGACATCATAACCTTGTTTGTTTCAAATAATATCACCTGTAATGATGACATCATAACCTTGTTTGGTTTGACTAATAACACCTGTAATGATGACACCATAACCTTGTTTGGTTTGAATAATAACATCTGTAATGATGACATCATAACCTTGTTTGGTTTGAATAATAACACCTGTATTGATGACATCATAACCTTGTTTGGTTTGAATAATAACATCTATAATGATGACATCATAACCTTGTTTGTTTCAAATAATAACACCTGTAATGATGACATCATAACTTTGTTTGTTTCAAATAATAACACCTGTAATGATGACATCATAACCTTGTTTGGTTTGAATAATAACACCTGTAATGATGACATCATAACCTTGTTTTGTTTGAATAATAACATCTGTAATGATGACATCATAACCTTGTTAGGTTTGAATAATAACACCTGTAATGATGACATCATAACCTTGTTTGGTTTGAATAATAACACCTGTAATGATGACATAACCTTGTTTGGTTTGAATAATAACACCTGTATTGATGACATCATAACCTTGTTTGGTTTGAATAATAACACCTGTAATGATGACATCATAACCTTGTTTTGTTTGAATAATAACACCTGTAATGATGACATCATAACCTTGTTTTGTTTGAATAATAACACCTGTAATGATGACATCATAACCTTGTTTTGTTTGAATAATAACACCTGTAATGATGACATCATAACCTTGTTTGGTTTGAATAATAACACCTGTAATGATGACATCATAACCTTGTTTGGTTTGAATAATAACACCTGTATTGATGACATCATAACCTTGTTTGGTTTGAATAATAACACCTGTAATGATGACATCATTACCTGGTTTGGTTTGAATAATAACACCTGTAATGATAACATCATAACCTTGTTTTGTTTGAATAATAACACCTGTAATGATGAGATCATAACCTTGTTTGTTTCAAATAATAACACCTGTAATGATGACATCATAACCTTGTTTGGTTTGAATAATAACACCTGTAATAATGACATCATAACCTTGTTTGTTTCAAATAATATCACCTGTAAGGATGACATCATAACCTTGTTCGTTTCAAATAATAACACCTGTAATGATGACATCGTAACCTTGTTTGGTTTTGAGTAATATCCCCTGTAATGATGACATCATAACCTTGTTTGGTTCGAATAATAACACCTGTAATGATGACATCATAACCTTGTTTGTTTCAAATAATATCACCTGTAATGATGACATCATAACCTTGTTTGGTTTGAATAATAACACCTGTAATGATGACATCATAACCTTGTTTGTTTCAAATAATATCACCTGTAATGATGACATCATAACCTTGTTCATTTCAAATAATAACACCTGTAATGATGACATCGTAACCTTGTTTGGTTTGAATAATATCTCCTGTAATGATGACATCATAACCTTCTTTGGTTTGAATAATAACACCTGTAATGATGACATCATAACCTTGTTTGTTTCAAATAATATCACCTGTAATGATGACATTTTAACCTTCTTTGGTTTGAATAATAACATCTGTAATGATGACATCATAACCTTGTTTGTTTCAAATAATATCACCTGTAATGATGACATCATAACCTTGTTTGGTTTGAATAATAACACCTGTAATGATGACATCATAACCTTGTTTGGTTTGAATAATAACACCTGTAATGATGACATCATAACCTTGTTTGGTTTGAATAATAACACCTGTAATGATGACATCATAACCTTGTTTGTTTTAAATAATATCCCCTGTAATGTTGACATCATAACCTTGTTTGTTTCAAATAATAACACCTGTAATGATGACATCATAACCTTGTTTGGTTTGAATAATAACACCTGTAATAATGACATCATAACCTTGTTTGTTTCAAATAATATCACCTGTAATGATGACATCATAACCTTGTTTGGTTCGAATAATAACATCTGTAATGATGACATCGTAACCTTGTTTGGTTTGAATAATATCCCCTGTAATGATGACATCATAACCTTCTTTGGTTTGAATAATAACACCTGTAATGATGACATCATAACCTTGTTTGTTTCAAATAATATCACCTGTAATGATGACATTTTAACCTTCTTTGGTTGAATAATAACATCTGTAATGATGACATCATAACCTTGTTTGTTTCAAATAATATCACCTGTAATGATAACATCATAACCTTGTTTGGTTTGAATAATAACACCTGTAATGATGACATCATAACCTTGTTTGGTTTGAATAATAACACCTGTAATGATGACATCATAACCTTGTTTGGTTTGAATAATAACACCTGTAATGATGACATCATAACCTTGTTTGTTTTAAATAATATCCCCTGTAATGTTGACATCATAACCTTGTTTGTTTCAAATAATATCACCTGTAATGATGAGATCATAACCTTGTTTGTTTCAAATAATAACACCTGTAATGATGACATCATAACCTTGTTTGGTTTGAATAATAACACCTGTAATAATGACATCATAACCTTGTTTGTTTCAAATAATATCACCTGTAATGATGACATCATAACCTTGTTCGTTTCAAATAATAACACCTGTAATGATGACATCGTAACCTTGTTTGGTTTGAGTAATATCCCCTGTAATGATGACATCATAACCTTGTTTGGTTCGAATAATAACACCTGTAATGATGACATCATAACCTTGTTTGTTTCAAATAATATCACCTGTAATGATGACATCATAACCTTGTTTGGGTTTGAATAATAACACCTGTAATGATGACATCATAACCTTGTTTGTTTCAAATAATATCACCTGTAATGATGACATCATAACCTTGTTCATTTCAAATAATAACACCTGTAATGATGACATCGTAACCTTGTTTGGTTTGAATAATATCCCCTGTAATGATGACATCATAACCTTCTTTGGTTTGAATAATAACACCTGTAATGATGACATCATAACCTTGTTTGTTTCAAATAATATCACCTGTAATGATGACATTTAACCTTCTTTGGTTTGAATAATAACATCTGTAATGATGACATCATAACCTTGTTTGTTTCAAATAATATCACCTGTAATGATGACATCATAACCTTGTTTGGTTTGAATAATAACACCTGTAATGATGACATCATAACCTTGTTTGGTTTGAATAATAACACCTGTAATGATGACATCATAACCTTGTTTGGTTTGAATAATAACACCTGTAATGATGACATCATAACCTTGTTTGTTTTAAATAATATCCCCTGTAATGTTGACATCATAACCTTGTTTGTTTCAAATAATAACACCTGTAATGATGACATCATAACCTTGTTTGTTTCAAATAATATCACCTGTAATGATGACATCATAACCTTGTTTGGTTTGAATAATAACACCTGTAATGATGACACCATAACCTTGTTTGGTTTGAATAATAACACCTGTAATGATAACATCATAACCTTGTTTTGTTTGAATAATAACACCTGTAATGATGAGATCATAACCTTGTTTGTTTCAAATAATAACACCTGTAATGATGACATCATAACCTTGTTTGGTTTGAATAATAACACCTGTAATGATGACATCATAACCTTGTTTGTTTCAAATAATATCACCTGTAATGATGACATCATAACCTTGTTCGTTTCAAATAATAACACCTGTAATGATGACATCGTAACCTTGTTTGGTTTGAGTAATATCCCCTGTAATGATGACATCATAACCTTCTTTGGTTTGAATAATAACACCTGTCATGATGACATCATAACCTTGTTTGTTTCAAATAATATCACCTGTAATGATGACATTTTAACCTTCTTTGGTTTGAATAATAACATCTGTAATGATGACATCATAACCTTGTTTGTTTCAAATAATATCACCTGTAATGATGACATCATAACCTTGTTTGGTTTGAATAATAACACCTGTAATGATGACATCATAACCTTGTTTGGTTTGAATAATAACACCTGTAATGATGACATCATAACCTTGTTTGGTTTGAATAATAACACCTGTAATGATGACATCATAACCTTGTTTGTTTTAAATAATATCCTCTGTAATGTTGACATCATAACCTAGTTTGTTTCAAATAATATCACCTGTAATGATGACATCATAACCTTGTTTGTTTCAAATAATAACACCTGTAAGGATGACATCATAACCTTGTTTGGTTTGAATAATAACACCTGTAATGATGACATCATTACCTTGTTTGGTTTGAATAATAACACCTGTAATGATGACATCATAACCTTGTTTGTTTCAAATAATATCCCCTGTAATGCTGACATCATAACCTTGTTTGTTTCAAATAATATCACCTGTAATGATGACATCATAACCTTGTTTGGTTTGACTAATAACACCTGTAATGATGACACCATAACCTTGTTTGGTTTGAATAATAACATCTGTAATGATGACATCATAACCTTGTTTGGTTTGAATAATAACACCTGTATTGATGACATCATAACCTTGTTTGGTTTGAATAATAACATCTATAATGATGACATCATAACCTTGTTTGGTTTGAATAATAACACCTGTAATGATGACATCATAACCTTGTTTGTTTTAAATAATATCCCCTGTAATGTTGACATCATAACCTTGTTTGTTTCAAATAATATCACCTGTAATGATGAGATCATAACCTTGTTTGTTTCAAATAATAACACCTGTAATGATGACATCATAACCTTGTTGGTTTGAATAATAACACCTGTAATAATGACATCATAACCTTGTTTGTTTCAAATAATATCACCTGTAATGATGACAATCATAACCTTGTTCGTTTCAAATAATAACACCTGTAATGATGACATCGTAACCTTGTTTGGTTTGAGTAATATCCCCTGTAATGATGACATCATAACCTTGTTTGGTTCGAATAATAACACCTGTAATGATGACATCATAACCTTGTTTGTTTCAAATAATATCACCTGTAATGATGACATCATAACCTTGTTTGGTTGAATAATAACACCTGTAATGATGACATCATAACCTTGTTTGTTTCAAATAATATCACCTGTATGATGACATCATAACCTTGTTTATTTCAAATAATAACACCTGTAATGATGACATCGTAACCTTGTTTGGTTTGAATAATATCCCCTGTAAATGATGACATCATAACCTTCTTTGGTTTGAATAATAACACCTGTAATGATGACATCATAACCTTGTTTGTTTCAAATAATATCACCTGTAATGATGACATTTTAACCTTCTTTGGTTTGAATAATAACATCTGTAATGATGACATCGTAACCTTGTTTGGTTTGAATAATATCACCTGTAATGATGACATCATAACCTTGTTTGGTTTGAATAATAACACCTGTAATGATGACATCATAACCTTGTTTGGTTTGAATAATAACACCTGTAATGATGACATCATAACCTTGTTTGGTTTGAATAATAACACCTGTAATGATGACATCATAACCTTGTTTGTTTTAAATAATATCCCCTGTAATGTTGACATCATAACCTTGTTTGTTTCAAATAATAACACCTGTAATGATGACATCATAACCTTGTTTGTTTCAAATAATATCACCTGTAATGATGACATCATAACCTTGTTTGGTTTGAATAATAACACCTGTAATGATGACACCATAACCTTGTTTGGTTTGAATAATAACACCTGTAATGATAACATCATAACCTGGTTTGTTTGAATAATAACACCTGTAATGATGAGATCATAACCTTGTTTGTTTCAAATAATAACACCTGTAATGATGACATCATAACCTTGTTTGGTTTGAATAATAACACCTGTAATGATGACATCATAACCTTGTTTGTTTCAAATAATATCACCTGTAATGATGACATCATAACCTTGTTCGTTTCAAATAATAACACCTGTAATGATGACATCGTAACCTTGTTTGGTTTGAGTAATATCCCCTGTAATGATGACATCATAACCTTCTTTGGTTTGAATAATAACACCTGTCATGATGACATCATAACCTTGTTTGTTTCAAATAATATCACCTGTAATGATGACATTTTAACCTTCTTTGGTTTGAATAATAACATCTGTAATGATGACATCATAACCTTGTTTGTTTCAAATAATATCACCTGTAATGATGACATCATAACCTTGTTTGGTTTGAATAATAACACCTGTAATGATGACATCATAACCTTGTTTGGTTTGAATAATAACACCTGTAATGATGACATCATAACCTTGTTTGGTTTGAATAATAACACCTGTAATGATGACATCATAACCTTGTTTGTTTTAAATAATATCCTCTGTAATGTTGACATCATAACCTAGTTTGTTTCAAATAATATCACCTGTAATGATGACATCATAACCTTGTTTGTTTCAAATAATAACACCTGTAAGGATGACATCATAACCTTGTTTGGTTTGAATAATAACACCTGTAATGATGACATCATTACCTTGTTTGGTTTGAATAATAACACCTGTAATGATGACATCATAACCTTGTTTGTTTCAAATAATATCCCCTGTAATGCTGACATCATAACCTTGTTTGTTTCAAATAATATCACCTGTAATGATGACATCATAACCTTGTTTGGTTTGAATAATAACACCTGTAATGATGACATCATAACCTTGTTTGTTTCAAATAATATCACCTGTAATGATGACATCATAACCTTGTTCGTTTCAAATAATAACACCTGTAATGATGACATCGTAACCTTGTTTGGTTTGGAGTAATATCCCCGTAATGATGACATCATAACCTTCTTTGGTTGAATAATAACACCTGTCATGATGACATCATAACCTTGTTTGTTTCAAATAATATCACCTGTAATGATGACATTTTAACCTTCTTTGGTTTGAATAATAACATCTGTAATGATGACATCATAACCTTGTTTGTTTCAAATAATATCACCTGTAATGATGACATCATAACCTTGTTTGGTTTGAATAATAACACCTGTAATGATGACATCATAACCTTGTTTGGTTTGAATAATAACACCTGTAATGATGACATCATAACCTTGTTTGGTTGAATAATAACACCTGTAATGATGACATCATAACCTTGTTTGTTTTAAATAATATCCTCTGTAATGTTGACATCATAACCTAGTTTGTTTCAAATAATATCACCTGTAATGATGACATCATAAACCTTGTTTGTTTCAAATAATAACACCTGTAAGGATGACAATCATAACCTTGTTTGGTTTGAATAATAACACCTGTAATGATGACATCATTACCTTGTTTGGTTTGAATAATAACACCTGTAATGAATGACATCATAACTTGTTTTGTTTCAAATAATATCCCCTGTAATGCTGACATCATAACCTTGTTTGTTTCAAATATATCACCTGTAATAGACATCATAACCTTGTTTGGTTTGAATAATAACACCTGTAATGATGACATCATAACCTTGTTTGTTTCAAATAATATCACCTGTAAATGATGACATCATAACCTTGTTCGTTTCAAATAATAACACCTGTAATGATGACATCGTAACCTTGGTTGGTTTGAGTAATATCCCCTGTAATGATGACATCATAACCTTCTTGGTTTGAATAATAACACCTGTCATGATGACATCATAACCTTGTTTGTTTCAAATAATATCACCTGTAATGATGACATTTTAAACCTTCTTTGGTTTGAATAATAACATCTGTAATGATGACATCATAACCTTGTTTGTTTCAAATAATATCACCTGTAATGATGACATCATAACCTTGTTTGGTTTGAATAATAACACCTGTAATGATGACATCATAACCTTGTTTGGTTTTGAATAATACACCTGTAATGGATGACATCATAACCTTGTTTGGTTTGAATAATAACACCTGTAATGATGACATCATAACCTTGTTTGTTTTAAATAATATCCTCTGTAATGTTGACATCATAACCTAGTTTGTTTTCAAATAATATCACCTGTAATGATGACATCATAACCTTGTTTGTTTCAAATAATAACACCTGTAAGGAATGACATCATAACCTTGTTTGGTTGAATAATAACACCTGTAATGATGACATCATTACCTTGTTTGGTTTGAATAATAACACCTGTAATGATGACATCATAACCTTGTTTGTTTCAAATAATATGCCCTGTAATGCTGACATCATAACCTTGTTTGTTTCAAATAATATCACCTGTAATGATGACATCATAACCTTGTTGGTTTGACTAATAACACCTGTAATGATGACACCATAACCTTGTTTGGTTTGAATAATAACATCTGTAATGATGACATCATAACCTTGTTTGGTTTGAATAATAACACCTGTATTGATGACATCATAACCTTGTTTGGTTGAATAATAACATCTATAATGATGACATCATAACCTTGTTGTTTCAAATAATAACACCTGTATGATGACATCATAACCTTGTTTGTTTCAATAATAACACCTGTAATGATGACATCATAACCTTGTTTGGTTTGAATAATAACCACCTGTAATGATGACATCATAACCTTGTTTGGTTTGAATAATAACACCTGTAATGATGACATCATAACCTTGTTTGGTTTGAATAATAACACCTGTATTGATGACATCATAACCTTGTTTGGTTTTAATAATAACATCTATAATGATGACATCATAACCTTGGTTTGTTTCAATAATAACACCTGTAATGATGACATCATAACCTTGTTTGTTTCAAACAATAACATCTGTTATGATGACATCATAACCTTGTTTGTTTCAAATAATAACACCTGTAATGATGACATCATAACCTTGTTTGTTTCAAATAATAACACCTGTAATGATGACATCATAACCTTGTTTGGTTTGAATAATAACACCTGTAATGATGACATCATAACCTTGTTTGGTTTGAATAATAACACCTGTAATGATGACATCATAACCTTGTTTGTTTCAAATAATATCACCTGTAATGATGACATCATAACCTTGTTTCGTTTCAAATAATAACACCTGTAATGATGACATCGTAACCTTGTTTGGTTTGAGTAATATCCCCTGTAATGATGACATCATAACCTTCTTTGGTTTGAATAAAACCCTGTAATGATGACATCATAACCTTGTTGTTTCAAATAATATCACCTGTAATGATGACATTTTAAACCTTCTTTGGTTTGAATAATAACATCTGTGAATGATGACATCATAACCTTGTTTGTTTCAAATAATATCACCTGTATGATGACATCATAACCTGGTTTGGTTTGAATAATAACACCTGTAATGATGACATCATAACCTTGTTTGGTTTGAATAATAACACCTGTAATGATGACATCATAACCTTGTTTGTTTCAAATAATATCACCTGTAATGATGACATTTTTACCTTCTTTGTTTGAATAATACATCTGTAATGATGACATCATAACCTTGTTTGTTCAAATAATAACACCTGTAATGATGACATCATAACCTTGTTTGGTTTGAATAATAACACCTGTAATGATGACATCATAACCTTGTTTGTTTGAATAATAACACCCTGTAATGATGACATCATAACCTTGTTTGTTTGAATAATAACACCTGTAATGATGACATCATAACTTGTTTTGTTTTAAAATATATCCTCTGTAATGATGACATCATAACCTTGTTTGTTTCAAATAATAACACCTGTAATGATGACATCATAACCTTGTTGTTTCAAATAATAACACCTGTAATGATGACATCATAACCTTGTTTGGTTTGAATAATAACACCTGTAATGATGACATCATACCTTGTTTGGTTTGAATAATAACACCTGTAATGATGACATCATAACCTTGTTTGTTTGAATAATAACACCTGTAATGATGACATCATGACCTGTTTTTGTTTGAATAATAACACCTGTAATGATGACATCATAACCTTGTTTGGTTTGAATAATAACATCTGTAATGATGACATCATAACCTTGTTTGGTTTGAATAATACACCTGTAATGATGACATCATAACTTGTTTGGTTTCAAATAATAACATCTATAATGATGACATCATAACCTTGTTTGTTTCAAATAATAACACCTGTAATGATGACATCATAACCTTGTTTGGTTTGAATAATAACACCTGTAATGATGACATCATAACCTTGTTTGGTTTAAATAATAACACCTGTAATGATGACATCATAACCTTGTTTGGTTTGAATAATAACACCTGTATTGATGACATCATAACCTTGTTTGGTTTTAATAATAACATCTATAATGATGACATCATAACCTTGTTTGTTTCAAATAATAACACCTGTAATGATGACATCATAACCTTGTTTGTTTCAAACAATAACATCTGTTATGATGACATCATAACCTTGTTTGTTTCAAATAATAACACCTGTAATGATGACATCATAACCTTGTTTGGTTTGAATAATAACATCTGTTATGATGACATCATGACCTTGTTTGGTTTGAATAATATCTCCTGTGATGATGACATCATAACCTTGTTTGGTTTGAATAATAACATCTATAATGATGACATCATAACCTTGTTTGTTTCAAATAATAACACCTGTAATGATGACATCATATAGTCTTGTTTGTTTCAAATAGTAACACCTGTAATGATGACATCATAACCTTGTTTGTTTCAAATAATAATATCTGTAATGATGACACATAACCTGTTTGGTTTGAATAATAACACCTGTAATGATGACATCATAACCTTGTTTGATTTGAATAATAACACCTGTATTGATGACATCATAACCTTGTTTGGTTTGAATAATAACATCTGTAATGATGACATCATAACCTTGTTTGTTTCAAATAATATCACCTGTAATGATGACATCATAACCTTGTTTGGTTTGAATAATAACACCTGTAATGATGACATCATAACCTTGTTTTGTTTCAAATAATATCACCTGTAATGATGACATTTTAACCTTCTTTGGTTTGAATAATAACATCTGTAATGATGACATCATAACCTTGTGTTGTTTCAATAATATCACCTGTAATGATGACATCAGAACCTTGTTTGGTTTGAATAATAACACCTGTAATGATGACAATCATAACCTTGTTTGGTTTGAATAATAACACCTGTAATGAAAAACATCATAACCTTGTTTTGTTTGAAGAATAACACCTGTAATGATGACATCATAACCTTGTTTGTTTTAAAATAATATCCCTCTGTAATGTTGACATCATAACCTTGTTTGGTTTCAAATAATGATCACCTGTAATGATGACATCATAAACCTTGTTGTGTTCAAATAATAACACCTGTAAGGATGACATCATTACCTTGTTTGGTTTGAATAATAACACCTGTAATGATGACATCATAACCTTGTTTGTTTCAAATAATATCACCTGTAATGATGACATCATGACCTTGTTTTGGTTGAATAAATACTCCTGTGATGATGACATCATAACCTTGTTTGGTTTGAATAATAACATCTATAATGATGACATCATAACCTTGTTTGGTTTGAATAATAACACCTGTAATGATGACATCATATAGTCTTGTTTGTTTCAAATAGTAACATCTATAATGATGACATCATAACCTTGTTTGTTTCAAATAATAACACCTGTAATGATGACATCATAACCTTGTTTGTTTCAAATAATAACACCTGTAATGATGACATCATAACCGTTGTTTGGTTTGAAATAATAACACCTGTAATGATGAACATCATAACATTGTTTGTTTGAAATAATAACACCTGTAATGATGACATCATAACCTTGTTTGGTTTGAATAATAACACCTGTATTGATGACATCATAACCTTGTTTGGTTTTAATAATAACATCTATAATGATGACATCATAACCTTGTTTGTTTCAAATAATAACACCTGTAATGATGACATCATAACCTTGTTTGTTTCAAACAATAACATCTGTTATGATGACATCATAACCTTGTTTGTTTCAAATAATAACACCTGTAATGATGACATCATAACCTTGTTTGGTTTGAATAATAACATCTGTTATGATGACATCATGACCTTGTTTGGTTTGAATAATATCTCCTGTGATGATGACATCATAACCTTGTTTGGTTTGAATAATAACATCTATAATGATGACATCATAACCTTGTTTGTTTCAAATAATAACACCTGTAATGATGACATCATATAGTCTTGTTTGTTTCAAATAGTAACACCTGTAATGATGACATCATAACCTTGTTTGTTTCAAATAATAATATCTGTAATGATGACACCATAACCTTGTTTGGTTTGAATAATAACACCTGTAATGATGACATCATAACCTTGTTTGATTTGAATAATAACACCTGTATTGAT
This sequence comes from Oryzias woworae, assembly GCA_016861445.1. Lineage (NCBI taxonomy): Eukaryota > Metazoa > Chordata > Actinopteri > Beloniformes > Adrianichthyidae > Oryzias > Oryzias woworae. The sequence goes on from BOLG01001316.1 coordinate 173,223, forward strand.
GACATCATAACCTTGTTTGTTTGAATATAACACCTGTAATGAATGACATCATAACCTTGTTTGTTTCAAATAATATAACCTGTAATGATGACATCATAACCTTGTTTGGTTTGAATAATAACACCTGTCATGATGACATCATAACTTTGTTTGTTTCAAATAATAACACCTGTAATGATGACATCATAACCTTGTTTGTTTCAAATAATAACATCTGTTATGATGACATCATAACCTTGTTTGTTTCAAATAATAACACCTGTAATGATGACATCATAACCGTGTTTGGTTTGAATAATAACATCTGTTATGATAACATCATGACCTTGTTTTGTTTGAATAATATCTCCTGTGATGATGACATCATAACCTTGTTTGGTTTGAATAATAACATCTATAATGATGACATCATAACCTTGTTTGTTTCAAATAATAACACCTGTAATGATGACATCATAACCTTGTTTGTTTCAAATAATAACACCTGTAATGATGACATCATAACCTTGTTTGTTTCAAATAATAATATCTGTAATGATGACATCATAACCTTGTTTTGTTTCAAATAATAACACCTTATGATGACATCATAACCTTTCTTGGTTTGAATAATTATCTCCTGTAATGATGACATCATAACCTTGTTTGGTTTGAATAATATCCCCTGTAATGATGACATCATAACCTTTTTTGGTTTGAACAATAACACCTGTAATGATGACATCATAACCTTGTTTGTTTCAAATAATAACACCTGTAATGATGACATCATAACCTTGTTTGGTTTAAATAATAACATCTGTAATGATGACATCATAACCTTGTTTGTTTCAAATAATATCACCTGTAATGATGACATCATAACCTTGTTTGGTTTGAATAATAACACCTGTAATGATGACATCATAACCTTGTTTGGTTTGAATAATAACACCTGTAATGATGACATCATAACCTTGTTTGTTTCAAATAATAACACCTGTAATGATGACATCATAACCTTGTTTGGTTTGAATAATAACACCTGTAATGATGACATCATAACCTTGTTTGGTTTGAATAATAACACCTGTAATGATGACATCATAACCTTCGTTTGTTTCAAATAATAACATCTGTTATGATGACATCATAACCTTGTTTGTTTCAAATAACACCTGTAATGATGACATCATAACCTTGTTTGGTTTGAATAATAACACCTGTAATGATGACATCATAACCTTGTTTGGTTTGAATAATATCACCTGTAATGATGACATCATAACCTTGTTTGGTTTGAATAATAACATCTATAATGATGACATCATAACCTTGTTTGTTTCAAATAATAACACCTGTAATGATGACATCATAACCTTGTTTGTTTCAAATAATAACACCTGTAATGATGACATCATAACCTTGTTTGTTTCAAATAATAACACCTGTAATGATGACATCATAACCTTGTTTGTTTGAATAATAACACCTGTAATGATGACATCATAACCTTGTTTGTTTTGAATAATAACACCTGTAATGATGACATCATAACCTTGTTTGTTTGAATAATAACACCTGTAATGATGACATCATAACCTTGTTTGTTTCAAATAATAACACCTGTAATGATGACATCATAACCTTGTTTGGTTTGAATAATAACACCTGTAATGATGACATCATAACCTTGTTTGGTTTCAAATAATAACACCTAATGATGACATCATAACCTTGTTTGTTTTGAAATAATAACACCTGTAATGATGACATCATAACCTTGTTTGTTTCAAATAATAAACCTGTAATGATGACATCATAACCTTGTTTGGTTTGAATAATAACACCTGTAATGATGACATCATAACCTTGTTTGGTTTGAATAATAACACCTGTAATGATGACATCATAACCTTGTTTGGTTTGAATAATAACACCTGTAATGATGACATCATAACCTTGTTTGTTTTAAATAATAACACCTGTAATGATGACATCATAACCTTGTTTGTTTCAAATAATAACACCTGTAATGATGACATCATAACCTTGTTTGGTTCAATAATAACACCTGTAATGATGACATCATAACCTTGTTTGTTTGAATAATAACACCTGTAATGATGACATCATAACCTTGTTTGGTTTGAATAATAACACCTGTAATGATGACATCATAACCTTGTTTGTTTTCAATAATAACACCTGTAATGATGACATCATAACCTTGTTTGTTTCAAATAATAACACCTGTAATGATGACATCATAACCTTGTTTGTTTCAAATAATAACACCTGTAATGATGACATCATAACCTTGTTTGGTTTGAATAATAACACCTGTAATGATGACATCATAACCTTGTTTGGTTTGAATAATAACACCTGTAATGATGACATCATAACCTTGTTTGGTTTGAATAATAACACCTGTAATGATGACATCATAACCTTGTTTGGTTTGAATAATAACACCTGTAATGATGACATCATAACCTTGTTTGTTTCAAATAATAACACCTGTAATGATGACATCATAACCTTGTTTGTTTCAAATAATAACACCTGTAATGATGACATCATAACCTTGTTTGGTTTGAATAATAACACCTGTAATGATGACATCATAACCTTGTTTGGTTTGAATAATAACACCTGTAATGATGACATCATAACCTTGTTTGGTTTGAATAATACCTGTATTGATGACATCATAACCTTGTTTGGTTTGAATAATAACACCTGTAATGATGACATCATAACCTTGTTTGTTTCAAATAATAACACCTGTAATGATGACATCATAACCTTGTTTGTTTCAAATAATAACACCTGTAATGATGACATCATAACCTTGTTTGTTTGAAATAATAACACCTGTAATGATGACATCATAACCTTGTTTGGTTTGAATAATAACACCTGTAATGATGACATCATAACCTTGTTTGTTTTGAATAATATCACCTGTAATGATGACATCATAACCTTGTTTGTTTCAATATAACACCTGTAATGATGACATCATAACCTTGTTTGTTTCAAATAATAACACCTGTAATGATGACATCATAACCTTGTTTGTTTGAAATAATAACACCTGTAATGATGACATCATAACCTTGTTTGTTTGAATAATATCACCTGTAATGATGACATCATAACCTTGTTTGTTTCAATAATAACACCTGTAATGATGACATCATAACCTTGTTTGTTTGAATAATAACACCTGTAATGATGACATCATAACCTTGTTTGGTTTGAATAATAACACCTGTAATGATGACATCATAACCTTGTTTGTTTCAAATAATAACACCTGTAATGATGACATCATAACCTTGTTTGTTTGAATAATAACACCTGTAATGATGACATCATAACCTTGTTTGGTTTGAATAATAACACCTGTAATGATGACATCATAACCTTGTTTGTTTCAAATAATATCACCTGTAATGATGACATCATAACCTTGTTTGGTTTGAATAATATCCCCTGTAATGATGACATCATAACCTTTTTTGGTTTGAACAATAACACCTGTAATGATGACATCATAACCTTGTTTGGTTTGAATAATAACACCTGTAATGATGACATCATAACCTTGTTTGGTTTGAATAATAACACCTGTAATGATGACATCATAACCTTGTTTGGTTTGAATAATAACACCTGTATTGATGACATCATAACCTTGTTTGGTTTGAATAATAACATCTATAATGATGACATCATAACCTTGTTTGTTTCAAATAATAACACCTGTAATGATGACATCATAACCTTGTTTGTTTCAAATAATAACACCTGTAATGATGACATCATAACCTTGTTTGTTTGAATAATAACACCTGTAATGATGACATCATAACCTTGTTTGGTTTGAATAATAACACCTGTAATGATGACATCATAACCTTGTTTGGTTTGAATAATAACACCTGTATGATGACATCATAACCTTGTTTGTTTTTAATAATAACACCTGTAATGATGACATCATAACCTTGTTTGTTTCAAATAATAACACCTGTAATGATGACATCATAACCTTGTTTGTTTCAAATAATAACACCTGTATGATGACATCATAACCTTGTTTGTTTCAAATAATAACACCTGTAATGATGACATCATAACCTTGTTTGGTTTGAATAATAACATCTGTTATGATAACATCATGACCTTGTTTGGTTTGAATAATAACTCCTGTAATGATGACATCATAACCTTGTTTGGTTTGAATAATAACATCTGTAATGATGACATCATAACCTTGTTTGTTTCAAATAATAACACCTGTAATGATGACATCATAACCTTGTTTGTTTCAAATAATAACACCTGTAATGATGACATCATAACCTTGTTTGTTTCAAATAATAATATCTGTAATGATGACATCATAACCTTTGTTTGTTTCAAATAATAACACCTGTAATGATGACATCATAACCTTCTTTGGTTTGAATAATATCTCCTGTGATGATGACATCATAACCTTGTTTGGTTTGAATAATAACATCTATAATGATGACATCATAACCTTGTTTGTTTCAAATAATAACACCTGTAATGATGACATCATAACCTTGTTTGTTTCAAATAATAACACCTGTAATGATGACATCATAACCTTGTTTGGTTTAAATAATAACATCTGTAATGATGACATCATAACCTTGTTTGTTTCAAATAATATCACCTGTAATGATGACATCATAACCTTGTTTGGTTTTCGAATAATAATCCCCTGTAATGATGACATCATAACCTTTTTTGGTTTAACATATAACACCTGTAATGATGACATCATAACCTTGTTTGTTTCAAATAATAACACCTGTAATGATGACATCATAACCTTCTTTGGTTTGAATAATAACACCTGTAATGATGACATCATAACCTTGATTGGTTTGAATAATAACACCTGTAATGATGACATCATAACCTTCTTTTGTTTCAAATAATAACACCTGTAATGATGACATCATAACCTTCTTTGGTTTGAATAATAACATCTGTTATGATGACATCATAACCTTGTTTGTTTCAAATAATAACACTTGTAATGATGACATCATAACCTTGTTTGGTTTGAATAATAACATCTGTTATGATGACATCATAACCTTGTTTGTTTCAAATAATATCACCTGTAATGATGACATCATAACCTTGTTTGGTTTGAATAATATCATCTGTAATGATGACATCATAACCTTGTTTGGTTTGAATAATAACATCTGTTATGATGACATCATAACCTTGTTTGTTTCAAATAATAACACCTGTAATGATGACATCATTTTCATATCATTCATATAACCCCTCCCCCAGTTTCCTTATCATGTGACATTTTCGACATACTACGCATCACCATCTTTGATGATTGGAAGACTCTTCATGGTGGATCATTCAAACTTCTGTCTCCAATCTCTGGAGAGGAGCACAGAGGAGGCCTTCCCTGTGTCTTTGTGGCAGAAAATGATCTGATGTCTCCTTCTCCCACAGAGGTGCGTCTTTCACTACAACCTTTCTTCATCCTGTCTGGTTGGGAAGAATGTCTTTTAAGATGCTCATTGATCAGTGGCGTCAGTGACAAAAAAGGCACACAGATTGTTTTCTTACATGAGGTTCCAGTTAAAACAACATTGTTTCACAACACTTTCTTATAAAGTCTGGCTGTCTGCAAGCAGTAAATGGGCAAAAATGACAACATTTTACTAAACCAAAAATTTGTTTACAAAATTAGACTTGGAAGGTGAGATTGGGGAAGGAGACCCTTCTGAGCCGAAGCTTACCAACAGAGCTCTGGGCTTGCACACGTGGAGAAGATTTGCAAAAAACAAAGATTCAAAGGAAAACACCCCACTGTGTGGCATGAACACGTGTGAAGGAACAGGGTCCACACCAGAACACACACACCCTAAATGAATGTCCAGCTATATTGAATTTAAAAAATGGGATCAACAACTTCAGCCACAGCCTAGTAGAAGTGGAAAATTAAACTGTTTCCCTTACAAACATTACAAAACATTACATATAACACACACACACACACACACACCACATGTTTTTTTATTTACATCTATGAACACTTCTTTTCTTTGTTTTTTGGGGTTTTGTTTTTTTAATTTTGTTATATGTACATAAATACATACATACACAAAAACCTACACAAACACACACATACATTTACATAGAAAAACATAGATACATACATAGATACACACATACATTTATTTGACTGTTTTTGTTATAAGTACATTAGTACACACACGAACACTTGTTTTTTTTTTATTTATATAATATAAATTTCATTTTTATGTGGTTTTTTTCTATAGTTTTTTTTCTCTTTTTTTCCATCAGAACTGCCTAAATCAGTATTCTGGAAGGTCCTGGACTCGCCGGGTACCAGGAACCCTCCTTGGTGCGGCGCCCTGATGGTTTGCCAGTGCAGCTCTGTATTGGTGGAACCTGCTGGTTCTTTCTCTGATGTTGGGCGGTTCCTCCAACACAGGCTGACTTGTTTTGGGAGCAGGAACACATTCTGCAGCAGCTGTTGTTGGTTGAGCATTTAGAGGGCATCTCAAAGCAGCGTAACTTGGTTCTGGTTCTGAGACTTTGTCCATCCCTGCTAAATGCTCTGCTGTCTGTCTGGAGTCCTGACGTTGCTGAGAAAGCTCCAGAGTGGTCTTTACTTCTTGCTCAGACTGGATCCATTCGATTTCTTTTTTGATGTTCTCTTCCAGAACTTCTGGAGGAACTCCAAAGTGTCCCCTCATAAGTCCCTTTCTTTTTTTTTTTTTTTTTTTTTTTTAAACTTGTCCTGCCCAACAGCTGAGCAAACAGATATGAGCTGAGAGCCTCTTGTGTTTGACAGATTTCACTCTTACAATCGGGGGTTATAAATCATAGCAAACACAAAATGTATGTTGGTATAAGCCCCTTTTGTAATCTAAACGATACTTTATTAATATTGATTTATTTTATGTATTTTTTTGGTGTTCTTTTTGTTGGACCGGACGGAAAAGTAAAGGGGGGAAAGGAGAGAGTTGTGGGGGAGGGGGGGTGATAGATAATGGATTATAGAAGTCAGAGAAGGACTACTGGAAAGGGAAGGTAGAGTTGTTAATCTACTGGCAACAAAATGCTGGATCGTATACCCATTGCAATAGTGAGTGTTGGTCTACAATGGGCAGGGCCTGTCCACACACTCAGCTGTTACATACCTGCTGGCTCCAAGAGTGTTCACAAACTTGTCCACATCCAGTTCGCACGCACACTTGTGCATTCCAACCAACACATGTAAAGTATTACATTCTATCACGCACACTATTTAAGGGTGCAAAGGTGAGCCGACGCCTGTGCTCAGGTGAATGTTATGTTAAGATGAAGTGGATGATGGAATGCACAAAAAAGAAGGGAGAACCTCCAGCCATCCCCACACCAAGACCCCCGCCGAGGCGGCAGCGCCGACCAGGGCCCACACCCGCACCCATATGGTGGGGTCAACGGAGGAGATCCACCCGCCCGGCAGCCCAGCCAAGCACCCAGACCAGGGCCCGCAGGACAGCCACACGGGCCCCCAACACCCGAGCGCAGTGAGATACGGAAGCGCAGAGCGCAAGGCCCAGCCCAGCCAGGAGAGCAGCCCTCCCACCGCACCAGGTGGCCCAGCGATAAGTCCCTTTCTTTGTAATGCTCCACTCTTACGGTTTGGAGCTTGGAGATGAGGGCTTGTTTTTTGGTGAAGAGAGTTTTGCGATCAGCTTTGGTTGCAGCAACTTTGCCATTTAATTGAGCCAAATGTTTGAGTTTTTCCTGAAATTCTTTGATTTCTTCAGTCATGTCTTGGTTTTGCTTTTCTAATCTTTGAATTTCAGATTTGGCTTGCTGACTGGTTGATGCTTCCTCCACACGATGTGGATCTTCCTCACAGGTTCTCTCCAGATCCATCAGCTCTCTTTCCAGAATGGCTTTTTGTCTCTGCAGAGACTGGAACAAATCCAACTCTTGTTGGTACTTTTGTTCCAGAACATCTGCAGAAACACCAAAGCTTTCAGGAGTCAGGAGGTAGATTTTGTTTTGTGCTGCTGTTTCTTGCAATGGTCTTCCAGGAGGTTTTGGTCCTGGAGTTTCTTGTTGACGCATCGCGAGTCTTTTTCCAGCCGCTTGGTCCGTTCTGTAGCGGATTTCTTTGCCTGGGAGAGTCCAGCGTAGGTTCCTCTGAGGTGTTTTTTGCTTTCCAGCTCAGCGACGAGGGTTTGCAGCTGGCTGGTCAGTGAGGTAATGTCCTGGACTTGATCTTCAAGGTTGGAGAGATTCTGTTTGAGGGTGCCGTCTCTCAGACGGCAACAGAACATTTTAAATGACGTTTTTCTGCAAATCAATGAAAAACTTTAAAATGTTCGTGTTGACAGTAGAGTGTGTAGATGCAGTCTTCTGTAGCGTGTAGAGAAGGCTGCGTGCTCCTCACCACCAGTCGAAGGTACTTGATGGGATGCAAGGCTTCTAGCTGGGATACAGAAGGTTTCATTGTTTCATTTCATTGACCTGGAAGTTGCAGTACTCTCAAGACACTCTGACAAGAGGAAGACCAATTCATTTCTCACCATGCTAGAGCAGCATCAAAGTTATGAGAGTCTAAGCTACAACACCCCCCCACCACCACCACCACCACCACAACCACCACCAAGTCATGTAAACAATCCTACTTCTGGTCAAGCAAAGAAAATTGCAAGAATGGATAGCAAGTGTTTCAATGTACCAGTAGAGATGAAAGACCATCCTATTTAATCGAAGAGCAGACCTTCTTACAACTAATGGAGAAGGAAGTATTCCATGACAAAACTAATAGCTGAGTGGCTCCTTTGCCCTTCCGTTTTCCAAGGCCAAGACTCCCATACAATAGACAGCAAGCTTACCAATGTCTCTGGTCTGTTGATCATCTGCTAAGGAAATGATCAGAAATCGGGAAGCATTTTGTGGAATTCATGCAAAAGATATTTGCCAAAGAGCATGCTTAGTTAAAACCACCTCTGGAGAATCAAGAGGAATGTTGGTACCTCCCCTTTTTTGGCATCTATCACCCATGCAAATCAGACCAGATAAGAGTGGTTTTTGATTTGAGTGCACGACACCAAGGAGTGTCCTTGAATTACATTCTTCTCACTGACCCTAACCTCAACAGTTTTCTTGCTGTTCATATGCAATTTTGCAAGAACAAAGTGGCTGTTACTGCTGACATCAAACAGATGTTTCATTGTTTCCTTGTCTGTGAGGATTCTTAAAGTTCTTGTGGCACCAAAATATTAACATAGAGAAACCCATTGTGGAGTACCACATGATGGTCCATGTCTTTGGAAATAGCCCATATCCAGCTGAAGCAATATACGGTCTCAGGAGAGCATCTCAGGGCCAAAGCGATGACGTCAGTACTCTGCAGTCTGTGGGGCACCACTTCTATGTCGAAAATGGTCTGATCCTTTCCCAACTGAAAAAGAAGCCATCATCTTTCTCAGAGCAGCTCGAGACCCTCTCGCTGCTTCTAACTTAACGTTACACAAGATTACCTCCAACACTGTTGATGTGACAAACACATTTCCAAAAGAAGATTTGGCATCTGGCCTGAAAGACCTCGAGCTTGGAAATGACTTCAAACCCATGCAACGGAGTCTTGGGATAATCTAGGACATCACCATGTGTTCAGCTTTCAAGTGTTAGCAGAGGAAATATTCTTACTCTCGGAAGTGGGTGTTATCCACAGTGAACAGTTTGTATGACCCACTTGGGTTCGCTGCTCGAGTTTTCATCCGTGGTAGAACCTAACTGAGAACCTTACCAAGGAGCAAAGCAATTGGTATGACCCACTCCCTAAAGTAAATCAAGATAAATGGTGGGAGTGGACAACTTCTCTTGAAAATAACTGGAGAATGTTAGTATCCTTCCCATTACATGCACACATCTCTCAGTACTTCAGCACATTGCAAGCTCTGCATTTTCTCAAAAAACCTCCACTATGGCAATTGCAACAGTGGCCAACATTAAAGTGATCAATGTCCAGAGTAAGAGGGATCAACCAGAAAATCCCTATTCCAAGACTTGAACTCTGTGCAGCAGTGTTGGCAGTGGAAATTGCTGAGTTGCTGGCAGAGTGTATGGAGACTCAGTTCAGTACTTGACAGTTTGAGTCCTGCTCATCTTGGAAGTCAGTTGTGAGAACTATTGACTGATATACATAATCAGCTCAAGTGTAACAACGGGTGGCATATGTGTAAAAATTTAAGCCCTGAAAGTTCATTATCATGCTCAATACACAATACAAGGCATTCCCTGAAGCCTTTCTTCAGTTTGGTACAGGAAAAGAGTAACCAAAACAGAGTTGGTTACGAAAGTTGTATCCATGTTTGGACAAGGCTGGTTGTCCACATGTAGGAGGTTGTCTCAGACAGGCCGACATTGAAAGTGACAATAAGAATCCACTCATTGTCCCTCAAAAACATCATGTAACAATTCTATTAATAGGACATCACCAACAAGTTCCACATCAACAACATCATTTCACAGAAGGTGCTGTTAGACCAGCTGGGTTTTGGATCAGTGGAAGGAAGCAATCCATCAGTTCTGTCATCCATAATTGTGTCATTTGGCAAAAATTTTGATAAAAACGCAAGAAATGGGGAACCTTCCAAAGGATCATCTCAGCACTCATCCTCCTTCCTCTGATGTAGGTTTTGATATATTAGGGCCTTGGAGCGTTACTACAAGACGTATTTGTGGAGGTCACTGTAGCAGTAAACGATGGGCTGTCCTTTTCAGCTGTAAAAGTGCCAGAGCCATTCATATTGAGCTAGTGGAGTCCATAGAAGCGTCAAGTTTTATCAATGCGCTGAGATGATTCATTTCCATTCGGGATCGGTGAAGCAGTTCGTGGGAGCAAATAAAGACCTTGGCGTCAGTTAAATGCACTGCAATAGTGCAAGAATTCAGTGCTTCTTGTACATGGATGTACCTCGGTTTTCAATCCTCCTCGCACCTCGCACATGGGGGGCAGCTGAGAACGCCTCATTGGAGTGACAAGATGCATACTTGACTCCATGTTGATTAACATGGGTGTGAGCAGATTATAAAAGCAGAGCTGCTTCGGGCCTGAGACACTGGACTCTGAAGAGAAACTGCTAAGTATGCTTTAAGGTTTCCTGTCCCATTCAGGTAATGTGGGCACATCTTCACGGTTTCTGGTTGCTCTGTGTGTGCTAATCAGGCTGCTCCATTCAGTTGATTGCCAGGAATCCTTGTTTATGGATTTGCAGCACAAGCTGCTGCTATGAGGTGACTACTGAAGGCCCTGTGGCTCTCAGGATGCACACTTGATATGTGTTTGTCCCTCTTCACCCTGTTTCTCTTTAAGGTTAAATGTGTTAGTGAGGAAGGAAATAGGTAGGTCAGCACCTGAGCCTAATGGTATCCCTTACAGGCTTTATAAAAGCACCCCCAGAGTTCTAAAGTATGTCTGGAGGCTGATGAAGGTGGTCTGGCTGAAGAGGGAGATTCCAAAAGCATGGAGAAGAGCAGGGGAATCCTGATTCCCAAAGAAAAAGACTTGTCAACTGTCAGCCAGTTTTGCCAGATCATCTTCCTAAATGCAGAGGGGAAGATTTTCTTTAGCATCCAGGCCCAAAGGCTATTGTCATTCATGCAACTTTGTTGATTGCTGTACAGAAAGCTGGAGTACAGGGTTTTATAGGATGCCTCGAGTACACCAACATGATGTGGCACTAGATACAAACTGCCAAATAAAGAACACAGAGACCTACGCGTGGTGTTCTTAGACCTTGCTAACGTGTTTGGCTCAGTCCCTTACAACATCCTGTGGACAGTCTTTAACTATTTCAGTGTGCCATATAAGATCACAGAGTTGGTAAGAGACTATTTTTAGGATCTCCAGTTCTGTGTAGCATATGAGAATACCACGACTGCTTGGCAGCATCTGGAAATCGGCATCATGGCAGGCTGTACAATCTCCCCTCTGGCTTTCGTTATGGCAATGGAGCTGGTTATACGGGCATCCCGGTGGGTACTAGGAGGTGAAAAGGCCAAAAGTGGCCTGTATTTTCCACCAATAAAAGCATAAATGGATGACATAGCCATTATTACAACAGCAAAACTATGCACTATACGATTGCGTAAGAAACTGCCGAAAAACATACAGTGTGCAAAAATTGAGTTCAAGCCAGGCAAGTCACGAAGCACCTCTTTTGTAAAAGGCTAGTTAGTAGGTGAGTACTTTTATATCAGGGATGAACCGATTCCAAAAACCTGGAGAAACCCATGCATTGGGAGATGGTATAATGCAGTTGAAAGACACCCAACAAGTTGTGCAGTGAATGGCCAATTGCCTTTAAAAAATCAACAACATCACTGCCAAGAAAACAGACACTCTGGTTTTACCAGTTTGGGCTGCGACCCAGACTCACTTGGCCTTTATTCATGTATGAGGTCTCACTTAGTCACATTAATCATCTGGAAAGGCTTGTGAACTCTTACGTGAGGAAGTGGCTTGGAGTGCCCAACTGTTTCAGCAGCATTGGTCTCTACAGGGATGGAGCCCTGTCACTACCAGTCTAGAGACTAGTCTGGTTGAAGAGTTCAAGTGTGCCAAGGTGAGGCTCGACATGTCCCTTGCTGACTTACGAGACCCAGTGGTGAGAGGTGCCGCTCCAGTCCTAGCAACAGGAAAGAAGTGGACCCAAGCTACAGCTGTTCTGCAGCCCAAATCTGCTCTGCTTCACCATGACAAATTGGGTCATGTCCAACAGGGCAGGGGAGGTTTCGGATTTGAGTCTGTAGCACCTCTCTGGCAAAAGGATTCTGCAACCGAACGTAAAAACATGGTGGTGGAGGAAGTAAACAACTAGGAGGAAGCAGGCAGATGCACCAAAACCATCACACAGCTGTAGAGAATGACATTTTTTTTTTTAACTGAATTGTATCAAAGTCATTCATAAATTGTATGAAGACGTTTTTAGATTTATCTAACTGTTAACTCAAAATCAAACATTCTGAGAAAACAAGGACAGATTTACTAAAGAGGAGCAGACTGACAGAAATTGAACTTTATTCTCTAATTCTGCTTCCTGGTGATTCATTTATGTAGGAAGTCACAACAACAACATCCTAAAATAAAATAATGATTCTTGTCCAGATGCAGCGATCCCGCGAGACGTGTGAGTGAAGGTGGGGGGCTTTGTCAGCTCAACACCGGCTCTGTCATGTTACAGATTACGAATAAAGTTCCATACAAAGATGATTTGTGCATGTTATTAGATTTCTAAAATACAGTTTTAATTAATTTTATGTATTTATTTATAGTAAGAATGTATTTTCTTGTATTTATCCGCCACGCTTTAAATTCGCCCCATGAAAATATATTCCGACTTTAAATCGGTACGTGATTACATATGGGAGACACAGGGAACAGTGCATTAAGCAGATCATCATGGCATGAGTGTGTAACAATAGCGCTGTCACCAAAGCAACACTTTCTGTTGCTGCTGTAAAGGCTACAGTGAAATCCAGGCTCTGACGTATTTTAAAGTAAGTTAACAGGAGAAATGTTGTATTCAGGACAAAGAAAAATTGTATTTAAAACAGAAAATAATCCTATTCACAACAGAAATGTTAAACATGAAACTAAAAGTTCTATTCATTCATATTCATTTAGGTTTGTTTTTAGAGCCATGTTGAACTGCTATACATTTAACATTCTTCCTCAGTCCAATTTGTATCTGCTATTTTTATAAAAGGATGCTGACATGAGATTTGAAACACAATCAGTAGTCAGTAAATATATCTGTTCATTTTCTTGTAAATCTGACTCTGAAAGAGTCAGTGCCTCATCAGCCATAAACTCGTCTGTGGTGATGGGATTTCATATCCTCTACTTTACCTTGATTCGCTTCTATTTCCAGGTACCATGATTACAAATGTGTTAAAGTGGGTTTTTGTTAAAGAGAAATCATTTTGGATTTTTGAAGTGGGGATGCAGAAGACATTCACATAATCTGCTGGTAAAATGTTGATAAATAAGTACAGTAACGCATAGCACACATGGTCTGTGAATAATAGTACTCTGCAGTTGAAATAACTTGAACATTCAATGGTAGGACTCGACTGGAGACTTGTGGGTCATGACTTTTGACTCGACTTGGAACTTGACTGCTTTTGACTTGGGACTTGACTCCAACTTGAGGACAAAGACTTAAGACTTACTTGTGACTTGCAAAACAATGACTTGGTCCCACCTCTGTTCCCTAGTGCCTTTAGTTCACAACATAACTTGGGCTATTATAACCATGTATTCTTCTTTGTTCCGAGACATAGAAAAACCATCCGGCAAAAAAGCTGTGTTAAAGTTCCCTATGACTAGAACAACCGTCCTTCATCTATATGTTCTATTTCATCTCTGTCATTGTATAAGAAAGTTCATTTAACTCATTTCAAACTTGCCTGTGCTTGCTTTGAAATCCTATTTCTTCAATCGCCCAAATGTTCTTTTTTAAAGCATTCATTGATTTCCTGTGGGTTCCTCTTTCAATTCAGCTTTTTCACAGATGTGTTTACTAGAACTTTCTGAAATGTCATGTTAAATAGGGGTGGATAATGAGAGCCTGTGTGTGTATGTGTGTGTATTTTTTAAAACTGTATTTGTTTTATCCATCTTCAGAGCCAGCCCTTCATGAGCATCGTGTTACAGGTGGCGGTGTAGTCTTACTGGTGTGCTGTGCTTCCTGGGTTGGACCCTTCCCTCCCTTCACTGTTTATGTTGCATGGTGCACATATGTGGGCTGTTTTAGTTTTCCCTCCTCACCTGTTGACCCGGTCTGGTAGGTGCAGGAAGGCTGAGCACATTGTTCGTAGTATTTTGAGATTGTTTGCTTTTTCTATTATAATTTATATGTGTTTTGAAACCCTTGAACTGTGGCTGGTGTGATCCTGCATTAAAAAGTATAGTTTGCCCAATGTCTTGCACCGCTCATGGTGCCACAATTATAGAATTAAAAATAGAAATAAACATGTACTTACTCAGTATCGAGCAATATGGTGACAAAGTAATTAAAGGCAACACGCTTTCAGCCTCATCGCTACATGGAAGCATTGACAGCATGTCTCATTTCCAGTGCTTCCTCCTTAGTCCTACTTCCATGGAGGACATGGAGGATATTGAGAGATCAGATTTCTTTCTTTCTACAACTTTAAAAAACCATCAGTAATCATGTCTTCATGTCTGGGTTCATGAGATCATTCAGAGATTCTCCCAGCATGGTTAGCTTCTCTCTTGCTGGAGGAACTGTCTGAATTCCGGGGAAGGAACGCTGCAGTGACAGCTGGTCAGCTGCGAGCCAGAGTGCAGCTTCTAGCAGAAGTCAGCGTTCAGCCACATATCTGCTCATTTTATCAACAAAACACTCTACTGAGAGCTACAGGATCGTATTGTGGGACAAAAGGAATCCACCACGTCAGAACGCTCAATTTCACTGCAGAAAATGGCCTTGAAGCTTCAGTGAGTCGGCTCATTGGACACAGATCACGGCGGTGGGTCGCTTCAAATCTCGGACGAGATTTGGTTGTGACCTAGTCAGGTGTGCCACCCGAAGTTGGTCGAAGCTGATTGCAGCACCTGCTGTCTCTCCATTATTGGAAGATATGCGGTATTTCCAGATATTTTTTAGACTACGTCTCTCACAGTGGAAATGCACCTATGAGGAAAATCTCAGACCACTCCATGATTTCTAAATGGGAGGACTTGCAAAATCACTGGGTGTTCAAATACTTCTTTGCCTCAATGTGCCTCCAGGATGCCCTGATTGTTTATTCCCATGCATCTACATCAGTCAGTCCTCAGATTGGGACACTTGTCTTGTTTGGCTCGCCACCCTGGGATTAATAGGACTACCTTCCTGGTGGCTCAAAGATTCTGGTGGACTACTATGTCCTCAGACATAAGGGTGTTTGTTTCTTCATGCCCTGTGTGGGCCAGCGCCATAAACTTGTGTTGAACCCCCAGGTTTTTATAGGAGTCCACTGTTTCCATGTCTTTTCCCCTGGATGTTCACCTGTGAAACAGGACGCTTCACTTTTGTAAGACTTTTGTCTTACTTAAGCCAAAGTACGCTCTTGTCCCACCAGCAGACAAAATTCTCAATGACCCTTCTGTACTCCTTGTGATCTTCATCTGTCACAGATCCAACAACTCCTTTCTTCTCATTTAGCAGGACCTTTAGTTTTATGCAACCTGCAGCTGGTTGGAGAAGCACTGTACTCTCTGGGTTGGTACAGTGTGACCTTCACAGAAGTTGAAGTAATTCATGATACAGTGGGTGATGGCTTTGGTGTCTTCACCATGAGGGATGGAAAGCTCCTCCTCCTCCAGTCTTTTCCCTGTCTCTTAGAGCTTCACTGTGCTTATCAGATCACAACCTGACCCCGTTTGTGGTAGGGAGCATCCGCTTCAATATGTCATACCACTCATAGATTTTCATGCACAACAATCCATATGTGCAGGCACACATTCTTCATTTGTCACCCGATATATGACTGCTAGCACCTTGACGTTTAGGCTGTGTGTAAACATGAGTATCAGTGAAAGGGGGTGGATGCACAGTACGTATTTACATGTGTCTTTTTTATTTTCTATAACTTGTTAAAACTGTAGAAGTTTTTCTGACAAGAGTGGCAGAAAGCAAGGGATATATTTGATTATAACCAGAGTGATGTTCACAGCTGGATGGGACAAATCAAACACAAATACCCAATCTAATCAATAAACTGGGCTCCAGTTTCAAGGAAATGCTGACATATGTCCACTGAAAGGCTCTCTGCGGCTTACCTTGAACTGTTTGTGTTTCGTGTAGGAACAGGTTAAAAATATATGAAAAATATGGCTTAAAAATACTTTACAAATAGCATCTCATGATGTTTTGTAATACATAGAGGTGAGTACTAACTAGTAACATTTTTAATTTTGGTAATAAATTTTGGTAATAAATACTGACTTTTAAAAGAATTCTTCTCATTATAATGATTCATTTTGTTTATTTTTTTTTATTTTTATTTTTTACATTTAACACTTTGTTATTTATTTGCATTATTGTGTTTTTCATTTTAGTTGTTAAAATACCAGAATTTGTCCATAATTGGTGACTTTCTGATAACATTATTAAAAAAATAATAATCTGATGGTACTCAGTACTCAAGCAGATATTTTACTAAACATGTAAATAAATTATAGTCTAAATGTAAAAATCTAAATTCTGTGTTTTTTTGTCATTACTTTCCATCTGCATTTGTTTTATTAATAAAATGTGAGGAATAGACATGGAAAGGAGCCTCAGGCTATAATCCTAACTGTTTACCCTCATGTGTGCCTTAACAAATCCCAACACTTACATGAACATTGTTATGATTATTAAAACCAATATCTTCTGGAATGCAGAACAAAGACAAAGGTGAAGGTGCAGGGTGTTTCTGACCCTTTTGCCAGGTAATTTAAAAGATTGATCAGTACATAACTGCTGTGTGAGCTGCAGAAGCCACACGCTCCTAGAAGTGTTTCCTAAAGGCAGCAGCTGCATAAAGAGGCCATTCACCAGGAACCTGAAAGAGATGATGCAGAGAAGGTTTCAGGATCAGATTTCTCTAAGAAAGAAAAGTATTGAAGATGCAAAAGACAGGCACGAAAGTGACATGGAAGAAGTCCCACATTGTAGATAGAAACACGATGGCATAACAACTTTGTTTAATGTATATTTCACAAGCATTCCGTTACTTTCACTGATCAAGTAAAGAAACATTACCATTCCCCCTATACTATGTAAGCGTATGAGCATCTTACAGAAGTCTACAGAAAGTTTGTTTTAATAATTTCCAGCAGTATGTAACCTAAACACACAAACTGGATCAGTTCTGCTTCATATTCAGGTATTGAAAAGTCAAACACAACAGTCATGAACCGTGACTGCATCTGTGGTGAACGGGTTTTAGTTAAAAAAGGAAAAATAGGAAAACTCTGTGATTAAAAACACTAAGACACCAGATCATTCATGCTGTTGACACAGAAAGAAACCCCCCTCAGCAGTGGTACTGCAGTTTTAAATCTAACACTAGAGCTGTGGATACTTTGGACTCCTTTGGAAGGTACCGATCCAGGTTGGTTTGTTTTGATAGCACACAGTCAGAACAGCAAACGGTTATTTGGAGAGACCAGTGTGGCACAATTCAAGTGATTGTCTTAGTAGATAAATTGAATAAAATGTTCATTATCTCTTTGATTAAAAGAAAAAAGGAACAAATTGAGACATTTGTGGAAACTGTTTCTTTTTTTATGAACACGTGAAAAAATGAGGTATCATACTGTAAAACCAAGAACTAATTACACTAACTGCTAATGTTTTCAGACATTTTGTGCAGCTCTTTGTAGTATGCAAAGGCCTTTAACATCTTACTGACGTTGTCTTAAATATGTTCTTTATTTTGACAGAAAAGATTTTACACAATTTTTCACCAGTAGGAAAAGTTATCATTGGATCTGAAAAGGTTTGAATCACTGCAGCAGGGAAGGACATAAGAACACTTAATTATGGAAATACAAACATACGTCAGTAAAACCCTCTGAATTACCAACCATCATGGAGTCTCTCTGTTTAACATCTTCTCAATTTCAAGATGGATGGATTTTCTGGAAACACCAAACACAGGCGTTTTTTTCAAACAGGGATTTTCCAAAAATACGAAGAGAAACTCTTTTCAAAACTGAAAAATAAGACGATTAAGACATTTAGGTGAACTACACTGCATTTTCTGTTTGAAAACATAATGTAAGAAATTGTGTTCTGAATGTGACCTTACTTTTACTTCAACCAAACACAGGCATGTTTCCAATGACAGCATGAGTGGAACAATTCAAAACAGCAGCTTTCTGGAGTTTCAGTAATAGATCAAATAAAGTTATACTTCCTCACTTTGCTTTTTCCCCCTCTTTCTTAACAGCCATGAGTCTACAAAAATGTATGTTCCGCTCCAAATCTCATAGTGTAAAAGCGTTTACATGGAAAATGTGTCTCTAATTGTTGTCACTGCCATGGACTAAAACAAAAAAGTAGGGTCATCTCCAAATTCCATAGAAGTCACATGGATGATATTTGCATCAGTTAGAGTTGTTTGATGATATTAAAACAACAGTTTGTTGCCAGTAGTCACCAACAAGACTATCTGCAGAGTTCTGCAGTCTGACAGATATGGAAAGAAGCTGTTTCTAAAGCCTCAGCCTCATGCACCCATATAGGAGGCTTAAATGTACACGTGCTTCAGGCTTTTTGGTTGTCCAAGTCTGTGGAAGGTAAACGGTAAATTGGGTAAACTTATACAGCACTTAATTACCTTCTTAGAAGGCCTAAAGCGCTTACACTTCGCTGTTGCTGAAAACTGATTGGTTTGCGTGCGCATTTCTTGCCCCAGAGATGGCATGTCACTACAATGGGATAGATTTAAAAGAGCAGAGCATGGACTAACACATGTTAATTGGGCAAGTCAATTTTTAGCAAAACATTCAAACATTCTCCTTGATTTAACCCCCCCCCCAAAAAAAAAAAAAAAAAAAAAACGGAGAGGGAACAGCATCAGTGAAAAACACAGAGCCAGAAGACAACACATCGTCATAGAAGAACGACAGCTTAAACAGGAGGAAGGAAGGTCTTCACCTCAACCTTATTGATAATGATGGAGGCACACCCAGAAAATCAAAAAGAAGATGGCAGCTTAGCCGTGAGCTTTATAAGCTGAAGGCGTCGTCTTTCGAGGAATAGTGCAGGGAGGAAGGCGCGACTGGGACGAGGCGGATAATACTGGGAACGAGGCCAGGGTGAAGACCTGATAAGTCACAATCAGAGTACTTCCTCATAGAGATGCCAAAAGGGCCCAGACGAAAATGGAAAAGGGGAGAAGCAAAAAATCAAATTAAATAGCCTAACCTTTGTGACACACAGCAGCCAGGAATGCAGACACTACCTGAGAAACTTTAATAGCAGACTGCAAATTCCAACAATAATGCCCAGCCCTTCAGCATCCAAAACTGACCAGTTCTATTCAACTCAGTTGTATTTCTATAGACCAATATCACAGCCATAGCTGTCTCATTGGGCTGACACCGGTTATTTGCAAGAACAAAAAGTCAGTCATGAAAATGTAAACAATAGCTGGTTGTTAAACAGACTAAGCTGAACAAACATCTGTCCTTACAACCTCCTTCTCGGTGAGGAAAAACTCATAAAAACCCTCTGTCTCTTTTTAGGGAAAAAAACTAAGAAACCTCAGGGTTTCCCACATGAAGGAGAGATCCTCAACCCCGGACGGACGGGTGATGTGCTAGAACTATTAATTAATTAATTAATTAATTCTACAACTACATGGTTGAATAACAAGTATATATATATATAAACAAACACTTTTCTAGATAAACAGCTACAAGTTAACATAACAGCTAAAAATTGAAATCAACAACAACATGTTTGAATAGTGAAGCATATGGGCTTCATCCAATTGGAGTTGTGGAACAGCTGGGGTTGCTGGAAGAGCCAGAGGCGGGAAGACCCAAAGACAGAAGCAGAAAGAGCCAAAGGCGAGGTCACGGCCAAAGACAGGAGCACAGACGATCCACCTGGAATCAGAAATCTCTCCCGCTCCCCTGTAGGGGGAGTTGGAAAGAGGGACAACATGTGCATCGCACTGCACCAAACAGAGACATAATGAACCGAATAAAATACAGCATTGGCAGATGACAAGTGATGTAATGAAGATTGCAGGTGGGGGGATTGGGAGTAGGAGAAGGATAAAGACCCTGCGGGAACAACCACTTAAGTCATGCATTGAGCTGAGCCAAGCAGCCTTGCTTGAAAGCATTTAAGATGTTGACAGAACAACCCTTTGCCACACTTAAGTTAGAGATCGCCAATTAGAGCCAAAGAGGTGGCCAGTACCAGAAGATTTAAACCTATCAGCAAAGGAGGGGCCAGCTGACACACCAATAGCATTCGGTAGGAAAACAGCAGAGAAGCCAAGATAATGTCATCACTGTGAGGATCTGATAGCAAAGCCAAGGAGAAACTGTAGCAGGTTTTGAGTGCTTACAGGCAGGCCGCCATTGGTGTGGGAACCGCAGATGCCAAGGAAAAGCAGGGTCCGACGAGCGTAGTCGGCTGAGCGACAGGAAAAGCAGAACTTCCCATGAGAAATTGCCCCTTTGGTTTGAGAGAGAAACTGCAGTGAGTTCAGCACTCAGGTCTTTTTAACGACTGATGCCACACTGGCAGCGTACACAGCCAGCCGGAAGAAGACGGTCTACGTTATGTTTCAAAAGAAAGCCAAACACCATCACCTATTACCACTCAACAAAATGCAGTGTGGATACCATGGACCAGATGGTGCGGGAATACAGTGTACGGGCAGGAACAAGGAGGTAGCCGGTCGCTGTCTTCTATAACAGGTTAACATGGCGGCCCTGAACGCCCATGTGCTGGATCATGCCTGCACAGGAAGGGAGGAAAGTTGGCCAGATTTTCTGATGCAGCTTGCCAGTGAGATGGCTGAGTCTCATGTGGTGGCAAAGAAGATTAAAAAATGTCTTTGCAAACAGGCCACCGCACCAGATGAACTCAGCAAAAGGAAGAGGTGCCAAGTCCAGCACCAATGCAAAAAGAACCCTGCTACTGAACGATGTTTTCATGGCTACAAGTTTACATGTGGTAAGTGCAAAAAAGAAGTGCCATGGCAGTTCCAGGTCTGCTCAGACCAAGGACAGTTTTGAAAAAGTTGTATGATGTCAAACACACACAGATACTGTAAATACGTGTGAATATTGTTTCTGTTTTCTGTCATGTTTAAAAATATCAATAAACTATTCGAAATAAGCACAGTTTCTATGTTGTAAGTTTTTCGTTCACTTACTTTCTTGTCTTTTACGAAGTTGAACTCAACAAAAAAGATAAATATGTAGTGATCTATTCTAAGCAATGCAAAATACAAAAAAACAGGAACATTCAAGCTTTCAAGAGGAAGATTGGAGTCTGAAGCAATGAAGTTACTTTCAGTTACTGTAAAACCAAATTCTTCCTTTTGTTTCTTCATTTCCGTTTTGCTGACCTGACAATTTGCATTCAACTCCCAGCAAGAAGATGCCACATTATTAGCATACTGGTCAGATGACATTCCAAACAGGAGGATCAAATGTCTCCCATTCATGCTCAATTGTGCATGCTAAAATGATACAAAGTGAGAAAACACAAAGCTTCTAAGGCGACGTTTGGTGCTTTTTCTGCCTTCATGTGTTGGCTCTCCATCGGCAGCGTAAAGTTCAATATGTGTGAAATGCAGACATCTTTGAACCTCTTACTTATGCCAAACTGTGCCATCTTTTGCGGTCTCTGTTACCGTGGTATCCAGCTGAGGAATCTTTTTCCTCTGTTTTGATAAAGCAATGAATTGCAACCATATTGAGTCACTCATTTGCTTTCATTCAGATAGAAAACTCAAAATCAGCTCAGCCTCAGAATCTTGTCACATGAAGACCAAGGTCTCATTTACACTGAACTTTAAACTTCAGGTCTGCCGTTAGTGGTACATTTGAATCACAAAAGGAGCTCCTCAGCCACCACATTCCTAAGGCGGGGATCAAATGATCCCTCTGTAGCCTCCAAAGGTAGAGGGATCAAATAATCCCTCCTCAGTTCTCTAAGGGAGTACCCAAAACTTCAGTCCTGCTGGTACTAATTGTTCATACATTTAAAAACAAATTTCATTTTGCTCAAATTAACATTTTTAAAAGTAAAAAGCTTGTGCTTCTTTATTTTTCATGGGTTTCTTGTCCAGAACTTTAACAGACTGATTGAACAACAATATAACTGGTTTTAGAGTGGAGAGAGACCAAGTTGTTATGCAATATGAGAGATGTGGAAAAAACAGGACTGCTTATTGAGGTAACTCTGTTCTAATGAAACGGAAGCAGTTCAAACCAGATTTTATTTTGTTACAAACGTTTTTCATTTGAGTTTGAAACTTATACTTTGGGTATTTGGTTTCACTGACTTCTGTGAAATGTACCTCTAAGTTACTATGAGAGGGTTTTGTTGTTATAAAAAAAACAGTGAAACCAGTTTTGGACATTTAAAATTTTGTGAATGAGTTCGAGCCACTTTGAAACATTAAGTGAGGCCTGTGTCAAGCACTGCCCAGCTAAAATGGAGGCACACAAATAACTGTCATCAGCATACTGCTGACAATTAATGTCCTCACAACACTCCGATAGGTCGCGAATGTACATTGTAAATAATAGAGGCCGAGTTCTGACCCTTGTAGCACACCCATGTCATTAAGACAGAGATTAGATTTAACTCCTTCAACCTTTACAGCTGCCTTCCCTCCAGGAAGAACTGAAACCATAGCAGAGGCAGAAATTCCATTTTGAATTGTTCTATTTACTGCATTAACACACTGTGGTCCACTGTATCAAAGGCCTATTGTAGATCTAAGAACACTGCACCGACAACGTGACCTCACTTGAGGTTATCACCTTGTTCGGCAGGTAGCACGTAGTTTCTGTGGAGTATTTTTGTCTGAATCCAAACTACAAACGATGGAGTCGTTGTTTTAACCCCCGGTGTTCTAGTAATTGCTCTGCAACAATTTTCTCCAACTTTTAAGACGACAGCCAAGATGCCTAAAAGCCTGTAGTTACAAGTTCTTTTAACTTTAAGAACTGCAAGTTCTTTTTCGCCTGACTTGTGGATATGTGTAAAAACAGCACTTTTCCAGCTCTGTTTGTGTCAGGGTTGACGTGAGGAAACAAATGCAGACGGTAATCTTGAATGAAAAGTCATTCGTTTATTCACAATAGCACTCGAAAAACCAGTAGAACATTCCTTGAAGGAACAAAAACCACCCGACAACCAGCGCAAGGGAGACGAGGACTTATAACCAGGAAGAGAGGATGAGGTAAGTGCAAACAGGTGTGCCAATTAAGGAGGGAGGAACCACACACTAGGAGGGAAATGTCAAGTGACCTAAAAGGCAATAGTGAACACAGGAAGCACAACAAAATAAAACAGGAAGTGACATCAAAACACAACAACAACCAATGTCCTGGGTCCATAACCCCACAGTTTGTCCATATTGAGAGATTTATTAAAAGCGTAACAGATTTTGATAAGATTAAGGTTGTGGATATCTTTTCACATGGAATTGCTGGAATTGTTTGTGACTTTCTCCTGTCAGACCTCTTTATTTGAAAGAAGTGAATGTTATTGAGTTTACTCTCATTCTGACAAATTTTATTTGGAAACATAACACTCCAAACATTAAAGCATTACAGCACAAATATAAAAAAAAATAGGGGAACGTTAGGTCTTGCAAGGCTAAACGAGTGTTAATGTTTCTTTTCCTTTTGTAAGCACACCCAAACATAGCAAAATCGACCCGTGAAGAAGTTTTTCTAACATTCTTTATCAGTTTGTTACATTTGCTAATGATAAATACATGAATCCCACAAGTCTTTCCACAGTACTTTCACAGTAATCCTGTCCCCCCTCTTTAACTTTTGTCTTTGTCATCATCAATTTTGCACCTGGGTGACAGGAAGTTGCCAAATTTGTAGTAAAAAAATGGCTTTTGAGGAGTTAATGTAGTTCAAAATTCCACAACCACTTATTCAAACTTACAAACTTGCATGCAAACATCCATGCAATATGTAACATAAAGACAATTCCATTAAATACAGGTATAACATCTGGAAAGCCATCACTGGTGTTTTTTCACCAGTGAAAAGACAATCCTATAATATGTGGCAATGCTACATAGCACTCACCCCCCCACCCCCTCGCGCGTGCCCTCCAGCCCATGGCTATTAAGGAATTGCCCCATGATATTATTCGATAATTCATGAACTGATTCGAGGAAAAAGCTATTAAAATTAAAAGCTATTATCATTTATTAAGGTTTCCCTAAAATTTAAGACAATTGTCTGATGCTTTTTCTTACTAGAATTAGTTAATCCATTTATATGTTGCCAAAGCTTGAAACTACTACCGTTGGATTCTTCAATCATTTTGGTATAGTAAGTAGTTTTAGCTTTTTTCAGCTCAGGTATGACTTGTCTTCTGAGACTGTTGTAAAACAGTTGATTGATATTACTTTTTGTTGTCAAAAACTTTTCAAGCAAGATCTCATTTTTTCATAGTATGCCATGTGTCATTGTTGAAGGGAGTACTTTTTTGGTTTATTTATCCAGGTTTCGATATATTTGTTTATCAAGTCACTTAATTTGGAATCAAATTTATTGTTTTGTGACAGTATCCTTGTTTATTAGTTTTAGGTCATGCTCAAACTCAGTTAAAACTCTGTAGCCAGACTTAAACTCTGCAGCTTTAAGTGTATTACTTAATTAACAAGTGTTACTTTAGTGAAGCGTGTGGTTCACATTTGGTTCACAATAAAAGCAACTTGGCAAATTTAGAAAGAGGCTTTTTTTACTTTAAAAAAGGCCTCCTCAACAAAAGTTTTGGGGTACATAAGTCAACACAGGAAAACAGGTTGGAGGAAATGATAGTTCGCAACAGTGATAGAGGACAGGTTTAGTACAGAAGTACTAAATCCTGCGGCTGTTTTCAATTTAGCCAAAATAAAGCCTCACATGCCTGGAAATGCATAGAAAGAGACCTCATTTTCTTATTTTTTATTTCTAAATGTGTATTATTCTGTGGTATGAGTTCGGCAACATAAGATCTGCAGCCAAGTTCCCCCAAGTACACCCCCCCCAAAAAAAAAAAAAATATATATATATATATATATTATATATATATATATATATATATATATATATATATATATATATAAGCTAGTTCCTTATTTTCATTTTACTCTTTGTAAAGCAGAAAATAGCTGGACTGCTTTGCTTTCTGAATTAGCTTATGCTTTCTTCAGAGGTAGCAAAATCCCCATTTCTGCCTCAGTCCTATGTCAGTGTTAGAGCTGGAGATCATACCTTGTTTAACTGAAGCAAATGGAAAAAAGGCAATAAAATGAGTGAAATTACCCCGAAGCTTGTCAGAGTTCCCAATGTCAGTTGGGTCTATGAGACGGCCATTATGTCCTAACTGTGCAGCAGTGCTGTTTTCCACATGCTGTAGCATAGCCTGAAAACCTTTGGGAAGCTAAACATATTCATTTGAGCAGAGTGTCGACAGCTTTAGTGAGTTGGGAATTTGTGAGGAGCTTCAAGAAAACCATAAAAACAGTTTTTCTTGTAAAAGTGGGATCTGACGTCCTGATGAACTGATCCTTTGTGACTTATTTTGGCTCTTTCAAAACTTACAGTAGGCAGAGTAACCCCTCTTCCTCGTTCTTGTCATCGATATAGTATTTATGTTGCCTGGACTATATCTTTTCTGTGTTCAAAACAACCTTCACTTATTTTATCTGTTTTTTTTCAGGGAGAAACATGGCACGGCCTTACGGATTACCAAGACCTTCTCGAGAAGATAACAGCGCTGGAAACAAAGGTTCTCCTCATTGAAGTGAATGTAGATGTGAATGGACTTTATGGAAACAACATTACTTTGCCACTACCTCAGCTCAGCATAAGATAAAGATAAAAGATAAGATAAGAGATAAAGAGATAAAAGATAAAAGATAAAGCTAACGCACAGCTAAAAGGCACAGATACCACGACAGAGAAAGAAACAGCATCTGTGCACAACAACAAATCATCGAGAGATAATCCTCCTTTAAACCATCTTGGTGCAAGGCCAAATAATAAATCATACAGCTTAAGAATTGGAGAACATGGGAGGACAGACTCGACACGGAGAGCTGAAGGCCGACTGGCCTCCTCTTCCTACGAGACAGAGGACTTCTTCTACTCAAGTACATGGTACCACGGAGAAGAAAACTGTGACTGGAGTGACTGCAAATCCGATTTGCTCCACTGTCAGATGACCCCAGATCTTTATTCAACAATCATCCACTGGAGGGCAGCAGGATGAGGACTCATAACCTGTCAAAAGGTAAACAGTCAGAAAGTCAGAAAGCTAAAAGCTCTTAGACTCTGTTTGTTGGTGATTCCACTGGAAAAGATGTTCTGTTGTTCTGCAGCAGGAGAATGGAGAATGGTGCAAGCATATGGGTGAAAGAGCAAAAGAGTGAGACGACTGCAGAAGCAAAAATGAGGTTTCATGCATAGCACATGAGATAAACACAGAGATCTCTCCTTGAAGCTAACAGGCTAAAAACATTAGCTGCTAACTCCGTGTAGCTGACAGGCTAAAAACATTAGCTGCTAGCTCTTTGTAGCTAACAGGGTAAAAACATTAGCTGCTCGCTCCATGTAGCTAACAGGCTAAAAACATTAGCTGCTAGTTCCAGGTAGCTAACAGGCTAAAAACATTAGGTGGTAGTTCCAGGTAGTTAACAGGCTAAAAACATTAGCTGCTAGTTCCAGGTAGCTAACAGGCTAAAAACATTAGCTGCTAGTTCCAGGTAGCTAACAGGGCTAAAAACATTTTTTGCTAGCTCCATGTAGCTAACAGGCTAAAAACATTAGCTGTTAGTTCCATGTATCAATTCTGGGGTGAATCCTAAACAGCAGAGAGGCTGCAGAAAGAAAGAAAAGGAGCAAACCTGGTTTCCTGGTGAGCAGAGAAAGAAGCAACAAATCAGAAGAACTAGTTTGAACATGGATTACTGAGCAAAGGAAAAGGTGCTCGTGTCTCCAGGAAAATGATTAGCATGAAAGTGAAACTGATTTTTGATACGGAGATTGACGTTCACATGCAGTGTGAATCAGAACAGAATGAAATGTTTTCATCATTTGAGTAAATCCTGAAATGTTCATCTGTTATTTTCTGCAGTTTGTGATCAAATTTTACACAAAATAAAGCTATTAACCATCACCATTCTCTCTGTGATGGAATAAACGGCAGTCTCCAATAGACGCTGATCTCTAATAAACGCCTGGTCAATCAATATTTTCTTTAAATAAACACCCCGGCTACTGTTGGAAGATATACCATATCCAGCTGTACAAATATTGTAATACACACAGGGTCAAATGCAAAAATCAGAAGTCCTAAAGCAAGACTTCACTCGACTGATAAGAACTGTGAGAGCTCTGAATGCATCTGTTTTCATCAGTGGTCCCATCCCAACTATTCCAGGAGGAGAGAAAAGATTCAGCAGGATCTTGGCACTAAACAGGTAGCTTTCTGAGGCATGTTTTGACAACGGAGTTAACTTAACAACTTTCACATTTTCTGGGAATGCAGGCATCTTTTTAAAGCAAATGGATTCCGTTTAAATAAGTCAGGAGTTAAACTTTTCTTCTTCAATCTATTTTACTATCTATGTCATGCCTAGACTGAGATAAACAAACAGGAGGAATGTAGTTTGGCCAAAGACAGACAAAGGAGTTTAACTGAGGTAAACATACCTTCTGTGTCTATCCAGAAACATAAAGTAAACAACAACACTGTTACTCCTAGACCTCTTAAGTTAGCAGTCTTAAATGTCATGTCTTTAGCAGGGAAAACATTTTTTATTTCATGATTGTATTACTGAGTACAACCTTGATTTTATGTTTTTAGCTGAAACCTGGTTAGCTGAAAATAACAGTTCAGCAGTTCTCACCCAGTCAGCCCCTCCCAACTACGGTGTTATCAGTGAGGAAAGAACAGGCAGAAAGGGCGGGGGGTTTGCAGTTTTGTTCAATGAACTATTTCAGTCTAAGAAGCTAGCTTTCCTTACAAGCACTGCTGGATCTAAGTGCCGCTTTGTATCCAGTAGATCACTAGATTTTATTCAATAGACTTAGGAGTCTTGTAAGTGGTTTAATTCTTATCTCACAGATAAACACTTTTATGTAAGTATGGATACATGCTCTTCAAGAGGACTTAATCAAATAAGTTGTGGGGTTCAAGGGTCAATCTTTAGAACCTATACTTTTTAATTTATACATGTTGCTTCTTGGGGATGTCATTGTCACAGCAGCAGCCTGCCTGCTGCCAATCAGCTGATTCCCTTCACCTGTTCCTTCTCCTATATATCTCTCCCTCTGCCCCTCATTCTCTGCTGAATCGTTGCACTATAAGCTTCCAGAGAAACCGCCAGTGGTGGTCACGATCAGCTCTCAACCTGATTGCCGGCTATACTGCTCAGCCTTATCCAGACATCATACTGCCAGCAGCTGCCGTTACATGCCCCTGCCCCAGCTCAATTTCTTCCAAAGCCTTATAATTTCCCGCACCTTCTCCTTTTTGGAAACCTTCCCAGACATCCCTGGTGATTTTGTGTTTCAAGAACTGGTGACTAAGCCCCAGGATCCTGAATTTTCCACTCCCTCTTGGAGTCCATTTTCTTCCCCTATCGTCTCTACCTGACAAACCTTAAGTTCATTTTATAAACTTCATTTAGAAGTTACTTTTCCGTGTGTGTGGGTATTCATTATGTGTGAGGTCATGGGTTAAATCTGTTATCAGAGGGGAGGGGGAGTGTAATGGGTGTGTTTGGTTGAGATTTATTGTGTATGTTTTTGTTTTTAAATGCAAAGCACTTCAGGTTGCACAATGTATGAAAAGTGCTTTTTATAAAGTTTGATTTGATATGATCTGGGAAGCTTTCCATGTATTTTATTATTTTTTTTACTTTTTAAGTTTTAAGTTTTTAATACGTCGCTAGCAGTTCGATGAGGGTAGCTAGCGTTTGTTGGGACTTGGGCCCAGTGCGCGTGGCTAGCGTGCTCTGTGAGGACACTCTTTTAACAATACTATGGGAGAAGAAGATATATCTCGGGGTGGGGGGGTATTTGGTTTTGTTTTTTCTTTATATCCCATGTTTTGTGTATTGTAATGTTGTCAGAGTGCGACCTCTGTGTTTTGTGGATCTTTGTATGTCTGGAGGATGCCTCCCTGGGCGACCGCCCACATCACCTATATCAAAAACTGCCACTGCTCTGGACTGTTGACACTAGATACTTCAAATCCTCCTCCATCTTTCTCTCTGTAACCTCACTCTTTCACTTTGGTCTCTCTCATTCACAAACATGTATTTCGTCTCGCTGCAGCTAACCACCATTCCTCTCCTTTCCAGGTCAAACCTCCACCTCTCTAGCTCCTTCTCTACCTGTCCTCTGCTCTCACTACAAATCACAAAATCATCTGCATGGTGATTCCTGTCTAACCTCATCTGTCAGTCTGTCCATCACCAGCTAATTAAGCTAACATATTACAAGTTAAATTGATCCCAAATAGGTAATTTTATAAGTATTTCTTAAAGGATTCTGAATAATTTAATCTGAAATAGTTACATGGGTTTTAAATGATAACAAAAAGACAAAATGAACTACTCATAAGTTACATAAATGCAAAAAACTGTGGATGTCATATGCAGGGTTTTTTTCACTTTACAGATTTTTGGAATAGGGAGTAAACTGTACTGGGATGATAGATACACCACATTTTGTGTTTTCCACATAATGGTCTGTCTGTGTACAGTGTGTATTACTTGTTGGTGCCCAAACTAAAAAATTATAAAAGAAAAACCTTTTTTAGTGTGGCATTAAATTTTAATATTCTGTTGGTATAAAAAGCAGATTCAGTCAGTAAGTCATTCCAAATTCATTCAAACAGACACAAATGGACAACATTGCTTATCGTATGAGCAGCGCCATCTGGTCACAGCGCCTTCAGGTTGGTAGTAGACAGTCAGATGTTGCAGGTGAGTTTCAAAGTGTCATCAGCAGACTAGCATCAAGACACAGAAGTACTGTCAGAGTTTGTGACAGACCCAGGAGTGGAGCCCCGCCAGTGACAGACCAGAACCGAAGGACCACTCAGTCATGGTTTAGCAAACGCCACACAGCTGCAGGCCCGTTTACCAGATGTGAGGGTAGGGTTTACACATGAACCATTCACAACCTGCTCCACCACTTTGACTGGAACGACAGACGACCATTACAGGTGACTCCACTGACACCAAGACACCCCTGTGAGCGTTAGCAGTGGGTACAACACCATGTGACCTGGTCTACTGTTCTGTTCACTGATGAGTGGTGAGTCACTCTGCACAGAAATGATGGAGGTCAGTGGTGCTGGAGAAGGTGAAAGCAGCAATATGCTGAGGTCAACATGGTTCCCAGGGTTGGCTTTGGTGGAGTAGGCGCAACAGTCTGCACTGACATCACCAGTCAGAGCAAAAGTCATTTGGTTATTTTAAGCCCAGTCCTTGCACATTCGTATTTCAGAGACATCATAGAACCACAATCATCCCCAATTTTACCAGCACAACCCCCGAATTTCTGTTCATGTATGATAATGCTCCACCACATCCTGCCAGAATGTTCACAGCTGCATTTTAGGAAGTGGGGGTGTCTTCTATGGCATGATGACCAGCAATGACCTCTGACCTGAAACCAATAAAGCTCATTTGGGACCAGCTGAAGCAGAGACTGGATGATTGCACCCCACCCCCAAGTGACCTATGATCAATTTGCACTTTTAGATGAGTGGAACACATTGCCTCATAACAACCTCATGAGGGTAGTGAGGAGCATGACACATCACTGTCAAGCTGTCATCGCAGCAATTGATGGAAATCTTGACATGGTCCATTTATTTGGACCCATCTTCATTTTTGTCTTATTAATTATTCAAAATATTAAGACTATAGTCTCACTCACCACCCTGTTTTCTCCTATTTCTTTTATCTGATTAAAATAGGGTAAACTTTTCCCCTTTTGAAGGAAAAAATGGAAGTCTGAGCAACCCTGTTGTTGTCATGATGTCATTGCGTACCCATGCTCAGGTTAGGTTATCTGCAGCTTTTTTATGACTTTGCTCCGAATGAGTGAGTGCATACATATGTCGTGTGTGTTGCTGGGTTTTTTTGGTGGTAGTGGGTGTTTTGTGTTTTTAAGGCAGGCGAGGGGCCCTTACCCGACTGCTTACTAAACTTAATGAATCCTGACAAGCACTCCACAACAACTTGGATGAGGTTTCTTTTTTCTCTGACTCAAGCTCGAGAAAAAAACAAGCTAAAAAGCCTGATGGTAATTCAGGCTTTTGGCCAACCTGATGTACTCCAGGTTCTTGTGGTCAGTCAGAACTAGGAATGGTTGAGCTGCCCCCTCCAAGCAGTGCCTCCACTCAGAGAACGACTCCTTCATAGCGAGCAGCTCGTGGTCACCCAAGTCATAGTTCCTCTCTGCGTCGTTCCGCTTCTAGGAGTAGTTTGCATGGGAACAACTTGGCAGGCTGACTGTGGGGTTGTGACAGCACGGCTCCAACCCCAGTGCTTTGCTCTGCCTCACCTCTGCTGCTACTGGAGCAGGGGCTGCTGAGGGTTTTATGCTACATTATGAGGAGGGAAGGAGGATGCAGAAGGTGGAGTCAAGCCGGATGGTTAAACATACATAGGGGGGGCAAACATACACACACCCACAAGTAAAATACACAAAAGGCCTGGGGTCGTTACACCCTTCTCCTGAAGTTTCAAAACTGTACGCCTAAGCCTAGGTTCACACTGCACACGGAAGCGCCGCGGCACGGAGTGCGCCTGGTCTACACTTTCACTTGCAAATCACACCAGACTCTGATTTTTCCACAACGGTCGGCTGCGCTTCTGCTCAGCTGTGGTTAAGCTAGGCTAAGTGTTTGTGAACAAAACCAAACCCCAAACAACTTTCAGGTGTGTGTGGGTTACATTTCCAAAGATGGAAAAGCAATTAACTGGACATAGACAGGGCATCTGCTAATAGGTTCTCTGAACCCTTTTTGTGGTGGATCTGGAGAGTGTAGTCCTGCACCAACAAACCTCGACCCATGAGACGCTGATTGTGTTTGTACATTCATGAAAGGAAGATGAGTTGGTTATGGTGCAGAAAACAACAGGCAAAGAACTGGATCCAACATCCACATCAAAGTATTAAAGTGTGAGCGACAATGCCAAAGATTCCTGTTGTATGGTGGAATAATTCTGCTGCTGTTTATCAAACTTTTTAGAAAAATAGCAGACTGGATGTTCTACACCGTCTGCACCCTCCTGCAGAAGTACAGCACCATTTGGCTGACATCAACTTCCACCACAAAGGCCAAATCAAATCCAGGCAGAGTCATACCAAAGACTCTAAAAATGGGACCCAGTGCCTTCCTGCTTGACACTCAGCTTTGGATCGGGGGGGGCTTAAACCACCTAATGGTTCCCGAGCGTGGCTGTGTCTGCAGCTCACCACTCCCCCAGGGGAGGGGTGAAATGCAGAGAACAACCTTCACATACTTAAGTGTGTGAAAACTGCTGGGACTTTAACTTTAGCTCAGACGTCAGATGCACGCGGTGCACAGTATAAAAAGAATACTCCTCATCAATTCCACAAAGTATGGAATCATAGACACAAATAGAAGTTTAGAGTGTTTGCTAAAGTCACAGGTTGTGGTCCACCTGATCCATGGTGTCTCGCCATGCACAGAGGGTGCTCATCTGTGAGACAAACCCTTCAAGAACAAAGGCTTCAAAACAGGGGTTAGGAGTTTCTTTTTATTTAACTGGCGAAAGGCTGGCTTACGCCGATGCCATTCAGGCTAGAAGGACTCTGTGTGTCACAAGCAGTTTTATTTTTTAGGAGGACACTGTCAGCAATAACATCTCAGAGTTTGTGGCAGAAACACTCGTGCATTTCTGTGTGTAAATGTGTTTTATTGTGAGCTGGCTGCATTACAGCTGGAGCACTCCAGTGGTTATTTGATGCAGAGAAAGATGTTTTGTGGGTCAACGTGTACTCAGCCTGTATGGCTGCTGAGGAGAGAGAGTTAACTTTTTATTCATTCAAATAAACCACAATATAATGCTGTGCAGCTCCAGTACAAAATCCCAACCCGCTTTTAAACGGTGGTGCTCGCTCTGGGACACCAAGAACGAAGGATCTCATTGCGCTCCCGAGAGCGATGGAACTCGCCCCACAACGACGAGTGCAACAAAGCTTGTTTGCTTGCTGAGTGGCAGGCTGACCGGTGGACAGAGTGCTGCTGCAGGATGGGAAGGCAGCCTGCTGCGGCCTCCTGAACCTTATGACCTTTTCTCATTTTTATTGAGACAATAATAAAAAGACCTCCCCCGCTCAGCCTACCTGCTTAAGTCCCGTCCCTTTTTTTTTTAATTTTTCAAATCTGTGCTAAGAGTGGAATCAGCCTCCCCCATCTCTAAGGGAGCGCCCAGCCACCCTATAGAAGAAGCTAAGCTTCTTGTACTGTATCTGGAACCTCGTTCTTTCAACATGACCCAGAGCTCATGACCATAGGTGAGTATTGGAGTGCAGATCGACCAGTAAATTGAGAGCTTTGCTTTCTGGCTTAGCTCTCTCTTCACCACCACAGACCAGTACAGCGACCGCATAACAGTGGACGCTGCACCAATCCCCCTGTCGATCTCACGCTCCAATCTTCCCTCATTTGTGAACAAGACCCCAAGATACTTAAACTCCTAACCTGGGGAAGGAGCACTCCACCCACCCAGAGAGGACAAACCATCTTTCTCCGGTCGACAACCATGGCCTCAGACTAAGCGGTGCTGACCCTCATCCCAGCCGCTTCACACTTGGCTGCAAACCGTTCCAATGCATGCTGAACTTAAACATTTCATAAATAAACTGAACCAAAGCAAAAACCACGGAGAAACAAAAGGCGGCAAGCAGAGCAGAACAGATGACCTGACAAGGATGAACTGAAAACCAGACACTAAAATGAACTGAGGACAATGAAATGAAATGAAGGCATTTATGAATCATGATGGACATGAAATTTGTGTGACTCAGAACATGACCAAACATAACAAAGCCAAAACTCAACCACAGAATCCTCACAGGCTGTGAAACAATTTACATTTAAAACAATGTCCAAATATAAAGGAGTTTAAGAAAAAAATATTGAAATATTAATATAGATAACTGTGCAAATAAACTGTGAATATTTCTGAATATCAATTTCAATTGCGTAGGGATGAACTTGGGTTTGTGGAAAATCAGACTGGAATAAAACCAGATGAGTGTCTAATATGTGCCAGATGTTTTCATGTATCTAAGTGTATATTTATCTCTATGTGTAGTTATATCATGTCCCATTTTTTCCTTTGAAGGATATGGCCAAACTAAAATACTTTTGTCATCATCATTAAATCCCTCACTACATCTAGTTGAGCCAGACATTGCCCAGGGCCCTCTTGCTGTGAGGCAGGGCAGGAGCTGCAGGGGAACCACGGAGGGGGCAGCTTCTCCGCTGAGCAAAAAGCCCCCGTTGTTTCAATCAATATTAGTATGATTATTGACATCAACACAAGTTTCTTTAAGCATTGGTATTAGCTCCTCAGCTAAAAGAAAAAAAGCTGATAAAGCCCTTTATTCTAAATAAACTGGATACCAGTACACACTTGGGCACTTTTCTGATATATATATGTACATATCATTTTAAAGTAAACTGACCTGTTTCATCCATAATGGAGTCATGGAGCTTATGCTGACTAAGTTGCTTTTTTCTTTCTCCTTTCCAACAAATGAACACAGATTGCAGCGGAGTGCGTCTTGTGATGGACGTGTTTAGATTTACCATCAGGGTTGTTGTCAGTCTTCAAGTGTGTTCATATAAACCCCTTTTGTTAAAGAAGCTGAACTTTATTGAGTTTGAGCCCCTTGGACAGGAAACGAGGGAACGAGGGGGTGACATGATAATACAGGATTGTGGGATATGATGGGTGTCATACGCATGGGTCATATGCATTGTGACAAAATCACATTCTGTCTATATATTACAAAAAAACCCAAACCAAACAAACAAGAAAAAAAACAGATGTGTGGGGAGGTGTTGTTTCAACACGTTTCGTCCTGATTTGTATTTTATTTGAATTGTTTAATGTGGCCGTTGTTCACCCGGGGTTTAGGGGTGTGGACTTTTTACCTGGCGGGTGAAGAACACGCCCAGAGAGGTGATTAAACCACGGAGGACAGGTGTGTCGAGAGGGGAGACGAGACGGAAGACCCACGGAGAGCGGCGGTTGCAACCCTCTTTTCCCTCCATTACGCCAGAAAGACGGCTTGCCCACTGGAGGACCCGGTATCTGAGAAGATCCTTTGGGGACGAGGAAGCCACAGAATCTGGACGAGGGGATTATTGCGCGCTCCGGAGAGCGAAGGTGACACCGGATAACGAGGCGCTGCGGCCGGCCGCTGAGATCGAGACTTTTTTTGTTATTTGTGGGTACCCATTATTTTTCTTTAACCTGGTATACCAGACATTATTTTTGCGTTCGTTACTTTTTTGGACAGTCTACATGTGTTCACACAAACTTGACACAGGTGTGCTGACCTTTTGAATAAGTATTGCTTGTTTGTGTAGGTGTGTGTGTGTGTGTGTGTGTGTGTGTGTGTGTGTGTGTGTGTGTGTGTGTGTGTGTGTGTGTGCGCGCGTGTGTGTGCCAATATGGACACAGAAATGGCTGGAGCAATCGTCACTCTTTCTGAATGTATTCTTTTTTAATCATTAATTCCGTTTTTTAGTGCTGTTAGGTGTGTTAACCTTGAAAAAAAGTTGCTGTTTGTGGGAGTTTTTCCACACATCACTAAAAGCCACCACTGCCATTCAGAAGTAATTCAGCACCACCACCAAGGGGCCCAAGATGTCTAAGGAGCAGTTAAGACTGGTGTGGCACCAGCATGGACATGGTATGCACTACTTGACCTTGATGTGGCTTAAAAAGACGAGCTAACTTTTCCTTTGCTGCTCCACTGCAAAAAGGAGGGGCTGCTCACCTTGCCATATAATTGCGTTACAACAAACGAGCGAGAAATGGCGACTGAATTCACTTCATTGCTTTGGAACCAGAGGTAAGGCCTTTTCTGTGGGTGATGTCACCCCGATGTTTTGTTCATCTCAAGGTATGTCAAGACTGGTACGCAATACCAGGCTGAACCGGCTTACATTTAGCTCGGCCTAACACCTTAATGAATTGGCAAGTTAGGTAGGAGGACAATTTGGGGACAGCGTCTGACCCCCGATTGATCGAAACGACTGCCGCCTGGCCCCCAAAGTGTTGGGCCCAAAGCATACCTTCAGTTTCTTTTGTTGATAAATTTGAATCTTTCATTCATTCATTTTTTAAAGCCATTTTTATTCCTTTCGGGGTCACTGGGCTGCTGGAGTCTAACCCGGCCACTCATGGGTGAAGGCAGGGGAGGCCCCTGGACTGGTCACCAGGGGCCACAGTCACACACACATGCACACTCACATCCACACCTAGGAACAATTTAGAGTGACCAATGAACCTATAAAACATGTTTTTGGATGGTGGGAGGAAGCCGGAGTCCCTGGAGAAAACCCACACATGAACAGGGAGAACGTGCAAACTCCACACAGAAAGGTCCACCATTGATGACACTGTTACAGGTCCCCCAGCCAGGACTTGAACTGGGAATCTTCTTGCTGTGAGGCAAGAGGATTAACCACTGCTCCACCCTGCAGCCCTAAATTTGAATCTGTCCTTTAATTTCTTTCATACATTCATGTTTACTGACCTGCATGCAGTTTGTTGTTATTTAATTTTGTTTTTGCAATTATGCTTAAAAATTAACTTTTCTAACCAATCAGGGTCTCATCTTTGTGCATGTGACATTTTCAGTGACAGAAACCACATCCAATATGGTGGATCGATCCAGAGTTTTCCTGAACTTCCTTTCATTTTCATTTTCCTTTCATTGTATCCCTTTGTGGGCAGCAGGGTTTCCAGATCCCGTCCCGGTTACCGTTGGGTGAAGGCGGGTACACTCACGCTCACTATGCCAGCTCCCAGGAGAGAAAATGGCGGCCAGACAGAAAGCTGTTGCAAGGTGGAGGGTCAGTTTACTCAGGCCTCATGAACTTCATGATGTTTTCTTATTTTTATAGAGACAATAATTAATAATAATAAAAAGATCCACTCAGTTTATTCTTGTTTAATTCAGAATTTTTATCACATCTTCATCTTAGATACAATAGGATTTTACTAGCTGGCGATTTTAATTTACATGTTGATAAAAGTAACGACATCTATGCTTGTGAGTTTTTTAATCTTCTGAGCAGCATGGATTTATAATAACATGTCATTCAGACCACTCACAACAGAGGACACACCTGGATCTTGTACATACGGTCTGTCTGCCGGGGTTTCCTCTGTTGTTGACCCCACTATATCAGACCACTACTGTGTTTTTTAATGTCACCAGTGAAATCCAGCAGGAAGTCTCAGTGAGAACTGTGAGGAAACGGTTTCTAACTCCTGAAGAGGCTGCATGTTTTGTTGATATTTTTAAACAAACTCCTGCTCAGATTTGACCTGCTTCCTGTGATCATATTGTTGATGATTTTAATCACATACTTCAGTCTTCCATAGATGCACTGGCTCCAATTTAGACAAAAACAATTGGAACCACTAATAAAACACCATGGAAGACTGATGACATTAAGCATCTGAAACAGATCTGCAGGAGAGCAGAGAAGAGATATGGAAAGATGAAATGAACAATTCATAAAGAAATGTTTAAAGAACAACTCAAAATTTACAATAACTCAGTTAAAAAGACAAGAACTCTATACTTCAAATCTCATCTCAGAAAATAAAAACAATCCCTAATTATTTTAAAAGCCACTGATATTTTAATAAAGATTCCAACAAGTCCTCCATGCCATCATTTAATGCTGCATGTGAGAACTTTGCAGACCACTTCATGGTAAAATCAATGATATATGATCTAATATTTCATCTGTACCATATTCTGGTTTTAACAGATCACCAGCATTGATTTTACCAGAGGAAACACTGGGGAGTTTTGTCCTGGTTGATGCAGAGATGCTTGATCAAGTTTTATCCTAAGTAAACATCTCAACCTGCCTTTTAGATCCCATTCCTACTGCACTTTTTCAAGCATTTTATGGATTCTTTAAACCAGAGCTTTTAAACATAGTAAACTTCTCTCTTCAGACGGGTGTCTTCCCTTCTGCCTGTAAAACAGCAGTGGTGAGGCCCCTTCTGAAGAAGACTCATTTAGATCCTGATACTCTGGAGAACTACAGACCTGGATCCAACTGACCATTTTTTTAGTAAAATTACAGAAAAGTGTTGCTACTCAACTGCTTCAGTTTCTAAATAACCAAAACATTTTAGAAAAATATCAATCTGGTTTTAGGATGAACCACAGTACAGAGACGGCTCTTTTAAAGAGCCTTATTGATCTCAGAAGTCATTTAGACTCCCAGAAACTTTCTGTTCTGGTGCTGCTGGATCTTAGTGCCGCTTTGGATCCAGTAGATCACCAGATTTTATTCAATAAACTTAGGAGTCTAGAGGGCCTCTCTGGAAATGTTCTTAAATGGTTTATTCCTATCTTACTGAACAACACTTTTATGTAAGTATGAATACATGCTCTTTAAGAATCCATCAAAGTTGTGGGGTTCAAGGGTCAAATCATTAGAACCTATACTTTTTAATTTATACATGTTGCTTCTTGGGGATGTCATCAAGAGACACAGTGTTGACTTTCACAGCTACGCTGATGCACAGCTTTACATTGTCTTAACACTCTTTTTAACTGTATTTTAGAAACAAAGTCTTGGATGGCAGAAAACTTCTTACAGCTCAATCAGGACAAAACTGAAGTTTTAATCATCGGTCCTGAAGACAAGAGAGAAATGATTTTACCGAAGCTTCAGAACTTTAAACCTTCTCACTGTGTGAGAAACCTGGGCGTACTTTTTGGCTCTGAGCTGAATTTTATTCCACATATTAAACATGTCATTAAGAAAAGGGTTTTATCATCTTAAAAACATTACCAGAGTCTGTTAGTTCCTCTCTCTTGCCAGCACAGAGGTGCTGATGCTTTTATTTTTAGTCCTTTAGATTATTGTAATGTCCTGCTCTCTGGGTTACCCAAAAAGTCTCTTTCAAACTTACAATTATTTCAGAACTCAGCGGCACGAGTTCTGACGAGAACCAGGGGGCGTGAACACATTACATCCATTTTAAAATCTCTGAATTGGTTCCCTGTGCGTTTCAGGATTAATTTTAAAGTTCTTTTAATGGTTTATAAATGTTTTAATGGTCTTGGACCTTTTTAGTTAAGTGATCTACCTTTAAAGTATGAACCCTCATGGACCCTGAGGTCCTCCAGTGCCGGCCTTTTAGTTGTCCCTAAGGTGAGGACCAAAACCTATAGTGAGGCTTCGTTCTGCCACTACGGTTTCTCGCTTGTGGAACAGCCTGCAGGAGAACCTCAGAGCTGCAGAGACTGTAGAGGTTTATAAGAAGAGGCTCCAGACCCACCTTTTTCATTTAGCTTTTAGTTGATCTTATCTTCTTATTTATTCTATTGGTTTTAATATATATTATGTTTTTCCTTTAATTTGATGTATTTATGTATTTATTTTATGCTTTAAATGTTATCTTCTATTATATATTTTTAAATTCATTTGAAGTATTTCATTTTAGTATTTTCCTATGATTTTAACTCCAGTGTTTCTGTGCGGATTTTTTGTGCCGGGGCTTGGTGGCTTGGTTGCCACAGTGGTCGTCCTTGCTGGGGCGGCTGGAGTTCTACATTGCAGCCTCACGGCTGTGGAGTAGACTCTGCTGCTGTCCTGGTCTGGATGGGCACTGTGGCGATGTTCCTGTGGCCAAGATGCTCCTAGTATGAATAGATTTCCAAATTCAGTTTCCCCACAGCTGTCAGGGCTGACGTGAGGATCCAAAATGCAAACGGCACTCAAAACTGCAAAGTCTCTGATTTCAGTCAGATCATGAAAGCAGCACATGAACTCATGCTGCTACCAAAACCACCCGACAACCAGTGCAAGAGAGATGAGGACTTATAATAGAAGGAGAGGATGAGGTAAGTATCAACTGGTGTGTCACATTAGGGAGGGAGAGAACACAAAAGGAGGGGAGAGTCAAGAGCCTGAAATGAGAAGACATGTGAAAACACAGGAAGCAGGCACCATCAATAAAATAAAACAGGAAATGCACAAACACCAAAAAAACAACCATAGTCCTGGGCCCAGAACCCCACAACAGCAAAGCCAAGCCTGAAGTTTCTTTTAGACGTTATTCTATAAGTACTCATTGTGTTTGCGGTCATGGGGTGTATGTGTGAATGGTTGGGGGGGGGTTATTGTGTTTTTGTTTTGTTTTTAAATGTAAAGCGCTTTGAGCTGCGTAAGATATGAGAAGAGCTTTTCATAAACAAAGTTTGATTTATTGATTGATTGCTAGATGCAGTCGTTTAGTGAAGCTCGCTGTCGTGGGAGAATCTCTGAATGATCTCATGAACCCAGACATGTCGTGATCACCGATGTTTTTGTAGAGCTCTGAAAAAACTCGACCTGATCATCCGTGTCTCCCATGCATTGTAAATGAGATAAACACACACACTGCTCCATGTAGTGACCAGGCTTGAAACATTAGCTGCTAGCTAGCTTTTCCCCACGCGGCCGGGCGGAGAGCTTAAGCAAAACTTTATTGGTAATGTTTTGTGAAAAAGAGGCGGCTGACTCAACTTCACAGTGTGACTTGGCGTGAATGCAGCAGTAGCATCTGCCAGGCAACATCATTTCACAGCCTCATAAATTTGTCTTTGCAACTAACTCCAGTTAAAGTTCCCCTCTAGTTTTCATGAAGATTGTGTGAAACTTGAATTTTGTTTGGCCAGCTGTTGCATCCACCACAGTTTCCTCATGAAAGGTGTGCTTGCCTTTGGTCTTTGAATCTTTACTGTGGTTGTATAGAAACACAGATCACACTGAGGCTCACCCTGTACTCTGTTTAGTGTATATTGGCTTTGGCTGTGCTCCCACTGCGCCCATAATAAGGGGCGTCTATGACATGACACAGCTTCCTCATGTAAGCATTACCTCCCCTCAGCCAGGAAATGATGAACACACTGCGCCACTGTGTGTGGAACAGAGTGCATGAGCTGTGCAACTGAAAGTCATGTAAATACACTGCTTTGTACATTTTATGTGCCAAAAAAGCCATGGATGGTTTTATATATATATTCTGAAAAGTGTTTTCTTTCTCAAGATGGAACATTTTGTTTGCAATTTAGGAAATTTTGTTCCAAGAACTGTGACTTTTGTTGTCAATGTGGTGGCACAAAAATCACTTCATAGACATTCTGCAATCAGAATGAGACTGCTCGCTGCTCCTCACTTTTCTTTTCCGTTCAGTTGGTTGCCCGGCATTATTGCCGGTGGATCCACTCCATAAAGTGCTCCTGTGTGTTGGTTTAAATTGGCATGCGACTCGATCTTAAAATGCTGGGTTGGGTTGGGTCAGGAGCCCCTGTTGCAGGCTGATGACCCTTTCAGGCCGTACCCACCTTCACCCAATCTCCTGTACTGAAGTCCGTGTAGATTCTCAGTCATCCGGGTCATAAGAAAAATCAAAGTTTTAAGAAGTTCAACTGGACAGAGTGTTTGACTTGAAGACCTTTCACCTTTCATCCGAGCGGCTTCTTCCCCAGATAACAAAAATATTTTGGCCCGAATTCAGCACTTTCATTTGGCCCACATTTGGCCTGGAATGATGGCACTTGTCCGGTCCGCTTCCGTTTGCCAGATCTCAGCTACAAAAAAAACAAAACATGACCAGAAGTCAGCCAAATGTTACCCACAGAAACAACAACTGCCCCATCAAAGGCCACCAGATGTTTTTGTTCTGGCACAGATTTGGCCCAAGACCTGACTGCCAAATCTGGGCCTAAAACAAACCACAGCAAAGCCAGCTGTCAGCCAAATCTGACCCACAATCACCATAACTGGGCCAAAAAATAGGCTAGTGGATATTCCATGTCTGGCCCATACTGGGTCCTCATGATGACACTTACACACGTGGACAAAATTGTTGGTACCCCTCAGTTAAAGAAGGAAAAACCCGCATTTCTCACTGAAATCACTTGAAACTTACAAAAGTAACAATAAATAAAAAAATATTGAAAATTAAATAATCAAAATCAGCCATCAGTTTTGAATTGCTGATTAACATAATTATTTAAAAAAACAAACTAATGAAACAGGCCTGGACAAAAATGATGGTACCCGTAACTTAATATTTTGTTGCACAACCTTTTGAGGCAATCACTGCAATGAAGCGATTTCTGTATTTGTCAATGAGCGTTCTGCAGCTGTCAACAGGTATTTTGGCCCACTCCTCATGAGCAAACTGCTCCAGTTGTCTCAGGTTTGATGGGTGTCTTCTCCAAATGGCATGTTTCAGCTCCTTCCACAGATGTTCAATGGGAATCAGATCTGGGCTCATGGAAGGCCACTTTAGAATAGTCCAACGCTTTTCTCTCAGCCATTCTTGGGTGTTTTTGGCTGTGTGTTTTGGATCGTTGTCCTGTTGGAAGACCCATGACCTGCGACTGAGACCAAGCTTTCTGACACAAGGCAGCACATTTCTCTCCAGAATGCCTTGATAGTCTACAGATTTCATTGTACCTTGCACACATTCAAGACACCCTGTGCCAGATGCAGCAAAGCAGCCCCAAAACATGACTGAGCCTCCTCCATGTTTCACCGTAGGGACAGTGTTCTTTTCTTCGTATGCTTGGTTTGTGAGTCTATGAACATAGAGTTGATGTGCCTTACCAAAAAGCTCCAGTCTGGTCTCATCTGTCCAAAGGACATTCTCCCAGAAGCTTTGGGGCTTGTCAACATGCATTTTTGCAAATTCCAGTCTGGCTTTTTTAGGATTGTTTTTCAGCAGTGGTGTCCTCCTTGGTCGTCTCCCATGAAGTCCACTTTGGCTCAAACGACGACGAATGGTGCGATCTGACACTGATGTACCTTGGCCTTGGAGTTCACCTTTAATTTCTTTGGAGGTTGTTCTGGGCTCTTTGGATACAATTCCAACGATCCGTCTCTTCAATTTGTCATCAATTGTCCTCTTGCGGCCACGTCCAGAGAGGTTGGCTACTGTCCCGTGGGTCTTGAACTTCTGAATAATATGAGCCACTGTTGTCACAGGAAGTTCAAGCTGTTAAGAGATGGTCTTATAGCCTTTACCTTTAAGATGTTTATCTATCATTTTTTTTTCGGATGTCCTGGGACAATTCTCTCCTTCGCTTTCTGTTGTCCATGTTCAGTGTGGTACACACCTTTTCACCAAACAGCAGA
Source organism: Oryzias woworae (assembly GCA_016861445.1). Taxonomy (NCBI): domain Eukaryota; kingdom Metazoa; phylum Chordata; class Actinopteri; order Beloniformes; family Adrianichthyidae; genus Oryzias; species Oryzias woworae. Next base: position 217,496 of record BOLG01001316.1, read on the forward strand.
GTGACTACTTGTCTCCCTTTAAATAGGCAGACTGACTGATTATGAGTTTGGTAACACCTGTGATGTCAATTAAAGGACACACCTGAGTTAATCATGTCAGCCTGGTCAAATAGTTTTCAATCTTTTATAGAGGTACCATCATTTTTGTCCAGGCCTGTTTCATTAGTTTTTTTTTTTTTAATAATTATGTTAATCAGCAATTCAAAAGTGATGGCTGATTTTGATTATTTAATTTTCAATAAATTTTTATTTATTGTTACTTTTGTAAGTTTCAAGTGATTTCAGTGAGAATTGTGGGTTTTTCCTTCTTTAACTGAGGGGAACAAACAATTTTGTCCACGTGTGTAGGTGGCCTGCTCCTGTAGCTGGATGTGGACCACAAGCACACCCAGTCAAGGCCAGATGTGACTCAAATATTTCCCTCAGAAACTGCAACTTTTACCACTGTTTACCACTGTTTACCCAAATATCTGAAGTAAAATTTTCATGTTTTGAGAACCGAATAAAAGACAATAGTTTAGTTATAAATGATTTATTAAAAAGACAACATGAATTAAAAACAATAATCTTTACTGCAGACAAAGGCTTCTCGCAGTACCCAGCATACTCTCCATCTTGGTTTAGGCCACGGCTGTGTCCACCGAAACTGTGTCATCCAGACCTGCACAAAAGGAACATGAATGCAACAGTAATCTCAGCTGACGCTCACAGCACAGACGCTCACAGCACAGACGATCACAGCACAGACGATCAAAGCACAGACGCTCACAGCCCAGACGCTGACAGCACAGACGAATAAACCACAGACGCTCACAGAACAGACGCCAACAGCACAGGCGCTGACAGCACAGACGCTGACAGCACAGACGCTGACAGCACAGGCGCTGACAGCACAGACGCTGACAGCACAGACGATTAAAGCATAGACGCCGACAGCACGGAGGCCGACAGCACAGACGCTTAAAGCACATATGCTTAAAGCACAGTGGCTCACAGCCCAGACGCTCACAGCCCAGACGCCCACAGCCCAGACGCCCACAGCCCAGACGCCGACAGCACAGGCGCCGACAGCACAGGCGCCGACAGCACAGGCGCCCACAGCACAGGCGCCCACAGCACAGGCGCCCACAGCACAGGCGCCCACAGCACAGACGATCAAAGCACAGACGCTCACAGCCCAGACGCTGACAGCACAGACGAATAAACCACAGACGCTCACAGAACAGACGCCAACAGCACAGGCGCCAACAGCACAGGCGCCGACAGCACAGACGCTGACAGCACAGGCGCCGACAGCACAGGCGCCGACAGCACAGGCGCCGACAGCACAGGCGCCGACAGCACAGGCGCCGACAGCACAGACGCCGACAGCACAGGCGCCGACAGCACAGGCGCCGACAGCACAGACGCCGACAGCACAGACGATTAAAGCATAGACGCCGACAGCACGGACGCCGACAGCACGGACGCCGACAGCACGGAGGCCGACAGCACAGACGCTTAAAGCACATATGCTTAAAGCACAGTGGCTCACAGCCCAGACGCCCACAGCCCAGACGCCCACAGCCCAGACGCCCACAGCCCAGACGCCCACAGCCCAGACGCCGACAGCACAGGCGCCCACAGCACAGGCGCCCACAGCACAGGCGCCCACAGCACAGGCGCCCACAGCACAGGCGCCCACAGCACAGGCGCTCACAGCACAGACGCTCACAGCACATATGCTTAAAGCATAGTGGCTCACAGCCCAGACGCTCACAGCCCAGACGCTCACAGCCCAGACGCTCACAGCCCAGACGCTCACAGCCCAGACGCTCACAGCCCAGACGCTCACAGCCCAGACGCTCACAGCCCAGGCGCTCACAGCACAGGCGATCACAGCACAGACGCTTAAAGCACAGACGCTCACAGCACAGACGCTCACAGCACAAACGCCGACAGCACAGACGATTACAGCACAGAGGCCTACAGCACAGACGATTACAGCACAGAGGCCTACAGCACAGATGTTTAAAGCACAGACGCACACAGCACAGACGCTCACAGCACAGACGCTCACAGCCCAGACGCTCACAGCCCAGACGCTCACAGCCCAGACGCTTAAAGCACAGACGCTTAAAGCACAGACGCTTAAAGCACAGACGATTAAAGCACAGACGCCCACAGCACAGACGCCCACAGCACAAACGCCGACAGCACAGACGATTACAGCACAGAGGCCTACAGCACAGACGATTACAGCACAGATGTTTAAAGCACAGACGCACACAGCACAGACGCACACAGCACAGACGCTCACAGCACAGACGCTCACAGCACAGACGCTCACAGCACAGATGCTCACAGCCCAGACGCTGACAGCCCAGACGCTCACAGCCCAGACGCTCACAGCCCAGACGCTCACAGCCCAGACGCCCACAGCCCAGACGCCCACAGCCCAGACGCCCACAGCCCAGACGCCCACAGCCCAGACGCCGACAGCCCAGGCGCCCACAGCACAGGCGCCCACAGCACAGGCGCCCACAGCACAGACGCCGACAGCCCAGGCGCCCACAGCACAGGCGCCCACAGCACAGGCGCCCACAGCACAGGCGCCCACAGCACAGGCGCCACAGCACAGGCGCCCACAGCACAGACGCCCACAGCACAGACGCCCACAGCACAGACGCCCACAGCACAGACGCTCACAGCCCAGACGCTCACAGCACAGGCGCTCACAGCACAGACGATCACAGCACAGACGCTTAAAGCACAGACGCTCACAGCACAGACGCCCACAGCAGAAACGCCGACAGCACAGACACCCACAGCAGAAACGCCGACAGCACAGACGATTACAGCACAGAGGCCTACAGCACAGACGATTACAGCACAGAGGCCTACAGCACAGATGTTTAAAGCACAGACGCACACAGCACAGACGCTCACAGCACAGACGCTCACAGCCCAGACGCTTAAAGCACAGACGCTTAAAGCACAGACGCTTAAAGCACAGACGCTTAAAGCACAGACGCTCACAGCACAGACGATTACAGCACAGGCGCCGACAGCACAGACGATTACAGCACAGGCGCCGACAGCACAGGCGCCCACAGCACAGGCGCCCACAGCACAGGCGCCCACAGCACAGGCGCCCACAGCACAGGCGCTCACAGCACAGACGCTCACAGCACATATGCTTAAAGCATAGTGGCTCACAGCCCAGACGCTCACAGCCCAGACGCTCACAGCCCAGACGCTCACAGCCCAGACGCTCACAGCCCAGACGCTCACAGCCCAGGCGCTCACAGCCCAGGCGCTCACAGCCCAGGCGCTCACAGCACAGACGCTCACAGCACAGACGCTCACAGCACAAACGCCGACAGCACAGACGATTACAGCACAGAGGCCTACAGCACAGACGATTACAGCACAGAGGCCTACAGCACAGATGTTTAAAGCACAGACGCACACAGCACAGACGCTCACAGCACAGACGCTCACAGCACAGACGCTCACAGCCCAGACGCTTAAAGCACAGACGCTTAAAGCACAGACGCTTAAAGCACAGACGATTAAAGCACAGACGCTCACAGCACAGACGCCCACAGCACAAACGCCGACCAGCACAGACGATTACAGCACAGAGGCCTACAGCACAGACGATTACAGCACAGATGTTTAAAGCACAGACGCACACAGCACAGACGCACACAGCACAGACGCTCACAGCACAGACGCTCACAGCACAGACGCTCACAGCACAGACGCTCACAGCACAGACGCTTAAAGCACAGATGCTCACAGCCCAGACGCTGACAGCCCAGACGCTCACAGCCCAGACGCTCACAGCCCAGACGCTCACAGCCCAGACGCTCACAGCCCAGACGCTCACAGCCCAGACGCCCACAGCCCAGACGCCCACAGCCCAGACGCCGACAGCCCAGGCGCCACAGCACAGGCGCCCACAGCACAGGCGCCCACAGCACAGGCGCCCACAGCACAGGCGCCCACAGCACAGGCGCCCACAGCACAGGCGCCCACAGCACAGGCGCCCACAGCACAGACGCCCACAGCACAGACGCTCACAGCACAGACGCTCACAGCCCAGACGCTCACAGCACAGGCGCTCACAGCACAGACGATCACAGCACAGACGATCACAGCACAGACGCTTAAAGCACAGACGCTCACAGCACAGACGCCCACAGCAGAAACGCCGACAGCACAGACGCCCACAGCAGAAACGCCGACAGCACAGACGATTACAGCACAGAGGCCTACAGCACAGACGATTACAGCACAGAGGCCTACAGCACAGATGTTTAAAGCACAGACGCACACAGCACAGACGCTCACAGCACAGACGCTCACAGCCCAGACGCTTAAAGCACAGACGCTTAAAGCACAGACGCTTAAAGCACAGACGCTCACAGCACAGACGCCCACAGCACAAACGCCGACAGCACAGACGATTACAGCACAGAGGCCTACAGCACAGACGATTACAGCACAGAGGCCTACAGCACAGACGCACACAGCACAGACGCACACAGCACAGACGCACACAGCACAGACGCTCACAGCACAGACGCTCACAGCACAGACGCTCACAGCCCAGACGCTCACAGCCCAGACGCTCACAGCACAGACGCTCACAGCACAGACGCTTAAAGCACAGATGCTCACAGCCCAGACGCTGACAGCCCAGACGACTAAAGCACAGACGCCGACAGCACAGACGCCGACAGCACAGAGGCCGACAGCACAGAGGCCGACAGCACAGAGGCCACAGCACAGGCGCTCACAGCACAGGCGCTCACAGCACAGGCGCTCAAAGCACAGGCGCTCAAAGCACAGGCGCTCACAACACAGGCGCCCACAGCACAGGCGCCCACAGCACAGGCGCCCACAGCACAGGCGCCCACAGCACAGGCGCCCACAGCACAGACGCCGACAGCACAGAGGCCGACAGCACAGACGCTTAAAGCACAGGCGGTTACAGCACAGACGCCGACTGCACAGACGCTCACAGCACAGACAATCACAGCACAGACAATCACAGCACAGACAATCACAGCACAGGAGCTCAAAGCACAGGCGCTCACAGCACAGGAGCTCAAAGCACAGGCGCTCACAGCACCGACGCTCACAGCACAGAGGCACAGACGATTACAGCACAGGCGCTCACAGCACAGAGGCACAGACGATTACAGCACAGGCGCTCACAGCACAGGCGCTCACAGCACAGGCGATCACAGCACAGACGCTCACAGCACAGACGCTCACAGCACAGAGGCCTACAGCACAGACGCTTAAAGCACAGACGCTTAAAGCACAGACGCTTACAGCACAGGCGCTCACAGCACAGACGCTGACAGCACAGACGCTGACAGCACAGACGCTTAAAGCACAGACGGTTACAGCACAGATGCTCACAGTACAGACGCTTACAGCACAAACAATTAGATGTCTTCACTCCAGAAGTTTTCTTAACCAACAGCATTGATCCAGGCATCCATTCTCCCGATCATGCTAATGATAACTCCTGTCCCTGCATTACTCAGGCACAACGAAATGTGTCATTTGAAAACATAAAAAGTACTTAAATAAAACACGTAATAAAAAGCTGCAATTTAACATTCTATAAAAGATACATACAAAGAAAATCACAATGAAAACTTGATTTTTCTAAAAATATTGTAGCACATTCTACAATGATGGAGGGTGGCAAGCGAGTTGAAGGAAACTCTGGCTTTTCTTTTTTAAATCGAAATAGTTAACATCACGAGGAGGATCATTATCCTCCCCCACCTTCTCACTCATAGTGCAGAGCAAACCAAAACACCAGAACAAAATAATAAATGCAAACAATGTAAAACAGCCAGACAACAAAACACATTATGAAAAACCTACACTTAAACTTAACTTCAACCAAAGAAATAAAGGAAATGGTGTCCCATAATTCCTCGTGCTGCCAAATGAGACAGTAGGCACTATGTGTCTGTGTCTGTGTCCACCACTACAATATATAAGCTTTTATGAAAATAAACCTTTTTTATGCAGATATTGATGCAGGCACCATCATCACCAAGACAAATTCCTTGCATGGGTAAAGTCATACTTGGCAATAAAGCTGATTCTGATCAAATCCTACATTTAAAATAACAGGTAGCGTCTTCTTAGCCTTATAAATAGTTTACATATGACAACAAAAAACAAAACTATATAACATATCAGTTTAACAAAGTAAATTTAGAGATAAGTTTTAAAAAAGTGTTTTTCTCAATGCAGCATCAGAAAAGCAACATTTATTTTATGAAGTTACTATTGTAACAAACAGAAAACAAGATGACTGCTGCATGTTTGACAAAAGTGGCCCGGATCTAAATTGTGATCGTGGCCATGCTTTTATTTTAACTTAATGTGGGTGATTGTCAATGAGAGTCAGCTGAGTGGCATTCGGGGAGTGTGCACTGGGGTTGCTGGGAGATGAAGTGCGTCTAGTACTCTGGAGATTGCTCCCGCCAGAGGAGGAGACAGAGCTCTGACTCCTGACATGAAACAGCCACTGCACAAATGCATGAGCCAACACAGGAGGCCCAATTCCAGGGGACCAGAGTCAGCCGTCCACCTCCATTTAAAAGACAAAGGACATTCCTTCGAAGACGGTGCGGTCCAGATCCTGTCGAGGGAACATGGCGGGTTTGAGAGAGGAGTCAAGAAAGCCATCTTTATAAAAATAGAAAAAAAAATAGGGGGTGAACTCAGACACCGCTTCTCATCCGTGTACAAGCCTCTTTTCAAATCACTGCCCAAACAGACACAGCATGACAATCGGCAACTCAGAGACACGGGGGACGACTCTGTCGTTACGGGACATTGCTGGCCATGAAAGGACCGGAACTCCAGCAGGAGGAACTGGAGCTCAACACCACTCGTACAGAACTGAAGAAGCCCCCCAGATGAGAGATGACACGTTTTCAGGCCTTAAAATGTGTCCAGTCGAATTTTTAAAAACTTTTGACTCCTCTAATGAAGTTTGAAGTTTGATTTTCTTCTAGATTGATCTAATTTCCACATAAACTATATTTTATTCTTAAAAACAATCTCAATTTCCATACACAAGAAAAGCAAGCATGCATCTTTGTTTAGGTGGCATCTGGAAAGAATGATCTGCTTCACTTATGGATAATTGTCATTTGACTTGGCAGCCTGCAGTGTATTTTTAGAAAAGTAAAAAACAAAAGAACGTCTAAAATGTCACTGTGTGTAAAAACACCACTGGTTGCAGGGTTCTAACAAAAATCATATCCAGTATATTGTAAAAACCAGCTATTTGAAACTTTAGATAAAGTAAGAATATGTCGTCCATTACAGGTCTTTAAAAAAGGTTAAAACAGTCTTACAACACTCGACACAGCATGCCAATCTTGACCCAATTCCAGCTTCTAAGCTATAGCAGACTTTCTTCCGAGTTATAATGTATTGGTTAGTAAATAATGGGACGTTTCTTCTACAGGCTTGTTTAAATCTACCACCTGTATGAATATCAGCACGATAGCCATTTGTAATGATGACAAAATCAGAGTGCAGCAGTGATTCTTCCAACAGCACAGCACCGAAATGCCTGACCTCTTCACTGGTATATTCCGGTCTTTAGCGGCAGCTATCAGCCTGCTCAGAGCAGATCAAGCCATGATGCACATTGTCTGCAATCACTAAATTATGATAAAAGATTGATGCAGACGAGCTTCCCAGTTTTTCTCCTGCTCGGCTTCTGAATGATTTCCACCTGTTATACCGTATCCCTCAAGTCTTTTTAATGATTAAAAAACAACAGCAAAGGGCTTCACGTGTTATTACAGGGATTTTTTTTAATGTAGTTTTGTTACTCTTGTTCTTAGTTTAGAGTAGTATAGAAGTACACAAGTTTGATTATGTGCACACACTCACACAAAAATAAAGGTTGAAGCAAAAGCAACACGACTGCAGCAGCTGTGGTTAGATCATCAGTTTGTACAGCAGGCTGGTGCCCCATCCTGCGTCAAGAGGGGTAACATTAGCCGGGGGCAGTGGCTGCTGCAAGGGGAGAGGTAGAGTGTTAGTATGATGACATATACCTGAACATGTTTATGTTGTTGTTTTAGCCCCTTTACATAAAAACATGAAGCCAAAGCTACAATGGAATGGTAAAAATGAAACAGATTCATGTTTTGGAATGATCCAGTCAAAGTCCAGACCTAAATCCAATCCAGAATCTGTGGTAAAATCTGAAAACTGCTGTTCACAAATGCTCTCCATCTTATCTGACTCAGATTGAAATGTTTTGAAGGAAGAACGGACAAAGATTTCAGTCTGTAGATGTTCAAAGCTGATAGTCAAACCCCAAAAGACTTGCAGCTGGAATTACAGCAAAAGGGGGTTCCACAAAGTATTGACTCAGGGGTTGAATACTTTTACACACTGCACTTTTCAGTTTTTTACTTGTAAAAAAAACCCTGAACTCTTGTATAATTTTCTTTCCACTTCACAAGCGTGTGCCACTTTGTGTTGGTCTTTCACATAAAATTCCAATCAAATGTATTTATTTTTGTGGTCATAAAGTGAGAAAATGTGGAGAAGTTCAAGGGGTGTGAATACTTTTACAAGACACTGCAACTAGTAAAAAAGAGGTGATAGTCATGTGAGAAAGTTTGGTGACTTTCGTTCTAGTATCTTCAAAACTATTGAACATTTGGATTAGATGTCATTCATATCTCCAAATAATCTCAGACAAATAAATGAGCAGTTTCTTTTAAAACCGCTGTTGTTGCATAAATATGATGATGAATGTTTATGACTAGCTCACGTCAATGGAACCATTTTTTAGTTTTAGTTGTTTTCTAGAGATTATTGGATTCTTTATCTTAACCTATGTTGTAGAATATTTTCTGAAATCTGAATGAGAGAACCAAACTTTATGTGCATACACAAAGTTTTAATGAACAATAGTCAAAGAATAGAGCGAGTACAGGTTGATCAGACGTGTAGGGGAGATTCAAAGGGAATGTCCCAACATTGAGTGGCGCACTGCCTTTTTATAGAGATGCACAAACAACTTTGCACTTTTTATGACCTTTAAACCTGCTGCATCTAAGTTTCACACTTACATCTGGCGAGACAACTTCAGTTAACATTACCCTAAAAGAGGTAGTTCTAACAGGGTGTGTTTCTGCTTTTGCTAAAGTCAGCTCTCGGTTGCTAGGTGCAGCTGAGCAGATTTCAACAACTGAAACAGGAAACATGTCTGCAAAAACACAGTCACACATTGAATCTTCAATAAAGTTACAACATAAGATATAATAGATGATTATTAAAATTAGTCCAAAAAAATTGAGTGTAAATGGAAATTCCCATCACACCTATGAAGACCTGGCATCAACATGAGTGGATATCAGATTTTGGGTTTTATTACCGCAGTGGTTAATTCTGCATAACTGAGGCTTTGTCAGAGAGAAATTAAAATATTTTGGGTTTTAAGTGGTTAAATCCCCTTTACTGCAGCTCCGTGTGTCTCACTCTCAGGAGAGCGCCGTTCTCAGAAAAAGAAAGAAACCCAAACCCGATCTTTTTACTGTTAAAGGCATTTGTAGGTCGTTCTTTGTGTTAAAACAATCTAATAGAGACACTTGCTGTCAGTTTAAAACTTTTATTTTTTAATTATTGATCCTGGAATATCTTAGTTTAGCTGAATGTTTTTTGTGCACCTACTGCTCAAACTAGCGCATAATATATTGTGGTGATCTGTTCATGATATGCAGACTTAAATAAATATTAAATATCCGAAACTGATCGAGAGACAACACACGATTTCCGATCAAGTCATAAACCCCGTGATTGGGCCGATATTCTGATCACGTGATCGGATCGGGACACCCCTATTATAACACCAAGGGAATTACAAGAAAAACATGGAATAAATACATTCTTGGAATATCAGCAACTCAAATCTGTTATAACTAAAATGTTTTCAGGCAGTGATGATGATCTAAAACTACCAGAACTAGTTACCTTTTTGCTTAATTTTTTGATGAATAAAACTATTCAAAATATAAAAACTTCCATGCAACCTAGATAATATTCAATTCCGATAACAAAGTGGACAGAAGTACAGATTCAAGCTTCTGGTCAGAAATGTGTGTAAACATCTTTAAGCTAACATCCATCCATCCATCCAGCCTGCCAGCCACCCACCCACCCACTCGATTTCACGCTCCCATCTTCACTCGCTCATGAACAAGACCTCAAGATACTTCAACTCCTCCACCTGGAGAAGGAGCACTCCACCCACCCAAAGAGGGCAAACCACCTTTCTCCGGTTGAGAACCATGGCCTCAGACTTAGCGGTGCTGACCCTCATCCCAGCCGCTTCACACTCAGCTGCAAACCGTTCCAATGCATGCTGGAGGTCCTGGCTCGATAAAGCCAACAGGACAACATCATCTGCAAAGAGCAGAGAGGAAATCCTGTGATTCCCAAACCAGACCCCCTCCGGACCCTGGCTGGGCCTAGAAATTCTGTCCATAAAGACTGTGAACAGAAACCGGTGACAAAGGGCAGTCCTGCCAGAGTCTAACATGCACCGGTAACAGGTCTGACTTACTGCTGGCTATGTGGACCAAGCTCTTGCTCTGGTCATACAGAGACCAGACAGCCCTGAGCAAGGCTTCCCAGACCTATAGTTCCCAGAACACCCTCCGCAGAACACCACGGGGGACACAGTCGAACGCCTTCTCTGGACAGCCCCACCCCAAGGCTGTCAGCCTCTGCTTCCTCAAGAGAAGGCGTATCAGCGGGATTGAGGAGATCCTCGAAGTATTCCTTCCACCACCCAACAATGTCCCTTGTCAAAGTCTCCAGCTCCCCACCTGCACTTAAAACGGTGCTTGTAGAAAATGGCTTCCCCCTCCTGTGGCGCTGGATGGTTTGTCAGAATCTCTTTGAGGCCAACCAATAGTCCTTCTCCTTAGCCTCCCCAAACTCCTCCCAGGAATTAGTTTTTCCTTCACAACAGCCCGGGCTTTTGCTCGCTTAGAGTGCAGATACCTGTCAGCTGCCTCTGGAGTCCCACAAGCCAACCAGACCTGATAGGACTCCTTCTTCAGCTTGACGGCATCCCTTACTTCCGGTGTCCATCACTGGGTTCGGGGGTTGCCACCAGGACAGGCACCAGAGACCTTGCGACCACAGCTCTGCACAGCAGCAGAGACAATGGAAGTGGAGAACATGGTCCATTCACACTCAATTTCACCAGCCTCCTTCGGTACCTGTTTGAAGCTCTCCCGGATGTGGAAGTTCAAGACTTCACTGACGGAGGTCTCAGCCAGACGTTCCCAGCAGACCTTCACAGCACGTTTGGGCCTGCCAAGTCTTTCCGGCCTCCTTCCCCACCAAATAATCCAACTCACCACCAGGTAGTGATCAGTGGACAGCTCTGCCCCTCTTTTTACCCAAGTGTCCAAGAGACACGGCCGAAGGTTGTCTGAAATGACTACAAAGTCGATCATCGATCTCCTGCCGAGGGTGTCCTGTGTATGGTGTATGGATGGACACCCTTGTGCTCAAACATGGTGTTTGTTATGGAAAAACTATGACAAGCACAGAAGTCCAACAACAAAACACCGATTGGGTTCAGATCAGGGGAACCGTTCCTACCAATCAAGCCCCTCCAGGTGCAACTGTCATTGCCCACACTGTCTTTGAAGTCCCCCAAGAGACTGATGGAGTCTCCCGTTGGGGTACTTTCCAGTACCCCTTCAAGAGATACTAAGAAAGCCGGCTACGCTGAACTGTTGTTCGGCCCATAAGCTGAAACCACAGTCAGAGACCTGTCCCCCACCCAAAGGCGATGGGACACAACTCTCTCGTCCACCGGGGTAAACTCCAACACTTGGTGTCTGAACTGGGGGCTTACGAGTAAGCTCCAGGGTGGGGCCCTGGTAACGCCAATCCGGGCGATGTATCTGGATCTATAAAAGTAAAAAACTAACAAAAAGTCCAAACCTGCAACTAATCCAATTTAAAACTCTTCACAGATTTTACTATACTGGACAAAGGATGTTCAAGATGGGTCTCAAAAACTCAGACATTTGTGAGCATTGTGATAGCAACCAACCTGACAATTACATGCATGCTCTGTGGTTCTGTACACCTGTCCAGGCTCTCTGGCAACAGGTATGTGCTGATTTATCAGTCTGGCTTAATGTTTCAATCACAGCTTTCCCACTTTCTACGGGGGGGGGGGGGTTCTGATTTAGGTGGAGCGTCTGTGCTCCTGTCTCTCGCTGTGACCTCGCCTTTGGCTCTCCCCGCTCCTGTCTTTGGCTGTGAAATCACCTCTGGCTCTTCCAGCAACCCCAGCTGTTCCTCAACTCCAGCTGGATGAAGCCCATCTGCCACACTATTCAAACATGTCCTTGTTTATTTAAATATTTAGCTGTTATTTTAACTTGTAGCTATTTATCTAGACATGTGGTTGTTTATTAGACATATACTGTTGTGCCCTGGAGGCGTTCCTTCTCCCTCGTTAAGCACCGCACCTGTTCCTGATCATCACCACCTGTTCATCATCACCATGGGTTTTTAAGCAGCGTCAAACCATCAGCCACTGTCAGATCGTTATGCCACTTGTGTGTCAGCCTGCCTGCCACTTCGTCATCTCGCGTGCCAACCAGCCAGCCTGCCAACCAGCCAGCCAGCCTGTCAGCCCCGCCAGCCAGCCTGTCAGCCCCGCCAGCCAGCCTGTCAGCCCCGCTCTGTCAGCTCAGCCCACCAGCCTGTCAGCCCCGCTCCAACGGCTAAGCTTTCCTGCCCGCCCTGTCATCCTGCTCCACTATTCACCTATTCAATAAACATACCTTCTCATCCTTTAAGACGTGTCTGCTCTTGGGTTCCACCCACCTCCTTGGTCACAACATATACTTGTTATTCAAACATATGGTTGTAGAATTAATTAACCTCATTTTTCTTTAATAGTTCTAGCGCATCACTTGTCTGTCCAGGGTTGAGGATCCTTCCTTCATGTGGGCAACCCTTGTATATTATAAGAATAACTTCACTGACGATATAATTTTGGCAAAATTTTTTATCAAATAACAAACAATGTAGTATTTTTTTTGTGTTTGAAGCTACCTTTTTTTAAAATATAGATGATGATGGTTATTACTATATGATCTGAGTACAATATCATAATTGATATCTAAAGAACAGGTTTAAATCAGCAATGCTACCTGCTCCCTTTCAAACATGATTGTATCATTGCTTTTCTTGTTGATATCATTGTCTGACCTTTTGTGTGACACTGACTGTGCTGTTTTTAAACATGTTTGAAACTTGAGGTTTTATTTAACAGTCAAGATTGCAAAGTAGAGAGAACCAAGAGATACATATGAGTCAAATGAACCTGACCATAATATTGTTGAGGGTTCTGTTTTAGTATTACTACAACTCAAGACATTTAGTCATGTTTCTCAGGGCTTTAAATTACAATTATTTTACTCACGTGTGCCCAAAATGTAATCTGTGTAACTTGAGAGGCTACATGTCTTATTTAAGAAACTCTGGTTTTTAAAAATCAATATTTTTCAAAGTAGTTTTTTTATTTCACATTTCTGTTTTTCAGAATGACTTTTTTATGTCATAATAGGCTTTTTCAGCAGAATGAGTCTATCTGTCATTCAAACCAGACAAGGCGGGGACACTTTAGTGACTGGGTATTCCTTGCCTCAGATATAAGCAGCAACTACACTGATCCAAGTTGCTCCAGCAATCGTGAAGGCACAATCCAAACTCCTCAACCCTAGGTGGAGTATGCACCTCAGCACAAAATATTTTCTGTACCCTACTAGACAGTCATAACCTTGTTGTTCTACTACAACAAAGATTATAGCAGAAACTTTATTTAATTTTAGGAATATTTTATTATAAATGTGTTTATACATATACAAACACACAAAAACATAAATAAAAAAAACCAAAAATGAAAACAAAAGGAGTTAATCAAAAAAAAAAAAAGTTTTCACAACAAAGGATAAAAACAAAAAAGTTTGGAATTTACAGAGTATAGGAAGTGGCCAGAGTTCCAGGAGCGCCCCCCCCCCCCCCCCACTAAATAAGATGAATTATTTACAGAAAACAGCCAAAGGAACATTAAGAATTAAAATAAAAATAGGAGAAAAAAGTAAGCATTTAACGCAAAACTGTCAGCATCCGGTTGTCCGGTCCCCTCTCCGACCACCAGAGGGAGCCATCACCAGAATACAGCTTATGTTCCTCTGAACACTCCAACTCCCAACATGCATTGGACCTCAGCCATCTTGTCTGCACCAGCTGCTTCTCATCGGATCACCACCACCACTGCATATATGCCTGCTCACCTCTCTGTTCCATGTGTATTCTTGAACCTCCTAGTGACTGTTCAGTCTAAGCGTTTCCCTGTATCTGCCTGCCAGTGTGGTTTTTGAACCATGCCTGTTTCCTTCGTCTCCCGCCTTGCTCCCTACTTTGACCCTCGCCTGTCTTGACCACGCCTTGCCTTGTCCTCCTGTGTTTTTCATTAAACTCTGTTTGCATATGGATCCACACGTCTCAGCCTCATCCTTACAAAAACATTCAGTGGCAAACATATAAACAGTCAATACATTTCTTTTCTTATTATATTTTAGTTAACTTATTAAAAGTAAATATTTACAGGAAAAAAAGTAAAGAATTAAACACTTTAGAGTCAGTATATCCCTGTAACATGTTATGGCCAAAGGTTATTTCATTTGAACAGGATTTCCAAATCTCCAAATTCTTTTGGGAAAGAAGAGAGATGAAGCAATTTTTATTTGGAAGTACTTTTCTTTTTGAAGCCTTTGGTCTTCGGCTATTCAATTTGCAATCTTTACTGAAGGAATTCTTCAGAACTTAATGTCATCAGCAAGAAAAAGTCAAATAAATCTTCTTCTTCGGAAATTGCTTGATGGAGATTGGCATTGAAATTTAGGGCTGTCTCCTGTTGCATGATCTGTTTGGGCTGTTGGTGAGCTCTCCGATGCATATTCAACGTCAGGGGAGCCAGATGTGTTCTCTTCCATCTTCTCAGGTTGGATAGTGGTTGAACTGGCATGATGACTTTCCAGTTTGTTTAGGGACTACAGCAGGAATGGGCAACTCCAGGCCTCGAGGGCCGCATTCCTGCATGCTTTCTAACATACCATGCTCTGGCATGTTCTAATTGGCTGGACACACCTGAACAAGGTAATCAGTCATAACTAGGGCTTGGATATCTGGAAATCATGCAGACACTGCGGCCCTTGAGGCCTGGAGTTGCCCATCCATGGACTAGAGGAAGCTTTGTGGGGACGTCATCATGAGCTAGCTTAATCTTTTTAGGTGGGGACAAGAGGTCTTCTGAACTTCCTTTTCTCTTCAGGACAGACTTTTTGTCATTAGTCGAGTGTTCATCCTCAGGCAGTGACTGTATATTTTTAGGGATGTCTTCTTCGATAACTTCCATAACTAATAATTTCTGGTCATCTTCACAAATCCTTCTTTTCTTTTCCGGTGGAGACAACACGTTCTTCAGGTCTGTTTCTGAAATTACTTTCCTTTTCCGATCACAATTTATGCTCTTTGGCATGGACTGGGATGTCTCTGAGAAAAGTGCATTTTTAGGGATGTCGTCTTCACAAATCCCTCTTTTCTTGTTTGAGTTGTGTCTCAAGTCTGTTTCGGAAAGTTGTTTTGTTTTTAGTCCATGATAGAGGTGTGGGACATATTGGGTATCATTCAGATTAAAAAAAGGAATGGCTTTGGTGGGCAAAATTTCCCCAAGGGAAACTTCAGGCTTGTGTATTTTGCTGTGATGCATTTTTTTTACATGTAAATACAAACAGTAAACGGTCAAAACCGTCTGCTTGGTAAAATCTCAGCTCATTGACTGTATAAATGCCTCGGCCACTCTCAAAACTAGTTGATCATTATTATGTCTCGATAAGAAACGAAAAAGTGCAAATTAATGTATCTGCATAACAAAGCCTGCTAAGTTGTAGTTGCCTTTTTGTTGAGATTCACTCACTTAAAATGTCATAAGGTCCAAAACTTCCTGATGCCAGTTGAAACAAACCCTCAGGCCTCCTTCTTGAAAAGGGGAACCACCACCTGTCTGCAAACGTCCTGTCAAAAAGTCAAAAACTTGCCCTGGATGCCCAGGAGAGGGACGAAAAGAAAAGAAGAGGAGGAAAGACAAAACAAAGACAGAGGAACGTAAAGTTGATCTTAATCCGTCAATACTATTATGCTGTTTCAGAATGATTGATAGCATCATTAGCCAATAACATAATGTCAATAAACAGCCAGTGCTTGTGGGCTGTTAGTTTTAATGTCAATTCGTGTTACGGAAAGTCTTTTTATTATAGTAAATATGTAACAAGCCCTTCCCCAGACAAATGTTTAAATGTTAGACCAGGTGTTATGATGTTAATTGCTTGATGTGGTTTTCTGACGTTTTCCCATCTTTTAACAGTCAATCAAAAAGCTGTTCAATTTTCAACAGTTGTAAGTCCATAGCTGTTTGCTGTGTTTCAATTGATACTGTTTGCAGTGCATTTATCATGTCTTTAACACTGATGTGTTAAAGTACAAATCATTATGTCATTTTGTAAAACATTCCCAAATCCTGTTTTTTACTGCAGTTTACTGACCTTATCTTTGCGTTCTTAGCATTTCACTGTAATGACGATAATTTGAAATGATAAATGAATGACTAAAATAATTTTTATACCAGAAAAAGACATTGAGGATTATACAGTATAGTCTATACTGCACACGTATCTCTAGGTTTTTTTATTCATATGATTTCCTTTTATTTTCCTCTTGAAATCATGTGTTTATTAGACTACTGTTACTCCTCTTCTGCCCTCTGATGCGCTGCATTGTCTTTTTTATTCCATTCTCTGAAAATCCTCCTGTCGTTTACCCGCCAGCAGATCAACCAAGCATTGATGGAGTGTCAAGCGCTGCTCCAGTCATCTCCACCTCAGTGCAACCCAGAAGTGATGCAGGAGCATCAAATGCTTGTCCTCCTTTAACAGACCTAGCTCACTAGCCATCTCCTCTATAGGCTTAGGCCTATAGAGGATTTTATAGGCGGACCGTGGTATGGGTCCGGACCCTGAGACCCTTTTATCCGGGCTGCCAAGCATTTTAAAAAAAAAGTATGATATTACGTTCATATTTCCCAACAGCGAGGCCAGCTGCGTGTGAACCGAGGTCCTTCCACCGGCAAAGGTTCAGAGCAGTGTGCTGTTGTTTATATGATTGGGAAGTAAAGTTCTCAAAGTAGTTGAGTGAACAGTGGCGCTGTCTAAACTAAGAAAAATGGACTCCGGGGTGAGTGAACCGAAGCTGACGCTTCCATTTTGCCAGGGGGCGGAGGCTCTCCTCGCAGCGCGCGCCTGTTCCTGTTGTTCTCTGTCTCTGCCTCCCGGAGCAAGCTCCTTTGCTCTGTGCAAGATGGGTGGGCTAACCTCACTCCAGACAACTTCAACGGTTTAGTCCTACTCTTTGTTTCTGATTTTGTAGTTGCAATGCAAACTTGCTGATTATTACAGATACATTTTATGCGAGAATTTGCTGCAGTGGAATTCATTTTTATATGCGCAGTAAACTCAATCCTGCAGTAAAATTCAGAACCTGATTATAAAAAACGTGTTAAGATGAAGGTATCAGAGCAAGAATGGTGATTCTGACAAATAAAATGACTGAGTAATAACTGTCCATTTCTCAATAGAAGTCTATGTGATTTTGGTCTTCTTGCATCAGCGGGTCCTTCCTATTTGGAACATGGAAGGGAAGGTGTTAACATGTACATATTGTGTTTTCTCAGTGAAACATATATATATTGTAGTTTGTTATAAGTAATGCGTTATGACGTTATGGCGTTATCCAATGAGAGATTGTGTAAAGAGCACGTGACCTGTATTGAAGAAGAAGAAGAAGCAGTCGGGAAATAAAGTTGTGTGTGAAAAGTCCGAGTTCAACCAACGTGGTGAAAGTTTTTTTTTTCCTCCGTGTTTAATGGAATGCTGGGTGCACACGCCAGGACTACTGCGTGAATTACAACTCTGCTAACAGAAGGAGTTGCTAAATCTATTGTTTTCACAGTTAATGCTCCTTTCCTTACCAGATTTAAGAGGTTTGTAGCCAGAAGTGCTGCCGGTACTGCCGGTACTCAGTACTGACACTAGAGATGTGACGTTCTTTTTACACCTTCACATAAAAGCTCAAACACGTTCTTCCCTTTAACTTCAGATGCAAACATCACAGGAATTGTCAACACCAATGCACGGAGAACCTCCATGAAAAAAGAGAAGAGAGAGAGTCGCTGAACGCGGTACGGCACGCCTGAACGGCGCTGAGAGGAGGGGGCGGAGCCTGAGCGAGCAGGGGGGCGGGAGAGGGGGCGCGGCTGTATTCATCCGTTTTTCTGTTTCTAAAATGTTCTTTTATTGAAATGTTTTACCAGATGCTTTTGTATGAAGCTTCATAGAAGCTGATTTGATTCTTATTGTGGATCAATAATGAGTTTGTTCATTTAATGCACACATGTCAGAATACTGACTAAAATGATTACATCTATTGTCAGATCTGTTTGTTTGAAGTTTGAAGCACATATTCTTATCGTCTGCACCGCAGTACCTGTAGTTTCTGTTCAGAAGCAAAATTCTTCAATGAGAAAATTGTATAACAAGGAAATTTACTGCTTTAATAAGACCTTTTTTGACACTTCATTTTTATTATGAAAGAAACTTGAATCTCCTGTCGTCAGATTAAAATAAATCATAAATGTTATATATCCTGTAGAAAACATAACACTGTTATAGTTTAAGTATTGTAAATATTTGAAAGTTAAAGGGCCTAATGGCTGCAAAAGTGTGTTTTTATTAAAAGTGTAGTGAAATTTTGCAGCTCCAGTTCGATTTTGTCAGTAAGAAACTGGACCAAATTGTTCTGTTAGAGGCTGCAGAGTTCTGGTTTAGCTGTTCCGTTAATAACATCATTCATAGTACACACACACAGTCTTTATGCATAAACATGCTGCATATGCTGGCAGAGAAATATTTACAATGAATCCATATCAGACTTTAACATCTCGTCCACACATGTCAAATGAAGCTAAAATTCAGATTTTGGGGCGACCGTGGTGCAGTGGAAAGGGTAGTCGGCCTCTGATTGGAGGTTTGCAGGATCAATTCCCACCTTGCCTACCTATGTGTCGAAGTGTCCTTGGGCAACACACTGAACCGCACGTTGCCTCTGATGGAAGGTTTGCGACAGTGTTCACCAGCAAAGCTCCCATCAGTGTGTGAATGAATGGGACCGTGACTGTAAAGCACTTTGAGCCTTCAATGAAGGTAGAAAAGCGCTATAAAAGTATTTTCCATTTACCATTTTACAAATAATTCAAACTCAGGATGTATTCAGACTGACTAAATTATTTGGTTTGGTCCAAGAACACAAATTTGTTTCAGAAAGATTAAGTTTGGTCTGTATTCAGACTGGCGTCTGTGGGAGATTTCTGTTTTAGACCAAAGCTTGTAAACAAAACCATGTGACTAAAGATCTCTTCAGTACAAGTACAAGGTGAATCAAAACAAGAGAAAGTTGGAGGTGCAGCACTTTAATGGTTACATTATTTAAACCTTATATTTAGATTACCAGCTTTGAATGACAGGAACAACAATTTTCACATGTTACTGGCAAGAACCGTGTGTGCTTTAACTCAGAGGATGTTAGCAACTGCAGTACTGAGGAGACGTTGGCTATGAATGTAGGATGATAAGTGTTTATTATAAATAGATTGTCAGGAAAACTGTGAGAAACGATGTGTATCATGGTAAAAGTTGTTTTAACCAGCTTGGAGTCACCCGACCGCATTTCAGTGAGTTGCTGTGTCTCAGTGTTGAGCTACAAGCTACAAGCTAGCTTTTAGGATGAGGTCACAGCAGCACGTGTAGCGTAACGATGTGACGTAATGTTTTTATTGTAAACCCATTTAAATTCATTTTAAGTACACAGTCAATGTATGAGTATATTTATTTACATACTTGACCTGAGCCCCCTCTTTATATTCTCATATTATGACACATAGAAAAAAAAATTTTATTGATCAAATTTTACATTGAAGATTCTCTGCATTTTATGTTTCGGCTTGTATAAAAGAGATTACCACCACTTCCTGTTGACCACTTAAAGCACTGATTAAAACTTACTTGAAATCTACTATTATGCAAGAATTTTCAGCGGACTTGCCATCATAAACATAAACACCATCAGCCATGTGGTCTTAAAACAGTTGTCATATATTGATGTTGTAAATTACTTTGCTACAAGAAAAACCAGGAGAGTAAAGCTGTAGGAAGTTTGGTCAGATTGAAGAGGTGGTGGTACAGTTATTAAGAAATTCAAGTTAAGGTAGTCGCTCTGCCATCCTCATGTGTTTGCTGTTACTTTCTGGTCTCCTTCCTCACGAGCAAATCCAAATCACCACCAGGTAAAGATCAGTGGACAGCTCTGCCCTCTCTTTACTAGGGATGTGTTTCTTTCAGATTTGATTAATAGTACTCCTCTTGTGAATACTGCTTATCGATCCAGTCAATACTTTTCCGCATTTAAAACAAGGAGGGAGAGGACTAAAGACAAACTAGATTAAAACCTTTTATTTGAGATAGATTTAAAAAACAATGTATCAATTTAACATGCTTTGAAGCAGTAAAATAAAATTTTCAATAAACTGTAATACTAATAGTAATCCTAACAGTAAATACTAATGTGTCTTTGAAATAATAACAAACTCTTTAAGGTAACAACTTAAAATAGAAAAGTTTCATTACCTGCAACATTACTAGTGTGAATGCTGTTAGCTGAAATTGATCACTAAGTATGCCGATGCTGTTCGCTGACAATGCTAAAACTATTTGCAGAATGCTCAAGTTGATAAAGGACTTCAAGTTGCAGAAAATCCGCAAAGAACTTGAAGAATTCTTGAAAACTTGCAAAAATTGCATAACATTTTAAAATGCTTAAAAGGTATGAATACCCAAAGTACAAGAATGAATGTCCTAAACGTGCTTAACATTTTGACACCAAAATTGCAAAATTTTTTGTACAAATTTTAAGAATTATGTACAAAAAAAAAATCGCAAAGGTTGCGTAAAACTTTTAACATTTGTGAAAGGTATGAATGCCAATAGCACAAGTATGAATTTCCTGAATGTGATTGATTTTTTATAACATTTTAAATGGTCCTAAAAAAGCCTCAGTAGATGCTAAATTAGTAAAGAACCAGCACATTGTTAAAATACTAGCTTAACTCTGAATTAGCTCAAACAACCTTAGTACATGCGAAATTAGCCCAAAAAAAGCTAGCTTAGTGCTAAAATATTAGCTTAACTTAAAACATTAGTACAAGCATGAATGTCCTGAATGTGCTTAACGTTTTGATACCCACCATGCATGAGTTTTGAAAGTGCACAAAGAATTTGAAGAATTTTGTGAAAAACTTGGTAAAAATTGTGTTAATTTTTAAAATGCATAATAGGTAGAAATACAAAAAAGTACAAGCATTAATGTCCTGACCGTGTTGATCGTTTTGATAACAATATTGCATGAGTTTCAAAAATACACAAAGAATTTGAAGAATTTCGTGACAAAACTTGCACAAATGTATCTTTGTATTGTATTTATTTGTAAAATGTAATTGCATCTTACTTTATTTGTATTTTATTTGTATTTATTTGTAATGCCTGTGATGTAATAAACACCTTACACGTTTAATGAAGTGAATTTGCTATGTATTTACTGCAAACAGTGAATAAAAAAACATGCATTGTCATTGAAAGCGTCAAATGTACCTTGAAATCCTGCAAAACCTGTGTCAGTGTGTGTGCGTGTAAGAGAGTGCTGTGGCCATGGTAACGGGTTACAAGTTCACGCAGAGGGGCTGGTAGCACAGCTACATGTAATCTCCTTGGTCAGACGCATTGCAGACCTTGAGATGGACAGATTTTTTTCCCAAAATTGAGGCTGTATCCAAACCAGGGGTCTCAAACTGGTGGTCCGCATGCAAATTTCGGCCCCCAAGACCATATTTTGCAGCCCGCGCCAATTCTGCGAAAGTTTAATGTTAGAGCGTCCCGTCAGTTTTCATGGTGGGGTATAAGGCTGTTTTTGAAAACATTTAGGGCAGGAAAAAAAAAAAAAAAACGCATTAATGAATTCCTTACTTTTTTTTTTTTTTTTTTTAGAAAGTGTCTATTCACAGGTAATTTTCTCAGTACATGCAGCCAGTGCTTAACTTTATTTTTTTTTTGGCTCCACAGGCTGGGAGGAAAGGTTAAGGTTAAAATTATGCTGCAAGATATGAAATATAATACATATCTTTGCAGTAACTTGATCTACTTTCTATCTGTCCCTCACAATCTGTCTCTCTGTCTCTGTGTGATTCGGTTTTTCCAAACTTCTTCAATACCTTTTCATCATTTTCAGTGTTTCAAAGTAATTTTTCTGGACAGAATTTCCTCCGTAGTCGCGTACTTTAATCACTGAAATAAATTCAAGTTAAATGACACGATTTGCCTGTGATTGTACTCTGTGCAATTCTGCTCTGATGGCCGTGTGACCCCTGCAACTACAGAGATTATAAATCGCTTGGAAGTATAAAGCAGCTCTTAAAATATGTACCAGCAGTGAAGCAATGTGCATCTTGATGAAAATGAATTTCCATCAGTTTTTTCTCTGATCTCAGGTATGTGTGACCTCCAATGACCAGCACCTGTTTGTCTACTGACCACAGTTTGAATTCTACTGTAAAAATACAGGAGTGAATGACTGGCTGCTCTAAATAACTCGTGACCAGAGTTTGAAAAGTAATAAAGACAAAATCAAAAATGGTTTATGAATTTTTTCTCACTGATTTGACAATTTAAAGAACAAACTAAAAAAAAAAAAAGAAAAAACCTTCAGCTCAGATTCTAAATGGGAGCACATAGTTGTGCAAAAAGCTTTTCTCCATCTTGACCTTCAATAAGTCCAACTGCAGGTTCAGACTTACTGACAATCACCATGAAGCCAAACGGAGGGTCTCTGCTGCTTCCTCCTTCAAACATTTAAATCTGAATCCAGCAGATACAGAAGACTGAATAAACAGAAAACTGACATTTAGTATTGATTTATTTACTTAATGATTTTAGATTTATGTATTTGTTGAATGATAATAATAATTTTGTACAGAAAACAGCTAATAATAATACAGTACAGTTAATAGTAAAGTTCATGTTCCAAACAAATTTACAACCAAAGAAGGGATCTAACTGAGGATGTTATAAACTTGTTTACACCAGGGTCCTTTTTCATCTTATTTTGTGTCGTAAATTAAAATGTAAAAAAACTGAGAAGATTAAAATGTTTTAAAATTTTAAATCAAATTAGCATTGGCTCCCAGACACCCACGAACTGCACACGTGTTTATGCGCGCTGAGGTGGCGGCCCAGCTTCAGCCAGACTGTGCCTTCAGTGGCCCCAAGGAAAATTGAGTTTGAGGCCCCTGGTCTAAACGATAAGTGAGATTTAAAAATATAATTTAATTTTAAAAAGCTCACGTTAGGGAATCCTCTGATATAAATTTCCCTTGAGTCAAGTTAGATTTTTTAGTGAATTTGAAAAGACAAAGCTAAATCTTTTTTTTTTTTTCTCTGCTGAGGTGAAAATGCCATGTAATCCAATGTCTGAGCTGCTTTTTTAACTACCTCCAAACAAATGTTCATATCTTCATAACTCTTTCACTTATAAAAGCTGAACCATTGTGCCAATCACAAGGCTTTGAGCTATAATGTGTGAAAGTTTCATGACTGTAGGTTCATGTATGTTCTCACAATTGCAAGTTAAAAACATGATTTGGTGAAATTAGAAGCAAGAAGATTTAATATGGGCAGGTATACGAGAACTGAGGGAACTTTGTGTCAGATGAGGGGTTACAGGGGCAAATGTTTTTGCCCCACGGGTTTGAGGGTGCCATTTTTCAAACCCAGAGGCATTTTTCTATGTTTTGATGAAAAAATAGTGACTCTGCAACAAACTGTCTTCAAGTAAGGACAGTTCGTTGGGAAAATTTTCACCTTAAAAATTGAACTGCTCCACACTAGATGTTACATCATCCACTCTAGATCCCGAACATTACGTGCATTGCATTACATTGAAAAATGTCCTGAAAATTTGCATAAAGCTTGAGCTCTATTTGCATAAAAACCATAAGGTGTTTTGAAAAGCTGAATACACCATATATTGCTCAATCATTGCTGAAAATTTTAAAGTTTGAAAGCTGTCTTTAGCTGAAAGTATGCATAAGCTCATAGGTTTCAAAGTGCAGAATTTCTCATTCATTTCCTATGAGGAATATTTAGCTTACTATTTAAAAAAACTGTAAAGTTTATGAAAACCAAAAGTACAAACAGTAATGTCCTAAACAAGCTAAATGTTTTGATACCAACACTGCTGAAATCACTGAAAGTATGACGGAGTTTTTATGTGTCAAAAAAGTACAGAACAAAGCAAGAGAATCACTATAGTTTAAATGCTGCAAAGCATTCACACAATTAAGGTTAATTTAATATCTGTGTGCAGGTTTCTCAATGTAATGATCTATTAAAGTATTTATGAGATATTTGTTGGTTGAAAGTCTCACATTTATTTATTTAATTACGAACAGTTTGGGGCTCCATAGCATCCGAGTGTTTCTTTATTTAAAGCATGATGAGCAGGCGAACCCTGTGGTTTGAAAAAGCTCAGGTTTATGACACAACAACAGCCTGGGTGGGCCAAAGTCTCCTTGCTCTGCTACAATTCTTAATTCTCCACTTGCAGACAAATAGATCCATCAGCGTCTTCATTTTTGTTTTGATTGAGCTGCCACCTGGCTAAAACAGTCCAGCTACATAGCTCTGATAGTGCTCGCTGTTTTTGTTGCTGCACTCAATGTTGTCTCAGGCTTGTGAGATGCCTGCAGGAGAGACTGTAAACAAAGGGTTCATGGGAAATTAGTGGACACCAAGTTTCAACTGCTCACAACTCTTAGAGAAATTTCTGATGCACTCCTGCCGCTCTGCAGCAAATTTGTCATAAGAACTACAAGTTTCTGTTGTTCTTCGCTGCCAAAAACTGCATAATCATAATTGAAAGATAACTTGGAGTGATTTTGCCACAGATAAAATTATAGTTGGAGTGGGAATTTAAGGGGTTGTCACTTTTCTCTTTCCCCCTTCTTGTACTTTGCTCCAGAACTAAAACAATGAAAAAAATTGAGAGCAGCAAACGCAGGTGTTTAAAGAGCAGAGAGGCCTGGGAGCCTCTTCAATCACATGAAAACGGTCACTTCTGATTACAAAATGGACAGAGGTCACAAACAGCGGACTAAAGAGGAAACTGCGTCATGTAAAAGTCACCGTTGGAGGTCACCAAGATGAACAAAAGTATAAAAAATATCTTCTTGTTGTTTTAGGTCACATTTTCTTAAACACTGACTAGTAGAACTGAAGCGGAACCTTTATCGTGCTGATTTTTTCCTGACCGGATCGATATTCCTGTCGGACAGACTGCCTTGACATTGCTGAAGAGCAGTATTCTGCGGCCAGGTGTTACCAAACGTTAAAGTGTGTCAGCGTGAAGCCGCAGTAGAGTGGCCGCCCGCTCCTCCTCGGCTGCAGCACCGAGACTGTTTGGAGACATGTACCGGCGGCCACTGCAGGCTGCCATCCGGAACGTCGTTCACGCGGCAGCCAGCAGAGCAACCGCGCGCAAAGGTAACTGCTAGCCGTGAGTTAGCAAGCGGGAGCCCAGCTGAAGTCACGAGTGAGGGCATTAGTGCGTGGAAATGCGCGCCCCGTGTATCACAGGATGCTTTAAACCGCATCGAGCTCTACTACGTTTTATTTAAGCCAGTAGGTTAGGGGTCAACTGAGCTGTACTAGCTACCCGTCAGGCTGACCGCTGTAGTGTCAGGGTTAGCATGCACCTCACCTGACCAGCTCAGCTCCAACGCCCCTTATTTTATAAGTTGCTTAAGACAGAACATTGTCTTTTAGTGTATTTAGTTTGTCTGTTTTTCTGATGGTTCCTCCCATTTTAGCTGTAGGTTACTCGCAGTTCTTTTGTAGGATTTTTGGTATTGTGCGCGGACGTAAACCAGTTTCCTTCATCGATTATTCAGGAATGCGCTGCTTAAAGTCATTTTATTGTGAGTTGTACAGGTAACCATCCATACTTGTACCAAGAGCGACAGGAAACAGTTTTCAGTGTCCGCAGAACTGTGGCTTTGACCTCATCTTGTCTGCTGTTCCACCCTGACCTTTCATGTTTGTGTTCTAGCCTTTAATAGAACTGTAGTCAGTTGGAATTCTACTCTTACTAATATCGGAATGCAAATGTTTTTAAAAACCTTGATTCTCAGTTTTCTCTCCAACTCTCACTGACATTTTAATGATTAAGGAAGCTGTCGTGTTACCTCAGAAAATGCTGACCCAAAAATGCACTCATTAAATAATAAAATCAAAGACAATATTGTGCAATCAACAGTTTATTTATGAAGAATTCGAACAAATAAAGAAAAATGAAGCAGCTAAAATCAGCTGGGTTTTTTTGTCGCCCATCTCCAGTTTTGTTCTAACAGAAATGATGCAGTTGTAATGATGATACTACACATTTTTGTCATTTGTATTTCTTGTTAAATGTATAATT
Source organism: Oryzias woworae (assembly GCA_016861445.1). Classification (NCBI taxonomy): domain Eukaryota; kingdom Metazoa; phylum Chordata; class Actinopteri; order Beloniformes; family Adrianichthyidae; genus Oryzias; species Oryzias woworae. The sequence goes on from BOLG01001316.1 coordinate 244,289, forward strand.
ATGAGTAGTTGTTGTAGTTTTTTTTTATCATCTTAATTAAATCATGTCAAAGTGCATTTCTGGAGCATCCATCAAAACCTCTTTCCCTCAGAAGTTCGTTTTGTAATTCCAACTTTTTAAAGCTGGGCTATCCCAATTAAATACAAAAAAAGTAAGAAAATGTACAAGTGGAAGGTTGGACTGATTCAGTGTTTCTTGAGAACATTCACACGACCTTAATAATGCATTTGACTTGAAATAAACAAAGCATACACCAAAACCTACACAACACTAGGACTCTTACATGCTCTGTCCCGTGGTTTTCTGAAGCCTTTTCTAGTAAACGATCTCCATGAATGTAATCATATATTGCCTTTGGCACACTAAAGGACAAATATTTTAGGAAATATGAGTTATTTTTGTGGACTCTCTTCACACCCGGAAGTAAAACAACTCGATCTCAGAGGCTCCACCTGTCATTCCTTGTGGGTGATGCCCAAATCATGGCTCCAACCTCGAGCCAGCCTCAGCAGTGTAAAAAGAGGAGCAACAGGAAGTTCAATAAAAGGTGTTGATTTGGAGACACTTGCTGTGTCCGAATTCCTGCCCTAACCCCTAACTACTAAAAAACTATATAGTTTGTCACTGTATAGTGCTGGACTATGTAGTGCCCTGGATTTTAAAAGCAATTCGGACACCATGCTCACTACTTTTTGGTCGTTGTTCTTCTCCGGGTGTTGTTTTTATGGCGGTGGACAAACAACAGAATGGTTGCATTACCGCCACCACCTGGTCTGGAGGCGAACTACTTTCATTCGCCAATTATGTCGCCGGTTTGCTGAAGTAAAAACCTAATATATGTGAACATATTATGAAGACAATTTATGAATGTACTGTATTCTCATTCATTTTTTTGAATAAATTAATGTACTGTGTTCTGTTGATAAAAAGAACCTGGCTGGTTTATAAAAAATAAAATGACATACATTTTTGCTCAGAAATGTACTGATAAATAACTAGTCCATTGCAATGTTTATTTTCGCACAGCTGAGCCATTTACAGGCTTGTGCGAGGCAGCACTTTTTATGTGCTTCTTTCTTGTACTTTACTGAAAACACCTTCCAATATTAATCTTTTCATGTTCCTGTTGGCAATAATTCAACTGTTTTTACTTAGATCAAGCTGAAAACAATCTGAAATGAAGCACATATGCAACGTTTGAGATTGCTTTGCTCAGGGTTACACCATCTGCTGGACAAGAGTTTAACAATTTTTTCAAACAATGGATTCTGATTTGTTTCTGATTATTATATTGTATAATTACCTGTAACACTCTTGTGAGTTCAGAGAAAGTGTTGTTTTTTTCTTTATAGTCAAACCATATCAGCCTTCAACAGTGTTTTTAATAATTTTATTTACAAAAAGATTTACAGGCACTCGTTTTTAACAAAAATACTTACTTTCATATTTAAAAATTAACATGAAAATCCAAAAACCCAAACAAATAAATAACATGAGGTTTTCCAGCATTCATAAATACTTTCTAAAATAAATTTAAGACATCATAATAAACAGAAACATTCCAAAAATAAAACCTAATTTCACAAATAAAATGAGTAATGTTACATTTTACAGGGTCTTCCACGTCTCTCCTGCTTTGCCAACATAAAGGTGTCTGTTCTGGCCCACTATGCTTACGCTCAGTCTGACACCAGACCAGATTTTGGGTTGACCCACTGGACCATAGAGCGTCTGGTGGAGCAGCTTTGGGTTCCTCACGCTCTGGAGCACAGGAGACTGAGGTCCTGGTGTTCCTTTCCTGGCTGGCGTCTGGCACATCTTACCGTGTGTTAGCCAGGACCTTTGACTCGCCACGCTCCACTGGGAGTGACATTGTCCACAGAACAGCAGACCACATCCTCCAGCTGATGCGCAGCGTCATGCTGATTTCCAGTGTGGATGAACTGCCATTAGTCGCTGCTGGTTTTGAGCAGCTCACTGGATCTGCTGCTTTCCAAAAGGTCGTGTAAATTAAATATGTGTACAAACAAACAAGTAAACAAGAATGAATGTCAAAATCATTCACATTTTAGTTTGATAAAGTCCAGTCCACTGTTGTTCTTCCACATCAAAATAATACAGATGGAACATTATTAGAACATTCTAGCACACGGAAAGAAACAAGCCGCAATAATTTTTTCTGGTCTTGTCTTCTGGTTCTGGTCTGCATGGTTTTCTACAGTTAAAGTAAAAAGAAGTAAGTTACATTGTAACTAAAAAGTAAATCATGGAAACAGCATGTGATTTGTCACAAAATGCTGATTTCTCCTTGTCTCAAAAGTCTGGGTCTGAAAATGATGAAGCTACTGTCATCAAGCTTTCGTGACTAATTATCACCTTACTGTTCTACAACAACAATTTTGGGAGAAAATCATTTAAAAGAAAGAACCAAATATGATCATATTAACATTCATAAAGTTTCTAACAATTATCAAAATGATTTTACCTCAATGTTATAATAAGACCATAAGGTGATAATTAATGATGACTGAAAGTTTGGCTGGACCTCTCCTTAAGCAGTGTCCTCAGGGAGCCCTATTCTGAACTGTGGGCCTTCTGCAAAAAACTGAAAATCCCCTCCCATGGCCAAGATACTCTGGAGAAATTCTCTTAACGTCAAGGTGCGGCCTTTTGAGGAGAGGTCATAAGGCTCAAACTTGGCAGAAGTGGTTCTAGTTGATGAAGAGATTGCTACCAAGAGTGCAAAGCTAATAAGTTGACTTTGTTTCTGAATAATTGTTACTTTTTAAGTTATTTGTATTTCACATTCAGAAATATTGTGGTTTTGTTTGTTTGTTGTTCTGAAATTCAAGGATTTCCTTTTTCTCTGTCATTAGTGCTGGGAATTGGGCAGATAAATTGGTCTCAAATTGTCATATGCAAGAGCTGTAAGAGTCTTCAATTTAACTTGAAGAGACGTGTAGGAACTCTGGTATACATGACTTTGCATGATTCAAAGTGTTTCCACACATTGGATTGTAATGATGGTTGATCATTTTTTGCTGCATTATGTGTGTTGTCCGCTGTGATGTACTTTGTCATTTTTACATTATAGTAAAATAAACCTACCATGTCTCAATCCAAATGGTATTTTCCAATATCAACTATTATCAATTATTTTATTTTGAAATGCTTTAATGGTATAGGTCTATTTGATTCACAACTTGCCTTAGACTGATCAATCCAGCTGGATAATAAAAATATAAATCCATTCATCAATTCAGTTGATTAGTTGTTACTAGAGGTATATGTAACAGTTAATCCACTTAACTGATTAATCCATTTATATTTCTACTATTCAGCTGGATTGATCTGTCTAAGGCAAGTTGTGACTCAAACAGACCTATACCATTAAAAAGTCTCTTTAAAATAAAATAAATTGATATTGGAAAATACCATTTGGTAAACTTAATTTGGAATTTCATATTTGGAGCTTTTTGACAAGGAAGATTCTGTAACCAGAATACCTGTTTGAACTCTTCAGCATCATTGATTCATATCTGTTTCTTTTTGCTTGCAGGTCTTAAAACAAGAGACCTGTTGTGGGGCTTTGGCAGCCTGTCAGTTAACCACAACCAACCCTCCGCAGTGGGCATCATGCCGGTCACTGCACACTGCCACACAGGTGACTTTGCGCTAACCAAACATCATCAGTAGCCTTTTGTGGCCTTGAACAACTTACCCAAATGTTGTTTTTTTGAATGGAGGTTGTCAGAGCAGTCTATTGCAGGGCAGATTTTGAGATTTGTCTTTGTTAGCTTTTTGCATGCGGACAGATGAGCAAAAGGTGCAGAATTTCAGTCCTTGAGTTTCTCTCTGCTCAGATTTTCAATCACCTTCCCTCTCACCCCCATACGTGAACTACTAAAAACTTTATAAAAACTAAAAACTTTATTCAAACCTTTATAGTCTTTAATGTCATGCAGGTAAATGTCAATTTTTACTTGTTTTTTAGATAAATATGTAAGGTAAAGTATGTCATTCAGCAGCATTAAATGTGGACTGCTCGGTTTATTCAACTGGTTTAATAATATTAGGTAACATATCCTAAATGGTAAATGGCGTTTACTTATATAGAGCTTTTCTACCTTCATTGAAGGCCCAAAGCGCTTTACAGTCACAGACCCGTTCACAAACACATTCACACACTGATGGAGGCTCCGCTGCCGAACACTGGCGCCAACCTTCCATCAGAGGCAATGTTGGGTTCAGTGTCTTGCCCAAGGACACTTAAACGCGTGGGCTGGTAAGGCGGGAATCAAACCTGCAATCCCCCGATCAGAGGCCGACTGCCCTTTCCACTGCACCACGGCCACCCCCATTATTATCCTAACAAAGGTTAATTCAAGTATATATGAAGAACTTATAGGAAAAATCAGTTTACTGAGTCACTTAAATAAATTATATCTATTGGTACAGATTACAAACTATACTCTCTTTGCTGGCCATAGTTTTAAATGACTGTGTCATATATGGGATTGGTAAAATGACTCATGTTTGGCTATGATCTGGGGAGATGACAATATGAATGAAGTTCAAATGAAGACAATGAAGACCCTGATTAATCTTTGAAAACTCATTCTAGTACTTAGCAGCAAAGCAGGCTGATCTTTCACCAGGTGGAGGGGGCTGCACATGCTCCCGGCCACATTCCAAAAAGAGTTTTTCACGGGTTTGTAGATTTGAACAAATCTTTGTGAGTCTGTCCCTAGAGATTCTGTCTGTTTATATAGCCCGATATCAAACAATACCGATGTCTCAATGGGCTTCTCATCAGTATTTGTTAGGGCTGTCAACGTTAACACAAGCTATGAATTTTTAAAAATTACCATTTTCATTCATTTTCTAAACCGTTTTATCCCTTTCTGGGTCACTGGGTTGCTGGAGTCTAACCCAGCCACTCATGGGCGAAGGCAGGAGACACCCCTGGACTGATCACCAGTCTGTCACAGGGGCCACAGTCACACACCCATACACACTTGCATCACACCTAGAGACAATTTAGAGTGACCAGTGAACCTATGAATCATGTTTTTGGATGGTGGGAGGAAGCCGGAGTCCCCGGAGAAAACCCTCACATGCACGGGGAGAACATGCAAACTCTACACAGAAAGGTCCCCCATTGGTGACACTGTTTCAAGTGCCCCCAGCCGGGACTTGAACTGAGATTCTTTTTGCTGTAAGGCAAGAGCGCTAACCACTGCGCCAATAATTATAACGATATATGTCACTATATAAATTAAATAACTCTTAGTTTAATTTGAACGCTCTGTGGTTCATTAGAGAAATGTGTAATCATCAGCAGGTTGTTTAGATAGAAATCTTTATTTCCTATCAAACTCCAAATATAACAGATGCACTGAAGGAACATAATGCAAGTTTTATCCCAGAAAACAAAAAGCTGAAATATTACAAACTAAACTAAAAATGAAAGCAAAAGCTTTCAAGTTTCAAAAGAGAACATGAATTAAACAGAACACTAAACTGATCAGTTCCATTAAAAAGCAAAGCATTCATTCTACAAATAAATTCTCATCTTCTCAAGTTTTACAGAACAAATGCTACCATGCTAAACGCTAAGCTAAGGCTAACTGTGTTTAGGTAAGGAGAAGCAACTATGTCGCAGGCTGCTTAGACAGCAAGCAGTTAACACAGTTGTTTACTCACTAGAATGATAAAAATGCCACTTTGAATTTTTAAATACTAAACCAGATAAAACTAAGTTAGATATTAGCAAATCAGACATTCGAAGCAATGACCAAGCACTGTTTAACGCCCACCTGGAAATGACGTCACAGGACCGATTAAACCACTCCCTCCTTTGACCTGCTCAGCTCATCGCTGTCACTAGCTTCCTGATATCAGGAGTGCAGAAAACTCTTTGGAAGAAATGGATCAAAACAAGATGCAGTCATGCAGGGTGGTCAGAGCGCAACGGTTGGTCGAAGTCTTTCTGAGCACTGGTTATAAACTTCAGACATAAACGTGAAAAGCATGTTTTAATTAGAACTGTGTTTCTGTCTCCTTGTTCTAAGCTGGTGTTCTGCAGCAGTTCTTCATTAACTTGCTTAAACACACTTATTTGTTTTGAACGTCTTATGGAAGCCTGCAGATGCCTTCTAACCACAGTCATATAGACATTGTGCCCACTATCAAGCATGGTGTTGGAGATGCTCTGGGCCATTCTTTATGACTGTGTCAGATATGAACCCACATGACTTATTTCAAAGTGTGACTGAAACTGGATCATGCAGCAGGATGGTGTGTTATCAAACTGCCTTTGACTTTCCACGAGTTGGTAAAATAATCTGTTTGAGGCTGTGGGTTTCTTTGTAAGTGGAGTCTGATGTGTCATGTTCCCTTTATTCAGCTGTCCAATGTGAAGGAGACACCGCAGCACTCAGAGGAGGAAGTTGGGGCCTTCACAAAGTTTATTGAGGCCATGGGTTTCACAGCCCCCCTGAAATATAACAAATGGGTGAGTGATACACAGAAAAACTGTCAGTTCACATCGGTTCACATTTGAGCCCCAAATTAAGAAGCTGCACTGTGGTCTCCAGTGTGAGGCTACATCTACTTTCTGACACCTTCGGGCTTTTACCAAGAGGTTTGAGAAGAACCAATAACTGGAAATCTATCACAAAGAAGTTGATTTGTAGTAAGTTTGTCGGTATATAAAAAAGACGTGTGCTGTGTCACACTAAATCATGTTCTTTATTTCATGCAGCGAGAGCTGCAATGTGACTCTGCAATGAGGGATAGACGCACTGCAAATATGTCAAACCTGTTCAAAAGGAAAAGTCCACTCAAAAATCAGTAGAAAGTGGCAACAAAGTAAAATGAAGTAGCTATCTTTTTTTATAAGTGTAAATATTTGATTTAAAAAGTTTGAGACTAAAAGCTGAGTTTAGGTTTTTTAACTTTACAGCATTTCCTTCAGGCTGATTAAAATTTGATATTTGTGTTCAGAAAAATGAGTTTTCAGCCACACACATGGTAGTAACATGAAAAGCTTGAAAGTAGGATTCAAAACAGACTGAGAAGTGCTGAAATATGACCTTAGAAAATGTGCATAGAGAGATTACACACTTTAGGGTTCAGAAAACATACCTGTAAAATGCACGTGTTCTGTCTCCCTGAATTCCATCACAGAAGATCAAGATTGCCGCCCTGCGCATGTACACATGCTGTGTAGAGAGGATCAACTATGATGAGTTCTTTGACAGTAAGTATACCAAAGAAAACAACATCCAAATCTATTCTTTCAAAGTTTAAAATCTGTTTATGGAAAACAGAATTAGGTCAAACTATTTTTGTCTGCACTCATAATGAGGTATAGGGATAAGAAATAAAGATCTAAGAAAGTGTATTTAAAAGTTATTATTTTGCTGACAAAAGTCAAATACACATAAATAAATAAAAACACTAGTTGTTTAAAAAGCTCAAGTAAAATTCTAAAACAAGACCCTTCAGAAACCACTGAGTTCCATCAGGAAAAATAATAAAACCATTTCTATTTAAACTGTTCTTAAGATTAGCACATTTAGAACTTATCAACTTCCTTAGTATATCATTCATTTGAATTTGACCCATTAAAAACTCACTGCAATTAAAAGAACTAAACCATACATGGAGCTATGGAGTTATAATCTTTAGATATGCCACATGCATATTAGCATTTTAATGTACCGGTTAGGACTGTTAAATCATTGTGTTAACTGTGAATAATTGTGCATTTTTACATTGGATTGTTACTTCCATGTTAATGCACACCTGGAGGAGCATTAACCCGCCATACAATGGTCATTTAAGAAAAATATCAAAATTAGATAAATTATTAGAACTTCAGTCTTGTAATTTTTAAAATTTTAAATCTCCCAAAACTGTATTTTCATGAAACAGATTGATTTGAACTTCATTAATTTCTGTCAGAAAAATTCCTTTTGGGTATTTTTCAAATCCCATCATTTTTGTTTTATCTAGATTTAAAGCCAGAATATTTCTATCAAACCACGCTTTAATGTTTTTCATTTTTAAAGTCACTAAATTCAACAACTCATTAAAACTTTCACCAGGACAAAAGATATTTGTGTCATCTGCAAACAAAACCGTCTTCATCGCTTGAGATACAAAAAAAAGGTCATTAATAAACAATATGAACAGTTTCAGCCCTAAAAATGACCATTGCGGAACACCACAACTTATGTTTATTTCAGGAGAACAAACATCACCCAGCTGGACATTTTGCCATCTGTCTGTTAAATAGCTTTTAATCCATTGCAGTACTAAGCCTCCAAATCCATATTTTTCCAGTTAATGACATAATAAATTATGACCAGTTGTGTCCAGTGATTTGTTTTAGCGCCAGAGTGTTGCTAATTTTTCGATGGTTTCAATTATTGCCAATGATGTTGACATGTTAGCTCTAAGCCCATATTGGCTGTCTGAAAGTATACTGTGTTTTGCTATAAATGTGTCCATTCTTGAGCTAAAACGTTTTCCAAGTATCTTGGAGAATTGAGGAAGTAGTGAGATGGGCCTGTAGTTGGTAAAGTGATGTTTGCTCCCATTTTTTTGTATAGTGGTAAAACTTTAGCTATTTACATTGAATCTGGAAAAGAGCCAGATTGAAATGACAGATTAAAAATATATTTAATGGAATTATGATCCCTTCAATAACCTGTTTTACATCTTTCATATCAATATCATCTGTGGAAGACTTATTTTCACATTTTTTAATTGTGTCCAATATTTCTTTTTCCTTGACAGAATTTAGAAACATTGAGTTGCCATTTCTATCTATCAATTCATTCAAATGATCTTCTATTATGTTTTGTTGGAAGATGCTTCTTGCAATGTCTGGTCCAACATTTACAAAGAAGTTATTTAATTTATCAGCCATATCACCTCTATCAGACAAAACACTATCATGGTCAAGAAAGTACTCAGGTGTGTCAATGTGCCATGAGTTGTTCCCGAGAATACCATTTACAATATCCCATGTACCTTTGATATTATTTTTATTGTCTTCAAGTAATTTTCTGCAATACTCTTTCTTGCTAGACCTTATAATATGAGTTAATTTGTTTTTATATTTCTTGTACCTGATTTCATTCTCTTTACTTCTACATCTTAAAAACGTTTTATAAAGACAGTTCTACTTTTTACAGGCATTTTGTAAACCTTTTGTTATCCACAAGCAGTTGAAATCTTTCCGTTTGGTAGTGTATTCTTTGACTGGACAATTTTTGTCATAAATGCTTTTAAACATCCTCACAAACAACTCATAGGCCTCATCCTAATTCCCTCTTTTTAAAAGTTACATCCCAGTTCAGTGCCATTTAATCGTCCCTAAGTTTGCGTATTGATTCTTCAGTTCTAATTCTCCTATGTATACGACATGTAGTTTATTTTTTTGCCTTATAATTATAATAAATAAGTGATATGTATACCACTACTTATTTTACTCTCAGTTATGTTGGTGAAAATATTATCAATCAGCGTGGCACAGCTGCTGGTGATTCTTGTGTGTCTAGTAAACTTTGGGAACAAACTCATACTTTACATTGTATTTAAAAAATCATCTGTTGGTTTGTGTCTTTGTGCATTTACTAAATCAATATTAAAGTCACCAGATACAAAAACTGTTTTGTTTTGTAAATTAAGATAAACTCTCTTCATCCATACTCTGAAGGAGTCCAGATGCTCTATAATTGCAACTTCCAATAATCTTCTTTGTCTTGTCATTACAAATTTCAATGGTCAGACATTCAAGCAAGTTATCAATAACAGTTGGCATATATTTCACAAATTTGTAATTGAGTGTTTGATCCACAAAGAGTGCTACACCTTCACCAGCTTTGTTGTTCCTGTTGATATTTATTAGATCAGAACCATCCAGATGAAAATCCCTTCCTTTTTTTTTTTTCCTTTCGATTTTTAGGCCAAGGTTCTGTGATGGCCTCATACTAAATTCCTCTGTAGATGATCCTTAATGGTATGAAAGCTGGCATAGGTGCTTCTGGCATTACAGTGGATGAATGATAACCTATTTGATATTTTAACATGCTTATTAAATTCATCTTCACTATAAAAAGGAGAATTATCATTAATACAAATAAAAACATTTATATCTGGGCCTATGTTCTGAACCAACTCATGCCCATTATATTCAGTTACTTCAAAAGTCGTCAAATTCATTAATGATGATTTTTCATTCATTTTCATTTCACTTTTTTTCCTTTTTCTCCATTCTCACCCAAATTATTCATGGATAATACATGCAAGCCCAGAACACTTAAAGCTAAGAATATCCAGGTTACATTTCCTTTATCCAACAGTGTATAATCCATTCACTACTCTTTTGCACTTCCTCCATAACATCACAGTTTAGTTTGATTTCTGGTTCAGCCACGAACAGTCCTGTACATTTCCTTCCTCTCAGCAAGACAACGATCAATCTTGTCTGGAAAATTGTCAAAGTCCCTCTTATTTAAACTGTTCAATGTCTTTGAGATCTGTTACCTGGAAAACTTTGGCTTGTAAGACAAATCATGGTTGATGCATTTTGCTACAAACAAAAGGGTGTAGGATAGTCTCATTTGTAATACTATTTATCTATATATCTATTTGTCTTTCTCATCTTAAAAAAAGCAATATTCATAATCAAAGTTATTGAGTAATTTGTGCTGGTGATCTGAATCTTTTGGAAAATCATTAGCTGCTAGCTCCATGTGGCAATAGTACTAAAAACATTAGGTTCTAGCTCCATGTAGCAATAGCGCTAAAACATTAGCTACTAGATCCATGTAGCAATAGCACTAAAAACATTAGCTGCTAGCTCCATGTAGCAATAGCACTAAAAACATTAGCTGCTAGCTCCATGTAGCAATAGCGTTAAAACATTAGCTGCTAGCTCTATGTAGCAATAGCACTAAAACATTAGTTGCTAGATCCATGTAGAAATAGCACTATAAACATTAGCTGCTAGCTCCATGTAGCAATAGCACTAAAACATTAGCTGCTAGCTCCATGTAGCAATAGTGCTAAAAACTTTAGCTGCTAGTTTCACATAGCAATAGTGCTAAAAACATTAGCTGCTAGCTCCACGTTGCAATTGCGCTAAAAACATTAGCTGCTAGCTACACGTAGCAATAGCGCTATAAACATTAGCTGCTAGCTCCACATAGCAATAGCGCTAAAAACATTAGCTGCTAGCTCCACGTAGCAATAGCGCTAAAAACATTAGCTGCTAGCTCCATGTAGCAATAGCGCTAAAACATTAGCTGCTAGCTCCAAATAGCAGTAGCGCTAAAACATTAGCTGCTAGCTCCATGTAGCAATAGCGCTAAAAACATTAGCTGCTAGCTCCATGTAGCAGTAGCGCTAAAACATTAGCTGCTAGCTCCATGTAGCCGTAGCGCTAAAACATTAGCTGCTAGCTCCATGTAGCAATAGCTCTAAAAACATTAGCCGCTAGCTCCATGTAGCAATAGCGCTAAAAACATTAGCCGCTAGCTCCATGTAGCAATAGCGCTAAAAACATTAGCCGCTAGCTCCATGTAGCAATAGCGCTAAAACATTAGCCGCTAGCTCCATGTAGCAATAGCGCTATAAACATTAGCTGCTAGCTCCACGTTGCAATTGCGCTAAAAACATTAGCTGCTAGCTACACGTAGCAATAGCGCTAAAAACATTAGCCGCTAGCTCCATGTAGCAATAGCGCTAAAACATTAGCCGCTAGCTCCATGTAGCAATAGCGCTATAAACATTAGCTGCTAGCTCCACATAGCAATAGCGCTAAAAACATTAGCTGCTAGCTCCACGTTGCAATTGCGCTAAAAACATTAGCTGCTAGCTACACGTAGCAATAGCACTAAAAACATTAGCTGCTAGCTACACGTAGCAATAGCGCTATAAACATTAGCTGCTAGCTCCACATAGCAATAGCGCTAAAAACATTAGCTGCTAGCTCCACGTAGCAATAGCGCTAAAAACATTAGCTGCTAGCTCCATGTAGCAATAGCGCTAAAAACATTAGCTGCTAGCTCCAAATAGCAGTAGCGCTAAAACATTAGCTGCTAGCTCCATGTAGCAATAGCGCTAAAAACATTAGCTGCTAGCTCCATGTAGCAGTAGCGCTAAAACATTAGCTGCTAGCTCCATGTAGCCGTAGCGCTAAAACATTAGCTGCTAGCTCCATGTAGCAATAGCTCTAAAAACATTAGCCGCTAGCTCCATGTAGCAATAGCGCTAAAAACATTAGCCGCTAGCTCCATGTAGCAATAGCGCTAAAAACATTAGCCGCTAGCTCCATGTAGCAATAGCGCTAAAACATTAGCCGCTAGCTCCATGTAGCAATAGCGCTAAAACATTAGCCGCTAGCTCCATGTAGCAATAGCGCTAAAAACATTAGCTGCTAGCTCCTCCCTCACGCAGCCAAGGCAGCAAGCTCAGGGAACAGATTTTTGGTCACGCGACGAGCTTTTTATAAAATCACACTTCTTTTGCAGCCATTGGACCTCTTATTTACAACATGTAACTTTAAGATATTTACAATAATTAAACTATAACAGTGTTATATTTTTCTATCAGCTTTATATCAATTTTGATTGATCTTAATGCAGTGGCAGCATATTCAAGTTCATTTTAAAATAAAAGTCAGTGTTAAAGATCCTTTTAAAGAAGTAAATTTACTTGCACCTATTATCATGCAATTCTCTCATTGAGGAACTTTGCCTCTAAACAGAAACTGCACACACTGCTGTGCAGCAGAAGATAAGAATGTGTGCTTTAAACTTATTTTAATAATGAACTATTCTAACAGCAGATTTAATCATTTTACTTAGTTTTCTGACGTGTCCATTTTGGAGGATAGATATTTCACTTGGACGGTCATATGCTGACCACATCTCTGCTAGAATCTAGTGTGTTTTTGCGCAGTGTTTAGACATTTACTGGCGTTACCACCCTTACAACCACATTTTGTTACATCTAAGACGGCGTGCGCTGTCCGGTAAAAACTGATGACGTGGCACCGATATCAGTCTTTTTGGACCTCTTCTCCTGTGCCCTCGAATCCCACTTCCACTTTGAAGAAAGTGCTACATTTTCTCTTTCTCAAAACACTGAAGAGAACTTTTATTCGGTAAAGGCTGACCCACTTCAGTCTTTAGATCAGTATCCCTTGGTGGCATCAGTAATTGCCTGTCCAGTGTGGATGTGTTTGTGCTTATGACTTGTATCATGTGTTGCAGAATGCTCACTTCCTGACACACTCAACTCCTGGTTTCTCATTGCACAACTACACGTATGGTGAGTAAACGCCCTTGTTCTCCTGTGCGTCTGCTCGCTCATGCCTGGTTTGCATTTTTTGTGTTTCTGATTGTAATCTGGTTTCAGTTAGGCTAGGTAAATGTTCTCACACAGGGGACCTGCTTGGTAGCAATGTATTTTTCTACTTGGATGTTGTTGTTTCCAGGGCTGTGTAATGACCAGCACAAACACTTGGTGGCAGTACAGCATCTACTGTTGTGGAGCAGATGGCGAGGTGGCATGCTTTGCTGTAGCAGTTATCTGAACAAAGAGCTCAGTCTGCATTTCCAGTGCAAAACAGCGATCTGTCATCTTGGAGAACAGATTCTCCTGTGATCAGCTCACAGGAAACACCTAATAGAGGAAAAACAATGGCTGCTCACTCACCACAGTGTTCCCTTGTTCATTGCAGGAGTGAAGTTCTAAAAATAACCTGCTATTGGTTAAATCTGGTAGTCAACTACATTTTTTGTACAATAACTCTAGATGTTTAAAGGCTGTAAAACCCTTTACCTCACACTTTCTACACTTTTCTCAGACAGACATGAACATTTTCACACTTTTCTCTCCTGTTTAAACTCTGAGTTCAAACCGTTGTAGAAAAATAAGTCCAGTTTTAGTGTATCTGATTCCGATTAGGGATTTATGCAAATTTGGCAAGCTGAATATATTCTGTACAGGGAACACGGCATGCACAGAGGAGTTTGAAGGACGAAAGGGTGCAGGACACAGTGAACTGTAAAAAACACATAGAACAGACCTGCAATATTGCACTAAAACTAATTTGCGAAAGGTGGACCGTGTTAAAGTGAGGGCCCACTATACAGTTAATCTGGGTGCTGGGAAAACCAGATAAAAAAAAAAAAATTTTTTCAATTGTCTACACTAGAAAACCAGATTTCCTGAAACTTTACCCTGGTTGTAAAAAAACGCATTTCAGGTTTACATGTCAATTATTCAACCAGGTTCCTCCAGAAGAATAATTATAATATGGTTAATTTAAAAATCTGGATTAATTTCAAAACTCTAGTAATATAAAAATATTCAAAAATGTCACCAGCCACCTTTAAAGGTGTCCCAGCATCTTAAAGTCATGATGGTCTGACTGCTTTGTTGAAGTTATGTTTCTAATATTTAGTCATTTTAAGCTATTGAGACCGGTAATCATAAACAATCAGACAGAACTTCTTTGCCAAAAATGAATATACTTGTACATTGCTCCAGCGTTCAGTGTTAGACGGCTCCTCTTCCAGCAGCCTCATTATCTTCATGTTTGATTGCTTGATTCAGACCACTGACTGTGCATAGAGAACTGGACATGGTGAGTGTGACATCATCCATAGAAAATACCTTACCTCCAGCAAATGAAGCCAATGCAGTTATCATTTTTCTACGATATGGACGCCACCAGTTGACTGTGATTGATTCAAATCAGTCTGAGTCAACGTATCTATGGCAACTACTGTCACCAGTCATGAGTCCACACCCCTTCCACTAAAAGTGGGCTCAAAAGAAACTGTCAATCAAATGTTCGAGGTGGGGGCTAGTGGGCACCACATGCTTTTACTGGGGCATCTGATTGGTCAGTTTATAACTTGAATAACTTGTGATAATGAAAAATGTCATGAAAAAATGAGTATTCGAGGATTATCAAGAACATGTATCAGAGCAAGAATGGTTATTCTGACAAATAGAATGACAGAGTAGCCGGGGCGTTTATTTAAAGAAAATGTCGGCCGACCCGGCGTTTATTAGTGACCAGCGGTTTTTGAAGTCCGGCGTTTCTTCCATCACAGACAGAATGATGATGGTTAATGTGTTAATTTTGTGTAAAATTTGATCACAAAATGCAGAAAATAACAGATGAATATTTCAGGATTTATTAAAATGATGAAAAAATTTTATTCTGTTCTGATTAACACTGAATGTGAACATCTCTGTATCAAAAATCAGTTTTACTTTCATGCTAATCATTTTCCTGGAGACACGAGCACCTTTTCCTTTGCTCATTAATCCATGTTCAAACCAGTTCTTCTGATTTGTTGCTGCTTTCTCTGCTCACCAGGAAACCAGGATTGCTCCTTTTCTTTCTTTCTGCAACCTCTCTGCTGTTTAGGATTCACCCCAGAATTGATACTTGGAGCTAGCAGCTATTGTTTTTTAGCCTGTTAGCTTCATGGAGCTAGCAGCTAATGTTTTTAGCCTGTTAGCTTCATGGAGCTAGCAGCTAATGTTTTTAGCCTGTTAGATACATGGAGCTAGCAGCTCATGTTTTTAGCCTGTTAGCTGCATGGAGCTAGCAGCTAATGTTTTTAGCCTGTTAGCTACATGGAGGGTAGCAGCTATTGTTTTTTAGCCTGTTAGCTTCATGGAGCTAGCAGCTAATGTTTTTAGCCTGTTAGCTTCATGGAGCTAGCAGCTAATGTTTTTAGCCTGTTAGATACATGGAGCTAGCAGCTCATGTTTTTAGCCTGTTAGCTGCATGGAGCTAGCAGCTAATGTTTTTAGCCTGTTAGCTACATGGACCAGCATCTATTAGAGACCGGCCTTTATTGGAAGATATACAGTATTTTCTTCCACCACAGAAGAAAGAGGATTTAGTAATGCTGTTTTCAGTCATGCTTCTTTAAAGGCTAAAACCTCACAAATGATAGGACTCTGCCATCTGCTGGTGCAAACTCTTGTGTTTTCTTTCGCTGTTTTAAAATCAATCCACTTTCGTTCTGTGGTGTTTTTCATTATGGCTGTTGTTTATGAAGCCATGACTGCATGAGGTTTATGCAGGTCTTTGAACACAAAAGTCTCAATACTCTGGAAACAAGCTCCAAGTCATAGAAGGCACGAAACTGAGGAAAACTGCTTTATTAGCATCTTCAGGAGGGACCTGGTTTATTTTCACAATACTCAGACTGACACTGACTTCACACTGAACTGTATATGCTTTTACTCTACTCAGACATAATCAGAATTCTTGTTTTCAATGGAAATTACAAGAGGGGATGATGTGTACCCTGAGCAGAGGTCTTCTGTTATGTCTGTCAGGATGTGTCTGGTACGGATGCGTCAGGAAGGCAGAGAAGGAAAGTACATGTGTCGTTACATCGTCCATTCGATGTGGGAGGACGTGGAGCAGAGGAGCAAAATCATGGGGGTGAGTCTGTATGCATGCAAAGACTGCAGCGTTTCAAACCACAAGCACAGGAATGTATAACCATGTTTGAAGCCGCAGCACATGCTGTGCACACATGAGCTGACTGGCCTGCCTTGTTCAGTGCTTTGACCCGGTGAACACTGGCATCAGGGGGAAGTGACTTCACCTTAGCCGGAACATGGCTCATCACACGGTGCAGGCTCCAGGACAGATGTCAGGAGTGTCCCTGCCTGGAACAAAGATAACATGGCTATTCTCCTCAGTAATGAGCTCCTTTGTTTTCTAGTGTTTGGGTTCTCACCAGCAACAAACACGGGAACATGTTTAAAACACCCCCCACTGGTTCCAGTTCTGCAAATAGACAGGGCTGCCCTTAGACCAGACCAGTCTGTTCTCTTCTCAGTAAATTATTGAAAACAGATATTGATCAGCAGTAACTGTCAGAGCTGTGGTCTTCAGAAGCTTCACAGAAAAGATTCTTTCATGAACTCGTGTTGAACTCATGTAGACTTGCCGTGATGCTAGTTCTTCACTGCGGCTCTGTGACTAAAAGTACCGATCAATTAGCTTCCAAAGTCACTGTCATTCTCCTAAAGGACTTTCTTTCTTTGGCTAAACTTTCTGCATTAGATTGACGTAACGGCTTGTTCAGTATAATGTACTGTCACATCCCAACAAGCTTTGAGGCCTTCCTAGTTTGAAGTTTGACAGCAGCGTGTTTAATCCCTGGACAACACAGCTGTCTGCAGTTGCCATGTCGACAGTCTGTCCTCCTCCTTTAATTGTTTAGTTTAGTTTAGTGTGTGCTCACATCCCTTTGTCAGAAAATGCTTTTGAATTTGATGTGTTTGCATGCTGCTGCTTTTAGACCATCCAAAGCAAAGTGAAGGCTGTAACACACACACACAAATTCTCATTTCCTACTTGGAACTCATGTTGATTTTCTTTCTGATCACGTCCTGAAAATGTGGAGTTTTTACCACAACAAACTGATAGATTTCATGCAGCAGATGAATCAAGAAGACTGCAGATGTTGACTCTTTTCTCGTGTTTCCCTAAAGTCGACACCATTCTAGTTATTTCAACTTCAGCCATGACAGGTCGATAAACGGAAAGCCCGAGGCATCTGAATATGTAATTGTTTTTATACCTGTGTGATTAAAAACAAGGTTTTTTGTTTTCAACTTAATTTCCAAGTTGAAAGACAACTTGGAACTTTTTAAAAAAAACAATTCATGCCAGAGTGATTTTTATAAATGGATTTAAAATGGTTTGCTCCAGTGGAGTTCAGACCAGCTCGTGTCAATTACAATGTTTTCATATTCTGTGTTCCTTTGACTTTGTTAGAGCAGTTTATGTTTGGACTGTTATTGCAGAAACACACAGGAAAGCCTCACATCCATCCATCCACCCACCCACCCACCCACCCACCCATCCACCCATCCACCCATCCACCCATCCACCCATCCATCCATCCATCCACCCATCCACCCATCCACCCATCCATCCATCCATCCATCCATCCATCCATCCATCCATCCATCCATCCACCCATCCACCCACCCATCCACCCATCCATCCATCCATCCATCCATCCATCCATACTCCGCTGTGAACGTGAACCCTCAGAGAGGAGATGGTTGATCAGCCCACCGGCCCGCTCCGATCTGTGACTTTATAGAATGGTCCAGCGGGCAGCGGCACCTGCTGTCCCCGTGACTGGTGACCAGCGGTCGGCAGAGAGCCCCGTGTCTGAGACGCTGTTGGAGGAGGCGCTGTAGAGAGGAACTGTTCATTTCTGGAAAATATTTTTATATTTAGAAGGACAAGTGTTTTAAAAATCCTTATTTACATTTGTTTATATTAATTAGCTGCATATCTGTTCAAGAAAGTTGGAAAATATCAATTTTCACCTTATTCACCGTTTAAGTTCAGAGCAGCTGGTCAGAAATCTCTGATGACCCAGCATTCCAGTAGCATTTAAACGCATCACGTACACACGAATCTGGGAGACGTGAAAAGAGTCTCACATGAGATTTGCGTATAAATGCGGTTTTGTGTGTGCTTAACAAGTGATTTGTGCATATTTTTTAAAGATTTGTGAGTGTAGTTAGTTTCACGCTGTCGTAATTTGAAGTTGTGCATGTGTACATTGTACTTTGTATTTTTTAATATTTTATAAGTTTTGTACTCCTGCACAAAATGTATTTTATGAGTTACAAATCATGAGTTATGCATGCAAATTTCAGAGTAAAACTAAAACGTAGCACTCACAATGCCCCATGCCTGTTACCCAACAGCCATGGCTTTTTCAGGGCATTCAGCTGCTGCCTTTCTAACAGCTCAGCTCCTTCATGAGTTTTACATTGAAATCTTTGGCTTTTTGGTGACATGAACATCTGTTGTTAAGTCAAAGCAGCAGATCTGGACGCCCATGTTTTTCTCAGAGTTCCAGAGTTAACGCTGTGTTTGTGTCTCTGTTGGTGATGCAGATAGATGCTGTTCACAGGAAGGAGGCCATGAAAGCTATGACGGAAACCTTCTACGCAGCCATATTTGGATATGATGAGGTACGTCATGTATACACAAACACACTGCATATTTCTGTGCTGAAGTTTGGTGCTAGCTTGTAGTTTCACATTAAAGAAGACAGACAGGTTCACTGACATATAGTGTTCCTGTTTCTGCCTGTTTCTGTCTGTTCAGTGTATGACTGTGTTTGTCTGATCAGGGAATCCTGTCTGATGACTGTGTGCTGGCTGCAGCTCTATGGAGAAACCTGTTCAATCGACAGTGTGAAGACTCCCGACAGCTGGAGCTTTTAGTGGAATATGTGCGCAAACAGGTGTGCTTCTCTCATTGGCTGATTGATCCTCATTAACATTGGTAGAAACAAGTGTGACATCACCCAGAGAAAATGTTTCACCTCTGGCTCCAGTGAAATGAAGCCAGTTCAGTCGCCATTTCTCTGCAATACGGACATCATTTGGAGCCCGTCAACAATGACGGGTCTGAGTCAACGTTTCTGTGGCAACTACAGTCACCAATCACGAGTTAGTGTTTCTGGAAGCCCACCCTTGTTCCAATGAAAGCGGCTCAGGAGAATCTGTCAATCAAACATTTGGGGTGGGGTCCACCACATGCTTTAACTAAGACATCTGACTGTATCAAGAGAGTCGCACTTGAGGATTCCCCTCCCCCCACGTTCGAAATAGGAAGTACCTACAGGTTCCAAGAAGCCTAAATGACTTAAGATCGCTAAAGATTTCAAAAGAGACATAGACAGGTATTACTCAGTCATTCTGGGGGTCAGAGCATTCTTCCTCTGATACATTTTTCTTAACATCTTCTTGATAATCCTCTTTTTTTTCATGATATTTTTGTTCTTTATTGCAAGGTATTCAATTTAAAAAACTGACCAATCAAATGCTTCAGTAAAAGCATGGGGTTCCCGCTGGCTCCACCTCTAACATTTGATTGACACATTCTTCTGAGCTTACTTTCAGTGCAGGAGATGTGGACTTCCAGCAGACTCACTCCTGGTTGGTGACTGTAGTTGGTACTACTGACAGTTTAACAGTCAGTCGAATTTTTTTTCTGTTTTTGACTTTATTTTTAGGGCTGTCAATTAATTCCGTTAAATGCGATTAATTAATTACAGACATTTTAACGCGTCAATTTTTTGATTGCGTTAATCTCTTGCGTTTATGTCTGAAATGCACGCCTGGACGAACATTATCCCGCTCATACCATGGTCATTTACAAAAATGAATCAATGACTGGAACTTCACTCCTGTTTATTTTGAATTTGTAATTGTTTTTCACAAAAAGCGATCTATAAAAACAGTGGTGCGTTGTCATGGTAACAGTTCCAGCAAGTGTACCCTGCTTTCTCGCTCTTTTCTGCCTGATGAAGGCGAGAAAATAAAGAAAGCATCATTCAGAGGGAAAGTTTGCCTCTTCCTGCATATTTTTGTCCAGATGATGAAGCAAACATTTGTTTCAAAGACACAAAGTCTAATGTGTTCAATTCTCCTGACCATTTGACCTTACAGGACAGGCACAGTCCTGAGGAACTCCCTACACTTTGTGTTCTCGTTTCTCAAAGAAACATAAATTAATTTACGTTGAAGTTTTACTTTACTTGCCAAGAAACATTTCAGGGAACTGTTTATTTGACAGCAATTAAAAAAGGTGCTGCTGTGCCTGTTACTCCCTGCACTTCTAGGAGCTTTTTATTAGCTTTTTTAAATTGTTTTTTAAATCAAAGTCAATTGTTGGTGTTTGTATTATTCTAAATTTTGACGCCAATATTTTCACTTTTAGCGCAAATGAATATCAGTCCCAAATATCCGTTACTGGCCTTCTTAAGACCTGAAAAACCCCACAATTGTTGATCTCTAATCTCATCAGGGGCAGAAGTTCACACACAGCAAAACAGACAATGTGTAGGACTCCTTTAGTGATGCTTAGAATGAAACATCTGAAAGAAACCCAGAAGTGGTGAGAGTTCAGCAGCTGGGATCAGAACCATTCAGGGATTTAGTAGTGACTGTGACAGCTGTGAAAGCGCAGAGGATCCACAGATCCATGCCCTTTCGCTTGTCAGCTGGAGACAGCTGGATAATGGAGCTTCACTTCTGTGCAGATGCAGTTCATTGACTCTCTGGATGGGGAAGACCTGCTGCTCACAGGAGAGGTCAAGTGGCGCCCCCTCGTGGAGGAGAATGCACAGAGCATATTGAAGGTTGTCAAGCCAACATACAATGATACAGGCCTGTAAGAAGAGGAAGGCACCTCCTCTTCCTCACCTCACTTCCTGTTTTACATCACTCTGTAATGCTTGTTTTTTTCTGTTGCTGTGTATGATTTCCTGCTCACCGTGTAACCAGTAAGATCCTTCACTTTTTACCTTTTAGTCTGCTGTTACATTTCTTTAAGCTTTGTTTTCTTCGTCTGCTGAACAGTGTCAACAGAAGAGCTGCTGAAAACTCAGCAGCAGCAGATTCTGTGGCATGAACAGGCCACACGTGTCACATGCCATGTGTCGGCGCTTCATCTGAAAACAGAGGCAGGAAGGTTTCTTTCTATTTTCCCCTCACACAACGTCGGGTTTGAGCACTTCCACTTTTATGTCTCTTACATACAAATTATTTATATTTCCATTTATGTTTCTAGAACAGCTGCTCTGTGTTTATGAAAACTTTGATTACCTGATTGCCTCTCTTTCACTGTTTAAATAAAGTTTCATCTAAACAGCTGATGGACTGTTTGTCCTGGTCTGTCGTTGTGCTCAGACGTGACTAGGAGTTATGACAGTTTCAAATAAGTTGATGTGTTCAATAAAGTACTGGATGGATCAAATGTGAGCTGGTAATCTCCTGCTCCTGACATCCAGCCTGAAACCCACAGCAGACATTTAGAAATCACTCCCTGAAGGAAAACTGCAGATCAGCTCTGTGGGAGCATTGGACAATGGGACTAAATGGTTCCAGAAATGGTCAAAGACAGGAGAGATGCCATCATGTTAGCACTGCAGTCAATAGGTGATCTGCTACAGTTTGTTCCATCAGTCAAATGAGTTCAATTCAGTCAAAGAAAGCAGAAAGTTACGTTTACTCCTAGCAGTTAAAAATACTGTAAAAGTATTGTCTCTCCTGCCTTGAATCACATATGAACTGAAGTTTCATCCCATTCCTAACCCATAAAGTTCAGTATGATGTGGGTCCACCTTCTGCAGCTTTACAGCTTCAACTCTTCTGGGAAGGTTGTCCACATGGTTGAGGAGTGTTTATAGAAATGTGTGACCATTCTTCCAAAAGCTCATTGGTGAGGTCACACACTGATGTTGGTGGAAAAGGCCTGGATCTCAGTCTCTGCTCTAACTCATCCCAAAGGTGATCTTTGAGGTTCAGGTCAGGACTCTGAGCAGAACAGTCCAGTTCCTCCTCACCAGACTCTGTCCTCCATGTCTTTATGGACTTTGCTTTGTGCTCTGGTGCACAGTCATGTTGGAAGATGAAGGAGCCGCGCCAAACTGTTCCCACAAGGTTGGGATCATGGAATTGTCCAGAATGTTTTGGTATCCTGAAGCATTCAGAGTTAATTTCACTGGAACTAAGGGGCCGAACTCAAGTCCTGAAATACAAGCCCACACCATCATTCCTCCTCCACCATGAAGTTTGGAGCTCTGTAACAACTGACTGCAGAAAGTCTGTGACCTCTTTGCAGTATGAACTTCAGCGTCCACTGACCCCTCTCCATCAGTTTACATGTTCTACCTCTTCATGACTGTGTTGCTGTTGTTCCCAAACTCTTCCATGTTGTTCTGATAGAGCTGACAGTTAACTGGAATATTTAGAACATTTCACCACTGGATTTGTTGCACAGGTGGAATCCTATGACAGTTCCACGCTGGAATTCACTGATCTCCTGAGAGCAAAACTTTTTTTCTTTTCTCTTCTTTTCTTTTTCTTCTTCTTTCTTTTTCTTTCACAAATGTTTGTGAAAACAGTCTGTATGCCTGATGGCTTGAGTTATACACCTGTGAGCAGGCCAGGTGATCAGGACACCTGATTCTGATCATTTGGATGGAAGAGACAGTACTTTTGGTGATCTAGTACAGTGTTTTTCAGCTTCTTTTGAGCCAAGGTACACTTTTTCCTTGATTAAAAATCCCACGTCACACCAGCATCCAAAAATGCAAAACAGGAGAAACTTTGTCATCTGTGTTGATGTACAGTCTCTCCTTAGTTTCATGTGCATGTTTTGTAACTTTTGAGGCAGAAAATGTTGTAATAAAAGTTGATAGTTTTCAAATCTATTTTTCATCTAAGTTTGCCCAGGTTGTTTTCAGGTTATTATTATGCAATTTTATGTAACCTCACAAAAAACAAATAAAAACTAATACATTCTTTCAAAACAGTGATTTATTTTTTCAAATGTTTGTGTCAGAACAACTGTAATTCTTGAACAATTATATGATCACATCATGCTTGAACTATTTTATACAAAAGACCAACACTATATTTATGTGTGTGATCAATTGTAACTACACAAAAGTGAACATATTGACGTTTTATTTGTTTTTCTTTTGTCTTAATAAAAAATGTACCTTTACCAAAAAAGTTGTATTTGTTTTCGAGTGAATCAATTGTTTTAATTTAGTTTAAATGGGTCTTTTGGCCCTTCACTTTATCTTGTTTCTTTTATTTTGTTATTACTTCTATTTAAACTTCACTTCAAATTCTTTTAATTTGACTGAAGCATCAAACTGATTTTGTCTTTCAATCCATACATGATTAGGAAACTGTCTCGGTTAGAAAGATGATGGACCAAACACTGGGCTGTTTGACTGATAATAACACAAGCCTTAAAGGAGAACTAAGCTGTGTACCCAGGCCTGGCCCTGAGATGCATGGCGCCTTAGACAAAGAGAGGATTTGCAGATATTCTGATGCAGTAAAGTGGTAATATGCATTTTAAAGGAAAGCTCTGAGCCTAGCATAAAACTCAGGTACCTGAAGCTGTCTACTATTTGTATAGATTTGTCATTGTCAGTTTTTAGAATTCCTGTAATTCACGTTTGTGTGAAAGTATAATCACTTTTGTTTTTTCGATATTTAAAACCATTTTTAGTGATGTGAGGTGATGAAAAGCGTTAAAAGCAGATTGTCTCAAAGGCTTGTGTGATTGACCTGGAGCAGCAGTAAATGATAGTATCATCTGCATAAAGATGATTTGACGTATCTGGTAGGTTTTGAGACAAGTGGCTAATATAAATACAGAACAGAATGGGACCGAGAACCAAACCCTGTTGTACATGTTGCTGAATCTCACGGACAGGAGAAACTGAGCCACATATTTATACAGACTGAGATCTGTTAGACAGATAGTCAATGAACCAGGCCACGGCTTGACCGGAGATACCAATACTGCCCAGCATTTTCACCAGGAGAGTGTGATCCACAGTGTCAAAAACTTTGGAGAGGCCAGTAGTAATACACAGTATTTTTACAGGCAAGTGACTGGATAACATCATTTAAAACTTTCAAAGTGGCTGTAACAGTACTATGTTGTTTTCTAAAGCCAGACTGAAAATCTGACAAAATGCAGTTTGATTCTAGAAACTCCTTCAGTTGTTCACTATCAAGCTTTTCAAACATTCTTGCTATGATACATAACTTGGGCTGTAGTTATTTACCTCTGGGTACATAAGGAGATTTCCAGACTTTAGGAATTTTTTTTACTACTGAAGCTGAGATTGCAAATGATTGACAGGAGCTCTGCAATATAGTCTGCTGCCAACCTCAAAAAAAAAAAAAAAAAAAAGAGTTCAATTTGTCCTGGTGTCAAGGTTTTTCAACTCTGAGAACTTCAGAGACAGTCACAGCAGTACAGTTAAAGGTGCAGGTGTTTGGGCATTTGGTTCTACAACATCAGAATTTGGAGCAGGGATTCCTAAATTTGGATTTGAGGAATCAAAAAGAGGCCCAGCTGAAAGAAATGATCATTAAAATACTGTAGTACGACTGTTTTCTCGGTTAAATGTTTGCCTTTTTTATTGAAGTTAGGAAGATTGTTTGTGCAGGTTCATAGGTTGATTTTACGGTCTTCCAAAACCTTGTAAGATCCTTTAAGCTTTTGGAAGCTTCACAAAGTAAAATTCTGATTTGACTTTTTTTTTTATTGAAAGTGAATTTGTTTCTTGATGATAATGGAGCCAATCACCAGGCTGCATCCCTATCTTTAATCAGATTCTCAACCTCCAGGGAGAACCAGGGATTGTTGCGCCCTTTTACCAGAAATCTATGCAGGGCAGGGGTGCATGTTTATTTATGAGTTTTAATAACTCATCATAGAAATATTGCCATGCTTAGTCCACGACAACTATTAGAGAGAGTCTTTGCCATCTTAGTAGAGAAAGGTCATGAATAAAACTCATTTCGTTTTTTTTTTAAATCTCTTTTTATCAGGGTACAAGGTTTAGTTTTTAGGAGTTGGATATTTCTGACGGTGGCAACAGTGCAGTGATCACTTAGGTCATTTGTAAAAGTACCCATATCAGTACTTATGAGGGGCATTAGTCAAATCCAATAAATTAAGGATGATATAGAGGGGTATTTAATGTTAGGACGAGTAGGATTATCAAATAATTGAGTGAGATTTAAATAGTCACAGACAGTTTAAGTTTTTTGATTTTGGACTGAACAGTAGAGATTTAGAACAACTTCACTTGGATTTAGACTCCTGACATAATTATACAGAGAAAAAAGCTTCACTTCTGGTTAAGGGAGGTCTGTAAAAGCCCATAATAGTGAGAGACTATAAAAAAAAACGAATAAAAAACTGAAAAGTGCAGTATGCGAAAGTATTCAACCCCTTTTCTCTGAGTGAATCCAATTGTCTTCAGAAGTTGCTTGATGATTGATCACTGATCAAATGTTGACTTCATGACTTCATGAGTGTGTCGTTCACCTGTGTGTCATTTCATCTCAGTAAACAAATCCAGCTGTTTTGTGACAGTCTCTGTGGTTTGTCAAGAGAATATTGGGGAGAAAACAGCATCATGAAGTGGAAGGAACACTTGCAGGAAGAACGGACAAAGATTTCAGTCTGTAGATGTTCAAAGCTAGTAGAGACACAAACCCCAAAAGACTTGCAGCTGGAATTACAGTAAAAGGGGGTTCCACAAAGTATTGACTCAGGGGGTTGAATACTTTTACACACTGCACTTTTCAGATTTTTACTTGTAAAAAAAACTGAACTCTTGTATAATTTTCTTTCCACTTCACAAGCGTGTGCCACTTTGTGTTGGTCACATAAAATTCCAATCAAATGTATTTATGTTTGTGGTCATAAAGTGAGAAAATGTGGAGAAGTTCAAGAGGTGTGAATACTTCCACACGCCACTGTATCTCTGATAAGGGAATGTTTAAAGCAGATTATATATATATATATATATATATATATATATATATATATATATATATATATATATATAATATATATATATTTTTGTTTTAATTGTGATTGTTTTAAAAAACTGACATTGTGCTCAGTAAATGTCTCAGGCAATGGACAGCAGGGGACGCAGTGCTGGACAAGCTGCAGACGTGAGACGGACAACTGGTTGACCCTGGAGTAAAGTGAGTTACAGTAATCCAGCCAGGATACAATGAAGACATTGAGTCTCAAAGTGGGATAAAAATGGCTTCATCTTAGTTAACTGCCTCAGCTGAAAGAAGCTGATTTGATGGGAGAGTCCAGCTCAAAATCACTATCCGTTTTAAAAAAGGTAAATGGTAAAAAGGGCGTATACTTGTATAGCGCCTTTCTACCTTCCTCGAAAGCCCAAAGCGCTTTCAAGTCACATCCAAGGGACTCAAAATCCACTTTAGAGGGGTCACAGGAGCCGATTGGTACCAGTGTTCAGCAGCAGCAGAGCTGCAGAAGAGCCACCAGGAGCGGAGTGGGGTTCAGTGTCTTGCCCATGGACACTTTGTGCAGATGGGCGGACAAGGTGGAAATCAAACCTGCAATCCTCCAGTCAGAGGTCGACCGCCCTACCGCTGCACCACTGCCACCCCAAAACCCAAGTTTAAAATACATATTTATCCAAGGGACCCAAATCCACTTTAGAGGGGCCACAGGAGCTGTTCGGAGCAAACACCATCACTTTTTGTTTTATAGTCATTAAGCGGGGGGGAAAAGCCCTCATCTAAGACAGCAACGGGTAATAGGCAGACGTCAGGTGGATCCAGATAGCAGCCGGACATGGTGGGAAAAAAGATAATCCAAGTCAGGAAAATGAAAGAGGAGCATGCCAGGTATGTCTTTAGTTTGACCAATCAACCACCGCGCCTGCCATGCCAACAGAGATGCTTGCATCACCAGGGGAGAGCTGACACCCCCAACAGGTGAACTGAGATCTCAGATAGCAGAGGAAGCAAAGATTTATGTACATTGTGATCAATAAACTTCAAATCTTTGACATTTTGTCTCAGGTCCAGATGAAACAACCACTTGTGAACTAACAAAGACTCTTTGAAGGATGCCAGTACTGAGAAACACCATAAACAGAACCCAAAGAAGGTGCGACAGACGAGCAGCCAGCTACATCTTTGAAACAGGATTGAAACCTGAGCCTGAAAGTGTTGTCTTTGTCCTAAAACCGAATCTGGGTCACAGAAGACTGACATCTCTTGAATCCAAGTTGAAAGCCTCTGACACATGGATCGATCTGAGGCCTAAAATAGAGTCCAAATATTTGGAACATTTTCACCTTTTGGCTCTTCTTCCTCCCATAGCTCAGTCAAGCCGTCTCCCTTCATCAGTTTTAAGTATCAACCTAGGAAAGGACGCGTCTCCTTTTTTTGCTCTCATAAATGTTAGATATCCTGGAAGGTCAAGCTTTTCCTGACCATTGGAGAGGTAGGATCTCTCTATCATGGATTTCTTTTAGAAAGTCCAGAAAAAAAGACAAAAAAGAAGAAAAACCATGCCAGCCAGAAGAGATCAATGAGGTTTTCCTCATTTTTTCTTTTGAGAAACTCCCTGGGATGTGGACAGTGGTGTCGTCTGGCCTGGGCATTCCCAGCTCTAGCCCCAAACAATTATCTTCATTCCCTGAATTTCTTTTCGACTCAGAACTTCTCCATAACATTCATGATAGTTTCATGGTAGTTTTGTATTTTCCTAGCTTTAGTGAATGCAACACACTCACAGCAGTCTGACCAATCAGAGAGGAGTTGATCAGAGAGGAAAAAAATCCTCCATGTTTTATTGGCTGACAGCCCCCCCTCTCCATGTTTAATCTGACTCCTGAACTTTCCAATGGTCCCAATGTCTATTCCCAATTTTCAACAAAAAATGGACACTTTTTCAAGGAAAAAGGTGGGACAGTTCTGCTGTTGTGGTGCTGCAGCGGCGGGAAGACTTTGTTCGAACCCATGAAACAGGTAAACGCTGAAAATGTCAAAGTTATGTAAAACACCTGTCTGATCAGATGACAGTTTTGTCAGCTAACGCATTAGCCTAACATTTCACCAGGAAATTCAGTGTGGTAGCAACATGACAGACATATACTCACTAGAAAAGGTCCAGAATTTCTATAAAGCCACCAAGAAAAAGGTGACGTGTTTTTATAACATTTGTTCTTCAGACAGACAAAACGTTTGATTAAATGTTTTTATTCACTTTTCCTAGAATGTTTTTAAGATCTGCCAGAGGCATTTTCTGGAGCTGTTGCTCATTTTTCATGCTTAGACTGCGGTTTGTATTTTTTCCTGCAAAGACTCATTAATATAATTGTTTAAGATCAGGATATTTGATGTGTACTGCAACATTTGATTACCTTTACAGTAGATGCTCACTACCACATCATAGAAGGATTTGTTATGTCTCTGTGCATTTCCATAGATTTATAGGAGAATAGAACTTTTTCTGGTATTTGCATCTTATATTTATCGTTTACAAAAGTGTTTGCATAAAGTCTGAATATCCAGATAGCAGACAGTTAATACTTTTCTGTTATGTTTACCTTTATTATGATTAAATAGATATGATGTTATACTGCATCTACATCTGACCTAAATAGGACAGAGAATGAGAAGAGAGCAGCAGATCAGCCCCCAGTGTTTCCAGGAAACGCCCTTGATCATGGATGCATGAATGAGGAGGAAAAATGACCCCTCAAAAAAAAGTCCTTCAGTGACTTTGAATATCACTCTGTCAAACAAGTTTACCTCCTTTTATGCTCCAGACAGGTCATGTGACACCAGTGTTTTAATACAGCTCAAACACTTTGAATCACTCGCTTAAAGGAAAAGTAACACATGCTCTAAATCCTACGTATCATTTCCTATTACTAGTGTTTGCTAAAATACTAGTGGTGACCAAGTGGACAGTTAAAGTCTAAACTGTAGAAAATCCGGATTTAACAATGGAAGGGCTTGTTTGTGACGTGGATGCATAAACTTCAAATTTTTGACATTTTATCTAAGGTCCAGAGGAGACAGCCAGAGAGAAACACAGAGGAGACATAATTTGAAAAAACTTCTCGATTAACTGTTTTTTGTACTTTACCTTATAGTCACCGTACATATTGTTTTAGTTGCAATAGATGTTGTAGATCAGTAAAAGGTACCAAAGTATAAATGAGGTACCAAAAGTATAAATGAGGTCCAAAAGTATAAATGAGGTACCAAAGTATTAATGAGGTTCCAAAAGTTTAAATGCTTTGCCAAAAGTATAAATGAGGTACCGAAGTATAAATGAGGTACCAAAGTATAAATATGGTACCAAAAGTTTAAATGCTGTGCCAAAAGTATAAATGAGGTCCAAAAGTATAAATGAGGTACCAAAGTATAAATATGGTACCAAAAGTTTAAATGCTGTGCCAAAAGTATAAATGAGGTCCAAAAGTATAAATGAGGTACCAAAGTATAAATGAGGTACCAAAGTATAAATGAGGTACCGAAGTATAAATGAGGTACCAAAGTATAAATGAGGTTCCAAAAGTTTAAATGCTGTGCCAAAAGTATAAATGAGGTTCCAAAAGTTTAAATGCTGTGCCAAAAGTATAAATGAGGTACCAAAAGTTTAAATGCTGTGCCAAAAGTATAAATGAGGTTCCAAAAGTTTAAATGCTGTGCCAAAAGTATAAACGAGGTACCAAAAGTATAAATGAGGTCCAAAAGTATAAATGAGGTACCAAAGTATAAATGAGGTTCCAAAAGTTTAAATGCTGTGCCAAAAGTATAAATGAGGTACCAAAAGTATAAACGAGGTATCATGTTCCTCCTGAGGCTGTGACTCCTCTACAGTCTGCTGTCTTTGTGGAGATCTTCAAAGCATCTCTTTTATAGCCTGACAGCATCTCTATTACTGGTGAACATATCCCCATCGGCTTTCTTCAGATGTTCATTTCAGCTTTGTATTCAGCTTGGCTGGTCTACCTGCAGCTTTGCAAAGTGGGATTAGACCTCTGAAAGAATGGAGCAGAAGCTTTTTGCTCAGTATTTCCGGCACATTTAGCCTTACTTCTGTATCAAACAATGAGAGAGACATGGCCGATAGGAAGGAATATTTATGTGTAGTATTGCTGTATTTACTTCTTATTATCTGTGACTTGTTTGGATAAAAGAGAACAGAAAAGAGAAAACAACAGTAACATCTGTAGGAAGACAAGTGAGAGAAGCTAGTAATTCCAATAATGATTTGTAAAAGCTTGAACATGAACTGATCTCCTGGTAGATTATGTTACCCACAGCTTGTGATCACATGAAGTCTAAATGGGTGACTGCAGAGATCTGTAAAATTCAAGGTGTTAAGTTGGATCTTGTTGTGACCTCTGAAGCATTTTTTCAGCAGGTGAGTTCTCATCTACCCTGCCTGGAGTGGTTTTTCTCTTCAATTGTTCAAGTCCCATTTCCATCAAATAGGATCAAAATCAACCTGCTTTGTGCACTGGGGCAAAGCATTTGTGAAGCGTGAATTATTTAGAGCAGACTCTCTCCTCTGCTGCTGCCTCTAGATTAAAACAGAAACAGGTCCTGACAGATCTTTTTCCACACACGTGAGACAGCATCCTAATCCAACCATGTGAAATGTTCTGCGTGTACTCACCTTTAAAGGAAAGCCCCTCGCAGATTGTTTACTGGTTTTATGCAGAGCATGGCTTCTCAGACAGAGAATCTTTTGTAAAGCATCAGACCCTTTTGTTGCGGGCTAAAATGCCTGATTTTGCAGCAATTTTTGTGAAAAGTTGCAACAAGGCTTACAGGGCTGCACGGTGGCGCAGTGGTCAGCGCTCTTGCCTCACAGCAAGAAGGTTCCCGGTTCAAGGGACTTGAAACAGTGTCACCAATGGTGGACCTTTCTGTGTAGAGTTTGCATATTCTCCTCGTGCATGTGTGGGTTTTCTCCCGGCTTCCTCCCACCTTCCAAAAACATGCTTCATAGGTTAACTGGTTACTCTAAATTGTCCCTAGGTGTGGATGCGAGTGTGCATGGGTGTGTGACTGTGGCCCCTGCAGTGAAATGGTTCCAGATTTGGCTTCTTTTTCCAGTGAAACTCAGTTTCTTTACGCCTTTCAAATTCAACTTGATCTATAAAGCACTTTTCCTGCCGCAAAGCATCTCAACGTGCTTTCCACAATAAAATAAATAATA
Organism: Oryzias woworae; assembly: GCA_016861445.1. NCBI lineage: Eukaryota > Metazoa > Chordata > Actinopteri > Beloniformes > Adrianichthyidae > Oryzias > Oryzias woworae. Next base: position 275,967 of record BOLG01001316.1, read on the forward strand.
GTAAGATCAAAAATAATAGTTAAAATAGCAACCATAATTAAAAAATAACAAAAAACATAAAACCCAGCACACATGTACATCCCACAAGTACAATTAAATAACATGATAATTATTAGTAAACATTTATCAAATCAAATTAAACATGTGGACATGTAAAAACTAGGTAAAAGCTAAAAAGATTCATTTTTTCTTAAAAACCTCCATAGTGGAGGAAGGCCTCACCTCTGCATGCAGGCTGTTTCACAGGCCATGTCCATGAAATGTGGCCTCACCGTGAATTTTGGTTCTGACTTTTGGGGCCAACAGCAGACCTGCACCTGAGAGCTCTGGGAGGGTCAGAAACTAGAAGTAAATGTGATTAAAAATGAAGGTCCAAATCCATGTAAGCTTTTATAAACTTATAAAAGAACCTTAAAATCCACCCTAAAGCTGACTGGGAGCTGGTGCAAAGATTTCAAAATTGGAGTAATGTGCTCCTTCTTCCTGGTCCTGGTTAAAAGGCTGCAGCCGAGTTTTAGACCAGCTGCAGCCGATTGATGCCAGAAAGAACGGCATTACAGCAATCTATTCTTGATGTTATGAGAGCGTGTATTGATCTTTCAGCACTGGCTCTGGAGAGAAGGGTCTTACAAAAAGATGCTAGAAGAATGCAGTCTTTGTAACATGGTTTGTGGCTGCATCAAAGGTAAAATCTGCGTCGAAAATCACACCGAGATTTCTGACTTTACTGCACACATTCAGGTTAAGAGTTGATAAATAAAATTGGACCCTCTCTCTCTCAATTAAAACAATTAAAATCTCAGTTTTGTCTTGATTGAGCTTTAAAAAGTTCTCCGCCATCCATGTTTCGGTATCTAAAAATCAGCTCAAAAGGTCATCAATGGGTCCCATGTCATCATCAGGAGACACAGCCACATATAACTGGGTGTTATCAGCATAACTATGAAAGTCCTGATGACATCTCCAAGTAGAAGCAAAAAAAGGTTAAAAAGTGCGGGACCAAGGATGGAGCCTTGAGGCACACAGCATGTTAGTCAATGCCTCCCAGATGATGAATCATTTATGTTGACAATAACATCTCATCCTGTGAGGTAGGATTCAGACCAGCTGAGTACCGTTCTAGTGATTCCGACCATATCATGCAGTCTGTTTAAAGAATAGAGTGGTCAACTGTCCAGAAATACTAAAACTGATGGCTTTTTGTGTCAGTGTTGGACCTGAGATCATTTAAAACCTTGGCTAGTGCCTTCTCTGGAAGGATTGGGTCTAAAACCAGACTGAAATTCTTCTAAAATATTGTTTTTATTAGTAAAATAATTTATTTGAGTACAAACTAGTTTTTCTAAAATTGTAATTAAAAATGGCAGGTTTGGCACTGGTCGGTAATTGTCGACATTTAAAGCATTCAAACTGCTCTTCTTCAGAGTGGGTCTCACCATGGCAGTCTGTAAGGACGTAGGGAAGATCCCAGTCTGTAAAGAGCGGATAACAATGTTCAGGAGAACAGGTTTTAGTTTTAAGCTTTGGAGCATCAATCAAGACAAAACTCTCTAGTGTGTTTTCACAAGTCAAGGGGAATTCAATGGAACGAAGCATTAAATCTCATGTTATTTATTTTATCAGTAAAGTGGACGGCAAACTCCTCACATTGGATTGGATTGATAAACCAGTCAACAGTGGAGAAAAGAATCTTTGGCTTTGAAAAATTATCTGCTATTAGTTTAGAATAGTATTCCTGTTCTGCATGTTTGATAGTTTTGTTATTTTGAATGAATTTGTCCCTGAAGATTTGGTAATGTACTTTCAGTTTTTTATATAACTTTAAATATGAAATTATGAAATTCATTAAAAAAACAAAGAAGTAATTACTTACATTTGAGTGTAAACTTTCATGCTTCAGAGCACAACAATGTGAAGAAATGCGTTTCTCCTCCGCAGCACATGTGTGATGCTGATCACCCTAATGATGGAGGGAGACCACTACAGCTCCCCCTTAAAAAGACAAGCTTGTGGAATAGCGATGAGCCATGGGGTAGGGAAGGAATTTGGCCAACATCCACATTATTTCAAAGATGGCTGTGCATATTGTGCATATTAAATGAATTTTGTGGATTATATTTAGTCCTGGGGAAAAAGTGTGTGTTTGTGTTAGTCTGGGGGCGGTGCTGGCAGTGCAGACTCTTCCTGGAATGGGACGTTCTGACTTTCATACATATTAATGTGAGAACCCGGTGGTTTTTGTGAATAGAACAAAATACTAGTTTTGTTTTTTTTTTTTGTCAGGAACCCACATCATAATGCACTTCACAACTCAAAAAGTTGATTTTGCATGATATATGCCCTTTAAACTTGTAAGTGGGCAAGCTGCAAAAGAAGTTCAAAAGACAATTATAAAACTGAAAAAAGATTATTTGATTTCAAAGTCTACAGTTTATGCTCAGATGAACAGAGTAGTGTGTCTTGTAGGCTAACGTGAGTGAGTAAGAATCCCAGTTCATCACTTCTGTGAGGAACTGAACATGGAGCTTGCTTCCCTCATTGTGATTCACACCTCCTGTGTTAACGGCGTGTTAATGAGGGCGCCTGCAACCCTCCTACCCATCACTGCCGGCCCAAACACTGTCAGAAAGAAGGTCTGTGAATAAGACTGTGGGATTTGAACCAGCACACAGACTTTGTGTTGTGTGATACAGAGGCATATTATAGTATCAGGTTGCTGTTCACACAGTTCTGAAGAGACAGCTTCCTATCACATATTTTACCAAAAGATTTCAAACTGTCCTTTCAGTTTGGTTTCACTCCTGGGTGCTTGCAAGAACAGAGTTTTCTGGTACAACCAGCACCTGCTTTTTGACAGCAGGAGGAAAATTCTGTGTTCTGCACGTGTTTCAGTTTGTGACAGGTTTGGTCTGCAGTTCAGCAGCTGGACTCATATGGAGCAGAAAACATTGTCATTCCAATTCACACCTGCTCACATGCAAAGATATTCTGTACACAAGTCTGTTAACTATGTGGTGTTGTGCAGAAGATCAAGACTTCAAGATTCTTTGTTATGTTATGTATTCTACCCATTAAGTTAGATTTTACGTATTGTTCAGCAGTATTTTCATATCAAAAAGAGCACAGAATAAGAGTTGATCATGTGATGTGAGCTCCGTTTAATGAAACTTAAAAATAATAATTAAAAATGACACTTTTTCAATGTTTTTTTTTCTAAAAAAAAAAAGTAGATGAAAAAAACCTGAAACACCCAAATATCTATAAATATTGGTGTAAGAGCTCTGTAAGTATAAAGTAAAACGTCTTTTTAATTTAAAAACCCAACCCTAAACAGTGGCACCAACCTCCCACCAGAGGCAATGTGGGGTTCAGTGTCTTGCCCAAGGACACTCCAACACATGGGCGGGCAAGATGGGAATCAAACTTGCAACCTTCCGATCAGAGGAGGCCGTCCTATCGTTGCACCACATAACTACACAGATATTAACTAAATTTAAAATAATTAGTCAGATTATAAAACATTTATGCAAACATTAATAAACACAATAACTCTAATGCATACAGAACAAAACGCATGGGACTATTAAATATTAAGTTTGTCAAAAGGAATGTAATTAATTGCTTGAAAGGAAGTGAGAGGACGCAAGCCTGCATAATTCCACACTGCTTGGCATTACTTAGCTCTTTATTTCATTATGTTCTTTACAGAAATAATCATTAACTGGTTGTTAACTTTTGATCAAATATTTATATTTTAACAACACAGATTCAGGTCTTTAAAAATCAGTAACTGACAGAACACCAGGCAATGCCGACACCAACGGTTGAGTGAAGAACCACCTGAAAGTCCCCTGGAAACTGTGAATGAAGCATTGAGGGCGATTCCTACCACAACAATCACAGAAACCAATGAACTGGTTTACACTTTACGACAATCTCATTTCCAGACAGTTGCCATGGTTTCACAGCTATTTCTAGACAGTTTGGACATTTTTTCCATATTTTCACCGCAGGTCGTTTAAGCCTGCCACCACCCAATCTAACTCTTGAAAGTGACTTTGTAACATGGACATCTCGGTGTTCAAGCAGATCCAAGTTTTCCTGGTCAATGGAGAACTCCCTCTGACTCAATCACAGCGACAAAAAATTTGAAGAACGGTGCTCAATTGCAAAATTAAAACTACATATTAGTATAGTTTTTTTGGTAAATTTCAACGCTGTATGAAAAGTCTAAATGAATATTAACATCTCAGCTTTTAATATTAAAATTATATATAGTCCTTGATGTGTGAGCCTAATTAAAATGTAGATACACGTAATATTTTATTTAGATTCAGTGAATGACAACTGACATAATGGTGCAGTTCTATTGTCACAAACTTGACTTATGTTTTTCAGACATTTCAGTTGACTATAGTCAGCAACTGCTTGAGCCTTTTTTCATCTTGTAAGAGGCAACAAACTCTTCTACACTGGCCCAAGCATGCGGTCCATGAGACTGGTAATCATGTCAGAGAAGAAGAGGTCAGTCCTAATGGAATGCCTCCATAACTCTGGCACAGGGAACCACAATGGTGTGAGAGGTACCAGAGTCAAGGGTAATGCTGGCTACTACTGGCAAACACTGAAACAGGATGTTGACGAATGGATATGATCTTATTTGATTTAAGAAGATAGATCCCCTACTCTACATGACATTAGGTCTGAAACATTTGTCTGCATAGATGTGTTCTTGCACATTTAGATTTCATTTCTGGTTTCCCTCTTTTCATTTTATTTTGTGTTTATATCAATTGGTTTTTCATTATTCTATAAGTATTGTTTGGAAAACATTGTTTTTCAGGTCAAATGTTGGTCAAATGGCAAGACACTGAACCCCACATTGCCTCTGATGGAAGGTTGGCGCCAGTGTTCTGCAGCGGAGCCTCCATCATTGGTGAATGGGTGAATGGGTCTGTGACTGTAAAGCGCTTTGGGCCTTCAATGAAGGTAGAAAAGCTCTATATAAGTATACACCATTTACCATTTATTTACAGTTTTGTCCCAGGCAAGACATCAGGTCAAGCAAATGTTTGTACAATTAGTCACATAGAAACCCTGTTACTGAACATACCAAAGAGGGCAGAAGTATACAAGTGGAGTCCATTTAAACTGGGATTACTTTCTATAGGTATGGACAAAGACTGGCCTTCTGGACAGAGGAAGTGTTTCTTCTTCTTTAGGGGACTCTCCAGCCTATCTTCAGAATACTAAAGGCAAGGAGATCGCCTTCATCAAGTCCAGTCAGAAAGATGAGGGATCAATGACTTTATCATTTGGACTAAAATAGATTGTTAAAATTAAAGCTTTTCACCAGCTACATATTTAATCATCTTTCATACATAATCATGTCTTTATTGACAATTTTAATCTGTTCTGGAACAAAAACTCTTTTTACAAAACTGATGGAATCCACCCCAGTCCACTGGGCAGTAATGTCTTAGCTGCCAACATCAGACACTCTGTCCAGACATCATCTGCCCCCATCATGACCACACCAGTCCAAACCTTCTCTTCATCTGTACAGACATCTGTGTTTGGAAGTGACTGCCTGGATCCTGTACCTTCTTCCCCCATTCCCTAACAAACTGCTTCAACCACCCAACCTGCTTCATTTCCAAGACCCGTTGCCCCCTCAGCTTATCCCATTAAGACCATTAACACAATCAGGTCTTCTATGAGGAGACGTGCTGGGAGAAAAACAGATCATCACTACCTTCAGCCATTAAAGGAAGCACCAAAGTCCAAGGAAGCAGGTTCATCAGTTTCATCACCCAATAATATTCCACCCTCTTCTAACATGGCACTTTTTAATGTTCGGTCTATATCTAACAATACTTTTATTATAAATGATTTTATTCTAGACCATAATATTGATTGTCTCTTTTTAACTGAAACATGGCTGAGCACAGATGCATCCACTGTTCTCACAGAGGCCTCCCCACCAAATTTTAGTTTTGTTTTTTCCACAAGGGAGGGCAAAAAGGGTGGTGGTACTGCATCTATTGTATCCAACTCCTTTGCAGTAAAGCAAATTACTCTAGATCAGTACCCCAGCTTTGAACATCACGCCTTTGTTTTTAACAGCCCTCCAGCTTTATGCATCACAGTATATAGACCACCAAAACCAAACACTGTCCACACTTCCTTCAACATGATTTTAATAACTGGTGATTTTAACCTGCATGTAGATAAGGAGTCGGACTATTCTGCTACTCAGTTTCTGGACCTGCTTGCTTCTCTGGATATTTAACAACATGTCATGCAGCCGACTCACAACAGGGGGTACACGCTTGACCTGGTCATCAGTCATGGTTTACCTACTAGTGTGTCCACTGTTGTGGATCTGGCTGTCTCTGATCATTACTGTGTGCTTTTTAACATCACTGGTTTTATAAAACAGACCTCTGTGAGAACGGTGAAGAAACACTACTTGACTCCTGAAGTGGTCAAAAAATGTATTTCAACTGTTCGCTCAAACTCTCCAATGGTCTTACCAGCCCCCTACAACTTACTTGTGGAAAGTTTTAACAGTAAACATTAGATGCAGTCTCGACTCAGTTGCTCCACTAAAATCTAAAAAGATGAGAATCAAACCCACACCCCCTTGGAGAACCGAAGACATCAAACAACTGAAGAGACGAGCTAGAGCAGCGGAAAGACATTGGAGAAAACATAAGCTTGAAATAAACCATCAATTATACCAAAATCAACTAAAACTATACAACCAGACTGTAAAACAGACCAGGAACTCATACTTTGCAAACATCATCTCTGAAAATAAAAATAATCCCAGAGTCCTCTTCAGCACAATAGAATCCTTATTGAACTCAGACATATATAAGACCACAATGCCAGCTTCTGCTTCATTGTGTGAGGACTTTGCTGACCACTTCAGGAGCAAAATTGCTTCTGTACGATCTAGTATCTTGAAGGAACAAAGAAGCAATTGTAATGAAAAATGATGACTTGACCTTACCCAAGGAAGCACCAGACAGTTTTGACCTGGTTGAAGCTGCAACACTTGGTTGAGTTTTCTCCCAAGTTAAACCAACAACCTGTTTTTTAGATCCAACCCCCACATCACTTTTTAAATTATTTTATGGATCTTTTGAGAGCAAGATTTTAAACATCATGAACTCCTCTCTACAAACGGGTATTTTTCCCACTGCTTTTAAAACTGCAGTGGTGAAACCGTTACTAAAGAAAAGCAATGTAGATCCTACGGTTTTTAATAACTACAGACCAGTGTCCAACTTGCCATTTTTAAGCAAGATTCTAGAAAAAAATATTTTTATTCAGCTAAATGAGTTTTTCTTACAAAATAACAAATTTGAGATCAACCATTCTGGTTTTAGAACGAACCACAGTACTGAGACAGCCCTGTTAAAGATCGTTAATGATGTGCCTTGGATTCAGGTCAGATCACAGTATTAGTACTACTGGATCTATGTGCTGCTTTTGACACTGTTGATCACCTGATCCTGTTAAACAGTCTTGGCCTTTCAGGGACTGTTATCCAGTGGTTCACTTCCTATCTCACGGAGAGAAACTTGATGGTAAGCATGGACACTTACTTTTCTGGGGTCCACAAAATTGAATGTGGTGTGCCTCAAGGTTCCATCCTTGGCCCCTTGCTTTTAAACATCTACATGCTTCCTCTGGGGAATGTCATCAGGAAGCACAAAATCAGCTTTCATAGCTATGCTGATGATACCCAGCTGTACATAGCTATGTCTCCCGATGACACAAGACCAATAGAAGCACTGTATTTTAGATGTGAAATCATGGATGGCAAATCATTTTCTGCAGGTCAACCAGGAGAAAACTGAAATTTTGGTTATTGGTCCTGAAGCCAAGAGAGAGAAACAGTTTCTGAAACTTAAAGAACTTTCATTCAATTTTAATGGTTGTGCTTGTTTTTTAATCTGTTTTATTTTAATGTAAAGCACTTTGTGTTATGCTTCATAGGAAAAGTGCTATACAAATAAAGTTTGATTTGATTTGATGTTTTACGTTAAAAGGCTGAGGCAGACAGGTGCCTTAAACTGGAGATAATCTGTTAATCTTCCTTTTGCTTTCATATTCTAACATAACAGAATTATTCATTATAATCCCAAGCAGCTCCATCAAGAAAGGAGCCATTATTCAGCAGTGAAGTATTTGTGATGAAAACATTACTCAGTGTTTATGTATATTTAGTCCTATTTCTGCAACTTCAAGTACAAGATTTGTATCGTCATCTGACTGTGTTTTAGCTTCCAGCATGTGTCCTTATCCACATTCCTGAAGAGGTGGTTCTGCTGGAAGGGGGTCCAGCCATCTTCATAGTGGCTCTGGTGTGCTCCACATTCAGAGACATGTTGTCAACTTAAAGTTTTAGGAGACGAGCTCACTTCAAGTGGCTGCACAGTACGGGCTTCATTAAGTTGTAAGTAGCTTTTGTTAAATGCTTTTCACTAACTACATGTAGCTACATGGAGCAGGTACTCAGAACAACACAGAACTGTACTTTGTCATGTACTCTGAGCTCTGTCGTGAATGTGGAAAGCAGTACAAGCTCTGCCCCTGAGGTATGCAACACTTTGATTTAATGTAATGGTCAATACAGAACATTCAAATCTCACTGTTTTATTTATTTCAGGATTCGTTGGCTCTGGGAAAAGAGGGCATCTGAGAGCATTTTATTCTGATGACATGCTGTCAGGCTACTATAGCTACTTCTGCATGCAGCAAAATGAATTACGATTAGTTTATTAGTTTGTTTGTTGTTGTTATGAGGGTTATTGCTATTAAAAAAAGTTATTGTTATAACACTATTTCTGGATAAGCAGTTACACATCTCTACTGTGTATAAACAAGTAGACAAAGCAGTTATGTTTTAAAAAAATGCTTTGTAAAGAAGAAGAAAAAAAAAACTTGTAATGTGGCATATGAAGGCTTGGCATCAAGCTTGTTTGATCTTAAAATTGACAGAAGTCCTTACAATTCCAGTGAGAATAAAAAAAGAAAATTATTTTGTGCAAATTCTCCTGGGATGTGTCTGTTATTTACACAAATTCAATTTTATTTCTATAGCCCAATATTAGAACGCAGTTGCCAGTATTCATACAAAAACCATGAAGTCAGTCATAAAAAATAAATAATAGCTGGTTGCTAATGTCAGTTTAGCAACCCTGCCTGAATATCCTCCTCCTCGTTGAGAAAAACTCATAAAAAAAACCCTTTTAGGAAAAAAAAAGAAACCTCAGAGATGAAGAAAAATATTGTAACTTTGCCATGTTTCTTTCGTTATTGGAAACAATATATAGATGTATCAAGAGTCTGGCTTTTACATTATTTCTCTTATTTCCAGAAAGATAAAATACATCTCTTATGAACTTTTATACAAATTTGAACCTGCAACAAAATGTATTTGAAAATATTTTAAACTTGACACATTATGTGCCTTTTGTAAACGGTCATTTAAAACAATCATTTATTTTTGCATTGCCTGTTTTCTCAATCTTTTCTGGCAAATTTTCCGTCATTTCTCTTGTTAAAAAAACATGCTCTTTTCTTTACTTTGGAAACATAAGAATACATTTTAATTTACGTTTTATCTTGCTTGATACATTTTACATCCACAAAACAAATTTTTGAACAAGTTTTAGTTTCTGGTTGATGTCAAAATACATGTTAAATCATTTAATTATTCTTCCCCCAAAAAAATCATTTACATTCTCAATTCTGCAATGTTTTGTCAATCCCACTTTTATATGCTGATGCTCAGTGTATGATTTATTTATTTGTTCCTACCCCTGGTAGGACATATTATTTTATATTTATTATTCATTTACCTTTGTTGTATAATATTTATATTCATATAGATCTACAATGTCCATCAATGACTCTTTTGCACTTTTGTGTTTTTTGTATTGACACTGACGTTTACAATAAAGTCTATTTTTTAAAAAACAAATCCTGATTTTGGTCGTTACTCTCGACACACAAGCATTAAAATACTTGAATGTCACTGTTAAACCAAACACGCACACAAACAAAATTTTAAATGAAGTGTGAACATTTTGCAATAGATCCTAATTTGCTTAATCAGCGAATAGCAGGATTGTCCAATGGAAAGTGAACCGCAATTAAACAAAAGAAGAAGAAATGATTGGCGCATGCGGGGTGAGCAGTGCAACAAGGTTTAGTTCATCGTACAGAAAAAGTGGTGACAGTACTTACGTCTCCCTGGTAGTGACTTGAACCACAAACACTGGCTTCATGTATGAGCCTCAGAAATGTTACCTAACACATTATGCACCACGAACAGCAGACTGGGGTTACAGGAGGGTTTGTTGTTTGGATCCAAACAGCATTACAGTTATCAGTGACTGCCATCTCTCAGCAGTTCACTTAAAAATCAAAAAAGATTCCATCTCAGGTAACAACATTCCTATAATTTACACTGTATTTCTTTAGAATACAAAGGAAAGGAAATATGATCTAAAGAAAGACACAAAGTGCAGAAGACAACCTAAACCTGTTTCCTGTAAAGGTTTACCACCATGGGAAGAAGATTAAACTGGCAACAGAAGAAGCTGAGTCAACAAAGTCTACATTTGCTGGGGCTTTTCCCAGAAAAAAAAAAAAACTCCTGGACTGCTCGTATTTGAGCTTCACACAAAAACACAAAAAAGCTCACAAGAATACGTGAGTTGAAGAGGGTTTATTTTTTAGACGTAAAAGAACAAAGTGTAATTGTGAATGTTTTAACTGCTAACTGCAACAACTTCCTTTACAGTAAAAGATGTATATGTACATCTTTAAAAGCATTTCTCTGAGAAAGAGAACAATCACCTGCAGCGTTGAGAACAAATGCTGATTACTGAAGACTCGGGTGTAATCATGGATCCAAAACTGCTCAGAGTCGTAACGGGTTAACCAAGATTCCAACAGCTTTCCTCAAACAGTCTGTGAAAGTCTTTGGAAGTAGACACCGGAGACCAATTCCAAACCTAATGAACAAACACAATCAAGTATTGCATCCACAAAAGCCTTCTCAGTGTTCTTCAGACCCTGTGTGTCATGTACGCTATAGTATATTTTATAGACATACCATGTGTTATTTTTCTGTGTTTGCTTTGTTATCCGGGCTGCATAGTGGTGTAGTGGTTAGCGCCTGACTCATAGAAATCCCGTCTGGGTATTTTCTGTGTGCAGTTTACGTGTTCACACATGATTTTTCTCAGGCTTCTTCCCACAGTCCAAAAACATGCTTCCCACGTTTACTGGAGACTCTAGATTGTACCTTGTTTGTGAATGTGAGAGTGTGCAATTGTGTGTATCAGTCTCGCCCTGCAACAGACTGGCAACCTGCAGCACGGCGTCTTAGCCCCCCCCCTCCAAACGGAGGGGATTGTTTTTCCTGTTTATAGAATTTTGATGTGAGTTTTGAGACAGCTGTTTCTAATTTAAATTATTTGGCATTAAGTGTTGAAAGTGATATTGAAATAAATGTGTATTTAATTGTGAAAGTAAAGGAAAAACCTAGGTGAAAGGTAATTGTTAAACTAAATATTCCTGAAACTGAATGATGTTGTGAAATGTGCCTAATTAGGTGGGAGTGGCTATAGGAGGTATATAAGAAGATACCTCACTCTTACAAGAGGTGTGGGTGAGTCAGCGAGCAGGCGAGCAGGCAGAAGAAGTGCTTGTCTGATGCTAAAAATGAAGATTGCCGATTGTCACCTACTGGTTTTTTTTTGTGTTTGCCATTTCGCTCTCATCCCTGCTTTCTTTTGTAAACTCCAAAGACTTCATTAAATGAAAAACCTCAATAGAACCTCTCCTGGCTTGCCATCTTTCTGATTACTCATTCTGGACTACCTAAACGAACCCGCGACAGCCACCCCTCCCCCTGCTTCCTGCTAAGTAAAAACCCTCATCTGTGTCCGTTGTGCTGACATGACCATGCATTGCCCTTAATGCTTCGTGCAGCACTGTCCTACAATCATACAATTGAAAGACTATCATAATAAGACTGTCAGACCATGTAAAGAAAAATGCAACATGTTACATTGCTTACTCCTTCTGTTAACTTGTTCCAGTGTCTGCTGCTGTATCGTCATCTGACAGTGTCTGCGTCCTTTTAACCTCATCACTGCTGGGTCTGAGTCTGTCTTTGCTCCATCTTTGAGGAAGTACAGAAGCAGTGCTTACAGGCTGAACTGAGCAGGAACGCAACTCATTTTTTACCTACAATAGGTGTTCTATTGTGTGTTTTGTGTGTTCCCTCCTCTGTCTTGTCCTCTCAGTCACCTGTCACAGCAGACAGCTCCTGAGCCCGATTCTGCTGGAGGTTTCCTCTCTACACTGTCATCCTTTGCTTGCTCAGGGGCTACACAGATGTGTAGTATGATGCAGTATAATGCTATCTGTTGATCAGTAAGATATACCATTATTAAAATACAGTTAGGACAATCTGCCTTGAATGAAGGATGTCATCTGAATTGATTCATAACTTTCTGGAGTGTTTGAATGACTTAACACTTGGAGGGTGTTCTGTTTTCATTATATGTAGTGCCTTTAAACAACCATAGCTATGCACTGATGCTTTATAAATATACTGAAGAAATTTGAACTGAAGATACCTGATGGAATGAGGCATTAAAGCCGGGGTGTGAGAACTCAGGCCTCGAGGGCCGGCCTCCTGCTGGTTTTCCAGAAATCCTACCTTATCTGTTGCTGATTATCTGGATCAGGTGAGTTTATCCAATCAGGAGCTTCAATGACAGTTTGGTTGGAAAACACATCGGACCCTGGCCCTTCAAGGCCTGGATTCTGGCACCCATGCATTAAAGGTAACCCCAGAAGAAGGCACAATCAGAGATTTTTTTGTACACTTTCTCTAGGAACCGCAGATATAAGAGTGGATACTCTCAGATTGAGTCCATCTTACTTTTATCCTGGATTTGGTCAATTTAGAAGAAAGTTTACAGCTGCAGTTTTGAGATTGATAAGCATGATCACATTTCTTATCAATTTGGTGTGAAAGATAATTACATTGGTATGAATGAGTGCAAGTTGGTATCACCTTCAGGAAATATTTCAAATTTCAACTTGATTAATTTGATAACATTTTATCATAAATAGTCAACTTCACATCCAAGTTTTAAAATGGGACTGCTACATAAGCAATGTGGAAGGTTTTTCACTTTTCTATGATCGTGGTGAGTTAACCTTGTCTGCTTACTAGCTCCCTGCTCCCTCCTCACTGCTGATTACCTGCATCAGGTGTGTTCAGTCAGTCAGAATGTGGAAAAACATGAGTCAGCTATTCAGCAGCATGGAGGGCATGAAGAACTGGAAAACAGGCAGGGTGTTAAAATCCCCTGGACTAGGGTTGTCCAGCCCTGGTTTACACATTTACTGAGGTAGCTATAAAATGGGTTGGCGAGTGTTTGTGGCATGTGGCACAAACTTGTTGCTGTTTTTAAAGCGGACATAGCAGCTGAATGATAAAACAAGGAAGTTCCAGCTGATACACTGAGACCTGGAGCCTCATCCTTCACCAGCTTCATGACCAGTCTGCCGCTAAATGAACTCTGATTTGTATTTGAATTGTTATATTTGTTGATAACACTTGACAGGGAATACTGGCTTACCTCAATCAATTTCAGACAACTCTGGGACCACATTGTTCCAATACCCTCCTTCCAAACACATGCTGTACTCCTACACAGGTCAATGTTGATAGTTTTATGACATCACTTTGTTCAGTCTTAGATAATCACATAAGTAGTGGTGTTTATAACTTCTCGGACTTTTGTTCCACCCACAGAGTTCTGATTTACTGGGAAATTCTTCCTTTTGTGCTGCCAGGAAGTCCGAGAGCATTTTTATCCTAATCTTTTCTTCCTCATGTGAGTCAGGCTGAGTCATCTCAATCCAAGTTCATTTATAAAGCCCTTTAACTTACAAGCTGTGCTGTACATTTAGCTTTTAAGAAGACAATTGAAATAAACATGACTAAAAGCCCTCAAATCATCCGGCACCTCAGGAGGGGAGCAACCTCTCAACAAGTTTTCTACAAGCACCGTCTTCAGAGCAGGTGGGGAGCTGCTGACTTCAACTAGGGACATTGTCGGGCGGTGGAAGGAATACTTCGAGGATCTCCTCAATCCTGCTGACACGCCTTCTCTTGAGGAAACAGAGGCTGAGAGCCTTGGGGTGAGGCTGTCCATCATCCAAGCAGAAGTCACCGAGGTAGTCAACAAGCTCCTCGGTGGCAAGTCACCGGGAGTGGACAAGGTCCGCCTTGAGTACCTCAAGTCTCTGGATGCTCTAGGAGTGTCTTGGTTAACACGTCTCTGTAGCATCGCGTGGCAGTCAGGAACAGTACCACAGGACGAGCAGAAAGGGGTGGTGGTTCCCCTTTTCAAGAAGGGAGACCGAAGGGTGGGTTCCAACTACCGGGAATCTCACTCCTCAGCCTCCCTGGGAAAGTCTATGCCAGGGTACTGGAGAAGAGAGTCCGTCTGATAGTCTAACCTCAGATTCAAGAACACCAGTGTGATTTCCATCCTGGTTGTGGAACTGTGAATCAGCTCTACACCCTCTTTAGGATGGTGGAGGGTTTGTGGGAGCTCACTCGTCCTGTCCATATGTGTTTTGTGGATTTGGAGAAGGCGTTCGACCGTGTGCCCCGTGGTGTTCTATGGAGGGTGCTCTGAGAGTATGGGGTCCAGGGAGCCTTACTCAGAGCTGTCCGGTCTCTGTTTGCAGAGAGCAGAGAGCTGTATACCATGCTCCAGAGCAGGAGCTTGGTCCGCACAGCCGGCAGTAAGTCAGACCTGTTCCCAGTTCATGTTAGACTCCAGCAGTGCTGCCCCTTGTCACCGGTTTGAGCCAGGACCTCCAGCATGCATTGGAACGGTTTGGAACCATTGGAGTCGGGTGTTTGTCCTAGTCGGGTGTTTGTTCGAGACTGGTGTTTGTCCGAGTCAGGTGTTTGTTCGAGTCGGGTGTTTGTCCGAGTCAGGTGTTTGTTCGAGTCAGGTGTTTGTCCGAGTCAGGTGTTTGTTCGAGTCAGGTGTTTGTTCGATTCGGGTGTTTGTCCGAGTCGGGTGTTTGTCCGAGTAAGGTGTTTGTTTGAGTCAGGTGTTTGTCCGAGTAAGGTGTTTGTCCGAGTCAGGTGTTTGTCCGAGTCAGGTGTTTGTTCGAGTCAGGTGTTTGTTCGATTCAGGTGTTTGTCCGATTCAGGTGTTTGTCCGAGTCAGGTGTTTGTCCGAGTCAGGTGTTTGTTCGAGTCAGGGTGTTTGTTCGATTCAGGTATTTGTCCGAGTCGGGTGTTTGTCCGAGTAAGGTGTTTGTTTGAGTCAGGTGTTTGTCCGAGTCAGGTGTTTGTTCGAGTCAGGTGTTTGTTCGATTCAGGTATTTGTCCGATTCAGGTGTTTGTCCGAGTCAGGTGTTTGTTCGAGTCAGGTGTTTGTTCGATTCAGGTATTTGTCCGAGTCGGGTGTTTGTCCGAGTAAGGTGTTTGTCCGAGTCAGGTGTTTGTCCGAGTCAGGTGTTTGTTCGATTCAGGTATTTGTCCGAGTCGGGTGTTTGTCCGAGTCGGGTGTTTGTCCGAGTAAGGTGTTTGTTTGAGTCAGGTGTTTGTCCGAGTCAGGTGTTTGTTCGAGTCAGGTGTTTGTTCGATTCAGGTATTTGTCCGATTCAGGTGTTTGTCCGAGTCAGGTGTTTGTTCGAGTCAGGTGTTTGTTCGATTCAGGTATTTGTCCGAGTCGGGTGTTTGTCCGAGTAAGGTGTTTGTCCGAGTCAGGTGTTTGTTCGAGTCAGGTGTTTGTTCGATTCAGGTGTTTTGTCCGATTCAGGTGTTTGTCCGAGTCAGGTGTTTGTCCGAGTCAGGTGTTTGTTCGAGTCAGGTGTTTGTTCGATTCGGGTGTTTGTCCGAGTCGGGTGTTTGTCCGAGTAAGGTGTTTGTTTGAGTCAGGTGTTTGTTCGAGTCAGGTGTTTGTCCGAGTAAGGTGTTTGTCTGAGTCGGGTGTTTGTCCGAGTCGGGTGTTTGTTCGAGTCGGGTGTTTGTCCGAGTCAGGTGTTTGTTCGAGTCAGGTGTTTGTTCGATTCAGGTGTTTGTCCGATTCAGGTGTTTGTCCGAGTCAGGTGTTTGTCCGAGTCAGGTGTTTGTTCGAGTCAGGTGTTTGTTCGATTCGGGTGTTTGTCCGAGTCGGGTGTTTGTCCGAGTCGGGTGTTTGTCCGAGTAAGGTGTTTGTTTAAGTCAGGTGTTTGTTCGAGTAAGGTGTTTGTCCGAGTCAGGTGTTTGTCCGAGTCAGGTGTTTGTCCGAGTCAGGTGTTTGTTCGAGTCAGGTGTTTGTTTGATTCAGGTATTTGTCCGAGTCGCGTGTTTGTTTGAGTCAGGTGTTTGTTCGAGTCAGTTGTTTGTCCGAGTAAGGTGTTTGTCCGAGTCAGGTGTTTGTTCGAGTCAGGTGTTTGTTCGAGTCAGGTGTTTGTTCGATTCAGGTGTTTGTCCGATTCAGGTGTTTGTCCGAGTCAGGTGTTTGTCCGAGTCAGGTGTTTGTTTGAGTCAGGTGTTTGTCCGAGTAAGGTGTTTGTCCGAGTCAGGTGTTTGTCCGAGTCAGGTGTTTGTTCGAGTCAGGTGTTTGTTCGATTCAGGTGTTTGTCCGATTCAGGTGTTTGTCCGAGTCAGGTGTTTGTCCGAGTCAGGTGTTTGTTCGAGTCAGGTGTTTGTTCGATTCAGGTATTGGTCCGAGTCGGGTGTTTAGTCCGAGTAAGGTGTTTGTTTGAGTCAGGTGTTTGTCCGAGTCAGGTGTTTGTTCGAGTCAGGTGTTTGTTCGATTCAGGTATTTGTCCAATTCAGGTGTTTGTCCGAGTCAGGTGTTTGTTCGAGTCAGGTGTTTGTTCGATTCAGGTATTTGTCCGAGTCGGGTGTTTGTCCGAGTAAGGTGTTTGTCCGAGTCAGGTGTTTGTCCGAGTCAGGTGTTTGTTCGAGTCAGGTGTTTGTTCGATTCAGGTATTTGTCCGAGTCGGGTGTTTGTCCGAGTCGGGTGTTTGTCCGAGTCAGGTGTTTGTTTGAGTCAGGTGTTTGTCCGAGTCAGGTGTTTGTTCGAGTCAGGTGTTTGTTCGATTCAGGTATTTGTCCGATTCAGGTGTTTGTCCGAGTCAGGTGTTTGTTCGAGTCAGGTGTTTGTTCGATTCAGGTATTTGTCCGAGTCGGGTGTTTGTCCGAGTAAGGTGTTTGTCCGAGTCAGGTGTTTGTTCGAGTCAGGTGTTTGTTCGATTCAGGTATTTGTCCGATTCAGGTGTTTGTCCGAGTCAGGTGTTTGTCCGAGTCAGGTGTTTGTTCGAGTCAGGTGTTTGTTCGATTCGGGTGTTTGTCCGAGTCGGGTGTTTGTCCGAGTAAGGTGTTTGTTTGAGTCAGGTGTTTGTTCGAGTCAGGTGTTTGTCCGAGTAAGGTGTTTGTCTGAGTCGGGTGTTTGTCCGAGTCGGGTGTTTGTTTGAGTCGGGTGTTTGTCCGAGTCAGGTGTTTGTTCGAGTCAGGTGTTTGTTCGATTCAGGTGTTTGTCCGATTCAGGTGTTTGTCCGAGTCAGGTGTTTGTCCGAGTCAGGTGTTTGTTCGAGTCAGGTGTTTGTTCGATTCGGGTGTTTGTCCGAGTCGGGTGTTTGTCCGAGTCGGGTGTTTGTCCGAGTAAGGTGTTTGTTTAAGTCAGGTGTTTGTTCGAGTAAGGTGTTTGTCCGAGTCAGGTGTTTGTCCGAGTCAGGTGTTTGTTCGAGTCAGGTGTTTGTTCGATTCAGGTGTTTGTCCGATTCAGGTGTTTGTCCGAGTCAGGTGTTTGTCCGAGTCAGGTGTTTGTTCGAGTCAGGTGTTTGTTTGATTCAGGTATTTGTCCGAGTCGCGTGTTTGTTTGAGTCAGGTGTTTGTCCGAGTCAGGTGTTTGTTCGAGTCAGGTGTTTGTTCGATTCAGGTGTTTGTCCGAGTCGGGTGTTTGTCCGAGTAAGGTGTTTGTTTGAGTCAGGTGTTTGTCCGAGTCAGGTGTTTGTCCGAGTCGGGGTGTTTGTCCGAGTAAGGTGTTTGTTTGAGTCAGGTGTTTGTCCGAGTAAGGTGTTTGTCCGAGTCAGGTGTTTGTCCGAGTCAGGTGTTTGTTCGAGTCGGGTGTTTGTTCGATTCAGGTGTTTGTCCGATTCAGGTGTTTGTCCGAGTCAGGTGTTTGTCCGAGTCAGGTGTTTGTTCGAGTCAGGTGTTTGTTCGATTCAGGTATTTGTCCGAGTCGGGTGTTTGTCCGAGTAAGGTGTTTGTTTGAGTCAGGTGTTTGTCCGAGTCAGGTGTTTGTTCGAGTCAGGTGTTTGTTCGATTCAGGTATTTGTCCGATTCAGGTGTTTGTCCGAGTCAGGTGTTTGTTCGAGTCAGGTGTTTGTTCGATTCAGGTATTTGTCCGAGTCTGGTGTTTGTCCGAGTAAGGTGTTTGTCCGAGTCAGGTGTTTGTCCGAGTCAGGTGTTTGTTCGAGTCAGGTGTTTGTTCGATTCAGGTATTTGTCCGAGTCGGGTGTTTGTCCGAGTCGGGTGTTTGTCCGAGTAAGGTGTTTGTTTGAGTCAGGTGTTTGTCCGAGTCAGGTGTTTGTTCGAGTCAGGTGTTTGTTCGATTCAGGTATTTGTCCGATTCAGGTGTTTGTCCGAGTCAGGTGTTTGTTCGAGTCAGTGTTTGTTCGATTCAGGTATTTGTCCGAGTCGGGTGTTTGTCCGAGTAAGGTGTTTGTCCGAGTCAGGTGTTTGTTCGAGTCAGGTGTTTGTTCGATTCAGGTATTTGTCCGATTCAGGTGTTTGTCCGAGTCAGGTGTTTGTCCGAGTCAGGTGTTTGTTCGAGTCAGGTTGTTTGTTCGATTCGGGTGTTTGTCCGAGTCGGGTGTTTGTCCGAGTAAGGTGTTTGTTTGAGTCAGGTGTTTGTTCGAGTCAGGTGTTTGTCCGAGTAAGGTGTTTGTCTGAGTCGGGTGTTTGTCCGAGTCGGGTGTTTGTTCGAGTCGGGTGTTTGTCCGAGTCAGGTGTTTGTTCGAGTCAGGTGTTTGTTCGATTCAGGTGTTTGTCCGATTCAGGTGTTTGTCGGAGTCAGGTGTTTGTCTGAGTCCGGTGTTTGTCCGAGTCAGGTGTTTGTTCGATTCGGGTGTTTGTCCGAGTCGGGTGTTTGTCCGAGTCGGGTGTTTGTCCGAGTAAGGTGTTTGTTTAAGTCAGGTGTTTGTTCGAGTAAGGTGTTTGTCCGAGTCAGGTGTTTGTCCGAGTCAGGTGTTTGTTCGAGTCAGGTGTTTGTTCGATTCAGGTGTTTGTCCGATTCAGGTGTTTGTCCGAGTCAGGTGTTTGTCCGAGTCAGGTGTTTGTTCGAGTCAGGTGTTTGTTCGATTCAGGTATTTGTCCGAGTCGCGTGTTTGTCCGAGTAAGGTGTTTGTTTGAGTCAGGTGTTTGTTCGAGTCAGTTGTTTGTCCGAGTAAGGTGTTTGTCCGAGTCAGGTGTTTGTTCGAGTCAGGTGTTTGTTCGATTCAGGTGTTTGTCCGATTCAGGTGTTTGTCCGAGTCAGGTGTTTGTCCGAGTCAGGTGTTTGTTCGAGTCAGGTGTTTGTTCGATTCAGGTGTTTGTCCGAGTCGGGTGTTTGTCCGAGTCGGGTGTTTGTCCGAGTAAGGTGTTTGTTTGAGTCAGGTGTTTGTTCGAGTCAGGTGTTTGTCCGAGTAAGGTGTTTGTCCGAGTCGGGTGTTTGTTCGATTCAGGTGTTTGTCCGACTTGGGTGTTTGTCCGAGTCGGGTGTTTGTCCGAGTCGGGTGTTTGTTCGAGTCGGGTGTTTGTTCGAGTCGGGTGTTTGTCCGAGTCGGGTGTTTGTCCGAGTCGGGTGTTTGTTCGAGTTGGGTGTTTGTCCGAGTCGGGTGTTTGTCCTAGTCAGGTGTTTGTTCGAGTCAGGTGTTTGTCCTAGTCAGGTGTTTGTCCGAGTCAGGTGTTTGTCCTAGTCAGGTGTTTGTCCGAGTCGGGTGTTGTCCGAGTCGGGGTGTTTGTCCGAGTCGGGTGTTTGTTCGAGTTGGGTGTTTGTCCGAGTCGGGTGTTTGTTCGAGTCAGGTGTTTGTCCTAGTCAGGTGTTTGTCCGAGTCAGGTGTTTGTCCGAGTCAGGTGTTTGGCCTCGTCGAAAACATTCTGCTTAAATGCTGTGTCCCACTTTTCAAGCATTTTTGAGGCAGTTTCAGCTCCAAACAACAGCACAAAGTCCTGGTTCAGCTATTAGTCACACAAAAGGAAAGAATGTATGAGATCAATGAATATTATACAATGAGCTGCTTAAATCTACCAATATTTGAAACAAGTTTTGATCAATAATCTGCATCTACAAAACATGGGAAGATTTTGAAGACAGCTTCTGTTCTTTGTGGGTCATGGATCAGTTCCTGGTGGTGTTTAAAGGTCTTTGTCATCTTTTCCATAACATTGTGTTATCATTACAGTTGAGAATAAAAGATGTTGCTTCTTTGCAGGCATCTCCAGCAACTTTCTGAGGCACTCCATCTACTGATCTTCTGCGGTTTGGTCCTTGTGCTTCAAAATCTTTAGCTACTTTCACTGGCCTCTGATACTTTTTTATATGGATATGGTCTTGAGGCGCCACAACCAGCCGGGCTGGGGACAGGTTGTAGTTAAAGATCATTGATATATATTACTGGATTGGCCTTCTCTTCTTCACTTCTATACACAGTGAGGTGTGCCGTTGCTATGCAACACAGGCGCCTTTGCTATGCATTGACTCACATCATCAAAACGCCGCTGTTCCAGCGGACAGGCAGGCATCAACCACAAAAACTGAGCTAGCTCCCTCATTTCTTCACCAATTTTCACAAAATATGGCTCACATGAATGCTTGGAAAAGTATTGTTCTCATAGTACCAGGTAACACATTGCTGTTAAATTAATAGCTTCTAAATATTTGTGATTTTTTCTGTGTACTAGAATCCATATCACTGAGCTTGAAAATGCTCGTCACCCAAGCCCAGAAAGGAGGAAAATTGCTGAAGTTCAATGGCATGAATGGGTAACAAACTATACAAAGTTAAGTAACAAAGCCATTTTTCTACTAAAAACACCTCTAAGGGCTGATATGTCACATGACGGCCAATCCAGTCATATATATCAATGTTAAAGATGCAAATCTGTGGGGGAAGCAGGCATCTGATAATGTTCCTGCCACGAAGACACGGGGAAGGAATCCTCTGTGCTCTTCTTCAGGGATTGGGGACAGAAGATTGAATGATCCACTGTGGAGCGTCTGACCAAAAGTGGAGATCCCCCCTCGCCGCTGAGCTGGAAAGCAAAAAACACCTCAGAGGAACCTACGCTGGACTCTACCAGGCAAAGAAATCTGCCACAAAACTGACCAAGCGGCTGAAAAAAGACTTGCAAACGCGTCAACAAGCAACTCCAGGACCAAAAAACTCCTGGAAGACCATTGCAAGAAACAGCAGCACAAAACAAAATCTACTTCCTGACTGAGACCAACGCCCAACTCACAGCAACTCTTCAGGAACTCCAGACCAGAGTTTGGGATCCTGAAGAGTTATCCATTGAGCTAAAGCAAGCCAAGCTCACTGCCAAGTCTCTCAGTCAGGAGAACCAAGATTTACAGCAAGAGGTTCAGAGGGTCCAAACCACCATCATGGCCCTTGAACCTCAGGAAGAGCCGCTTAATGGGGAGAGAGATGGCCTCCAAACACTGCAGGAGAAAAACATGGTTCTCCAGAGCCAGTTACAGGATCTCCAGAGACATTGTGAGGAGGAACGCAGCAATTAATCAACGTTATGCCTCTATCGTGGACCAAAGCAAGTCTCTGGAGGACCAGAACTCAAGACTGGACTCTGAAATCCTTCAGCTCACTCTGCAGTGTGAGGAGGCCAAACGCTGGGTTCAGAAGCTCCATGAGATTATTATTTGAAACAAACAAGGTTATGATGTCATCATTACAGATGTTATTATTCAAACCAAACAAGGTTATGATGTCATCATCACAGATGTTATTATTCAAACCAAACAAGGTTATGATGTCATCATCACAGATGTTATTATTCAAACCAAACAAGGTTATGATGTCATCATCACAGATGTTATTATTCAAACCAAACAAGGTTATGATGTCATCATAACAGATGTTATTATTCAAAACAAACAAGGTTATGATGTCATCATCACAGATGTTATTATTCAAACCAAACAAGGTTATGATGTCACCATTACAGATGATATTATTTGAAACAAACAAGGTTATGATGTCATCATAACAGATGTTATTATTTGAAACAAATAAGGTTATGATGTCACCATTACAGATGTTATTATTTGAAACAAATAAGGTTATGATGTCATCATTACAGATGATATTATTTGAAACAAACAAGGTTATGATGTCATCATCACAGGTGTTATTATTCAAACAAAACAAGGTTATGATGTCATCATTACAGGTGATATTATTTGAAACAAACAAGGTTATGATGTCATCATTACAGGTGATATTATTTAAACAAACAAGGTTATGATGTCATCATCACAGGTGTTATTATTCAAACAAAACAAGGTTATGATGTCACATTACAGGTGATATTATTTAAAACAAACAAGGTTATGATGTCATCATTACAGATGTTATTATTCAAACCAATCAAGGTTATGATGTCATCATTACAGGGGATATTATTCAAATCAAACAAGGTTATGATGTCATCATTACAGGGGATATTATTTGAAACAAACAAGGTTATGATGTCATCATAACAGAGCAAATCTTGTCTCCAAAGTTCACATAAATAAGACTAAGACGTTGCATCTGTTACTTCGTTCTGGAGAAAGAACAAGCATCAGGGTATTTTATGGAAACGTGCTTGACGGCGTTCTTCTCAAACACAGAATCTCCTAAACAGTCTGATACAATGGAGGAACATCCACAATCCCCACCCAATCCCATCGGTCAATCTGCTGCAAAGTCACGGAAAAGAGGTCAAGATGAGTCCACAAATACTGAAGATCATCCCCAAAGCAAACGGCTCAGACAAGAAGCCACCAAAAGTCCTGAGCCTATTGGAGATGATCAGATACTCGACCTTTCCTCAGAGGCAGACAGTCTTGCAGGATGGATCATCGGTCAATCTACCTCACCGAATGTCTATGAAGACACATTTTTAGATGATCTCCTGAGCTCTGTAACTCCTGCTGCACCCGAGGACCTATTTGACATTCTTGGAAGCAACACTGATGAGGATACTGGAGGAGCTCCAGGAGCTCCTTTGGACTCCCAAACTCCTGGAGCTTGTCAGGAGAAAGTTCAACCACCAGCTGCAAAGTCACGGAAAAGAGGTCGAGATGAACCTACAAATACTGAAGATCATCCCCAAAGCAAACGGCTCAGACAAGAAGCCACCAAAAGTCCTGAGCCTATTGGAGATGATCAGATACTCGACCTTTCCTCAGAGGCAGACAGTCTTGCAGCATGGCTGTCTCTAAAGTGTGTGCGAGGGGCCGTTGAATTATAGGAGAAGATATGATGCTCCTTTGCCCCAGCTTTCTAAAGAGGAAGTTAACACTGAAAAAAAGCAGAAGAAGAAGAAGACAAAAGACTGTAAGAAGCCAGCACATTGTACAAATGTACCCAAATAATCCCTGGCATTACAGCGGGCTCATCCACAACTCCTCTGTCGCCCAGTCCAGGAATCAAATTCAGAGAATGTCTCTGAAGACTTCAATTCAGATGATTTGTTGAGCGACCTCTGGTCAAGTTTTAAAAGAAAATGCAGAAACCCTGCAGGACTGGAGACATAGCACTGAAAGTGAAGAGGGGGAAAAATGGAAAAAACAAAAGCTGGAAAAACAAAACAGCAGCTGTTACAAATAAACATTACAGTTTAGCTTTATGTTTTTTAATTGTTGTTTTAAATATTTGTCTTAAGTTTTTATTTATTCATGTTTTTAAATGAGTCTTTTTAGTTAACTCAAATTCTATTAAGCCAAAAAAAAATTTTTTTAATATAAAATTGTGTCAAATGTACTTTTGACAAAAAAAAATCTACTCTGTGTGTTTCTGTTTTAAATGTGTGTGTGTGTTTATATATGTGTGTGTGTGTTTATATGTGTGTGTGTGTTTATATGTGTGTGTGTGTGTTTATATATGTGTGTGTGTGTGTGTTTATATATGTGTGTGTGTGTGTGTTTATATGTGTGTGTGTGTTTATATGTGTGTGTGTGTCTTTATATATATGTGTGTGTGTATGTTTATATGTGTGTGTGTTTATATGTGTGTGTGTTTATATGTGTGTGTGTTTATATGTGTGTGTGTGTGTGTTTATATGTGTGTGTGTGTATTTATATGTGTGTGTGTGTATGTGTGTGTGTGTGTGTGTAATGCAACCACAAGGGGTCACACTCCAGTGACCTCTTGTGCCAGTCCCAAGTCCGGATAAATGCAGAGGGGTTGTATGAGAGTAGAAAAAATTGAACATGTGAATCATAAAAAGAGATGAGTTAAATATACATCTATATACACATATGTTTATCAGAACCGTCTTTCTGAGTCGCAGCCATTAAGATTCTCATACATCCCGGATATGCATAGCTGGAGTCCTGCTCTAGACCCAAGTACCTGGTAGGCAGGACCCTCCCCAAGGTCCCTGGAATTCCTTCAGGCCTGCAAACATGCCTCCTCCTGAGGAAACAGAGGCTGAGGACTGTCCATTACCCATGCTGAAGTCTCCAAGGGAGTCGGAGAGTTCCTCTGCTGCAAGGCTCTGGGAGTGGATGGAGCCAGTCTCAGTAGATACCCTGGTAGATGAGAAGTTTGAAATGTCCAAAGTGCAGGAGGCTCCAGAGCTCCTGGAGAAAACCAGCTCTAAAACTCAGAATCTACCATGAGACGGTCCTGTCCCTTCACGTTTACTGTGGGTACGGAAAGTATTCAGACCCCCTTAAATTTGTCAGTCTTTCTTATATTGCAGCCATTTGCTAAAATCATTGAAGTTTATTTTTTCCTCGTTAATGTACACACAGCACCCCATATTGATAAAAAACACAGAACTTTTGACATTTTTGCAGATTTATTTAAAGAAAACTGAAATATCACATAAATGCTGATTAGCTGGATTGAATCAGTATGATTGAAGTATTTTATTTGTGTTTTTTTAGTTGTTTAATAGTAGTTGGAAATAGTAAAATGATTGTGATCTTGAAATATTAAAATAAAACTATATAAATAATCAGGGATCTAAATTAACACCCGCCCACACACCAAATGCAGGGTAAAACTTTTATTTGGAGGGTCATCATCTCTGACACGGGGCTCAAACTCACATCCATGACTTTAGGCATCTGCCTTCGCTCCCCACTTGGCTCCCACAAACATCCATCCCAGAGTTGGTTTAAACATTTCATTCTAGTTTTATTGCACAGATTTGATCCTCTCATTTGCTGCAGCAGTTGGTGCATTCAGGGGCTGCATGGAATTTCTAGCATTTACTCACACTGATCTCAGCCAACACACAAACACACATTCACTTGTGCGTCATGTCATTGTTATATTTTTGAATGAGTCAGACTCAACACACTGATCTGTCAGAACAAACACAATTTAAGGCAAAATGTTTCAAATTTTTCAATAAATGAATGTTTTTTCTATGCATTACATTATCTGTAAATTAAAAAAAAGCTTTAAAGTCCTTCTTTTATTAATTGTTATCACTAGTTTTATGGATAATTATCTTTATAGAAGTGTATTGCATTCCATAAAAACAGGATGATCTTCTTTTTTTGATTGAATGCAATAAGCTTCCATGTAAATATTTATATTTCAAAAATCATTTTTAAAAAAAACAGATCAGAAGTGTCTTTTATTCAAATAACATTACTTTGTTTTAATGTTATAAAAGATTGAAATAAGACTACAGTTTTCAATTATAGTGTTCTGTCTTTGTGACAGAATCGGTGCTTTAAGTGGGCCGGTACTCTCCAGTACTCAGTACCGGGACTTCTACAAATAGTTGTAATGTCTTTAGATATCTCACGGACATGAAATATTACTCGGGACTCTCAGTGGGTTCAATCGTGTTCAGTTTTATTCTCCGACCTCCATCTTACATGCCTACAACGTCACCACGTCTCCTATCTCTTCTTCATACACATTCAGGTGTTTGTTCGAGTCAGGTGTTTGTTCGATTCAGGTGTTTGTCCGATTCAGGTGTTTGTCCGAGTCAGGTGTTTGTCCGAGTCAGGTGTTTGTTCGAGTCAGGTGTTTGTTCGATTCAGGTATTTGTCCGAGTCGCGTGTTTGTCCGAGTAAGGTGTTTGTCCGAGTCAGGTGTTTGTCCGAGTCAGGTGTTTGTTCGAGTCAGGTGTTTGTTCGATTCAGGTGTTTGTCCGATTCAGGTGTTTGTCCGAGTCAGGTGTTTGTCCGAGTCAGGTGTTTGTTCGAGTCAGGTGTTTGTTCGATTCAGGTGTTTGTCCGAGTCGGGTGTTTGTCCGAGTAAGGTGTTTGTTTGAGTCAGGTGTTTGTCCGTGTTAGGTGTTTGTCCGAGTAAAGTGTTTGTCCGAGTCGGGTGTTTGTCCGAGTCGGGTGTTTGTTCGATTCAGGTGTTTGTCCGAGTCGGGTGTTTGTCCGAGTCGGGTGTTTGTCCGAGTCGGGTGTTTGTCCGAGTCGGGTGTTTGTCCGAGTCGGGTGTTTGTCCGAGTCGGGTGTTTGTCCGAGTCGGGTGTTTGTTCGAGTTGGGTGTTTGTCCGAGTCGGGTGTTTTGTCCTAGTCAGGTGTTTGTCCTAGTCAGGTGTTTTGTCCGAGTCAGGTGTTTGTCCGAGTCAGGTGTTTGGCCTCGTCGAAAACATTCTGCTTAAATGCTGTGTCCCACTTTTCAAGCATTTTTGAGGCAGTTTCAGCTCCAAACAACAGCACAAAGTCCTGGTTCAGCTATTAGTCACACAAAAGGAAAGAATGTATGAGATCAATGAATATTATACAATGAGCTGCTTAATCTACCAATATTTGAAACAAGTTTTTGATCAATAATCTGCATCTACAAAACATGGGAAGATTTTGAAGACAGCTTCTGTTCTTTGTGGGTCATGGATCAGTTCCTGGTGGTGTTTAAAGGTCTTTGTCATCTTTTCCATAACATTGTGTTATCATTACAGTTGAGAATAAAAGATGTTGCTTCTTTGCAGGCATCTCCAGCAACTTTCTGAGGCACTCCATCTACTGATCTTCTGCGGTTTGGTCCTTGTGCTTCAAAATCTTTAGCTACTTTCACTGGCCTCTGATACTTTTTTATATGGATATGGTCTTGAGGCGCCACAACCAGCCGGGCTGGGGACAGGTTGTAGTTTAAAGATCATTGATATATATTACTGGATTGGCCTTCTCTTCTTCACTTCTATACACAGTGAGGTGTGCCGTTGCTATGCAACACAGGCGCCTTTGCTATGCATTGACTCACATCATCAAAAACGCCGCTGTTCCAGCGGACAGGCAGGCATCAACCACAAAAACTGAGCTAGCTCCCTCATTTCTTCACCAATTTTCACAAAATATGGCTCACATGAATGCTTGGAAAAGTATTGTTCTCATAGTACCAGGTAACACATTGCTGTTAAATTAATAGCTTCTAAATATTTGTGATTTTTTCTGTGTACTAGAATCCATATCACTGAGCTTGAAAATGCTCGTCACCCAAGCCCAGAAAGGAGGAAAATTGCTGAAGTTCAATGGCATGAATGGGTAACAAACTATACAAAGTTAAGTAACAAAGCCATTTTTCTACTAAAAACACCTCTAAGGGCTGATATGTCACATGACGGCCAATCCAGTCATATATATCAATGTTAAAGATGCAAATCTGTGGGGGGAAGCAGGCATCTGATAATGTTCCTGCCACGAAGACACGGGGAAGGAATCCTCTGTGCTCTTCTTCAGGGATTGGGGACAGAAGATTGAATGATCCACTGTGGAGCGTCTGACCAAAGTGGAGATCCCCCCTCGCCGCTGAGCTGGAAAGCAAAAAACACCTCAGAGGAACCTACGCTGGACTCTACCAGGCAAAGAAATCTGCCACAAAACTGACCAAGCGGCTGAAAAAAGACTTGCAACGCGTCAACAAGCAACTCCAGGACCAAAAACTCCTGGAAGACCATTGCAAGAAACAGCAGCACAAAACAAAATCTACTTCCTGACTGAGACCAACGCCCAACTCACAGCAACTCTTCAGGAACTCCAGACCAGAGTTTGGGATCCTGAAGAGTTATCCATTGAGCTAAAGCAAGCCAAGCTCACTGCCAAGTCTCTCAGTCAGGAGAACCAAGATTTACAGCAAGAGGTTCAGAGGGTCCAAACCACCATCATGGCCCTTGAACCTCAGGAAGAGCCGCTTAATGGGGAGAGAGATGGCCTCCAAACACTGCAGGAGAAAAACATGGTTCTCCAGAGCCAGTTACAGGATCTCCAGAGACATTGTGAGGAGGACGCAGCAATTAATCAACGTTATGCCTCTATCGTGGACCAAAGCAAGTCTCTGGAGGACCAGAACTCAAGACTGGACTCTGAAATCCTTCAGCTCACTCTGCAGTGTGAGGAGGCCAAACGCTGGGTTCAGAAGCTCCATGAGATTATTATTTGAAACAAACAAGGTTATGATGTCATCATTACAGATGTTATTATTCAAACCAAACAAGGTTATGATGTCATCATCACAGATGTTATTATTCAAACCAAACAAGGTTATGATGTCATCATAACAGATGTTATTATTCAAAACATTCAAGGTTATGATGTCATCATCACAGATGTTATTATTCAAACCAAACAAGGTTATGATGTCATCATCACAGATGTTATTATTCAAAACAAACAAGGTTATGATGTCACCATTACAGATGATATTATTTGAAACAAACAAGGTTATGATGTCATCATAACAGATGTTATTATTTGAAACAAATAAGGTTATGATGTCACCATTACAGATGTTATTATTTGAAACAAATAAGGTTATGATGTCATCATTACAGATGATATTATTTGAAACAAACAAGGTTATGATGTCATCATTACAGATGATATTATTTGAAACAAACAAGGTTATGATGTCATCATCACAGGTGTTATTATTCAAACAAAACAAGGTTATGATGTCATCATTACAGGTGATATTATTTGAAACAAACAAGGTTATGATGTCATCATTACAGATGATATTATTTGAAACAAACAAGGTTATGATGTCATCATCACAGGGGATATTATTCAAATCAAACAAAGTTATGATGTCATCATTACAGGGGATATTATTTGAAACAAACAAGGTTATGATGTCATCATAACAGATGTTATTATTTGAAACAAATAAGGTTATGATGTCACCATTACAGATGTTATTATTTGAAACAAATAAGGTTATGATGTCATCATTACAGATGATATTATTTGAAACAAACAAGGTTATGATGTCATCATTACAGATGATATTATTTGAAACAAACAAGGTTATGATGTCATCATCACAGGTGTTATTATTCAAACAAAACAAGGTTATGATGTCATCATTACAGGTGATATTATTTGAAACAAACAAGGTTATGATGTCATCATTACAGATGATATTATTTGAAACAAACAAGGTTATGATGTCATCATCACAGGGGATATTATTCAAATCAAACAAAGTTATGATGTCATCATTACAGGGGATATTATTTGAAACAAATAAGGTTATGATGTCATCATTACAGATGATATTATTTGAAACAAACAAGGTTATGATGTCATCATCACAGGTGTTATTATTCAAACAAAACAAGGTTATGATGTCATCATTACAGGTGATATTATTTGAAACAAACAAGGTTATGATGTCATCATTACAGATGATATTATTTGAAACAAACAAGGTTATGATGTCATCATCACAGGTGTTATTATTCAAACAAAACAAGGTTATGATGTCATCATTACAGGTGATATTATTTGAAACAAACAAGGTTATGATGTCATCATTACAGATGATATTATTTGAAACAAACAAGGTTATGATGTCATCATCACAGGGGATATTATTCAAATCAAACAAAGTTATGATGTCATCATTACAGGGGATATTATTTGAAACAAACAAGGTTATGATGTCATCATAACAGAGCAAATCTTGTCTCCAAAGTTCACATAAATAAGACTAAGACGTTGCATCTGTTACTTCGTTCTGGAGAAAGAACAAGCATCAGGGTATTTTATGGAAACGTGCTTGACGGCGTTCTTCTCAAACACAGAATCTCCTAAACAGTCTGATACAATGGAGGAACATCCACAATCCCATCGGTCAATCTGCTGCAAAGTCACGGAAAAGAGGTCAAGATGAGTCCACAAATACTGAAGATCATCCCCAAAGCAAACGGCTCAGACAAGAAGCCACCAAAAGTCCTGAGCCTATTGGAGATGATCAGATACTCGACCTTTCCTCAGAGGCAGACAGTCTTGCAGGATGGATCATCGGTCAATCTACCTCACCGAATGTCTATGAAGACACATTTTTAGATGATCTCCTGAGCTCTGTAACTCCTGCTGCACCCGAGGACATATTTGACATTCTTGGAAGCAACACTGATGAGGATACTGGAGGAGCTCCAGGAGCTCCTTTGGACTGCCAAACTCCTGGAGCTTGTCAGGAGAAAGTTCAACCACCAGCTGCAAAGTCACGGAAAAGAGGTCGAGATGAACCTACAAATACTGAAGATCATCCCCAAAGCAAACGGCTCAGACAAGAAGCCACCAAAAGTCCTGAGCCTATTGGAGATGATCAGATACTCGACCCTTTCCTCAGAGGCAGACAGTCTTGCAGCATGGCTGTCTCTAAAGTGTGTGCGAGGGCCGTTGAATTATAGGAGAAGATATGATGCTCCTTTGCCCCAGCTTTCTAAAGAGGAAGTTAACACTGAAAAAAAGCAGAAGAAGAAGAAGACAAAAGACTGTAAGAAGCCAGCACATTGTACAAATGTACCCAAATAATCCCTGGCATTACAGCGGGCTCATCCACAACTCCTCTGTCGCCCAGTCCAGGAATCAAATTCACAGAATGTCTCTGAAGACTTCAATTCAGATGATTTGTTGAGCGACCTCTGGTCAAGTTTTAAAAGAAAATGCAGAAACCCTGCAGGACTGGAGACATAGCACTGAAAGTGAAGAGGGGGAAAAATGGAAAAAACAAAAGCTGGAAAAACAAAACAGCAGCTGTTACAAATAAACATTACAGTTTAGCTTTATGTTTTTTAATTGTTGTTTTAAATATTTGTCTTAAGTTTATGTGTTAAGTTTTTATTTATTCATGTTTTAAATGAGTCTTTTTAGTTAACTCAAATTCTATTAAGCCAAAAAAAATTTTTTTTAATATAAAATTGTGTCAAATGTACTTTTGACAAAAAGAAATCTACTCTGTGTGTTTCTGTTTTAAATGTGTGTGTGTGTGTTTATATATGTGTGTGTGTGTTTATATGTGTGTGTGTGTGTATATGTGTGTGTGTGTGTTTATATATGTGTGTGTGTGTGTGTTTATATATGTGTGTGTGTGTTTATATGTGTGTGTGTGTTTATATGTGTGTGTGTGTCTTTATATATATGTGTGTGTGTGTGTGTATGTTTATATGTGTGTGTGTTTATATGTGTGTGTGTTTATATGTGTGTGTGTTTATATGTGTGTGTGTGTATTTATATGTGTGTGTGTGTATGTGTGTGTGTGTGTGTGTGTGTAATGCAACCACAAGGGGTCACACTCCAGTGACCTCTTGTGCCGGTCCCAAGTCCGGATAAATGCAGAGGGGTTGTGTGAGAGTAGAAAAAATTGAACATGTGAATCATAAAAAGAGATGAGTTAAATATACATCTATATACACATATATTTATCAGAACCGTCTTTCTGAGTCGCAGCCATTAAGATTCTCATACATCCCGGATATGCATAGCTGGAGTCCTGCTCTAGACCCAAGTACCTGGTAGGCAGGACCCTCCCCAAGGTCCCTGGAATTCCTTCAGGCCTGCAAACATGCCTCCTCCTGAGGAAACAGAGGCTGAGGACTGTCCATCACCCATGCTGAAGTCTCCAAGGGAGTCGGAGAGTTCCTCTGCTGCAAGGCTCTGGGAGTGGATGGAGCCAGTCTCAGTAGATACCCTGGTAGATGAGAAGTTTGAAATGTCCAAAGTGCAGGAGGCTCCAGAGCTCCTGGAGAAAAACCAGCTCTAAAACTCAGAATCTACCATGAGACGGTCCTGTCCCTTCACGTTTACTGTGGGTACGGAAAGTATTCAGACCCCCTTAAATTTGTCAGTCTTTCTTATATTGCAGCCATTTGCTAAAATCATTGAAGTTTATTTTTTCCTTGTTAATGTACACACAGCACCCCCATATTGATAAAAAACACAGAACTTTTGACATTTTTGCAGATTTATTTAAAGAAAAACTGAAATATCACATAAATGCTGATTAGCTGGATTGAATCAGTATGATTGAAGTATTTTATTTGTGTTTTTTAGTTGTTTAATAGTAGTTGGAAATAGTAAAATGATTGTGATCTTGAAATATTAAAATAAAACTATATAAATAATCAGGGATCTAAATTAACACCCGCCCACACACCAAATGCAGGTAAAACTTTTATTTGGAGGGTCATCATCTCTGACACAGGGCTCAAACTCACATCCATGACTTTAGGCATCTGCCTTCGCTCCCCACTTGGCTCCCACAAACATCCATCCCAGAGTTGGTTTAAACAGTTTATTCTAGTTTTATTGCACAGATTTGATCCTCTCATTTGCTGCAGCAGTTGGTGCATTCAGGGGCTGCATGGAATTTCTAGCATTTACTCACACTGATCTCAGCCAACACACAAACACACATTCACTTGTGCGTCATGTCATTGTTATATTTTTGAATGAGTCAGACTCAACACACTGATCTGTCAGAACAAACACAATTTAAGGCAAAATGTTTCACATTTTTCAATAAATGAATGTTTTTTCTATGCATTACATTATCTGTACATTAAAAAAAAGTCCTTCTTTTATTAATTGTTTATCACTAGTTTTATGGATAATTATCTTTATAGAAGTGTATTGCATTCCATAAAAACAGGATGATCTTCTTTTTTTGATTGAATGCAATAAGCTTCCATGTAAATATTTATATTTCAAAAATCATTTTTAAAAAAAACAGATCAGAAGTGTCTTTTATTCAAATAACATTACTTTGTTTTAATGTTATAAAAGCTGAAATAAGACTACAGTTTCAATTATAGTGTTCTGTCTTTGTGACAGAATCGGTGCTTTAAGTGGGCCGGTACTCTCCAGTACTCAGTACCGGGACTTCTACAAATAGTTGTAATGTCTTTAGATATCTCACGGACATGAAATATTACTCGGGACTCTCAGTGGGTTCAATCGTGTTCAGTTTTATTCTCCGACCTCCATCTTACATGCCTACAACGTCACCACGTCTCCTATCTCTTCTTCATACACTGCATACTCCCATCTGCGTCTTCCTACTAGTGACCTCGTCTGGTCACTTCTTGTCATTACATTTCCCCCTCAAGTAACGACTAAATATGAATGTTTCAATTAATCTAAACACTTAGTGGAACAAGTAACTTTTTTTTTCTTTTCAAAAACTTGATGGTTACATCTTGAATCCAACAATCTTCCTGTTCTCGTCTCCCCTGTTTTCCTTTTAGCAGAACTAGCAGAACTGACATAACTAATTGAAGCAGCTTGTTTAAACATGACACAAACAAAGCATACCGTAAGTATTTTAGAGTTTGCTAATACAGAATCCCTCGCCGATCACCAATACAATCTGACTGGGGCTTTGCTCACTCTACCTGAGCGACGATACCTGTCTCTGGGAACGGCATGAGAGTTTGTTGTATTTTCACATCCTGCGTCTCTTCAGGGACCCTGATTGCGGGGGTGGGTTGACTGGTTCTCTCCCTGACAGGTTTGGAAGGTGACGGGATGGACTGTAGATGTCGTCTGTTCCTCCTGTAGCGCTCCCCGTGTTCTGTCTCTACGACGTAGGACCTTGGAGTAGAGCTAGAGTTGTCCACACAGCAGATGTTGTCCATCTGCAACCC
Organism: Oryzias woworae; assembly: GCA_016861445.1. Taxonomy (NCBI): domain Eukaryota; kingdom Metazoa; phylum Chordata; class Actinopteri; order Beloniformes; family Adrianichthyidae; genus Oryzias; species Oryzias woworae. Next base: position 310,153 of record BOLG01001316.1, read on the forward strand.
TCCTTGACTCCAGTGTGGCTCCACTGTGTGTGAATGTTTATAATAGTAACTGTGATAGTCAGAGAGGCTGTGGGCTTGTGCCGGCAGCCTCCCCTCTGTCCGTCTGCCCCAGGGCAGCTGCGACTGCATCAGTAACTCACCATCACCAAGTATGAATGAATAATGGATACACATTGGAAATCATCTCCCTCATTCCTGTGGGAATAACAATACATCTGCCTCTAATAACTTAACCATCAATCTCTGATAGTTCTCCTCTGACGTGGTAGAAATCCCTGATTGACTCAGGTACCGTGCTCACATAGTCGGGCCACCCATTTCTAATGAAACCTGTGACTGCCTGCAGCTGTCTGTCCTTTTCTGTGTGTCGTCTTAACTCTGTCATCCTGTGTATTGTGGCTGGGACGAGGCTCATGATCACCTCAGTATGTGCTGCCACATCCTCATGACTGACCTCATTGCCATAATGCTGTTCTGGGCTCCTAAAGAGCGCGTCTGCTGCCGTTAACGTCTTGCCTGGTGCATATTCTGCTATTAAAACGCATGAATCTCATCAGCAGCCTCTGGCGCCTCATTGGTACACAGTCCAGATCTTTGCTGTTCATAAGAGGTACTAATGGTTTATGATCTGTAACTAACCTAAAAAGCCAAATAAGTCTTTGTCAAAATGCTCGCACACCCACACTGGCCAAATACTCCTTCTCGCTCTGTGCATATCTCCTTTCAGCATCGCTGAGTCGTCTGGAACTACAGGTTTCCAGTGATCCCCGTGTTGCTGAAGGAGGACACCACCCAGCCCATAGCTACTAGCATCTGATGACACGAGGGTGGGTTTGCTGGCGTCATAAAAGGCGAGGATTGGAGAAGTAGTCAGAGCAGTCTTCTTTCTGGAACGCCACACATTGTGCAGGTCCCCATATCCACTCCACTTGTCCTTTCAATAACTCATACAAGGGATGAGCCACAGTTGACAGTTCTGGTACAAACTTGGCTAAATAATTAACCATCCCCAGGAACCTTTTGAGTTCTGTTACATTTTGTGGTTGTGGAAAGTTCACTATACCGGTCCGTTTGTGTGGGTCTGCTCTGACCCCATCGATTATGTGACCAAGGAAACAAACTTCTCTTTGTTTGAACTTGCACTTCACTCTGCACATCGTACTACAGGAACTTGAATCTGCTGCTGTCAGATTAAACTGCATCAAAAGTGTTGTATAGCCTACAGAAAAATAACACTGTTTAACCAGTGAAAATATTCAAAAGTTAAAGGGGCCTAATGGCCACAAAAGAAGTGTGTTTTTAATAAGTGTGGTGAGATTTTGCGGCTCCAGCTTGATTTTGTCAGTAAGAAACTGGACCAAATGGTTCTGTTAGAGGCTGCAGAGCCCTGGTTTAGCTGTTCCATTACTAACATTTTTCACAGTATACACACACACACACACTCTTTATGCACATACATGCTGTACATGCTGGCAGAGGAATATTTACAAGGAATCCATATCAGCCTTTGTCAAATGTCAAATGAAGCTAGAATTGAGATTTTACTAATAATTCAAACTCAGGGTGTATTCAGACTGACAACATTGTTTGGTTTGGTCCCAGTACACACATTCTTTTTTGGAAAAATTGAGTTTGGTTAATATTCAGACTACTAAATACTGAGCAAAGGGTCTGAATACTTAGGACCATGTGATATTTCAGTTTTTCTTTTGGAATAAATCTGCAAAAATTCCGTGCTTTTTTGTCTATATTTGGTGCTGTGTGAACATTAATGAGGAAAAAAATTAACTTCAATGATTTTAGTAAATGGCAGCAATATAACAAAGAGTGAAACATTTAAGGGCATTCTGAATACCTTCCATCTTCTGTCTTTTTCCTGTGCCTGGTGTTGGAACGTCCATTTAGACGGTAGCCGATCGGGACATTCTGAAGACCCAGAGCTCTGTCATTAGCACTTACATGTTAGGAATACATTTTTGGTGGAGAACTAAATCGGTTTCCAAGACCTCGATTATTGAACTCGTTTAGGCAAAATCTGCTCATTTTGGCCTTCAACATACACAGCAAAATCAGCAATTTTAATTGAACCCCCGTAGTGCCCATTTTAACACTTTAACAGTGTTTATATCATTCTCACCAGCACAGTGTTAAAATCACACCATAGAAAGTGTAACTTTTTTAACTCTGCAACAGCGTTTCATAACTGACAGTCTCAGTGTTGTTTTTGTTACCCTTTGACAGTGTTTTTTAACACTAAATTGTGTCAAAAATTAACTCTTACTTTGAGTTGATTTCCAATCATTAGTTTATTTATACATCTTTCCCTTTGAAAAGTACTTTTCTCTTATGTTAAGTTTACTTTTATAAATAATGCAACTAAAGGTAACTGTATCTTATCATTTTTTAATTATATTTATGTTAGTATGAACATACAACCAACCAACCAACAGTTGAAGCGCGGCTTTCTTTGATCATACAGCAGACATTTAGGAGCAGCTACACGTTCATCTTTTCATCCTCATTCATAGTTGGGTTGCAGGAGCAGCGATCTGTTTGCTTGTGACACCTATTGTGGGGAAAAAAATAAGAAACCTCAGGGATGTCCACATGAAGTAGGGATCATCTCCCAGGACAGACAGGCAATGCGCTAGAACTGTTAAAGAAGAACTAGCTTATCTAACTCTACAACCACATGTTTGAATAGTGTAGCAGATGGTTTTCATCCAGACGACACTGTGAGGCAGCTGAGGGTGCGAGATGAGCCAGAGGTGAGGTCCACATATATTCAATAATATATTCAACAATATTAACAGTAATAAAAAAATCTAATTCTAATTCTAATAAAAAATCTGCAATTTTAACATGTCAATATGAATATAAATATATTGTTAATCTAATATAAGCCCACGTAAATCCACTAAGCAGAGGGAATAGGCCGCCATGGCCCAGTTTATCAAACCATCTTTCCGTTGCTTAGCTCCACGGAGCAGTACTCCAGGCTACAATAATTACAAACGTGTTATAGTGGGTTTTTGTTATAGAAAATCTTTTTGGGTTTTTGAAGTGAGGCCATATGAGAAATAAATACTTTTTCGAAAAGCACACATGGTCTGTAAATACTATAACTCTGATGTTGAAAGGACTTAAACAGTCAATGGTAGGACTTGTGACTCAACATGAGAGTTGAATGCTTTTGACTTGGGACTTGACTCGGACTTGAGGACAAAGACTTGAGAGTTACTTGTGACTTGGAAAACAATGACTTGGTCCCACCTGTGTTAATAGATATCCATTTAATCCAAAACAAGCCTGACTAACGCTGACTAGACGTGCGTGAAAAGGAAACAGCTGGTTGACTGTATAAATACATGTAACAATTTTTCCAAGGCTTTTGTTTTTAGGATTTAGACTAGTTTAAAACAAAATTAAACGCTAGCTGTTAAAAATGGACTGTTTTCAAAAATACAGTAAATACATCAAAATATAATTTTAGTACCACTAAAATTCTAGGTACTAGAAATGGGGGGGAAATGATCTACTATTAGATGCATCGATGATGATACATAAACAATTCAAAATTTTAAATAATCGATAATCAAAAAATTTTTATAATTTAAGGTAAAAGTAACAAGCAGAACTAAACCTGGGCCATTTTTCACTCAGACATTTTTTGAAGAGCACACAAACATGGCTGACCTTGCAGATCGCGTCATACGATTAGCCCAACTTTAGTGATAGCTAATTGAGTTTGGATAAAAGTCATGGGGTGTGTACGTTCTGTCAAGTCAAAATGAAATATGTAGGGAACACAACAAATTTGCAATAGCACATCCTTCTGTTCCATCCAGAGGTTCTGGTGCTAGCGGCATGCGTGTTGCTTTAACATGTTCTACTGTGAGCACTTCCAACGGCCAAAAGAAACTATTTGATATTCTAAAGAAACTTCCACTGTCATTGGAAATGGCAAAGCGAAGAATTGTGAATCAGATACTTTATAGCAAAGGACTTGAGACCATTTTCTGTGGTGGAGAGTGAGGGCTTCCAAATGTTGCTCCAAATGTTACAGCCAAGATACAACATCCCTTTCCATCGCTTCCTCACCAACACGGTCAACCCAGCACTATATACTGAAATTAAAACTGAAGTCATAGCAGTAGTGGCGTACCATCAGGGTCCACAAAGTCTACAGTGAAGACCTAAAATGATCTTAAAAGAAGTATCAAAGTCACAGAGAAATTCGTTTTTCAAACATGTATTGTCCAAACTATATTTTAGATCATTCCAACTCTTCTGTCAGTTTCTCTCACAGCCCCGCGTCCCGGCTGCGCTGTTGCCAGACTGTTTTTCCCCATAAAAGTTTCTATTCAATCAGATTTTAGCCCTCACTTGTTCCTAGGTTCATTAAAGTCTGCGTTACCATTCTCACTTCTGGTTTTCCGGTTGACGTTCCATAAAAACACTGCTGATTAAACCTGTTGACGTTGATTCAACCAATCACAATTTGGGGTTTTGCATTTGCTATACAATCTCACTTGTTTACACTCTCTCCCTGTAGATTATAGACCCTCACAACCCTAACCTAACATTAATGGTGCAACAAAAATGGCAAGCATAATTGGTGCTATACAGTTTAGATCCAGATTCCAGCTCAGAAAAGGAAAACAAAGATGTACATGGGTCTATTTGTCCACACGTGGAGAGTAAAGCAGAGAGATTTTGGCTTTCCCATATTTCACCTGCAGACTGGCCGTATTCACCTGTAGGTGCAATTGTGACTTAGGCAGAAGCCTGATGTTGGTGTTCACCTTTCAGCTTTTATCTTGTCAGGGGTCACCACAGCTAATCAGCTTTCACTGATTGACAAAGGTGGTTTGCCAGAGAGTTTTACACCGGATGCCCTTCCTGTCCCAACCCTGCCTTTTCAAGGCACAGGGAGATCAGCAGCGTGAAGGCAATCACACACCTACACTGGATTAAGCTCAATGCACACCCAGGGAAGGAAACCCAGGTTTCCTGCATGTCAGTCCTACACCCAGCCAACTGAGCCATCCAGCCAAGTTTTAGCCTGATGTTAGATTTTTTTTTTTTCAGAAAAGCCTTTGGGGAACTGGGGAGCTGATCTCTTCAAGTCATAATCATAATTAGATGCTTGTATTTGTCTAAAAAACCATCTTGTGTCCCTACAAATTCTGACTCAGAGGAGCAGGAACAAGCTTGGTAAATGAGAACAAAGGGTTGAATTTTTAGTAGGTGTTTATGTAACTGCTTTCTGTCATTAAATCTGGCTGCGGCCTAGTTTATCTTACATAATCCCAGGCAGTAGATTTCTTCAGCGCCACCTGATCAGCCTTCAGTTCTTTCAAACCTGTCGGTCTTGTTGGCCCTCCCTTTGACTTGTGACCTGAACAGGCTCTATGTAAATCAGTAGGCGTCAGTCTGTGCAAAGCAGTTCATTTTCATACTCAAATGAGGGAAAGTCAAACAAAAGCTCTTGCTGCAGAGTGATGTTTGATCTTATCACCTGCACCTCCACAGTAGGTAAACACCAATTACCTATCAGCTTTAACTCATACAGGATGTTTTTAGCTGAGTGCGGACATGGAGCAGCAGGTCATGCTGAAGTCACGTCTCCTTCAGATTTAAAAAAAAACAACAGAACTTAAGCTTAGACAGCTTGACCACTGCTGCTCCTTTGACACAGAAAACTGCCTCAGTTTAATGATGTTATTCTACCAAAAGGTTCTTTATTTAGTCTTTTTGTTTTGGGTACTCAGATGTCTTTGCCCTTCTTTCTTTCACACTTCCCCATCCAGAGAAAACGAGCAAGTATTTTTCTAAAGAAGGGCTGGGTCTACCAATACTGTCCTGCAGTCTGTTTTTAATGCAAGTAAATATTTTTCACCAGTTTTCTGATCAGCACAGGTAATCGTCTCCTGCTTTAGACCAGTGTTCCCCAACCTTTTTGTGGCTGCAGACCGGTCAATCCATGAGGGTTTTACCGCGCCCGGGTGTGTGTGTGTGCCATGACAAACAAACAGTAGACTTGAAAAAGATCATGGGCTTTAAACTTCATAATAAAAAGTTCTGACAACAGATTTGATCCTCATTTCACTCAGTCATCAGACATTTTGGAGGATTGATAAAAAGCATGAACATACAAACAAAAACATAAACATCATTAAGGTCTCTTAATTTAGTGCTGTGTCAGGAGTGCTTCATAACCCGTTTATTTACTATTATAACATCATCTCATTCAAAAAAAACTTAGAGTAACAAAATGTAACCAACAAATGTATTATTTATACTCCATAACAAACAAATCAGATTACTCTGAAGCTCTATTCCAAAGCTTCTGCTGAAACATTTCAACACAAAAACATTTGAGAACAACTCAAACTCATGACTACAACTACAACAAGACTGAGCAACCCCCCGCCCCGCTGCAGCACTGCTCCTCTTTTTCTATTTTCATGGAGGTTCTTGCATGAATTGGGTGTTGTAAAATTGGGTGTATGTAACATGTGCATCTAAATGGATGAACTTGTTTGTGCTTTTGTCTTGAACATAAAATCTTATATATGATAAGTGCAGGAACAGACAGAAGAATAGGATACAACTTCAAGACGTAACATACAACTTGCGGGTAGTGATGATGTTGTAATATTATATTGGCCTGATGATGTGTAAGATTGCGATTGGACAAATTCCTGCACGTATTACAGATCTCGACTCTAAAAGGCTATTTTTGAATTCCTTTCCTACTCCCTTACTACTAAAAAACAATAGTGCAGGATTATCAACGCCCCTGGATTTTAAAAGCAATTCAAACACCATGCACACTAGTTTTTTTTTTACAGCAAATATAATATGACTGAATTCACGAAGTGAAAACTTAATCAAGAAAAGCGTTTTATGAAGACTATTAAGATGATGACAAAGTTGATGGTTTAGTAGAAAAATACATTGAAATACCTTTTTGTCGCTGAAATTGTTCAAAAAAAATGGATTGTGGTCCATACTCTCCAATCTAAGGAGCATCGCACACTGGTTTTTTGCAGAGAAATCTGGGAAATTTTTAGAGCACTAGATTTTGGAATTGTAGATTCAGACAGCTCTACAAAATGGCGAAAGCCCTAAATAGTGAGTAGTGAAGGAATTCTGTCATAGCTTAATTAGTTTGTCTAAGTGGTGTTACCATTTTATTTATTCAGGAATTCGAACATAGTTTCTTAGTTTTGTTACTGTAGTGTGACCTCATCACTAGTCGCAAACTCCCATACCAATACGGCAGGCCAAACACATATAGTACCTACAATGGTCAATTTTCAAAACCAAAAGATTTTTCAGAATAAAAGGTCATTCAGATATAGTCATTTTGCTCCCCAGACAAAACTTTACAGCTCAAAGGATCGAAGGTGTAGCTAAGAGAATTTGGTTATTTTTCAAAATAAAAAAATTTTGGGATTCAAAACAAAATAATTTCTTTCTTTCACGGACTCCCAGCAGTCTGTGGCCCAGTGGTTGGGGTCCACTGCTTTAGATTGTTATCTTTAACCTTGACCTCAAGCAGACTGAGCTGCTGGATATCCTGACAAGAGAATCCTGATATTGTAAAATGATGAGCAACATACTGTATATCTATTTTAAAGTGAAGTTGACAGTTAAAAAATAAAAACTTCATAAAGCCACTTTTTATGTTTTTTTTTATCTTTCACTGCAACACAATGTGTTGCAGTAAATGGCACAAATTTCAATAAAAAGATCTTTTCACAGCAATTATTGGGTTAAAAATATTTGCAATTAAAATAGATTAATTAGATTAATTAATTACAAGTCACAATTACTTAATCACATAAATAAAATAATCGCATGACAGCACTACTTTTGGCACAGTTGCACAAACAGCTGTCACCTTAACCCCCAGCTTCTTGCTGAAGGTTTTGTAGTCCTTCCGGTCTTGTTTAGGTCTATAATCTTTAATCCATCTTCTTCTTCTTTTTTGTTTTGTGGCAGTTGGACCAAAACTTTAATCTGCATGTCAGCCACCTACTGGTATGGAGCTGGATCAAGAGTGCAGGTCCTACATGGTACCTTTGGTGTAATCTTCTCTCTTATGCTAGGTTCCTGCTATGATCACACCGGCTTTGCAATGCGTGTTCAGGCGGCCACTTCCAATTAAAAGTCCATGTAAATGAGCATATGTGCACTTTTTGAGCTTTCGTGCTCCAAACTCTCACATGTACGTGTCGCTTTTCAAGTTTCTACTACAGTTTTCGGGCTCCAGCACCAAACACAGGCCATTAAACGCGCAGTGAAAGTTAAACCAGTTGAATTAGACCTATCAGGGACTCTGATTTCGGAGTGACATATGAGTAGCATCCATTTTTATTCATGGAAGTGCCAGTCATTTGAGAATTGATCATGAATGTTTTTATTTGAAGATGGAGAAGATTTGAAGACCATTTCCTGTGCGGCCTTTCTACGTGGTCTGAGTTAACTCCACCTTTGCATTTTCCCTGATTTTACTCTTACAGGTCATCAGATAACCGGACACCAGAAGCTTTTGACCACTGATTCCCTTTCCCCAATGCAGCCACATTTTTGTCTCCTGCACTGCTCAGGCCTTGAACAATAAACTTCTGTGTAAACCATGAACAGGGCAGTAACAAGTAATTAAAAAGCAAGTAAATAAATAGCAGCAAATAAACATTATATAAAAGATGTAAAACGATTTGTCTGAAATCTTTTTAAGTCTTTAAAGTTTGAAACACTTAAAAATAAAATTCTTCAGAACAAATGCTAAAAGCGCATTAAAAAATCTGCACTCAACGCGTTCTTCAATGTCCATCACATGTCCAGTGTGTATGTAGCATAAACTCCACTGAAAGCTCTTTAGTCTTTCCCATGTTGGAGAGTTGAGAGTCTGACTGATGGACTGTTCTGTGGACAGGTCTTTTCTACAGGAGGAGGCGTTCAAACATGCGTCTTCAAAAGACCCTTTTCATGTGACGGCAGACAAAATGGCAACATTGCGGCTGCTGTGTAAATTGACTTCTTCTTAACTGGTTTAGATGGGCAAAGCTGACGGCTGAACAGTGTTTAACACAATTTTACATAAATAATTAGAGCTAACCTTACCAACTGTAACGAAAAATAGCAAAATATTTTTTTCTCTCTTGGATCGTTCACAAATCAAAATGAAATCAAAATGATACTAAACAAGTTGAGGATCATTTCTCTCTTACAACCTGGTCAAAGTTAGAGGAAGGTTACAAGCACTTCACTGAATGCTACTTGTTTGATTATGCGGGCATTATTATATTAACGATAACGCTAGCTTTCCACAGTGGGTATGAAATGTAGAATGGCAAATAAAGACCATCTCTGGACCATCTCTTTTGCTCATAACTGTGTCTGACCTGCAGGACAATTAAGATAAAAAAGGATCAGATTAATTGGAAACCATAAAAAATTGTGTGAAATGTGGCATGTTGGCCAAACACATTGGCCAACATGCCACATTTCATCCGTTTTTGTGCTTGGTCACATGTAAAATACATGTGAATATCATCAGGCAAAATATAAACCATTAGAATAATATCTGCTCAAATGAAAGGTCAATATTTTCAATAGAACCTCAAATATTGGAGGATCATTTAAATTTGTTTTTTGATTTGTGAACGAGCTAAAAGAGGAGAACAAATGCAATTAGGTTGGTAGGACATTTCTAAAACAAATATTGTACAAATTTCTATTACAATTACTAAGGTGATCTTTTATTATTTATGTAGAACGGCGTTCAGCTGTCAGCTTTGCCGGTCTAAACCCATAAAACGGAAGTCTCTTTACACAGACCGTTTTGTCTGACTTCACAGTGAAAAGGGTCATTTCAGGTGACAGGTTGATTAGAAGAGTCTAACTGGCCTGTGTGACCAAAACTCCTAATGATTATTATAAGGCATTGAATACTTATTTCTTTCTATGAAATTCAAATAAATTGATATTAAATCTTAAACGTGAATTTCTTTTTTGTGCTTTTCAGCCTGTGACTTTCAAATGAACCTACCATTAGGATAACAGATTGTCGACTTCATTTTAGAGGGCCAAACCAACAAAATCAGCAAGGGATAAATACTGATTTCCCCCACTGTAAATGCATCTTACCATTAGGACTACAGTGAATTCATGTGAGAAAATGACCCAAGCCTAAAAGAAAAACCAAGAAAATGGAAGTTTTGCTAACCAGAACTGTTCGTAAAACAAAGAAAACTATTCAAGCACAGTCTGGACAGATTAAAGCAACAGACAACAGATTGCCATTGCTACAAAAACCTTTCAGGAAATGTTAAATGACATCAGACTTCTAAAGGAAAGAAAGAAAGAAAAGATATTTGAAGAACACAGAATGACCACAAGCAGGTGCACGATGCCCAAAGCGAAAGCTCCAAAAGTAGGACTCTGTGGGTGGAGCAGCCTTTCCAAGGACTCGTGTCCTCACACCTTCAAGTGTGGCCTCCATCAGGCACACAGCAGAGTGAGGAACGACCACAGCCAGCATGCAACACTGTTTGAGGTGGGAGGGGGGGGTCCTGTTTCACATGCAAAAGGAGTCCAACATGCGTCTGTGACGTTTACCACACACCAGATCTAAAGAGAAGTCAGAGCTGGGAAATGATCCAGCTTCAATGAAAGGGTGTCAGCAAGGTAAAGTCAGCGGACAGAGAGGGGTTCATTTTGACTGATCCTCAGCCACAGAAGAGACACAGCGCAGTCGATTTCAAAGTAAAAGCCTTCCTTTAAAAGTTAGGCTGAATCTGAATTCCTCCCCTACCTCTGTGGCTTCTCCCTACCCCTCCTACATTTAGTCCTCCAAACATAGAGATACAGAAAAGTAGTGTCTTTAAATCTGGACGTTACTACAGCTTGATGACATCATCAATAGCTGCCATCATTTACGTTAGAGCGTTAGCTTGGACTGTGCATGTTACGTAGTAGAAAACATGGCCACTAAGTGCTAGAAACACTCAAACGTGTGTTTACAGTTCACACAACAAAGATGACAACATGGCGACTTGCAATACTTTCAAATTCGATATTTCCACAAAAAAGGGTTAGCACCCCAAATCTGTGAAAAGATTTGCCCCAGAATATGTGATTGTTTAAAACGAATGTTGTACATTTCTGCTAATACTGCAGGTAACTATTCAACTAACACTTTCTATCATGTTAGTGTAATGTGTCTTATTCCATGGCCTGGCCCCCATGCCCTGCAAGGATAACACCACTCAGTGATGGTGGAATAAAGGGACTTTGCCCCTGCTGTGGCTGAAAAGCTTTCTCTATTTGCAGGCGTCTTCCAGTCCATCTGAGAGGCTGTACTCCACTACTGGAGACACCATAAGTCCTGAAAGATCCCTGTATCTTACCAGAAAAGCAGACATTTTTCTGCAAAAGAATAGGCTCTATGCACGAAGCAGCATCACGTATTTCTGGTTTAAAAGAAGAGTGCTCTTTTATTTCCAGTTGTGGCTAACTGTATGCATTAACTTAGTAAATCTCTGTGTACTATTCCTGGTACTGTCTAATTTTGGTTATTTCTTACATGGTTATTCGCATGTATGTATGTGTGGCCAGCATAAATAGTGATGGAAAGCCATGTTTGCCACATGTAATACGTACAGCAAAGACACACATTGCTGCTTTGCCTGCAGTATTTTTAAGGGCATCCAAGGCTGGATTTTGTTGTTGGTCAGATGTATTTAAAATTATACTAAAGTCAAAGTCCTGTTAGCTGCCACGTACCGGAGGTGCTTGAAACATGTTCTCCGTATCCCCTGGTGAACCGGAGCTACATCCAAAAAGGCAAAGTTTTCCTTCCTGAAACACCCAGTACCCTCACAAAACGCTACCATGTTCTGTGTGATCACATGCCTTCTGGAGATAAATCGTAGCGACGGTAAAACATTTAAAACCTGTTCAACAGAACTTTGAACATTTAACAGAACTTTGAAGTGACTGTCAGACTGCTGGTTCTATTTCCAGCTGATGAGGAACCTCTGTCTTCTTCATGGAGCAGCAGCATCGTGCTCGAACCATCACCTCTCATCACCTGTCAGACTGCTTCTTTAGATCTCCTTAAAGATTTACTTGACATGTCCAAAGCCCTCCAACCTCTGCTGTGTTACTCAGAGTGGTTTCCTGAGTGGATTTTCCTCAGTTTCTCAAACCAAAGTGGACAGATCAGAATGTATGATCTGGACTGATGCTCCCTCAACAGCAAAATGCCTCAACACATTTTCCAGCTCTTCCTATACATTTGTTGGCTCTGAGTTTAAGCTTGTCTTTATTTTACTGAGACGTTCTTGATTCAGAGATAATGTGCTTTGCTATGAACCTCTGTGTGACAAGACCACTGTGGGTCGACCGTAAAGTTTACCCTATGGAACCCTGTCAGTTCTATTAGGAAGGGAGGATAAATTTCCAAGAAGACAGAACTGTTTTCCATATAAGCTTGGTGGCAGAAGTGGCTCATAATATCAGAATCTAATCTAACAAGATCAAGACAGGCTCTGTGGCTCTTCTTAAAGGTGTTTGTAGTTCTCTGGAAAAAAAGTGACACCCATCTCTGCATTACTGACCGGACTTCCAATGATGAAATCCTTCACAATGCAGATCTTTCAGAGTTTACTTTCATTTTGTACAACTATTACATTCAATTATTGAATACATTAATCCACATTTTTTCCTATAAGAGCTGATTTGACTCTTTTGTGTTTTTCTTTCTTTGATATCATAAATTAGATGTGGTCTGATAAGTAGTGTTTACTTAAACAGTACTTTTCTACGTTCATTGAAGAGTCACACACGCATTTACACACTGATGGCGGCTCTGCTGCCAAACACTGGCGCCAACCTCCCACTAGACGCAGTGTGGGTTTCAGTGTCTGGCCCAAGGACACTTCAGCACATGGGCGGACAAAGTGGGAATCGAACCTGCAATCTTCTGATCAGAGGGCGACCGCCCTACAACTGCACCACAGCCGCCCCACATATGTGTGGTATCAATGTTTAGACTCCACTGAGGTCAGCTCATTTCAGTTTTCAGCCTTTGAGATTTCCAAAAGTCCCTCAAGTGTAAAAAGTATAGTTTGGTCTTATTGGAAAAAAAGGAAAGTTTCTAAAATATTATGTTTAGAAAAACAGTTTTTAACAAAACAAAGTAACTTGTAAATTTTCATGAAACTCCTTGATGTTAAATGTTTGAAAGCACTTCTTTTAGTCTGCTTCTGCATTCATCTAACATTTAGTCTGTCTGGCTTTATTTTGACTTCAGGGAAGTTACTCTGAATGAAAGCTCTGTGCTCATGGCATGAAGGGTTCGCTTTTTGACATTCTTACATTGAAATACTGAATGATGAGCCACGTCACGTGTTCCTGTTGCGTAACCGCGTCATTCAGCCCCGGTCTTTTATTCTGAAAGGATGGCTCGCACATGCGCCCCTCGCTGCGATCTGGTAGGCTTGGAAACGGGGGGGGGGGCTTTAATCATGCTGTAAGCCAATGAAAGAGCAGCTAGCAACAGGTGAGAACAAGACTAACGTACCTGCGCGCGCACTACACGCGAAGCAGAGGAGGAGCAGGACTCCCGGAACCGCAGGCCCACAGACCAGGACCGGGAACCGGACAGACCGGGACCGTTGGATCGCGGCTCCGCTTGTCGCCTTCCACAGCGCGGCTCCTTGTTCTCGATCTCGTTTCAGCGGAGACGCCGTCCTGCTGCAACGCGAGATCAGAGTGTCAGGTGTTCAGGTTATTTATTCATCGCTGATCCACCTGCTGACCGCAGCTGCGCCATGTTCGCCTCCGACGAGCTGCGGCCGGCGACCAACGGCAGGAAGCCGCTGGGGAAGCTGGCGTCCCGGCTGGAGGAAGTGAAGAACCCGTGGCGGCAGGTGTCCACGCTGGAACTGAGCCACAACGAGGCGGCGCGACTGGCCACGGACGCGCTGCTGGAGCACGGCGAGAACGAGTACCGCAGGGTTCTGGTCCAAGAGCGCGAGGTGAACTTCCTGTCCCAGCCGGAGATCCAGTACATCACCCAGAACGCGGCCAGCAGGACCTGCGGCTCCGACAGCAACGGCTCCAACGAGCGCGACATCGGGGACGGGGACGCCGTTTCCGAGCTCACCTCCGGGACCTACTTCCCCATGATGTCCGACGAGGAGCCGCCGCTGCTGGAGCTCGGCTGGCCCGGAACTCCGGTCAGATACGGACCGTCCGAGACCAAGATCTACTTCCAGAGAGACAAGTCCCACAACGTCAAAGACATCATCAGGTCCCTGATCAACCGGGCCAAAAAGGTGAGAGGTCACGGCAGGGCCGCGAGGCCGAGGGACCCTCCTCGGGAACGTCGTCGTGTTACTTTAGGCATTCTTTGAAAGGTTTCTGATTGTTTTTGAATGAAAATGAAATAGCATCAAAGTAACCTATAAATAGTTTGAACGCGTCATCTAACTGTAAACTCAAACATGATGAGAAAACAAGGACAGATTTAATAGAGATTTCGTAATTCTGCTTCCAGGTTTTTTACAAATCATAACAAAAAGCGCCTAAAACTGTTGAATGTTTGGGGGTATTGTCATTATATTTCATTATTGACATTAAAACTGCAGCTTTAAGTAAAATTGAGCACAGCATCTGACAGCTCAGGGTTTTCAATGTAACACAGACTCTGTTAGGCTACACAAACAATGCTAAAACAGTGGATTCAATTCTGTTATTTAGAAAATAGAGTTTTTATCAATGTCCTATGAATTCATCTTGTTGCATTTATCCACCGTGTCTTAACGGCCAGTCCGTGATAATATTGTCTGACTTTAAACCAGTCCGTGGTTACATATAGGTGACACTAATGAATCACAGCGGGCAGGCGTACGCCACATGTCCCTGTCCACACACCGGCGCTGGGCTCTTCCGTCTTTGCTCGCCACTACTGAAGAAATCCTGGTTAGTTTCTTTTCCTCTGCTTAGTAATCTGCTTAAATTCAGCGGGTCATCTGTTCTGATATGCGGTTGAACACACATACCACCATGAGCATCCTCCATAAAACCAAAAGCATAGAGAGTTCTGCCCGAAAACATGGAAATAATGTGAACTCTAAAGCTACCACTGACTTTGAAGAGTCTACAAGATCATCCTAAACATTCCCGGTTCTGAGTAAACTCCCTCAGATCTTCCTAAAACAGAGAGAGAGGCCAAAAGGAGAGCTAAAAAACATAACTAATTCAATGCAAACATTCACTGGTAGTGTGGCGACTAACCCTCTAACTTATACTCTCCAAAGAGGAGAAAATGCTCTCCACCAGCCAGTTTTTGTTCTGAAAGGTCTAAAATTCAATCGATGGTGATGCACTAATTGTTGTACATGTACGCTGTACATGTCCCAATCGTATTATCACCCAGCCCTACTCCTGGAAATGAGCCATGTTTGATCAGCGTCACGTCGCCTGCTCAGCGGCGTGGAGATCTGAAGAGTCCGGCGGAAACAGGAGGGGTCACAGATGACACACCGTAACCTCCAGTGGTGTTGGAAGTCGGTGTCTTTTCACAATGTTCCAGTCTATACAGTTGATTGGAGTTATCTTCCATGTTCTGAGTCCGGTCATCAACATTTCCACTAACAGCCTCATTCATCGTTAGCCTGCAGGCGAAGGACGTGTGAGCACCTGTAGACGGCGGCTGCTGGAGTGTGAGAAGGTTGTTGGTTTACATGCTGATGCTGAACTTGAACAGAGATACCTGTGATGTTTTTCTGTAGGTGAACACAGAACAGGTTGGTCTACAGTCCATCCAGCACAGGTTGCATGAGTCACCTCTCTGGTTTCTATAAATACACCTGTTCAGAGTGCAGGAGTCTAAGCAGTTTCTTTGTGAAGCCGTTCTTTTCTCAGACATCAGACTCTGCTTGAGCCAGCAGGTCTCGGATCAATTCAGTTTGATTTCTACAGACCAGACTGTCAGACTGGGGATGTGAGCTGGAGAGTCACTCTGTCTTTGAACAGAAGCAGACGGTCTGGAGCTGCAGAGAGAGTCAAATGTAGACTGTCTGCAGTGTTTCCAGCGCGGAAACCACCCTAACCAGCAGTAAACCTTTGTTAAAACAAAGTCAACCCGATGACAGCGCTTGAAGAAGTTTCACTTTAGAATTTGGGAAATCCATCATGTTTATCAACTCTCTTATGACGCATTGCTGTGTCATCAAACCATTAAGGCTCACTATTTAGAAGTTTTGTTTTTGAAAAATAAAAACTCTAGAACGACAAGAGTTTGATTTCCAGAAGCTTCTTAGAAAGTGTTTTTTGGAATGTCAGTTTCAGTTTAGATGAAAAGCAGCCTGATATCGAGTAATTTAAAGAGATGTTATTTGACCTACAAATGAACATGCAATATTCTTGAGTTTAACAGTATCCGGGTTGGTGCACTTTTGGCTAAATCAGGGCTTTATAACCAGATCAGAAGGTCGCTGCTGCCCGTTGGCGTACAGGAGCGCACAGACTTGTAACGGGGCTGAAGATGTTTGTGGGTCATTCTGAATTGGTTCTTGTAATGTCCTGTTCTGTTAGCATTTGAAGAAAACACACTTGTATAAAAATACACAATTGAATGACAGACTTTTAGATGTGCGATGAAGACAAAAGAAAGAAAAAGTTTCCTTAGATTGAAACAAGTAGAGCTCCTTCCACATAAGCTGAGCTGGACGGACAGATGAGCGCTCCATCATGCACATGTTGCTGAAGCCTCTGAATGTTTTGCAGTACTGAGAGAAAAAGACTGTTCATCTACTGTAAGGCTAGAATTGTTGCTCCATCCATAAGTGTGACCTCCATGGCCTCTGCAGGTGATCGCAGTGGTGATGGACGTGTTCACAGACGTAGACCTGATGTGTGACCTCATGGAGGCGTCCAACAAGCGGAGAGTCCCCGTCTACATCCTGCTGGACGAGCGGAGCCTCTGCAGTTTCACAGACATGTGCTCGGCGCTGGACATTCAGAACTCCCACCTGAGTGTGAGTACTCTGGCTCAAGAATTATGCACGCACAAATCCAAAGTTACGCACAAATCAAGAATTATGCACGCACAAATCCAAAGTTACGCACAAATCAAGAATTATGCACGCACAAATCCAAAGTTACGCACAAATCAAGGATTATGCACGCACAAATCCAAAGTTACGCACAAATCAAGAATTACGCACGCACAAATCCAAAGTTACGCACAAATCAAGAATTATGCACGCACAAATCCAAAGTTACGCACAAATCAAGAATTATGCACGCACAAATCCAAAGTTACGCACAAATCAAGAATTATGCACGCACAAATCCAAAGTTACGCACAAATCAAGAATTATGCACGCACAAATCCAAAGTTACGCACAAATCAAGAATTATGCACGCACAGATCCAAAGTTACGCACAAATCAAGGATTATGCACGCACAGATCCAAAGTTACGCAGAAAAACAAGAATTATGCACGCACAAATCCAAAGTTACGCACAAATCAAGAATTATGCACGCACAGATCCAAAGTTACGCACAAATCAAGGATTATGCACGCACAGATCCAAAGTTACGCACAAATCAAGAATTATGCACGCACAAATCCAAAGTTACGCACAAATCAAGAATTATGCACGCACAATCCAAAGTTACGCACAAATCAAGAATTATGCACGCACAAATCCAAAGTACGCACAATCAAGAATTATGCACGCACAAATCCAAAGTTACGCACAAATCAAGAATTATGCACGCACAAATCCAAAGTTACGCACAAATCAAGAATTACGCACGCACAAATCCAAAGTTACGCACAAATCAAAATTACGCACGCACAAATCCAAAGTTACGCACAAATCAAGAATTATGCACGCACAAATCCAAAGTTACGCACAAATCAAGAATTACGCACGCACAAATCCAAAGTTACGCACAAATCAAGAATTACGCACGCACAAATCCAAAGTTACGCACAAATCAAAATTACGCACGCACAAATCCAAAGTTACGCACAAACCAAGAAATACACACACACAAATCCAAAGTTACGCACAAATCAAGAATTACGCACGCACAAATCTGAGTGATACTTTTTTCTTTCCATATCTCTGCGCCTTTCGGGCACA
Source organism: Oryzias woworae (assembly GCA_016861445.1). Taxonomy (NCBI): domain Eukaryota; kingdom Metazoa; phylum Chordata; class Actinopteri; order Beloniformes; family Adrianichthyidae; genus Oryzias; species Oryzias woworae. The sequence goes on from BOLG01001316.1 coordinate 328,339, forward strand.
CCTAGGGAAAAAAAAAAAACAATTTCAGGAGAGTGAACACCCCCTCCCCTCAGATGATGACATCACTGCGAGCAAAACCGTAAAAAAAAAAAAGAAAATTGTTTGTGGAGTGAAAAAAAAAAGTCATTTAAAATACACAAACGAAGGCAAAACTCGAGTAGAGATGAGGAGGGTTGTTTACTGTGAATGCAGGGTCTCCAGATGAGCTGGGACCTTGTTTGAAGAGTGGAAGTCTAAGTTCTTTTGTGACCTTAGACCTTCTCTGTTCTTTGTTGGGCTGCTGAACTTGGTGCACACTGGAAGTACAAGCGGGTGCCTCAGTGACTTTGAGCTCCAACGGTGTTAAAGAGTGTGCTGCTTGTATGTCTAATGGTGTGTCTGTGTGCAGAACATGCGCATCCGCAGTGTTTGTGGTGACACATACTGCACGAAGAGTGGCAAGAAGTTCACAGGTCAGGTGCTGGAGAAGTTCATGATCATTGACTGTGAGGATGTCATTGCTGGCTCATACAGGTGAGACATAGACACACACAAAGGAAAGTGACAGTCAATCTTATTGCTGGAATAGCAGGGGACTTGCGGGCCTAACTTTGGCCCAGCCTATAGCCTTCTACCTGTTGAGCTTTCTACTCAAAACTGTGTTTTCCAGTGTGAGAAAACAAGTCTTTTATCAAGAAACAAATTTAGGGGTTCATCGAAGTTAAAATACCACAAAAATTTGTTGCTGCAAAGTCTCAATTCTGTGGACTTTGTGTGTTTGTGTGTACAAGCACGTGTGTGCGTAGCTTGTATGTGAGTGTGCATGTACATCTAATGCAGGGACATGCAGTCACAATCATTAGATATAAACTAATAATAAAATAAATGTGTTTCTACTAATCTGTGCAAGGACTGCAGTTAACAGTATATGCATGATATTGTGTGTGTGTGCGCGCGTTGTTGAGTCACTGCTTTGACTCGTCCTTTTCCAGAAAGTCTTGATGGAAACTGTGTGTCATGTTGGGGTATCAGTTAAGCTAGTGAAGACAAATCACATCAGAGTTGGATCACGGGTCAAAGTCTGGTTTTGATCTCATAAGAATGGAACAAACCTGCTGCTGATTATCAGCCACAGTACTGATGAGGAGCAAGGTCTCCCTGTGACGCTGTTATCAGCTCCAGCAGATTTCACAATCAAAAGCTGCTTTACAATGAGGAAGCAGGGTTTCTCTTGTGACATAACAATAGGATGGGGCTGATTCATTTCTCACTCTACTGTCCTCTTTCCCCAGTTTCACCTGGCTGTCAGCTCAGGTTCACACAAACATGGTGATGCATTTCTCAGGTCACCTTACTGAAATGTTTGACCGGGAGTTTCGGTGCCTGTATGCGGATTCCCAGATCATCGACGGTTTCTTCAACCCGGATGAAGACGGGATGCCTTACTATGCCTCCTACCACAGTATGGTGACTGGTCTTGCCATGGGGGCCAGTCGTGGTCTGGGGTTGGATTTACTTGGTGATAGGTATGAACATATTCAACATTTACAACGTCTCTATAACTTGAACATTCCCAACGAACAAGTATATTTACTGAATGCTCCACTTCTGAGGGAAGTTTCCACTCATAAATGAATCTTTCTAAATATAGTTTGATGGTTGGCCTTCCAATTGTTCTTGGCACATTAAACCATCTGCTATTATCAATGTACTAACTTTCACAAGTTATTTAAAAAATGCATTTATGCAGCAGCATGTTATTGCTACTGAACTGCTCCTTCATGTGGACATCCCTGAGGTTTCTTATTTTCCACCAAGATTTTTAGGAGTTTTTGCTCACTGAGGAGGAGGGTCAGAGGGCGGGGATGGCAGTCGGTTTAGTTTAGTTTAGCAACCAACTATTGTTTAGATTGTTTGACTGACTTAATGTTCTTTGTATAAAAACCAGTGTGAAGCCCATAGAACCAGCTATGGTTGTGATACAGGGCTATAGAAATAACATTGAATTGAATGAAACTCATTTAAACATTAAAGTCATTTCCACGTAAACAGCTTCATTCATTTAGTTTTCCATACAGTTCTTCTGCATTTAAAGTTAGATTTTTTTTTTATAGCAAAAAATGACATGCATGATACATACATGCATTAATCATCAAGTAGACATCACATAAAGAATCATTCTTTAAAAGCTAGTAAAGTTCTGGAGCCAGCAAATCCCATCATAGATTCTAACCCACACTGTATTTCTTCCTGCAGAACCCGGGACAGGCCATGCTCTGAAAACTCTAGCAGCCAATCAAGTAACAGCGTCTCCAGCGTGAAAATGGCGCCTGGAATGGCTTCAAATGCTATTTTTAAAGGTACTCATGACAAGAAGGAGCCTGTGACTTCGTCTTATTTGAGCCCACAGAGGAGAGATGGAGGACAACCCACAGCCTCACGGGGTCCTGCCAACGCAGCTGTGGGCCACACACCGGTTCTAGAGCGTTCTCCTCCAGGGTATGCTCAGCCAAAGGCCACAGACTGGAACAAGCCCAACTCTGCAGACGCCATGCGCCCTAATATTGGTGGTGCCTGCTCAAAAATCCAGGGACTGACACTGTATGACGGTAAACAGAGTATGTTCCACAACAACCCCAACTCAAACCTGACTCCCAAAGCCCAAACACCGTCCCCAGTGAACGACAGCAAGCTCACCCCCAAGCAGAGGTCTTCCTCCAACCAGATTCTCAACAAACTGTCAGATCTTTTCTTGCCACCATCCTCAAAGGACAAAGATTGCTACAACTTCAGTAGGTCGCCATCCCCTCATGGCCCCTCACCCTGGGGGGGACCAGATCTCTCTCAGCCTGAGCCAGAAAGCCAACAGAGTCCTCCACCTCCAGCTGCTTTCATGAACCGACATGACCAAAAGCGAATGACGCTGGGTCACAGCAAACTGGAACTTGTAAACCAGTACAACAAGAAGCCAAAGCCGGTATACAGCCGCTTTGAGCTGAAGAGCATGAATTAACTTTGGAAGCCGACCTTCTCAGACTCTGATGTCCAACGTGCTCCAAAGTTCTACTGGACATCTCAGAGAGGACTTCTGGGAGATCCAGGCTGTTTTTTCACTTTTGAAATCATCTCGATGGTCTTTCAGAGCTCTGATAGCATCAGGAGTTGCAGCCATATTGGCTCTAATGCAAAGTTTCCTCTTGGTTCTGCTTCTTTAAACCAATCAGGAGCAGGTACATACACTTAGATCATGATGCTTTTGTTCTGTCAGAGTTTACAGGAATACATTCTCCTTTTGGAAAACAAAAGCAAGGATCAGCAAGGTTTGGGTGTGTGACTGTGGCCCCTGCGACAGACTGGCGACCAGTCCAGGGGTGTCCGCTGCCTTCGCCCACGAGTGGCCGGGTTAGGCTCCGTCAACCCCGTGACCCCGAAAGGGGCAAAACGGTTTAGAAAATGAATGAATGAATGGAAAGCAAGGAACCTGCTAAAGAACTGCAGAACAACAGATGTGAGTTTGTGCCTCCAACACGATTATGAACCTTCCATTTTTGTTAGTCACAGTCAGGAAACGGCACACAAATCTTGAAAGGCTTGCTCTCTCCTTTAACATCATAAAAATGAGTTCTTTAAGAGTTTTTGTACTGGGGGTGGAATGGCATTACAATCAATTAGAGCCTGTATGCTATGACCAATGACATTGATTTAATTAAAAAGAGCAACATACGTTGAATAGCCGGGTTAGGCTCTGGCAACCCCGTGACCCCAAAAAAAAGGATAAAGCGGTTTGGAAAATGAATGAATGAACATACCGTGTAAATTAGAGAGGGAATGGGTTTAAAATCTTAAAAAACCAAGAAACTTGTGGGTGATTGTTTTCTAAAAAGAGTTGAGCTGAAATGATTGAATACTTGTCCTGAACTCACAAAGGCAAGGTATATTTTTGATCACTTTTACTTTCTTTTTGTATTTTTAGAGCAATTGTGCATTTGAATGAAAGCTCCAGTGATTCTATGATTTTACAGTTCTGTCTTATTGGAATCCTATACAGTACTTATGAAAATGAGTCTTGATCATTCCAATCTGCTCACATTTGGGATAAACTGCAACACCTCCAGAAGAACCTCTTCACCTTCTGCTGTTCTAGGATGAGTGTGCAAAGAGTGTTTTATTGACAGCTGCTGTCAAAGTTTCCAGGCTGGAGTTTTAGAATTGTCTGAAGGACACTTTTAGAAAAACTGAAGAGCAAAATGTTGACTTCCAGCTGATGTCACTGAGCAATAAAGAAAAGCCTTAATATCTCTGTCAGTTTGAGTGTTTCCTGTCCTTCCATGATTCCTGTCTTGTTGCCCAGATTTTTGCTTTCTTTTTTCATCCTGACACCATTTGTAGGCACAGACCTGTGTGGCAGTTTCCGTTCTCTTGTGTATTACACTACATGGACAGACTGTTGGGATTTATGTTTTTTTGGAATAATAAAAGCCTTTTGACTTATGTGGATTTCTTTTTGCACTTTGTTCTCTATAGGAAAAGCTAACATTATTGGGATTTTGTGTGAACGTTGCTCTTGTGGTTAAAGTTTGTCATGTCAGGTAGTTTGCAAAGAGTCCTATGTGAGGCTGAGTGCCTCGTGTTAAAAAAAGCTAAATTTACCAATAAAGGTACAACAGACTACAACTTCTTCAGCTTCTGAGGAGGTGAAGGTATTTGAATCCCTGTCATTGTTGTAGTCTGTGGACTGCTAACTTGTTCCGGCTCTTCACAGCGTTTTTCCTGAACTGGGAACAGCTCCAGAAATCTCTGAGATGCCAGAATGGATGGACAGACGGATTTGCATTTTTTTTAAAAGTTGTTCAACAGCTGAGCAAACAGATATGAGCTCAGAGCCTCTTGTGTTAGACAGATTTTACTGTTACAATCGAGGGTTATAAATCATTGGACACACAAGGTGTATATTTGTATAAACCCCTTTTGTAATTTAAACTAAACTTTTTATATTAATTATGGTTGTATCCTTCTTTTGTTGGACCAGATGAAAAAGAAAGCGGGGGGAAAAGACAGGAAAAGGGTGGGTTACACAGGTTAGAGGATGACAGGAGAGGGAGGGTAGAATCGTAAAACAACAGACAACAAGATGCTGGAAGTTCATATGCAGAACCTGTGATTCATGGACTGATCCTGGACACCCACCTAAACAAAAGAAAAGGAGGAACAGGTCCTGATTAAAAAGCATAAAAAGGACTATAAGACACAGTTTGACTCTCACACACAAGAATGCTCAAAAACCCAGCTATCATAAAGAACATGCAACAAGTTCTTCATCACCAATGACAACCAATAAAAATCCATTACTTTCGGACAAGATGCTTTTGGAGGGAGGAACAGTAAAAAACAAGAAGAAAAAAATCAGCAAGACAACAAAAGCATCCTGAGTTTTAGCTCTTAATGAAGGTTCAAGCAGCAGAGCTGTCCTTTACTCGCTTCTGCCTCTTGCTGATCTTCTGTTATGTACAGGATCTGGAAGTTTCCAAAGGATGATGGTTCGGACTGGACTCCAAAAGGTCATGTTTGATGTGCTGCAAAAAGGTTTGTTTTTCCTTAAAATGTGAGCAGGACTGACCGAGGAGTGCTGTCTTCCAAAGCACATGTCGGTCTATCTGCAGCATTGCTGTTAATAATGCGATCTCGGGGCCGCAGTCTCAGTCCCCTGCTAGAGCAGCTCCCTATAATAAACTCAACACATCGTCCTGTTTGGATGCACTGGCAGCATTTCCTGCTGGCCCTTATCAGCAGGATGCTGCACTTTTCCTGCTTTACAGCTATTGTCCTCCAACTGACACACTGTTGTTCATCACACTGACCTTGGGACTGCATGTTTCTTAATTTCAACACAAACTTGAGGACCTTGATACTTTGTTTTTTCTTTTAGCCTCTGTTGTACCCTCTTAACAGTTCTCCATCTCTAAACTCCTCCATCTAGTTCTTTAAATAACGGCTTCTCCTAAAAGCACAGAGATGAGAAAAGACACCTACACAGGTGTGCCATTCCACACTTCTGTCATCGAACCCATTATATGCTTGGACATTTTCAAATTCTATACGTTTGTTTGATTTTTCAGCAGAAAAACCTATAATTAAAGCGGTGAGTGTCATTGGAGGGCCCGCAGGCACTACCTGTTGCCCTCATTGCCTGGCTCAAGGCCCCACCGCTCTTGCCTCTATTCCCCACTGCTGCCCTCCCTGCCTGCCTCGACCCCCACTGCCCTCGCAGCCTACCATTGGCCCAACCACACTTACAAAGCAGCCACAACCCACGTCTGACACCCCCCCTTTTTCACTTTCTGTAAGGCTGGTCTGAGCCGTATTTGAGAATTTAATGAAAAAAGCACTTTTTTCAAAATGGCGGCTTTTCTGTCAGTTTTATGTACATTGCAACCATTTTATCTTTGGTCGCCTTATCATACCGAACAGATCGATGTAAGTTTAGAAGAATCGGTGAAGGTGAACTTTTCAATTTCCTTAGCAACCAAGGTTATTCGCTAGCCACGCCCACATTCCTAATATGTTTGTATTTGGTTTTATATCATGTCCAGTTCTAGTCAGGGCTCAACATATTAAACAATATTAAACAATATTTGACAGAATATTGTCAAATATAATAACTTAAAGTAACAACAGTACACCACTTTTGCAAGCTCGCCAGACGCACGCTGTTCAAAATCTACAACTTCTTATTCTAACATTTTTATTTATAATTGTTTCCCAATGATGCCCAAAAAGTTACGAGACGATAAAAATCCAAAATGGCGGCCTCTTCCCCAGGTCAAAGGTCAACAAAACTCTAGGGATTGTTGTATACTTATGTTAGCAGCATGTGTGTGAAATTTCGCCCAGTTTTTATGTACTTGAATATCGCCAAATACGATTTTGAAACAAAATGGCTACCAAGCAGCAGAAGTCCTGACTACAAGGACCAGATTCTTTTCTCAGTTGAAAATGTTTCTGCACCTTTGAGTCAAAATGTGATCACTGTCACATGCGTAAAACGTCACCAAAATTTGCACACACCGAGGGAAAATTGAAAATGAATTTTTGGTATGGTGAACGACTCCTCTCCTAAGACGATGACATCACAGCGAGCAAACCGGTAAAAAAGATGAATCGTTTATCGAGCCAAAAATGAATTTTTCGAAATACACAAACGAAACCAAAACATATGTGTTGTGGATATCCAAGGTTGCGTCAGAATTCATTCACTACTCACTATATAGTGCTTTCACCAGTTTGTAGTGATGTCTGAATTCAGAATTCCATAATTGAGTGCCCTAGAAATTTCCCAGAATTCTCTGCGAAAAACCTGTGTCCATTGACGCCCACTACATTGGCGAATATAGACCACAATACATTGTGAATGAAGGATCTGAAAAAGGTGGAAGCAAGTTGTACGAGGGAGATAACATATAAATGTAATTATTTTCAATATAAATTGATTACCAACGGTGCTCATGTTGTTGCAGCTTATGAATTTTGCTAACGCTTTGCTAATGCTTTTATTTTGCTATGAAATAAAAAACGCTATTGTTAGTACGTAAAAAAGTCATTTCCAACCATAGCCATATAATGATAATGTATTTTTAATGTAGATATGTAGGGACAGATGAGGATGTTGTGAATTGATCTGCCTGCAGGTGATGAAAAAGAGCCTGTTTTCAGGCAAACGCCGCGCCTCAGCGGCCGGTTGGGAGTATGATCTCAACGATTTTTATTAATTTAATATTCATTTGTTATTAAATTGTAATAAACGTCATATTGGGGTAAAGGTTTTTGTTATTTTCTATTTAGATTCAGCCAGAGCAGCTAAGAAGCTGGAGAATTAAAGAAAACATAGAAGGTTTGTTAAATGAAGGCAAAGACAGTTCCTTGTAGTTTTAATTATTTCTCTGTTCACAAGTGTCTGTTTTGATATTTGAAGGATTTATAAGGCTTCCCACTGCTGGTGGTACTGAAGCAGGAGAACCATCAGCAGCTTTGTGGAAGTGCTTCTCCTTAATGAATGAGGCCAATGGCAGCAGAGCATCAGTGAGGCCTCATCCTGGGAGGAGAGCCTTCCACATCCTCTGCACCATCACCTGCCTCAGTACCACAAGAACAGGAGCAGACAGGGAAGAGGAAGAGGAGACAGAAGAGGCTTCTTCAGCCAAGAGGATACGGCGTGGCGGCCTATTCAGTCTGCTGGAGAAGGAAGAGAGGAGGAAAGGGCAAGAATGGAGGAAGAGCGAGAAGAGAGGCTCTTAACTCTATTAGAAAAAATGTCATTTGAATTGATTTAAATAATCAATTTGAAAAAAAAAATTGTATATATGTATTTTTTTTAAATTTGAGTAATTTTAACAATCTGAAAACTATTTTCATATAAACATCAAAGGTAAATATTTACAACTTCGTTTTTAACATTTACTTTTTCTGAATGTTAACAATAGTCCTGAAGAGCCGTTCATCTGACAGTTGGAGCTGACAGGAAACCAGCGATTTGTCCTCGCAGACGGACGCCACTTTGCTCATCCTGCTGTTCCTGGTGTTGTCCTCCTGCTGTGGCTCAACATCTGTAGGATCCAATCAGACCCCTTCACTGATCATCACTGATGGTGCAGGATGGAACTGCATTGTTCTAACTGCAAAGGTTGGTTTTACTTCCAACGCCTCTAGAAATATTGTTCTCCATCTTGTCTTCATCATCTCAAATGCTCTCTCCACCACAGAGCGTGCCCTGGCATGGTGTCGGCGGCCTCAAACGCATTCCTCACGGGGTGTCAGCAGCGTGATGGGATGCACAATACAGGGATACCCACTGTCACCCAAAATGATGAATCCTTCAGGTGTTTGATAAAAAATGGTCTGTTTGTGAATTTGGACACCCACCAAAAATATCTAAAAATTCTACATTAGAGTCACATACAGCCTGCATTTGAATGGAATAAAAAAGCTTCCTGTTACAATAACAAGCTGCATTTTCTTTTGGGGCCTTTATTCTTATGTGGCAGATGTCGATGCTCACGACCTTTTGGAAAGCAGCAGATCCAGTGAGCTGCTCAAAACCAGCAGCGACTAATGGAAGTTCATCCACACTGGAAATCAGCATGACGCTGCTCATCAGCTGGAGGATGTGGTCTGCTGTTCTGTGGACAATGTCACTCCCAGTGGAGCGTGGCAAGTTAAAGGTCCTGGCTAACACACGGTAAGATGTGCCAGACGCCAGCCAGGAAAGGAACACCAGGACCTCAGTCTCCTGTGCTCCAGAGCGTGAGGAACCCAAAGCTGCTCCACCAGACGCTCCTATGGTCCAGTGGGTCAACCCAAAATCTGGTCTGGTGTCAGACTGAGCGTAAGCATAGTGGGCCAGAACAGACACCTTTATGTTGGCAAAGCAGGAGAGACGTGGAAGACCCTGTAAAATGTAACATTACTCATTTTATTAATGTTTAATTTTGAATGTTTCTGTTTATTATGATGTCCTACATTTTATTGTATACATTTTTTAGTAATGCTGGAAATTCTAATGTTATTTCTCTGTTTGGCTGGGTTTTTGGATTTTCTTATTCCTTTTTTAATGTAAGTAAGTTTTTTGTTTAAAACAAGTGTGCTGTAAATCTTTTTGTAAATAAACTGATCAGGAAAACTTTGTGTTGAAGGCTGATCTGGTTTGACTATGAAGAAAAAACTCTGCTATATACTACACTTTCTCTGAATTTACGAGTGTTGCACGTGTTTAGAAAATATATCTCATAATCCAGTGTTGGACAAGAATGTTACACTGTTTTGTCCAGCAGATGGCGTAACCCTGAGCATAATCAGTGACAAATGCTAAAATGTATCTCACAAGTTGTCCGTTTCTGGCTAGGGCAGCCAGAGTAAACTTTCTAAGACGTCTGCTTCTCCTCCCTGAGCCTAATTTCAGCCCGTTTTCGGTTTGATCTTATTACAAACAGTTGAATTATTGCAAGCAGGAACACAGAAAGATTAATATTTGAAGACATTTTCAGTAAGCTACACCTAAAAAGTACCGGAAAAAATGCCTACACGCACGAGCCCATAAATGGTTCTGATCAAAATAAACACTGTGAAAGACTAATGACTTGTCAGAATATTTCTAAACGGAAACATGAAAAATCACCTAAAAATGTATTTAATTATATTTTTTAGAAACCAAACAACATTTTTCATCTGAAAAATAACAGTAGATTCATAAATACTCTTCATAACTGTTAATATTTTTTAAGTTTTTCCTTGGCAAATCAGTGATGTCACAATCGGCATTTAAAAGAAAGGAGTAGTGAGCCTCCAGACCATGTGGTGGGGGTGAAGAACCTGTTGTTTGTTAACTGCCAAATTAACAACACCTGAAGAAGAAGACAAGTAGTGACCTTTTAAAATCCAAGGTAATAAAACCAAAAGAAAAGACTCCATTTTGAAAAAAATGCTTTTTACATCAATTTCTCACATACAGCTCAGATCAGCCTTACAGAAGGGGGGGGTCTGGCTGTTTGACAAGCGTGGTTAGACAAGGGTGGCGTGTAGAGGCAGGCGGTGAGGGCGGCAGTGGTGAAAAGGGGCAGGTGGCAAGGGAGTGAGGGGGTATCAAACATCAAATTTACTATATAATTTGACCAAAAATCTAGACAGCAGCTTGCTCTTTAAAATTCAATTGGAGGTTTCCAGCCTCAAGAACTCAGTCTGTTGTTTATCCATATGTCACCCCAACAACAGAAGTTCTTTAATCTCTAACCTGCCGCTACTTTGGACACAAGCCTCTTGTGGTTTAACCTGCAAGATCCTAGGCTTTATGTCTTAGTTGCATATAGATAAAAAATCAGACACACCTGTTTGCATCAATCTAACATGTTTGGAGACACGTCTCCCGGTCGCTGAGTTTCTCAATATTCCACGTGTCTCTGATTTATTGAGCATTCGTCACAGCAGAAGTCAGCATCCATGAGTGTTTGAAGCTGTGACAGACTCCTTCCACTGCTGACTTTGTTCTTCTTTCTAAAGGTGTTGGTCAGTTAAATTCTGCTTTTACAAACAGCTGCTTCACTGATATCAGATCATTCTGGAAGTTCCAGATTTGCTAACACAAATCAAACAGAGATTACATTTAATAAAATGATTCCTATTTAATGTATTAAATCTTGTTTGGTATCTAATGATATTTCACAAGATATACTCACTTTTTGTCAATTGTTTCTTGTTTTCTGAAAAAGATGAAATAACATTTCAGGGTTCTTGAAGCCTGTCTGTCAAACAAACAAAGCTTTTGGAGCTGTGCTATTGAAGGATGCATTATCTCTATGAAGTTGTGTTGAATAGTGAATTTTGCCACACAGTGAGAAGACCCTGGTTCAAATCCCAGCTTTCCTTTGCTGCTGCCTTTTAAGTTTCCTGCCTTCTCAGTGACGTGTTGACATGTTGGACCACATTACAAATAAAATAGTCAAAAGTTTCAGTTTTTATGTTCTTTGCTGTCCGGAGAGGCGTTGAAGTGGCTTTCCGGGGTGTGGAACAGGGGCTCACTTCTGTTCCACTTATACGTAGATTTCATTCAGCTGCGACGCACAGTTTTTCAGCACGCCAGAGAAAGAAAAGACCCTGGAGAGCAGTTAATGGATAAAAAACAGGGTAAAGAGACTGCTGCCGCTTACTCGCTATGCTCCAGAACGCTCGCCGCACAGACTGATTGAACTAGTGCCGCTTTGAAGACAGTTTTTCGCAGGGGACTTTATCTGGACCTTCAGCGTGAGATCGCTTGCCTGCTTGCAGTCCATGTCAGACGTCGAAGACACCACGACAACTCCCTGCCGGACTTCTACAACCCTTGCAGACTCCTCAACGCCCCTGGTCTCACATAGCGGTGGACTTCATCACTGATCTGCCTCGCTCCAACGGTAACACCACCATACTTACCATTATTGACCGTTTCTCTAAAGCTTGTCGTTTACTCCCCCTATCCAAGTTACTCACCGCTATGGAGACCGCCGAGCTGCTCATCAACCCCGTCTTCCGACACTACGGCATTCCCGAGGACATAGTCTTGGATCAGGGTCCTCTATTTACATCACGTGTCTGGCGGGCGTTGTGCGGAGGGTTAGGTATCAATGTCAGCTTGACGTAAGGATACCACCCACAATCCAATAATCCAATGGTAAAGTGGAGAGGCTAAACCAGGGGTTTACCCGGTTTTTGAGGATGTATTGTTTCCAACATCAGGAAGACTAGAGCTGGTTCATGGTCTGGGCCGAATACGCCCAGAACTCTTTAAGAAAAGCTGCCACTGGCTTAATGCCTTTCCAGTGTGTCTTAGAGGGTCTAGCCTGTTTTTCAACCCTTTAATACCGTAATGCTCACATTTTTATGAAAGTAGTGAATGATTAATTGTTTTAAATGCTTTGCTCAAGTCAATACAAACTCCTTTGGCATTCTCTTTATTATCAATAGCGGTTTCCATTTTTTCTGTGACATCTATCACTGCTAAGGATGGTACCTATTATTCGAAAGCCATACTGCAGAACATTTCATATATTATGTTTTTTAACTGAATTGTTGAGCTGTTTAAGAAACCGTTTTTCTAATATTTTTGAAAACTAAGAAAGCAATGATAGCAGTCTGTTACTGTTATGACACCGGTCTGTAATTGCTCACCACCTTTTTGTCACTATCTTTACAAAGTGAAATCACTTTAGCAAGTTTCTTTCTGTCTGGAAATATCCCAGTTGTAAAAGACATGTTGCAAATGTATGTGAGAGGTTTGACTATACAATTAATTACATTTTTTACCAGCAACAAGTCAATATTATCACAGTCTGTCGATTTTTTACTCCTACATTTCCTAACCACCTCTAATATTTCACTCTCACAGACTTCTCTGAGAAGCATCGACCTGTTTGTGTTATGGTCAAGGAGAAGGTTGTTAGAATGTTATGTAATTATAAAAAATACAAATGTCTCCCAAAAATCAGCATAAGAATCATTGACATCTTCAACATAAACCTCTTTCCAGTCATGATTTATGAGTTGAGCTCTAAAAGCCTCTGTTGCTTCTGGTGTTCTTACCCGTACTACTGTTTTACTGCTTCTTATTTGATCTGATTTTAAGTTGTTTATTGCAGTACAACAAAAGCAGGCAGGCTTATGTCTGTCAGCAATAAACTGCTATTTTTTCTGTTAAAATACATTTTTATTCAGTTTTATTGTGCCTCTTTTTACAAACAAAGCAACACTTCCCCTTCTCTTGTTCCCCCTGTTTTGTTTGTATAAATCATATCCGTCCAGGCCATTACCCAACTCTTTATCAGAACAAAACCAGGTTTCTGACACTGCTATAACACAACATATAAGCTGAATTTGCTGCAGGTTATCTTTTATGTGACTGAAGTTCCTGTAAAGACAGTTCCTTGATGTCATCAACAGTCCAGGCTTCTATGCATACATCTATTTATCAGGGTCAAGTTCATTTTCTTGATCATATTGTTTCATTTCTTGAGCTTTAAAAACTCAGTTTTTAGGTTCCTCTATTTCATTTTTATTTGTTTAATGAAGCCATGCACAATTGCATTTTCCCTTATTTGTATTGATCCAAGTCAGACATTTCCCTTATTGTTACTTTTTTGGCTTGTTCTGGTGTTCCATTCTGTTTAATCATCACTTTGCCGTTCCTTGTCCATGTGTCTTGAATCCATTTTTTTTTCAGTATTTTCAGTGTTATTTTTCAGTTTGCCGTGCGATCTCAGCATTCGTCCTTGTGAGGTGTTCATTAAAATAAACCCTTGAGCCTCTTAATTTTTTGTTTGTTTAACTGTAAATGTAAAGCTGAATTGTTAATGCAATCTCACAGTTAGCTTTGTCATGTTGTTTTGTTTCTGAGGAATAATGTGTCAAGCTGCTATATTTCTGCTGTCCAACATCATATCTTTACTATAAAGAAGTTAATGACAAGTTGTTACAGTGATTGTAGTTCTCCTGGTGGGGCATCTTCTCCAACTTTGTCATTTGCTGCAGTTCTTGCTTATGTTCGATTAGCTTTCACCAAGCCAGTTTTCATCACGTCATCCATTCTTGTGTATTGTTCCAAGGCATCCACTCTGTTCTGTAGGTTCTCCATTGTCTTCTCCCTTTCTTAGATCACCATCTTCAGCTGACGTTAAGGCCTCAGTCAAAACCGTCATATCTTGTTTCTTGACCAGCAAACTTACAGTAATTGTGCTGACAGGAAGTTGAGGGACTTCTTCACTTCCTTCATGTCCTCTGCAAACTTCTTCGCCAAATATTTTAGTCTGGTTTTACTACTGAAGTTGTGTGGGTCTACTGTAGGTCTATACCCAACTTTGACCAGTTCAAGTGTATGCCATGAGAAAAAAGCTTCTAAAAGAAAGATTCTCAAAAATATGAACTAAATTGAGAAAAACTATGAAACAGAAAACGTGTGAAAAAAGCTCAGATGGTTGTTTCTCTGAAAGATATTTGCTAGATCCTGAAAACAGAGGATCCCAGCTTGTCATAGCAGCTGCCACTGCCAATTGTTCTCAGCTTTAATGAAAATTAACGTATTATTTTTTAAATCAATTGGGTGCATTAACACATTAATGTTGACAGCATTTATAAATATATAGAAGTGCTGTCAATCACTTAAAAAATTAAAATCACACATTACTTTTGAATTATGATTAATTCTGCTTGTACACAACACCCGAGGCCACGCTGATGATTTGTCACATGATGGTGTGCAAACTGAATTTCTGCTGTCAAACACTGCATCGCTAATTCAGACTTTGGATCAAGGCATCATCTGTGCTTTTAAGGTTCTCTAAAGGTGCTGTTGATGCTTGGACTCACCTAAAGACAGCTGCATGGAGTACACCATAGCAATTCATGAGGGGAGGAAAACAGAAAATGTAAATGTTGGAATAAAAATGTGACGAGAGGCAGTGCACAACTCAACTGAATGCTGTCTGGATGAGATCTGTCTCTGTGTCATAGAAACAGCTATGACTCTGGCTAAACAGCTGGGAGGAGATGGCTTTATTGATATGTCTCCTGCCGAAGCTAATTCCCTGTTTGATGGTCACCCACAACCGCTGACTGATAAAAATCTGGCAGAGATGATAATACCACCAAGTGAAGGCAAGGGAGAAGAGGATGAAGAGGGCACAAGTGTTGGTGTCGATGAGGAAGAGGGACTAACACTCGATCGCATGGCAGCCATGGTGAGAATGACGAATGAAGTTTAGTGAGCTGCACTGGACTGGGAGCCTTTGATGTCCGTTCATTACAGCTGTTTTAAAGAATCTGCTCACACCTCACACCTACACAGAGGCTTTCAGTGGAAAAAGACCCAACTGTGAAGCGGTGGCAGAACCAAGAAGTGCAGTCAGAGGAGCTGTGCAACTCTGAGAGTCACTAGAATTTATGTGTGCATTGTTGGTTAATCATTAAAATTAAATGTGTTTGTTCTAAAATGAATTGAATCAATCTTTTTGCCAGATAAACAAGTTTTAATTGTTGGCATCTTTCTACAAATTTTGGCCTTTTTTCTACTTTGAGGAACTTAAAACAAGACAGAAAAGTGAGAATATGTCTAAGAAAAGTGTTCAAGTGTCACATGAGCGGTTTTACAGCCTTAAAACATCTATAATATTGACCAGATTTATAAAGATGTCTACTTTTTAGATTTTATCTACTGCGGGTCATTTTCTGAATGTAACTCCTGCCATAAACAAGGCATCACTGTAGTTTGTGTTTCTTTTTTATCATTAATAACAGAAAATGATCCGATTATTGTTATAATATCCACGATCTTACTAAAGTTTCGCTAGGTTCTGCGTGGTTTGCGTTGCTCATTATTCGAGTGTAGAGTACATTGGGGGGGTCCTGATCAAAGAACGAGGGCTGCAATTTGAACACTTCCTCTTTCTGTTGTTCGCCCTCATAAGAAGCATCATCCTATTCTCCACAGTCAAAGGTTATGAGCTGAACATGGCTATGCTGTTGCATGCAACACAAGAGTGAGGACCAGGAATTGCAACGTATAATGAATCTATGGATGAGTTCAGAAAACCACAATTATCTAATCAAACATATGAATGATAAAAAACAGCAGAAAATAACCATCAATTACAATAACTGCTGAGTCAATATTCTGAATTCATTCTAGAGTAAAGGCTTCCAAACCAAGAATTTGACTCATTTCATTGATGGATTTCATGTTAAGACTGATCTGCTGAAGTGTTGCTGTTAATTTGCTCTTGATTTCATTCAAAGATTTGAAGGCCGGTTCTTAAGCTGAAGTTCAGACTGTTCAAAAGGTTGAAAGGATCAGTGACACACAGCACGAGAAAGAAAGCAGACAGAGGGAAACTTGTCTCCATTGTGAGGAGCTGACAAACAAAAGCTTCGCCTTTTCAGGCTGCATGTTTGAAGGAGATGAATGACAGACAAGAATACGTGGAGACGGACTTCACGGCTCTGCCTTGTTTCAAAGGCTGCAGCTTGTGACACAAATAGAAACACAACAGAACTCAATGTCATTAGCAAAGCTCCTCCACAGGGTGGGGGGGGGATTAGACTGTGGCTTCGCCTCTGTTTACCGAGGGATCACAGCCGTCTCTGTGGGGGGGAGTACAACAGAAATCCATGTAAGTGCAAGAACAAACAACATTTGTTAACTTGTCATACCATGTTGACTCAATCATTTTAATCCTGTTAGTTTTATGAATATGTGCTCATGTTTGAATGTTTCAAAACAGTGAAAAAAGAGCATTCAACAACCTGAAAGACACAGGAGGTTAAAGGGACACGGTGCACGTCAGTTAAGACAACCATAAAAAACAAAGAATCAGGACGGATCTATGATGCTAAGCAATTATAAAACAGTAGATTAAGACAGTCATCTGGACACAGTACTGCTGAAATGGGCTCTGTGCACAATCTACTTCCGTGTTCGGCCCTCAACCACTCAATCATTTCCGGTTATGTTGTTTACAAGGAAATAGCAGAATATTTGGAGTTACCAAGATGTCTTTTGGAGCTCCCCAGAGTCACTATAAATGATGTTAAGCACATTGTTTGTCTTTCTAGTGAAACACCCCAAAATAAAAGACAAAAAGGATTGAACTTTTTTGTCTCATCCTGCATAGCAAACGCTGAAGGTAATTTGTTAAGGCTAACGTTATTAGCATGTACAATCAGCTCAAAAACAGATAGAAATTCATGTTAGCGACATGTAATACATGAAGTCAATATGCAGATTGCTGGATTACCGCATGTATTTTAAATGCATCCAAGGCAAAAAGTTACTGTTGTACATAATTAATGCTAAAGTCCCATTAGCTGTCACTCATCCAGAGCACAGTGATGTGCAGAAACAACTGAGAAACTATTTGGCATAGTAACCGTAATCGTTACCTTTCCTTTGGGTCTATGCAGCCTAAAAAACAAAAAAGTTCAGCCTCGACTGAACGGAACCAAAAAGCGTGAATAGTCACTTTCATTTGGGCTAATGCTAACTAGCATGAAAGACATATCTAATGATCCCTGTCTTTATCTTTATTACCTGTTAGTTGTGTCTTCATTCCTCTACAGTAGAGCCTTTCTACATTTCTGTCAATGTCATTTTCAGTGTCAGGTAAAGCAGTCTGATAGGTGAGGTGACGGTTCGAGCACGCTGCTGCTGCTCTATGAAGAAGACAGAGGCTCCTAATCAGCTGGGAGTAGAACCAGAAAGTTCTGTTAAATGTACAAAGTTCTGTTGAACAGGTTTTAAATGTTTTACCGTCGCTACGTTTTATCTCCAGAAGTCATGTGATCACACAGAACATGGTAGCGTTTTGTGAGTGGGTTTCTGGGTGTTTCAGGAAGGAAAACTTTGCCTTTTTGGATGTCTGTAGCTCCCGGTTCACCAGGGGATACGGAGAACATGTTTCAAGCACCTCCGGTACGTGGCAGCTAACAGGACTTTGACTTTAGTATAATTTTAAATACATCTGACCAACAACAAAATCCAGCCTTGGATGCCCTTAAAAATACTGCAGGCAAAGCAGCAATGTGTGTCTTTGCTGTACGTATTACATGTGGCAAACATGGCTTTCCATCACTATTTATGCTGGCCACACATACATACATGCGAATAACCATGTAAGAAATAACCAAAATTAGACAGTACCAGGAATAGTACACAGAGATTTACTAAGTTAATGCATACAGTTAGCCACAACTGGAAATAAAAGAGCACTCTTCTTTTAAACCAGAAATACGTGATGCTGCTCCTTGCATAGAGCCTTTTTACCAGAATGTAGCAGTTTAATGAATTTTGATTACATTTGTCGTCTCTGCCATGTTTGTATTTTGTGCTTTTCAAACTTTAGCTTCCCCAGTCTTGTTCAGATTCTTTTTCTAATTTCTTGGCTTCTTAGAGACTTCCTCCTGGAGGGTTCCTTTCCCATTTAAAGCCAGAGTCACATGCACCTCTGCGGGGTGTTGACCTGCTTGTGCTGTGGGGCTTTGGGTTGTTTGAGCTGTAGAGAGTTGCAGGAAGAAGCAGCCACATCTAAAAGGTAGCGCAGGTGTCTCTTGTAGTTCCTTTAAGGCTCATGCGGCCATCTCACGGACCGTCATGAAAATGAAGTGTACCATTGTTGTGCGTGTGATAAGTGTTCCAGGAAGCATTTGTAGAGATAATGGACGAACAGGTGATTCTGTTGCTTGGTATCTTTTTGTAGCCCCCGCAGGATGCCTGTGGGATGGCCACACAAACAACTCTGTGATTGTCCAATATCCTAAACTCCAACAGTCCAGCTGAACCACAAGGAGTGTGCACTCATTATGTGAACAGCACTAACAGGCTCTTTCCACCTTCAACAGGATTTTGGGGGGTTCAAAGATAAAAAAATATGCATGAAACGTATGCCTCTCACCTATTTCACCCTTATATATTGTTTAAGTGTTCACTATCACCTGTCACCCGCAGCATGTCCATAGATAAAAAATGAACATTTTTAACTTCTTGACTTCATTTGTGACCTCTTGTGTTCACTCAGCACAAGAGGACCTGCTGGCAGACACGATGGCAGCTGAAAATATTAGCCAGAAACAAAAATATCTAAATTTCAGACCAGTGTTTACGTTTGACTGCAGTTAACTTCAACCCTCTACTATGCCATCAACGTGGATCACTTCATTCTGTCATGGAGAAAAGTGCCTTTGCACCGCTTTATAACACGTTGTACTAGTAACATGTTGCATTTCGGTAAAAAGCTGTTTTAAAGTCTTGCTTTACCAGCGCAAAGTCGTTTTTCTCTTCAGATCAGCTAATTGACGTTGATCGCATCAGAAATACGTCAAAGAGCGTTGTAGGTTTTGACAGAGATGCCTCAGGTGTTCAAGGTTGGAGCTTAAAACGCAAAAAAAAGAAAAGAACGTAACTTCTCGGGTCCCCGGTTCTATCAGTCCTTTCTGATCAAGAAAAAAGTATTTTAAATGTGCGGCGCTTGCCGAGGTGTGAGTGTGTGTGGGTGTGAGTGTGTTCCAGTGCACACATATTTCTTGAATACAGTAAACTAGTTCCATCAAGCTGATCTTCTGTTTTCTGCTGGCTTGGCCTGCTGTGTAGCTGCCATGGCGGGACCAAGTAACAAGGCTGGAGGACGTTCTGTATGGGTTTTATTCTTTCCAATTCAGAAAAGGTCTAACTTAAATTTGAGTGTTAGGCTTGTAAAACAGAACTACACATAAGGCTTGAATTACAAATGAAATTTTCAATCAAAGCTCAGGAAAACAGTAAAGACAGCTAAATGCTGGAAAATTTAAGTGTGACATCCCGAACCTCCCCTTCTCACCAAAACGTGGTGCAACGTTATGAACGTTTTTCTGCTTCCTTACACTCAGGACTGAGACTTTGCTGCTACATGTCAGTTATTAAAGCCTGCAGCTGTCTTTTTTTTAAACTTGTCCTCTCCAACATGAGAGCAAACAGATGTGAGCTGCATGATGTGACTAGTTGTTCACTCAAGCCTGTAGCTGTCTGACAGCCTGCCTGTCAAGTTTGAGCTGCAGCCAAATAAGTGGCTGTGCTGTCATCTAGTGGCCATACCTTATGCTGACATGGAACCAGGAAACCAAATAGTGTAGTGATGCTAAAAGAACTAGCACAAATGGAAGACAGACAGAAAAAAACTCCTCGAAGGTGCATTCCCATTTTTTCATGTGGCTTTTTTCTAAAATAATACCAACTTCATCTGAGATTTTGCTATAGCTTTGGCAGCATCAGTAAACCTGCCAGAAGTCTTCTCAAGCAATCGAATCAATCAGCTTTTCAGGGAGGAATATCTTATTAAAGGGAAGTTTTATAGCTTTTGCTGAGAAACATTACAAAGCTTCAGTGATGTCATCACCACTCTCATAAACACTTTCACAATAGGTTTTCCTGAACTAAGAACAGCGAAAGCAACTGTTATGTTCATCTTTATGTAGTAACGGAAAGCCAAGAAGTCAGAAAAGCTGAGAAGAGATGGTTGGACGGTTTGTGATGTGAAAACTACAAAAGCCTTCCCTCCCTTTGACTGGGGCGGACTGCCCTGTCATTTGTGGAAAATTCTGGGCATGTTCATAGACGAGATGGACCCCTGATGCAGCAATGTGAATATTTGGGAACCGTCTTGGCACTGCCGTGGTTTCCACAGGAGCAGATGTGTAGCTGTGAGGGCAGCAGCAGCTTCTTGATCCACCAAGAGAGCAGAAGATGGTCAACGTGGAAATGTTATGGGTCTGCAAACTGAAATAATGTTTAGAATGTTTCTGATGTTATATTCCTGAGCTTATGCTTGCAATGGGACAAATGGAAGCAAAAGAGACAAAAAATCCCTTCAAAGCATTAAAAGGAACAAATGCACAGCGTTCGGGCACAGTTCTTCATTTTTTCAGTTGAAGTTTGTAAAGAAAGAAATATTCTTTGTTTCAACTTTCTGAATGTGTTTTCTTCAACTGATAAGAATGAAGCTGATGCAAAGGAAAAACCAGAACATTGTGTTTTCTCTTTTGCTGTCTGCTAAAGGTCAGTTGCATAATAAGCGGAACAGTGTGTGTTTGTTGGATACTTGTTAGTTTAACCACATTCAGTGTTGATGGATGTGTGGTGGAGCCTCACAGCAGAATGAGTCCTGGTGCTGCAGTAAAGCAGAACATGCCAGCTACTAAAAAGTGGGTCACAACCTAGAAATGAAAAACTGTTACAGCTGAACAGGATGGAGAGGGAGGTGTGAAGGAGAGGAGTCACGGAGGAGTGTGAAAGGGAAGGAGGGATAGCAGAGGACATTTAACCAGGACCAAACAATGATGATGCTTGGCCCATCACATGCTGGAGCCAGAGAGGATTGTGAGTGTGAACTCTGGTCAGGTGCTGGAACATTGTTTCCTCTTTTCAAAAGAAAACCTGCAGGTATGTGTTCATAAAGTGAACAGAAGCAGCAGCTTTGTAGAACCAGAGCCAGAGGTCAAAGCCAGGCTCAAGACAACATCTCTGCGGTGCTCTTGCTCTGTGATGCTAATGTCAACAAACTGATAAAAGGTAAAGCATTGTCATGTCAGCCCTGGTGAATGAAAGCCAGAGCAACAGAACGTTTAGCCCAGGAGTCGGCAACCCGCGGCTCCAGAGCCGCATGTGATAATGATGGAGAAACCAAAGCTTTCTGAACCACTGAACCAAAATAAATCAAATTGTATCAAAATGGTTCGGGCTTGCGAAGCAGTAATAGCAACAGTAATATAAAATTATGCACAACATGAATTGTTAATGCTACAAAACGTTTGTCGTAGTATATGTTCATTATTAAAATGTTTAATTTATTCAGTGCAGATAAAAGTAAAAAATAAATGATCAAATACAAAAATCTATTTCCTCCTGTTGCACCTGTCTCACTTTCTCTCTCTGTCTCTTTTCCTTGTTCGAGTGGAATGAGTGTGCAGCTTACAGAGAAAAACACGGCTGCCGTTCAGGAGCTTGTCAGTCACTTCAAAGAGCTGATGAAGCCGCTTCATCCGCAACTGACTCATCACTATTTTCTTAACGCCACAAACAGGATGGGTGATGCCTTTCTCCCAGAACGAACAGATTGAATTCAAACTAAATATTTAGCTTGCTATGGAAATATTTAGTTTTTAAATGGAACATCAATGAATACACAAAGTAAAAGGTGAGAATATGCATCTGAAAAACCTTAAACAGGCTAAATAACAAAATACTGCTGTAAATATTTGACTTTGTAGCTTTACAAACAGCACCCCACAGCATCAAACAAACGTGTGTGGATGTCACTGACCATGGATCCCAAAGCCACAATTTTAGAGCCAAATGAAAACCCTTCTAACACCTGAGAAACATGTTTTTGAGCCACGGAATAAGCATCTTTGGATCAACAGTTGTGCGAGCAGATATCCTTAAACATGAACTACATCAAGTCCAAATCCCACACCCTCCCCACAGATTAGAGCTTGCAGGGCCCTGGGCATAGGCGATTGCCTATGGTGCCATCTGCTGGAGGGGGCACCACTTTACAATGATTAGGTGTTTTTCTATTTTTTTTTTTCAAATTCATGACATTTTTTACAAGTTTATAACAGTTTCACACACCGCTCATTTTGTTTAAAAAATACAAAAAAGTAATGATTTATTACATAAATAAAAAAACTCTCAAATTTGACTTAATGAACAACTTTGCCCGGTGCGGCTCGCTTCCCTACCTGATGCTGCCTCTGTCTAAGCTAGGTGGGGTGGGAGTGGGGGGCAGTACTGCTGTTGTTATGCTTCTTTGTCATAGACACACATTTATTCACTACAGATTCATTGTTCTTCAAACAATTCATGGGATTTCAAATGATGTAGTGTTTGACTGCAACTGATTTACATTACTGTTGATAACTGGAATGTCATTCAACATCAGCTGCATTTCTGGAATTGCTATAATCAATGTTAGGGGTAACGGATTACAAAGTAACGCATTACTGTAATTTAATTACTTTTGTCAGTAACTGAGTAACGTAATGGATTACAGTTCAAATTTCAGAAATTTATTACAGTTACTGGACAATAGAAACCCTGGTTATTTCCTTACTTCCCTCTGCTACCCTGCTCTTCACGCCTCCACGAGGTAGAGTGTTTCCTTTATCTTTGAAAGAAACTGAAACCATGCAGAAATACATCCAGCAGGAGTTGGCTAAGGGTTTCATTAGGCCCTCCACGTCCCTCGCCTCTGCAGGGTTCTTCTTTGTTCAGAAGAAAGACTGAGTGAGGTCTACGTCCCTGTATTGATTACCATGGTCTTAATGAAATAACTGTTAAGTATAGATACCCCGTGCCTTTGGTCCCACCAGCCCTGGAACAGTTACACCGGGCGGGGTTCTTTACGAAATTGGACCTGAGGAGCGCTACAATCTGGTGCGTTTCCGAGAAGGAGATGAGTGGAAAACCGCCTTTTCCACTACCACTGGGTATTACGAGTACCTCGTAGTGCCGTTTGGTTTGTGCAACGCTCCTTCCGTGTTTCAGGCTTTTGTAAATGCCGTCTCTCTCAGGCGCCCATTCTCCACCATCTGGACCCCTCACTTCCGTTCATAGTGGAGGTGGATGCATCCAGTTCTGGTGTGGGAGGCGTCCTCTCTCAACGTCAAGGTCAGCCCGCCAAAATGTACTAATGTGCCTACTTTTCCAGAAAACTATCTGCTGCAGAACGGAACTACAACGTGGGGGATCGGGACCTGCTGGCCATTAAAGAGGCCTTCGCTGAGTGGCAACATTGGCTAGAGGGAGCTGCTCATCCATTCATCGTTTTGATCGACCACAAGAACCTGAAATACTTAAAGACTGCCAAGAGGCTCAAAGCTCAACAAGCCAGGTGGTCGCTTTTCTTTTTGCAGTTCCACTTCACCATCACATATAGACCCGGGTCCAGAAACTGGAAGAATGATGCACTATCTCGCCAGCAGGGGCTCTGTCAGAGACTTCCTCTTCCAGCCAACAGAGTGAACGCTCACCTGAGTTTTGATCGCCAGTCTGCTTGCACTGCTGGTTCACCCAGGTGGTTCTCGTTTTGGCATTAAGCACCTTCCATATAAGCTTTGCTGTGTCACTCAGTCTATGCGTAGTCTTGTATTCACATTCCTGCTGTACAGTCTAAGCGTTCTGTTTCTTCCTGTCTTCGGTTACCGACCCTCGCCTGGTTACTCGTCTTCTGCCTTTTCCTGTGGTCTGACCTTTCCATGTGGTTGTCTCTGCCTGCCTCTTGTTCTCATTAAAACCGTGTTGCTTATGGATTCATATGCCTCAGCATTTTCCTCTCACTGTATTACTCAAACAACTGGAAAACTGGGTTGGTCTCACTGGGCCAGTACTAAACTGGTTCAAAACCTACTTGGAAAACAGAAAATATTGTATGCCAGTTGGTAACTTCACATCAGAGCCGACAAAAATTACACGTGGAGTTCACCTAGGCTTCATCTTGGGGCCACTTCTATTTAATATCTACTTGCTCCAATTGGCCCAGGTTATAAAGAACAACATTAGTTACCATAGCTATGCAGATGACACACAGATATATATTACAATGACACCAGGAGACTGAGGCCCTGTACAGGCTCTTGGTAAATGCAGTGAGGACATTAATGACTGGATCTGTCACAACTTACTTCAATTAAACAAAAACAAAACTGAAGTCATTGTCTTTGGGGCTAAAGAGAAACAGTTGAACGTCACTACAGAGATTCAATCTATTCATCTTAACACCACCAACCAGGCCAGAAACTTGGGTGTAGTGATGGAAACAGATCTACATTTTGATAAACAGATTATCACAGTGACAAAATCAGTCTACTATCATCTCAAAAATGTTTCAAGGATGAAAGATCTGATGTCCAAGCAGGACCTGGAAAAACTAGTTCATGTTTTCATCTTTAGTCAACTTGACTACTGTAACAGTGTTTTCACAGGACGACCAAAAAAAATCAATCAGGAAACTACAGCTTAATCAGAACTCAGCTGCTCATGTTCTCACAGGAACCAAAAAAGTAGATCACATCGTATATGCATTTCGTGTTTAATTCTTCACTGAATACACATTTTAGGAGGACACTAAAAACATCTTCAAGTTCAAAAGTCCAGCACAAGTCTGCAGCTCTGCAGCGCCCCCACTAAGTTCAAAGCACTACTGCAACAACATCCATCCATCCCTCGTCCTCCTCCTCCTCGTTCTCCTCCTCCTCCTCCAGACGTAAGCAGAGCTCCCCAGAAGAAACGAACCGAACCCGCTGCGCGCAGCCCGGATGGAGCATCAGCCCGCAGAGCGCGTCCTGCGTTGATGAGCGGAGCGGGGCTCAAGCAAGCGGAGGACGACGAAAGGATTCCGGGGATCCAGCCATGGCGACGGGAGGAGGAGGGGGACGAAGGAGGAGAGCCGGGCTCCCCGGATTCTGCTGGAAAACCTGCTGCGTTACGGCGCTGATCTGGGCCGTATCTGCGGGCGGGAGGCAGAGCCTGGTCAGGGTGAGATTCCCGCAGTTGTCTGTCTTTTGGCGGCTCTGTTTTGTGAGCATGCCTGCTGAGAAAAGCGCGGGGGCTCGCGCTTTGACGCGCGTTTGGGGAGGTTTCAGCGCACCTCCACTCTCAGTCTCCAGCTGCTGCCACACTGACGCCAACGAGTCGCTAATGAAAGAAAACTCTCGTTGTTTTCATCGAAACATGGTCATCAGCATCACCTGACCAGGTGTCCTGCCGCCTTCAGCCGTTTTCTTGGCTTCTGTGCGCTAAGATATTTTGCACATCTGCGAGTTGTGGACACGCGGTCACGCGCGCAGCTGGAGACAGCGACACAGTTGTTTGTCAGGAAAACAGCCCGCATCAGTCAGGCAGCTCTCATGTGCGCCCTGACGCTGCGCCCCCTCTGATCCAAAGTCCAAATATAGCAGCCCTCTATAAATTATGGAGATGGACGCGCAGCGCTGCAGGTTTCTGACAAATACAAGAGCGGAGAGCGCGTGAACGTAGGCCGTCAGGAGGATGTCCATCCTGCCATTCTGAGAACAGAGTTCCCTAGCCCCCTCCCTGAATGATCACCATCATCATCAACAGTAAAGATTCACTTCATAAGATATTAACACCCCTGTCATTTCTGTGCAGGAGGGGCGGGCAGAACGGACAGTGACCTCTGCTGCAAAGGTGAGTCCAGAAAGTCCAACAGAGCTTGGTTCTGATTTGCAGATGGTTTTCCAGGAGAGAGAAGGTGAGGGAGCTGATGACACCAGCAGGTTTCTGCCTCGTTACAGCTAAATATCTACAAGATGTTGAGTCCTTCTTTGCTGTGACTGTCTCTAAGCTGACATTGTGTGCAGTGAGTCATACTGTGGATTCACCGTCTCTTGGACTCCTCTTTAACTATTGTTGTTCCATCTTCAGTATTTACCAACCTCTTGCTTGTCTCCATCAGAGAATGTCACATCATCTGACTCTTGTTTTGTGTTTGTTAACACAACGGCTGCATTTCAGAAAAGGATTTCATGGGTTTAACCCTCGCTCAAGTTACATCCAGGAAGCCTGTTTATTTCTCGGAGCTAAGAGCAGTTTTTCTGTTTGCTGTAGACGGGAGATTTCTTTATTTTTGCTTTTACATTTCCAGTTTTATTCACAGCTTTATCACCATACAAAATTAGTTTCAGGATGGAAACGTCATTAATGAACCAATGTCTTACTGGATTGAATAGAAAACTCTGTTTTTGTCAAAGTTCCCATCAACTCATAATTCTAGCAGTGATATTCAGCCTTGTTCCAGCTACTTTGTTCTGGTTCGTCGAGTATTTCCCTTCATTCAACATATTCACACTTTTGGAATTAGCTGAAAAAAAACTCTCATGACATAACTACATAAGCAGGACTAGAGTGAGACATGTTTATGTGTTGATAAGAGATTCAGAGAGAAGAACAAACTGCCTGGAAGGGCTGCTGATGATGGCTGAAATGAACAAAACAACATTCTGGTGATGGGAGACTTCCCTGTGATGTGGATGTTTTCAAAGGTTCGTTGAAGAACATTTCCTTTGCTTTTACCTGCTTAATAATTACCCACGACCTCCTGAAGCTGCCCGCTGTCAATGGACAGATAGGGGAGAGAAGTTAGAGGTATCCAGTTAATCTGAAGCCCCTTTGGTGTCCTGCTGGTATTTATGCCGGGCTGGTACCACACATCCACAAACAGGAGCTTCTTTGCTGATGATGCCAGGCATGTTGGTACCTGCTGGCGTTTCTCAGCCTTGGCAGGTAGGGAAGGCATGGTTTGCTGATTGTGCTGAGTCTGTTGTTGCTATGTGGGTTACACATTAGTATTGCAGCTCTGGGAGGCACGACCAGTGGTAGTGCTGCTCTGCTTATGTTGCTGGAGACACTTTGATTCAGACAAAGAGAGTGCCTGCAGCAGCTCTAAGAGAGCCGCACAAAGGCTGAGACGTGTTTTTATCCTGCTGTCACACCTGCACTGCTGCTGGAAGCCACCATGCTGACGTTCTGCAACGGCAGACAGGTTTTCTTCAGAGTCCACAACAAATGACCACACATTTTTAGTGTTCAACATCAAGGCAAACACCCATGACATAATCAGACATCACATGCTGGTTTCAGAGATTCTGCCAACAGTCTAGAGACTCAAATGAAAGATTTCAATGTTATTATGGCCGCAGCAGCAGTCCTGACTGCGAGGACCAGGTTCTTTTCTCAGCTGTAAACATTTCTGCGCCTTTGACTCAACAATTGGACCCCCGCCACATGCGCGAAAAGTCACCAACATTTGCACACACCTAGAGTGAAAGCACCCCCCAAGATGACATGGCAGGTGAAACTGTAAAAAAAAGTTGGAAAATCATAAATGGAGCCAAAAAAATGTTTGAAATACACAGTCGAGACCAAAACTCACATGTTGGGAATATCCAGAATTTTTGAATTTATTATGGGATCTTGTACTACTTTGTAGTACAAGCTACAAACGAAAACTGATCCTAGGGATTTTCCTCGATTGTCTTGTAACTTCTCGAGCATCATTGGCTTGTTACTGTGGAAAAATTGTTGGAATTAGAAGTTGTAGTTTTTGAACGGCATGTGTGTGGTGAGTTTGCAACTGTGCGAGCTTAGCTAGCTCGCACATGCTTTTTTGGAATGGCGTAAAAAGGGTATCCATGCATTTGGTGGCTCAAGCAGAAAGTAACAATATAACATACGATATCACAATGTTAAAATTGTGGCCATGATAAACGAAAAACCATCACAAAAAAAAAGAATCCACTAACAAAACCCCAACACATTTGTTGGGGATATCCAAAGGAAGTTTTACAATTGTTATGGTATGGTGGCCACATGACCTACGGCTCGGCGGCAATTTAGTGGCAAAATCTTAAGTTTGGCCATTTTCAAGTACGTGAAAACAAACCTTTTGTTTTGGTGCTTTTAATGAAGTTTCACAAACATGCTGCCAGCTTAAGTCTACAATGCTCCTGGAGTTTTGTTGACCTTTGACCTTGGGAAGTGGCCGCCATTTCCAATAAAAAAAACCCACCTTTAGTACTAGTTAAGTGTAAACTTGTCCTAGGGATTTTCATCGATCGTCTTGTAATTTCTTGGGCATCATTTGGAAGCCAATGTAAAAAAAGGTTGAAATTAGAAGTTGTAGACTTTGAATGGCGTGCACGTGAAGAGCTCACAACACTAGTGTATTCCTATTACTCGCTCAGTTTGTGATGGATTATTGTGAAAATTGAATATGTTGAGCCCTGGCAAGAGCTGAATATAATATTATAAGACAGAATACGAACATATTAGGAATGTGGGCATGGCTAGAAAAGGAAGGACATTCAAAAAGTTTTCTTTTGCCGATTCTTCTGAAACTGACTTCAATCTGTTTGGTATCAAAACATAAAATGGTTGCTATGGAGATAAAACCAACAGAAAAGCTGTTGTTTTGAAAAAAGTACTTTTTAAATCAATTTCTCTCAGACAGCTCAGACCAGCTTCACAGAAAGTGTATGGGGGGTCAGGGGTGCGTTGTGGGTGCTTTGCAAAGTAAGGTCGGGTTAAAGAAGGGTGGTGGTGGTGCTTAGAGGCGGGCGGCGATGGTGAGTAGCGCCTGCATCCAATGCCGCTCGCTGCGCGGTTTCATTTTTTTTCTCTGTTTTAATTACATTTTTATTTTTGCTGAAAAAATACAGAGAAATGGGTCATTACTTAAATATCACCTGCTTCTCAATAAAGAATAAATATGAATTTACCCAAACCTGAACCCTATCATCTTTTCAATGAATGAGTTGGTGCATTTGTTACAGGAATTGTTAAAAAACTAAATGCTGCTCATATTTTTCAGGAAAAACAAAATGCCTGTTGCTTTACCAATTGTTTCTGGCATTAGTTTTGGTCAGACTAACCATACAGTTTAGTGAACTGTCCAGGATGCAACCTGCCTTTGCCTGACATTAGCTGGGTAGACTTCAGCACTCCCTGAACAAGACTAAGCAGGAATAGAAAAAAGACAGAAGGTCGATGACTGGATTACAACATTCTACACAAGCCCCTGTTCTGCTTTTGTCTCCTTCACACCTGCTTTCACTTTTCAGCCTTCAGCCTTTCCTGGTGTTCCTACAATGAAACTCCTAAATGACCTGCATTAACAGTCAAAACTCTGCTTTGTGGGTTTTGAAGAGCAGACACAGCCTTTAAGTGTAACTGACTTACCCATTTGTCAGTCCATTACAGCACATTTTCCCTCTTTGTAATTCTCCATAACAAGCTGCTGCTCTTTGTGTGAGAAGTATGCTGCACGCTTTCTCCATTTAAAATCAGCAGTCCCAGGATCAATACATGCTCTCTTTGAAACAGAACCATCAACGTGCACTTATCACGCCATCAGTCATTGACAGATTTTAGTGATCAACACCTGAATTACCTTTGTAGTACCGTCTCATCCTGGCTCGGCAGACAGTCATTGGATCTTTCAGAGAGTTCAGTATGTGAATGCCTGGAATCTATTTTCCCAGTCATTTTCCAGGGGTGGCTGTAAAAAATAGCTGTAGTCCTGCATTTACATTGTTCCCTTTCTAAAGAAATGCCCAATCCAAACGTTTGTGGTTAAATGAACACAGACTGATAGAAAAAAGAACAGAGGTCAAAGAAAAACGTTGCCATCTTAATGAGCTGTAACTGCTGCACTTCAAACATACAGACCAATACCTGGTTGGTGTTTTCTGCAGAGACAGGGCTGAGTGCGCTGCTCAGGAATGAGAACACTGGTGGTTCTTGTGCAGGAGGAGGAGGAAGAGGAGTCTCCAAGCTCTTTGTCTGACTCACTCTATGATGCTCCTTATGTTGCTACATCTGCTTTCTGACCCCTGTGAGTTTCTGTGCTGCAACTTAGACTTTTAGGGGGAGTGCTTTGTGTTACTTATGTTTCTTATTGCAAACTTCTTAACAGTTCTAATGTGAGTTCAAACTGATGCGTATGTGAGAACAGCTCCTCAGCTACGGCTTTTAATGATCATAGATGACGTATCTCTTTTAGATCTGATATTCAAAAGGTGATTTGTTGTTCACGTGTCTAAAGCTTGTAATAAAAAAGGTCATCAAAGCAGTTTGAGGTGACAAGTAACTACAAGTTACATGCACCATGAATCTAGTTTTGTCATAACAGATCAGTTTTTTGTTGTCAGTTCTGAAGCTGAAAACATTTATGAAGCATGTCTGTGGACGGTTGGAGGAAGCCAGAGTCCCCGGAAAAAAATCCTTGCATACACAGGAAGAACATGCAAATTCCACACAGAAAGGTCCCCCATTGATGACACTGTTGCAAGTCCCCCAGCTGGGACTTGAACCTGTGAGGCCTTCTTGCTGTGACGCAAGAGCGCTAACCACTGCTCCACCATAGAGCCCCAGTGATCTAAAAAAGAAAAAGATCTAAAAAAAAAAAAAAACTGGAAATCACATTGTATTATTTCTTTAAATAAATAATTTATTTGTAGGGATTTTGGCCCACTCCTCCACACATCTTCTCTCGATCAGTCTGGGATCTCGCTGAATTTGAGCTCCCTCCAAAGTCCGGAGCCACTCTTTGGTTCTCCTGGCTGTGTGCTTGGAATCATTGTCATATTTGAAGACTCAACCACGATCCATGTTCAATGCTCTAACAGAGGGAAGGAGGTAGATCCCCAAATCTCACAATACATGACCCCGGTCATCCTCCTTAATACAGCGCAGTCGTTCTGTCCCATGTGCAGAAAACACCCCCATACCATAATGCTACCAACCCCATGCTTCACAGTAGGGATGGTGTTCTTGGGACGGAAATCATCATTCGTCTTCCTCCAAACATAGTGAGTTGAATTCAGACCAAAAAGTTCTATTTTGGTCTCATCTGATCACATGACTTTCCCCCATGATCCTCTGGATCACACAAATGGTCATTGACAAACTTAAAGACGGGCCTGGACATGTGCTTGGTTAAAGCAGGGGAGCCTTCAGTGTCATGCGTGATTTCAAACCATGATGTCTTCATGCATTACCAACAGTAGCCGTGGAAACGGTGGTCCCAGCTCTTTTCATGTCATTGACCAGCTCCTCCTGTGTATTTCTGGCCTGAGTCCTCATCTTTCTTAGAATCGCTGAGACCCCACATGGTAAGATCTTGCATGGAGCCCCAGTCCGAGGGAGACGGACAGACATGTTTAGCTTCTATTATCTAATAATTGCTCCAAAATTGGATCATTTTTCACCAAGCTGCTTGGCAATTTCCCCATAGATCTTTCCAGCCTTGTGGAGGTCAACAATTTCATCTCTGGTGTCTTTGGAAGGCTCTTTGGTCAGGGCCATGTTAGTATTTGGAGTCGTACTGGAGATCGGATGGGGTGGACAGATGTCTTTATGCAGCTAACCACTTAAAACAGCTGCTTCTAATTTAGGATAAAAAGTGGAGTGGAGGTGGACTGTTTAAAGGTGGACTGACAGGTTTTTGAGGGTCAGAATTCTAGCTGATAGACAGGTGTTCCAATACGTATCTGCAGCAGTAGTACACAGATGAATTATTTTAAAAACCATATAATATAATTTCCAGATTTTTTTAGATTATGTCTCTCACCACAGACATGCACCTAAGATGAACATTTCAGACTACTCCATGATTTATAAATGGGAGAAATAGCAAAATCCCAGCGTTCAAATACTTATTTACCTCACTGAACATGCCTGTGATCCCATGACCTTCTTTTGTCAGTATTTTTGTTATAATGTTAACAGATCAAATTTTGTATTCAAGACAAAGCAAAGTTGTGTTCAAAATAAAGACAAATTGTAACTATCACAGAAATGATAAACAAAAAAATACATGATGCATTCATAGTTTTTCTATTTTTTCAGCGCGGCCACCTACCAAATTTGCTGCAAAACTGGCATTTCGGTTACCACGCGGTGGCATTTTAAGATATGTGAATTGATATGTTGTCTTAACTGCACATCACTGGTCTGTAGTGAAGGTAATTAAGACCCAGACTTCACCCTGGGTCCTTTCCATCTCTGGGTTACCACAATTGCAAACAAAGTAAAGTGTTTCTTTGTTACCTAGAAATCCTTTTGGATTTTTTAAGTAGGTATGCATGAGTTCAGAGGCAATTTACCTATTATGTTTGTAATATTTTGATAAATACAGTTCCTAAAATCATGCATGGTGCATGTAAAGGAGGTGTTGGCAATCAGTTCCAAACTGGAGACCTCAGAGAACTGCAGCTAAAGTGCTGATTCACAAATCCTCAATCTCCTCAGGTTGTCCGGCCAGAACAAATGATGACGTCACAAATTCACACTCATGCCACTCATTTATTGAAGGTGTTCTTGGGGTCATGGCATTCAAAGCTTCGTGATATTTATGTTAGTCATGGTGTCTATTAAAAAGAAACAGAAACTAACAATATGAGGTAATCGGTAATCAAAATAACAGCAAACAGTATCAACATTATCAAATATAAACATACATGTTAACTTGATAACCTACAATGAAGACCTGCTGTTTTCTCGTCTAAAACTCTAAATTACAATGGTCCCTGAACGCACCATAATGTGCGACACACAACGTGTAGTGCGCTGCATCTCTGGCGCACCGCACTACAAAGCACCGACGGATGGAGTCAATTAAACCGAAAACGTGGCAAATATGGAACTGAACATAAATATTATCATGTAAATCAACATTCCACTCAGTTGTAAAATTTTCTTATGGATATTAAGTTTGAGCTGACTCAAGCATTTGAACATAACAGCTTACACGTTACCATAAACTAAACTAAATTAACACATTAAAAGCTAAACTTACATTCTCATGGACGCATGACTATGATGTTCATGAGATGGAGAAAGGAGAACTCCAGGATGAATGGCAAACCCTGTGTTCTCAACGAAGGCTGCCTGAAGACTGGGAATAACAGGTGCTGCTCCGGTAAAGGGTGGAGTCTGATTGGTTGAAAGATGGGGTTCATGCCCCCCTCCCGTGAGAAATGATTATTATGGGATTTCAGAGGAACTATTATGGGGTGGCGGTGCCTTCAAGGTGCTCAGGAACAATCAACTAAAATGCACACACTGTTACAAATCAACCACACATATGAACCTTGTTAACAGTGCATGTAAATAATATTACTCTGTTGCTGAAATGATTTGAAACACTCAGCGATAGAACTCGAGACTTGTTGGTCTTGA
Source organism: Oryzias woworae (assembly GCA_016861445.1). Classification (NCBI taxonomy): domain Eukaryota; kingdom Metazoa; phylum Chordata; class Actinopteri; order Beloniformes; family Adrianichthyidae; genus Oryzias; species Oryzias woworae. The sequence goes on from BOLG01001316.1 coordinate 362,111, forward strand.
CTTGGGACCATCCTGTTTTGACTTGGGACTTGACAATGATTTGGCCTCACCTCCGTATATAGTGAACACTTTCATACTCATGTCAAATGGAATAGTGGGAAATAAAGCAGGTAAAAGCCCCGCCCTGTTGCCTCACGGATTTGACCAGAAATTTCTGCCAATCAGATCAACCAGAAATGTTACCGCCCCGTGAGTGACAAAAACGCCCCCTGAAACTGAGCGGGCAAAATAAAAACTGAGCGCGCGCGGTGAGAGTTCTGCGCGGCCGCTCAGTTATAAAATACGCGCTCTTTGATTAATGGCAGAGATGTGACGCTATATTTGTCTTTTGTCTTCAATATGAGATTCCTCATTTGTGGAACTCCTTGCTTCCTGATCTACTACCCCTTGGCTTTGGGCTCCTTTGGTCTGGGGCCCCTTGTGTTCTGACACCTTTGTATTCAATTTCAATCCAATTTTATTTCTATAGTTTTATTTCTATATATTTATTTCTACGATTTTTTCCCAATATCACAGCTATAGCCGTCTCATTGGACTGACATCAGTGTTTTGCAAGAACAGAAAGTCAAACATAAAAATGTAAACAATAGCTGGTTGTTAAACAAACTAAGCTGAACAAATATCTCTATCCTTACGCCCTCATATTTAGTAGAGGTGCTATTCGGAAGCACCGGAATAGCAGTGAGTGAATAAAAAAAAAAAAAGAAAACCGTTTTTTTTTTTTGTAATTAACTAGCCAGCGTATCTATTTGAGAAAGTGGAAAAATGTCAAGTTTTCACCAGATATCATTCACAATCTAAGTTCAAAGCGGCTTACACACGTGGACAAAATTGTTGGTACCCCTCAGTTAAAGAAGGAAAAACCCACAATTCTCACTGAAATCACTTGAAACTTACAAAAGTAACAATAAATAAAAATTTATTGAAAATTAAATCATCAAAATCAGCCATCACTTTTGAATTGCTGATTAACATAATTATTAAAAAAAAAAAACTAATGAAACAGGCCTGGACAAAAATGATGGTACCTCTATAAAAGATTGAAAACTATTTGACCAGACTGACATGATTAACTCAGGTGTGTCCTTTAATTGACATCACAGGTGTTACCAAACTCATAATCAGTCAGTCTGCCTATTTAAAGGGAGACAAGTAGTCACTCTGCTGTTTGGTGAAAAGGTGTGTACCACACTGAACATGGACAACAGAAAGCGAAGGAGAGAATTGTCCCAGGACATCCGAAAAAAAAATGATAGATAAACATCTTAAAGGTAAAGGCTATAAGACCATCTCTAAACAGCTTGAACTTCTGTGACAACAGTGGCTCATATTATTCAGAAGTTCAAGACCCACGGGACAGTAGCCAACCTCTCTGGACGTGGCCGCAAGAGGAAAATTGATGACAAATTGAAGAGACGGATCGTTGGAATTGTATCCAAAGAGCCCAGAACAACCTCCAAAGAAATTAAAGGTGAACTCCAAGGCCAAGGTACATCAGTGTCAGATCGCACCATTCGTCGTTGTTTGAGCAAGTGGACTTCATGGGAGACGAACCAAGGAGGACACCACTGCTGAAAAACAATCATAAAAAAGCCAGACTGGAATTTGCAAAAATGCATGTTGACAAGCCCCAAAGCTTCTGGGAGAATGTCCTTTGGACAGATGAGACCAAACTGGAGCTTTTTGGTAAGGCACATCAACTCTATGTTCATAGACTCACAAACCAAGCATACGAAGAAAAGAACACTGTCCCTACGGTGAAACATGGAGGAGGCTCAGTCATGTTTTGGGGCTGCTTTGCTGCATCTGGCACAGGGTGTCTTGAATGTGTGCAAGGTACAATGAAATCTGTAGACTATCAAGGCATTCTGGAGAGAAATGTGCTGCCTTGTGTCAGAAAGCTTGGTCTCAGTCGCAGGTCATGGGTCTTCCAACAGGACAACGATCCAAAACACACAGCCAAAAACACCCAAGAATGGCTGAGAGAAAAGCGTTGGACTATTCTAAAGTGGCCTTCCATGAGCCCAGATCTGAATCCCATTGAACATCTGTGGAAGGAGCTGAAACATGCCATTTGGAGAAGACACCCATCAAACCTGAGACAACTGGAGCAGTTTGCTCATGAGGAGTGGGCCAAAATACCTGTTGACAGCTGCAGAACGCTCATTGACAAATACAGAAATCGCTTCATTGCAGTGATTGCCTCAAAAGGTTGTGCAACAAAATATTAAGTTATGGGTACCATCATTTTTGTCCAGGCCTGTTTCATTAGTTTGTTTTTTAAAATAATTATGTTAATCAGCAATTCAAAAGTGATGGCTGATTTTGATTATTTAATTTTCAATACATTTTTATTTATTGTTACTTTTGTAAGTTTCAAGTGATTTCAGTGAGAATTGTGGGTTTTTCCTTCTTTAACTGAGGGGTACCAACAATTTCGTCCATGTGTGTAGTTACAACTCCAAACAAAGAGGAGTTGCTATTTTAATTAATAAAAAAATGACTTTTACTCATAAGAACACAATTGTTGATCCAGAAGGCAGATTTGTAATTATTAACATATCAGTTCAGAATAAAGACTTCTGTATAGCCAGTATCTATGGTCCCAATGCTGATGAATCCTCCTTCTTTCACAGATTTTTCACTTCACTCTCGGTTCACTCTGACTCCACAATAATTAAAGGAGGAGACCTCAACTTGGTCCTTGATCCTGAACTTGACAGACTCAGCACAGCAGGACACCAGTGCACATGGCGATCTGCAAGTATTTTGAAACAATACATGGATGAGTTGGGTCTCTGCGACGCTTGGCGCTCATGTCATCCCAACGCTAAAGGGTTTACTTTCTTTTCTCCAGTTCACTGTGAGTGGTGAACTCACAGTCTCGCTTAGACTACTTATTAGTCAGTAATTCTCTTTTAAAAGATATCAAGGATTCCAACATTCATCCAATTATCATTAGTGATCATGCACCGGTTTCTGTAAGTATTTCTAGAGATATACCCACACCTTCAGGCTTAACCTGGAGGTTTAACACTTCTCTGTTAAAAGATCAAGAGTTCATTCAGTTCTTTAAAAAAGAGTGGGCAACCTTCTTAGAATTTAATGACACTCCTGATATTTCACCATGTGTTCTTTGGGAAACAGCAAAAGCAGTGATGAGAGGAAAAATTATTTCTTATTCAACAAACAAAAAACACAAAGAGAAAGCAGATTTATTAGAAATAGAAAATAAAATCAAAGATCTAGAGGCTGCTTATGCTGCTTCTGCACAAGAACACATTCTGGGAGATCTAAAAATTTAAAGCTTCAGTTAAATGACATCATCAATAAGCAAACACAATTCCAAATACAAAAACTTCGACTTGAAAATTAAATAAATCAGGTAAATTTTTAGCTAATCAGCTTAAATTTAATAAAGAAAAATCAACAATTACATCTATTATAGACCACACAGGAAATGTCACTCACGACCCGGTTAAAATCAATAAAACGTTTAAAGATTTTTATAAAAACTTGTACACATCACAGGTCAATCCATCAGAGCAAAGTATGAACTCATTTCTTAATAATGTAACTCTACCCAGATTAAATGAGGATCAAAGCTCAAACTTAGACTCTCCACTTTCATTGGCTGAACTTCATGGAGCTTTGTTGCTGATGCCCAACAACAAAGCTCCAGGGCTTGATGGCTTTCCTGCTGAGTTTTATAAGGAATTCTGGGAACAGCTGGCACAGACTTTTTATAAAATGGTTACTTTTATCAAGGAAAGCCAATCACTGCCACCTCACATGAATTCAGCTAACATAATCCTCCTTCTTCAGTTGGCATGAACAATTTGTTGTTGTTCTGCTGGTCCAAGGCAGCGGGGACAGCTTCTCAGTTTTGTAGCAGATGATTGCAAGTGTGGAATTCCATATGGTCGGTACATCCTGCAAAAGTTGGTTTTCCAAATGCTATTTGTTGCTGGTTAAGTTCTGTGGTATTTGCTGGGCTTTATTTAAAATGCTCCACTAACTTGCACCATTTTGTCTGCACACTGCCAAACCCACTGCTCACGAAACAGACTGTGATGGTCTTCTGAAGAACATGAGCACTGCAGGGGATGTGCTTGTATGGAAGGGCTCTCATGGCAGCAAGCATGTTTGCTGCATTGTCTGTACTCATGGTGGACATTTTATTTTCAATTCCCCAGTCACTTTCCATTTGTAGGATCTTTTTGGCGCATTTATCAGCAAAGTGCCTCGTTTCGTTCACCTCCAAATAGCTGTGGTTTCCAGCTGAGGTCCAGTGGTCTCCGGTTATAGAGACACAGTTGTGCGACTTGTCAGTAAAAATTTCTAATTTGATTTTCTTTCCATCATCACACATCTTGCTTATTTTGTATGTCACTGTATTCCTGCGTGGTAGCTTGTACGACGGGTCATTGGATGCAGTCTGCAATACTAATCCTTCATCTTCAACTATGTATATTGGTCTGCAGTTCATTGCTATCCACTTAGCAAAACCTTTGTTAGCTTATCATTGACTGACTTACTCATTCACATCACGTTCTCTGCAAGTTTTGTTTGGCAAAGCGTTTGCCATTGCCACCACCGTTGCTGCTATAGAGGGAGCTGTGGTTGCACCCACAACAGGGTGCTTTGTGTTCATATAATAAACTAAGATCAAGCTGCTACGATGGTAGGCAAGCTTCTTTGTACAAAGAAGGAACATCACTCTACTTCTGTCTACAGTGCCTTTTGATGCTTTTGAAACACAAAGTCTCCACCTATAGTACCAGTTACTTGCATGTGCTGCTCTATTTTTAACCTCTCAGCAACTGCTTCTCCTCATTTTGCTCTCACTGGAACTTAGTCAGCAAGCAGCCAATCGTTCTTCACATCAGTATGGAGCTAACGCCTAACATATAAAAGCCGAAACATTGGTTTTAATCTAAAGCAATGCACACGTGGAAGTAGTAATGTTAGATTAAAATGAGATGAATGCACTAAAAATTAATTAATTTTGTAATTAATTTATTACGATTAACGTGATAATATGACACTAATTAGTGCAATTACAGTAGACCTTGTGCAACAAAGAATGTATTATGTCTTAAACGACCTTTCATAGATTGGTTCTACTCTTAGGGTTAATCTCTGTTGTGACTGAAGAGTGAAGCATTTGTTTGAAACCTTTTCTCTCTCCGTGTCTGTTCAGTCAGGAAAGGTGCATCCATTGTGTAGATTTCAGGTGGATGTCAGATTTGTAGCACAGAGCTCGTTACGAAGCTGGCTGGCTCTGAATTAATGGTGACCTAGAGCTGAGAAGCTCCAGGTTGCCCTTCGTCACCTCTTCTCTCCTAACATTCCTCCTCTCATCTCAGCTGCAGCTTTGAAGACTCAACTGTTTTTGTAGGTTTGAAGCTTTGTATGCAACCACTCACTTTCCCTCTGAAGAGTTTTTAGATTAAGGAATGTCACATTAAAAACAAGCGGCTGCAAAATAAAAAAATAAATAAAATAAAGCAGGAGGAGGCTCATCAATGTAGGACCAGATTTTGGCTCCACATGAATATTATTTGGTGATATATGGAAGGAAAAACTCTATGCCATACTTCCTGAGTAGTAAGTGCATTGCCAAACATTTGGTGTGTTTCCATTTTTTTCTTAAGAGCCTGTAAATTCTCCAGCTGTTAACTGCTGTTCTTTTAAAAAAGATTTTTTTATGTATTCTAAAATGCACAGTTTGACTACCCAAGTGATTTTTGACACAGAGCCCTAAATGAGGATGGTGAGGTCTGAATATTGCACTTCACAGCAAAAAGAAGCGTTACAAGAGAAACATGAATTCTGCAGGAATGTGGAGTTCATCTTTTAATCTGAAGATCAGATTTTGTTTTCCCTTTTTCTTGAACCTGTTTGTATAACAGAGAACTCCTGTGCTGCTTCCTTCTTTCTTTCAGATGTGGTTGAGAAACTATGGCTACCTGCAATCTCAAGACAACCAGACTTCTGACCTTCAACAGGAGAAAGCCATGCAGTCTGCATTGGCTGCAATGCAGCGGTTTTACGGCATTCCTGTGACGGGCATCCTGGATGAGACTACCATGCAGTGAGTCACTAAGAAAGGGTTGTGTGACCCCAGCAGATATTTGACTGAAGTATTTATTGATCAGATTTCAGCTCACCTGGAGTAATGGTGTATCCTCAACTCCAATGGAAAGTAGCTACCACATCAATATATCAAAATCTCTCCAGGAAAACTTGTCATGTCTGTGTTATAACATCAGAATGAATGGAAAGAAAAAAAGCTTTCAAAAAATTCACAGCAAAAGTTTTTTAAAAAATAACCATTGAAATGTCTTCCCCCTCTAAACAAAGGTGGTGGTTCTGCACCGTTTGGTGTGAATTTACATCATTAGTTAAAACACTGATAATTATGTGTTCAAACTGGTTTGCACTTTTTTGGAAAGCTTAAGTGGGGACAGCACTTTCCAGCACTGGTCAAACTCTTCACCAAAGCTTACTGCATTGTCACTGAGAAACAAGTGACACATGTGTATAGCTGCGTTTCCATTACACACACAAAACTTTATCAACATTCTAGAAATGTCAAAAAACAATTTCCTAACAACACTTTTTCCATTAAATCATAATTATGCAACACAAACACAAACCAACTCACACAATAAGTTGTTCAAAACCACACACATGGATGAGAACTAGTATTGTTTTAAGTTGATTCACAAAAAGGGAGCATTTGGGTGACGTCACGGCTTCTTGGGATGCTTGCAGCGTAGCTAAACCACTGAAAATCCATATAAATGTAAACAGACGCACGAGAGAAGCCTGTTTGGTAGTGTTAAAAAATAACACTTCTAACAAGTGACCAGATGAACATTTTTTTCTGTTTGATGACATAAGATCCATTCAGATTTTTGTCACGGCTCCAGCGCTCATCATCATTTGTCAAAGCAGACGTCTGAGCAGACCATGGAGCTGCAAATGTAAACGCTCCTCCTGGGTGGGAGCGGATATGGATGAAGTGGTTTTCAGGAAATCTTGGTTGCTGATTTTACAGAGGAGCTGTGGCTCCAACAATTCCATTTGACACGCAACTTTTAATGAGCGGTGACAGTGCGGGACCCCTCTGGCGCCCGCTGTGCAGCGCTCAGCGCAGCCACTTCTATTCAAGAATCACATTTAATTTGAAAAAAGTGTTTCCATTGCCCCTGCGACAGACTGGCGACCAGTCCAGGGGTGTCCCCTGCCTTCGCCCATGAGTAGCCGAGTTAGGCTCCGGCAGCCCCGTGACCCTGAAAGGGATAAAGCGGTTCAGAAAATGAATGAATGAATGTTTCCATTGCAGTTGAGTGAAAAATGTCCATTTTGATACGCCCCAAAAACCACCTCCAAGCCCAGAAACTTTTTTCAGAAAGTGCAAGCTTTTTTGAAATTTTGGTGTTTCTATGAAACTAATTTAGGATCCCAAATTCAATTTACACAATTTCAGAGGTAATGGAAACCGGACTGTAGTTTTTGTGACACTATAATGCAAACAAAATGGGTTTTCTGATTTAAATTTAACCTGTCTGTAGGTTTTCTGTTGAAGTTACAGATTCCTTTTTGAAATCTTCTTTTGATTTCTGGTATAAAGGTAAGAAAATACTAAAACCTCAAGTAGGACTTAAAATCAAATTAAAAGCAACAATTACTGTTTCTAGAAACATATCTGTGAGAATTGAGATGGATGTACAAAGGAAAGTCTGTGGAGAGATCTTGGGAGTCCCACATTCATGTGGACATCTATGAGGTTTCTTATTTTTGGGAATATTTAGCTATGTTATAAGTCATGGAGTTGATGCTGCTGACAATAGGTCTGACCGGGGCTCCTTCCTTCTGCTGGATCAACACTGGATCAATTAACACCTCAATTAACTACCTCTAATTCTATTATTCTTTAGCTGCAGTGTCACATTCTCTGGACTCAGCAGAGGGAGCTTGTGAGTCAAGAGAAGGTGAAACAGCGGCTAAAGAATAATAGAATTAGCGATAGAAAGTCAAATGCAGCCGTCCAGTTATTCTCTCATATGTTTAGCATCATTTTCTAAATGGAGAAGCACGTTTTCAAACCACTAAACTCAAGAACTTGTTTAGACATTCACTGGTAGTGATCTCCACTGAGACAGAAAGACTTTTGAAACTGAAGAAAGAAAAGGAAGACTTCTACAAACAGGTTATTAATGGGTTTCCTCAGAAGGAGAGACTATAGACCTAAAACAAGGGGGCAACATACGGACTTCATTTAGAACTAAAAGTAAGTCAATGATAACAACTTTGGTGATTTTATTTCTCTCCAACAGTTTGTAAATGGAAAACAAAGAAATAAAATTTAAACAACACACTGTAAATGCTGCCAATCAAATAGTGAATACATTTCAAATAGTGAATACATTTCTCTGTAGAGTTCATGCTTGGAAATCTGACTGATGATGTCATTGCCTCACCAACCGTGGACCTCACCGCACTTCACTGCCACAATCTATTTTCTTTGTGTCCACAATAATCAAAATGTTATTTTATCAAAGATCTAAATGTCACTCAATGCAGTCATTACAATCCAAAAAGTGTTGTTTTTAACTTTGACTTACAATGAACTAAACTGCAAATGCCTTTGAAAGTTTTTTATTGCAAAGAACGTGAAGCATGCATTCAAATTTAAAAAAAGACAAGAAAAAAAACATCAATCTTTCAATTTTTCTTTCTTGCTATAACAATTTTTAGACTGATTATTGCTTTCCAAATTTGAATAATATGTATCTTATTTAAATAAATGAATCTCTCCAGTTATTTTCCCGCTGGTCTAACAAATTTCACAACTTAAAATAACAAAATGAAAATATAAAAAAAATACACCTCTTTATTTGTTTTCCCCTTTTCTAAAAGTTTAACAACTTTTAGAAAAGTTCACCATAATAATTAACATGCATCACATTCAAATATAACCCGTAAGATAGTAGGGTTTTAGAGGAATACTCAGGTCCACAGCTACAAAACCTAATTCACCATTATAAAATACTGCTGCTGATACTGCCTTTTTTTGATTGATCTTATTTACCTGATAAAGAGTGTCAAGTGTTTCTTTATTAACTTTGTTTTAACTGTGTGGCATCACTGCGGAGCTCTTCTGACAGGGATAGGTCCCACGTGTCTTTATCCCCCCCCCCTAAGGTTTGCCTCCTGGAAGGCCTGTCGAACCAGAATTTTTGTTTCATCCCTTTTTGTTTCATAGGTGTAGTCAGGCCAATTGGATCGTACAGTCCAGCAACTTGACTCAGCAGTTTGTGTCTTGTCAGTGGGTCTGGTGTCTGGACTCTCACGTCCTCCAGCAGCAGGTCTTGACCAAGTCTCATATTCTTCTTCCATTTTGAAAAGTTTATTTTCACCATAACATGCAGCTTGTCCTCATCCACCATGTATCCAAGACCAAGTGCTTTGTTGTTCTCATCCTTGAGCTGGTTAGGCAGGACAACAATCTTCATTACAGAAATGTAATGTTATTTTAACAAAAGACACATGAACACATACCTTTATTTAAACCATCAACTTGATCTACAAACATTTTTGGATTTGGAAATGGCTTATTTCAAACAATCAGGCAAGAATAACACAAATGTAACACAATCAACAGAGGCTTATATCAATAAAAGACATGTCAAACACAGGATAACTAGGTATCAAATTATAGATTGCTTTAATGGGAGTGGGAGGAAGCAAACTTTATATAATCCAACCCCAACTCAACCTCACCATTAAACTTATATTTGTTATCAATGTCCGGTTCATGATCAGATATTAATAAAGTAACAACATTAATTTGGGTCAATAAGCATCCTTAAGTAACAATGAATTGCATTGCTATGTAAGTAAGTACAACACTATTTTAAACTTATTAGTAGCTTATGCAGAAAGAAAGAAACAGTGATGTACGTTTCAAACATCCTCTATATTATTTCTCATGAGAGAAACTCAGCAATAAGGAGCAAGTTTCCAACATCTGAAAAAATCATTTACATGAATCAGTATAAAAAAATAGTATTTGCAGATTATTTTCATCAGAAAAGTAATTTACTTAAATCAGGTATAAAAATAAAAAAATATATGCTGATTATTTTCATTAGAAGATCATTTGTCATGAATCACACTTTCGAGGATAAAGTCAAGTGATTAGATTAGAGCCTTTGTCCAAGACGATATTCCTGCATTCTGCTGCCTGATTAACAGCTGTTCTTCAGGTTTGAACAGAGTTTCTAAAGTTCTCCTTGTTGCTATGACTGCAGACTTTGTTTGTCAGGTCCATCGTCCTTCAGCTGATATCACAGCAAGTAAGTTGAGCTCCAGTTGTCTGCAGGGCAGAAATTGCTGCTGAAAATCAGGGTCAACATTGACATAAGAGTCAGTGGTAAATCCTCTGCACCATATTTTCTTGAAATCATATTTGACTCTTAGTATGCATCAATTAAAGGGTCAGACATCTGTGACCACACACTTCTCTAAGTCTTTCATGCTGGTGATGACCATTGCCTTGGTCAGGTCCGGTGGACCATTCGGTTTAACGCAGATCTTGGAATTCAGCACCCATGTGCTCTGGATCTGCTTTTTCCGCTTCAGGAGCCTGGCGTGCTTTGCCAGTGCAGCATTAATGTTGGTGAGATGATCATTAAGATAAGCAGCCTGTCTCTTTCAACAATCTTCTCTGCTTCATCAGAGCTATTTTGTGTTTTTGATTTACAAACCTGATAAAGATCGCTGGTTTATCTGACTCCTTTATCCTGGGAAGTCGGTGGCAGATCTCGATGGTATTCAGATCCAGAGAATTCCCTTTAGAAGTGAGGAATGATCCAACTTGACTCTCCATGCTCTTGGCTGTGGCCATTGCAGCCCTGCTAGCTTCTGTGCTAAAGTTAGCTGCGGCAGGCCTTTCCAGGGGTTTGAGCTGAAGTCCTGTGAGACTGATTGTTCATTCTTACTTGTTGATCCAAGTTGTTCATTCTTCTGTCCAGGAGGTCAAGCCGATTAACCCGTTGTTCATTTCTTGCACTTTCTTGTCGGAAATCTTCTGCAAGTTGCATCACAGGTGTTAGCTTAGCATCTAGCTTAGCATCTAACTCCAACAATGAAATTATCTTAGCTTGGATGTCAGCAAGCACAATTCTGAGCTCTGAAAGGTCAGATGTTTCTTGGTTTTTCTTCGGTCCTGTCAGGAGGTTGCCCTCTGTCTCCCCCTCTGGCCACCTGCATACACAGTATCCTGAGTGCTGACAATCCCAGACCTCACTGCTGTTCTTTATCAGTCATCATCCACCATAGCTTATAAGCAAAGCTCCTGCTCAGTTCCATGCGAAGTATTGAACACTCAGTGTCAATCCTGAGTGCTCATCTTGACATTCCTAATTCTACTCCGGCCTGCCCTTGACCTACGTCTGTCCTGCCTTTGACATGCCTCTGCCGATCCTGACCTTCGCCTGCCCGACCACTGTCAACCTGATCCTTCCTTCTATTCTTTTTTCAAAAAAACACTGCATACGGATCCCAGCACCTCCAGCTTCTTATCTACGACTTAACATCCACCCAACTTCCAAAACTTTTGTGTAGGAACCCTATTTGTAAGCAAACTTACTTGTAACATTCAAGGAAGTTTACTTAGTACTTTAAAAAGCAAGTACTCTTTCGACAACTGGAAATCCTCTTTCTAAATTTTCCAAGTTGCTTTCATTGTGAGCCAAATGTCTGTTCCTTTGACACCACATGCTTTAAAGTAAAACATCTTAATTATGTAATACACTTAAAGGTAAGGCAAGTTGATTTGTTTTGCACATTTCATGTGTTTCATGTCTTCCGTATCCGGTTCACGACACCACCACACGTGTCTTTCTTCGGCTCCTGATTCCTGTCGTCTTTTTGAGCGTTTTTTATAGTTTTTTTTATACTAAACAGCAGAGATTCTGCTATAGAGAGAGCTGAACATAGCACCCAAAGGCTGAACTGGCAGAACTTATAGCTGCATTAGCGGACATCCAAGCCAAGCTAACGCCATTACTAGCATTGGAGGCTAAGCTAACACCTCTGCTGGAACTTGTGCAGGAATTCCAACAAGAAAAAGTACGAAATGATCAACAGGATAATCGGGTTGTCCTCTTGGACAGAAGACATAACGACGTGGAACAATAACTAAGAATGAATAATATCATTCTCACGGGATTTCAACTCAAACCAAGAGCTAAGCCTGGTGCAGCTAACGTTAGCACAGAGGCTTGCAGAGCCACAGCTACAACTACAGCTACAGCTGAGTCCTTGGAAAGCCAAGTTGGATCATTCCTCACTTCCAAAGGGATTTCCTTGGATTTGAATGAAATCGAGATCTGCCACCCTCTTCCCGGGAGAAAGGAGTCAGATAAACCAGTGATCCTCATCAGGTTTGTGAATCAAAAGCACAAAATTGCTCTGATGAAGCAAAGAAAACTGCTAAAAGGGTCCGAGGTTTACATTAACCATCTTTTATCGAAAAATAACGCATTGCTGGCAAAACATGCCCGACTCCTGAAGCGGACAAAACAGATCCAGAGCACATGGGTGCAGAATTCCAGGATCTACGTAAAACCAAACGGTCCACCGGACCTGGCCAAGGCTGTGGTCATCACCAACATGAAAGACTTTGAGAAGTGTGTGGTCACGGACGTCTGAGCCTTTATTTTGAATTGAAATAAGAATAAAATATGATTTCAAGAAAATATGGCCCTGGAATTTACCACTTAACTCTTAGATCAACTTTGACCTGATTTTCAGCAACAATTTCTGCCCTGCAGACAACACAAAGTCTGCAGTCATAACAACGAGGAGAACTCTATAAACTTTGTTCTAACCTGAAGGACAGGCTGTTAATCAGGAGCAGAACGCAGGAATACAGTCTTGGCTGATGGCATGTAATCATATCACTTGACATAGTTCCCTGAATTGTGATTAATGTCAAAGGATCTACTAATGAAACAACCTGCACTTATTGATTTTCTACATCTGATTAAAGTAAATGATCTCTCAGACACATGTTTTATTGTTGCCTCTTACTTGATGTGAAGAAATGACTTGTCTGATGAAGACTGATTTTGATCTTTTGGTTTTGTTTTGTCTTTGTTTATTCTTTACTTTTTACTTTAATTACTATTATTGTGTTTAGTATCATTTTTGATTTATTCACACCATTGATTTTTATGATAAAACTATTCTAAAAAAATACATTTTTGATCAATATTCTTTATTATTATTATTTTTGCATAAGCTCCAATCAAGTTTAAAATAGTGTTGTACTTGCATGTAAAGCAGTATGACTTATTGTTACTCAAGGATGTTTAATTACCTGTATACTGTCAGTACAGTATAAGAACTTGATTATTAGTTATGAACCGGTTGATATCCAATGTAAAGGAAATGGTATGGTCGAGTCGGGGTGGGATTATATAAGTTCGCTTCCTCCCACTCCCTTTCAAGCAGTCAATTTTCTGATGTCTAGTTATCCTATGTTTGACATGACTACTGTTACAAATCTTTGTTGTTGTTAATTGTGTTACACATGTCTTGTATATCTTGTCTGCTTGAAATAAACCATTTCATTTCAATTCTATCAATTCAATTCAAATTCAATTTAATTCAAAGACAATTCAAAGTGCTTTACATAAAACATGAAAGAAAGAAAACAATCAAAACATCAAAGGTGTACAAACAAAATTTAAAGAAAGTTAAAAAGAAGTGAATTTAAAACAAGCATAGATAAACAGTGCAGATATAACCTTTTGAATACAATCTAATGCAGCTGAGAACAGGTGGGTCTTTAACCTGGATTTAAATACACTGAGTGTTTCAGCTGATCTAAGGCTTTCCGGAAGTCTGTTCCAGATCTGTGGAGCATAGAAGCTGAATGCAGATTCTCCATGTTTAGTTTGGACTCTAGGAACTGACAAAAGACTGGATCCAGATGAGCGGAGAGGTCTGGCTGATATATACTGGGTCAGGAGGTCAGTCATGTACTTTGGTGATAAACCATTCAAAGCTTTATAAACCAGTTGCATAACCTTAAAGTCTATTCTGTAGCAGACAGTCAGCCAGTGGAAAGACCTCAGAACTGGACTGATGTGATCTACTTTTTTGGTTCCTTCAATTATGAACTAGTTTTTCCAGATCCTGCTTGGACATCAGATCTTTCATCCTTGAAATATTTTTGAGACGATAGTAGGCTGATTTTGTCACTGCCTTAATCTGTTTCTAAAAAATGTAGATCTGTGTCTATTGCTACACCCAAGTTTCTGGCCTAGTTGGTGGTGATAAGATGAATAGATTGAAGCTCTGAAGTGACGTCCAACCTTTTTTCTTTAGCCCCAAAGACAATAACCTCAGTTTTGTTTTTGTTTAATTGAAGTAAGTTGAGACATATCCAGTCATTAATGTCCTCAATGCATTTACCAAGAGCCTGTGCAGGACCTCGGTCTCCTGGTGTCATTGTAATATATATATCTGTGTGTCATCTGCATAGCTATCATAACTAATTTTGTTGTTCTTTATAACTTGGACCAGTGGGAGCATGTAGATATTAAATAGAAGTGGCCCCAGGATGGAGCCTTGGTGAACTCCACATGTAATTTTTGTCGGCTCTGATGTGAAGTTACGGACTGACACAAAATATTTCCTGTTTTCCAAGTTTGTTTTGAACCAGTTTTGTACTGGCCCAGTTAGACCCACCCAGTTTTCCAGTTTTTTGAGTAATATAGCGTGATCTACTGTATCAAATGCAGCACTGAGATCCAATAAAACTAGCCCTGACGTATTTCCACTGTCTGTATCAAACGTATATCATCAGTCACTTTGGTCAGAGCCGTCTCAGTGCTGTGCTGCCGTCTGAAGCTTGACTGGAAGGCATCATAGTAGTTGTTTTTTATAAATACGTTTTTGAATGAGGCCTTCAGCAGTAGGGCTACTTATTCAAAATATGGAATTCTTCCAAAAGATTGCTTCTTACACTGAAATAGTTCATTGATCAACCCCCCCTCTGTCTGTTCCTCACTGATAACACTATAGTTGGGAGGGGAGAGAACCCTGCAGAGAAAGCTGCAGAGAAACTTATTAAGATCTCTGCAGTTACCACATCTATAACAACTGACTGACTTACCAGCCAAATACACTATTTTACATAGAGAAACTACAGGGGTTTGATTCTGTAAAATTATATTATGTTACATGCAAACAGAGGAAGTCTTTAAGTCAACTTTATTCATTTCTATTCAGAATCTTTGTTCTCTACTTTTGGTGTTTTCATGCCGTAAATGAAGTGTTTCATTTTCTATCACAGAAAAGTTGTTGTTTCTTAGAACATGAGCACAACACTGTAATGAAAAAGCTCCCTGCAGCCTCGTGAGGAGAGCTGTCAGTCTGTAGTCTAAACCAGCTGAACGTTATCACATTTTTACATTTTAGGATTGTGTTTTAATTTGCTGCATGTTTCCACTATGTTATCATCAGCCAAACGCTACACACACCGGTGTAAGCGGGCACGTGTGTTTGTAGAAGTACGAGGTGCGCCTGCACACCCTGCATGAGGACAGCAGAGAAGCATGAAAACAATTCACCAAAAAAAACAGAATGCTTCAAAAAGTGATCTCTGTGATTTCTCTAAAGTGCTGCACAATGGTGAATAGTGGAAGTTGTGTCTGTTTGTGTGTGGCGCGGAGGGGGGCTCTTCTCGTGGCGCGCACCTGTTTCTGTTGTGACAGTAACGTTCTTTCTCTGCCTCGACGATCAAGCTCATCTGCACTATACGAGAGGGGTGGGCTAACCTTACTCCGATCAACTTCATTGTTTCAGTCCTACTCTTGGATTACTACTCGTAGTTGAGTAGAGGAGCTCAGTTTGCGGGATTTTTTTTTTTTTGCGGGAATTAATTTTAATATGTGCGATTCCCGCAATCTTGCAGCGAAATTCAGGCCCTGGTGATAATTTAACATTAAAGTCGCTTAAATCAGGAGAGCTGTAGACACAGATCCTCTCGTGACCGAAACCGGAAATGAATACACATTACACAGCAAAATGTTGGGGAAGGATTAAATATTGACCATTATGAACTGTTTATTTTTCGTGTGAGTAAATCCCTACAACAACATTGGACACAAAGCAGCAAAGTCTGTGGGTGACCTGCTGGGCACTCAGACTGTGGGTGTGGTCAACTTGATTCTTTACAGTCTGTTTTTTGAAGATATTTTTTGAATCAGGATCTAGATCGCTTGCACCCTGGTGCTCACTGGACCTATCAGCGATGTGCCTAACACCTCTCGTCGTCTTTCATTGAGGAGTCGCGCTCCGCTGCATCTGTTTCCACCATCCTCACCAGCGCAGAGTAAATCCAAGGAACCTGAGGATGTGGCCCGTGCTTCAGGAATCGCAGACAATCCTCAGGCAAAAATCCCTGCCAGGACCGGTGGTGAATGCCAGATCCCGGGCGAGTAGGATTTTCATCCTTCACCTCCCAGGACCTGGAACTTTCTGCGCAACAGAGACGTAGGCCGTTCCTGGTGATTTCAGTGCGTTTGTGGAAATCCTACCAGCTGGATGCTCCTACCTGAGTTCTCCAAAGACCTCCGGTCGTGGAGGAGGAACGGCAGATGTTTTTAAAGACACTTTTAGATGTAAGCAACTTTTCCGCCTCCTGGCATCAGCTTTGAAGCGACTTTGTTCGAGTTGTGTCTTTCACGGCCAGTGATGTGTGCGGTCATTTACAGACCGCCCACATATAACAATGACTTCGTAAATGACTTTTCTGATTTCCTGGCAGAACTAATGCCTCATTCTGATCGTGTTATAATTGTTGGAACTTTATTATCCACGTGTGCTGTCCAGACGAATGGATTTTTTATCCATTATTGACTCATGTAACTTTGTGCAGTGTGTCTGGACCCATACATGCACAGGGTCACACGTTGGACCTCGTTCTCTCATGTTGTGTGTCTGTCTTAAATATGGACCTTGTTGATAGTGTAATTTCAGATTATTTGCCTGTTGTGTTTGATGCTGGTTTGTCTTTTCCTTCTGTTTAAATCTGGCGCGCCTGTTCAGCGCTGTCGAGTTTTTAACTCTGTCACTGTCAGCCACTTTACTGCTGCTTTTGACCACCTATGTGTTCCTTCTGGCTCATCTGCAGAGGAACTCTGCTCATGGTTTCACTCTTGGGTCAACATTTTAGACTCAGTGGCTCCTTTAAAGACTATGAGCCTGGGGCCAAACCTGAGCCCTGGTTTAATGAGGGCACCTGTGTGGCGAGGAGGGAGTGCCGTAGAGTGAAACGATGGTGGATAAAGGACAAGCTTCAGGTTTTTTTCCCAGATTTTAAAGGACTGCTGGCATCACTATCAGACCATCGTCAAAAAGTTATGAGAATCATATTTGTCCAACATCACTGAGAATGACGGCCACAATCCACGTGTGCTTTTTAAAACGGTAGCCTCTGTTCTTAATACCTTACAGTCTGACTTCCAGGAAGCATCCTCTGAATTGTGTAATGACTTTTTCATTCAAAAGGTTGCCAACATCAGAACTGTCATTTAAGCACCTGATCTGATCCATCTGAGTCTGTCCCTCCTCCAGCTGTGCTCCAGTCATTTGAACCTGTGACCTGTCTTTTTTAGAAGACATTGTCATCCACATAAAGCCATCAGGTTCTCCTCTGGATGCTGTTCCCCCTCGAGTTTTTAAACAAATTTTCACCAGCATAGGGCAGCTGATCCTCAACATCGTTAACACCAGTCTGTTTACGGGTGTGGTACCTACAAGTTTTAAACTGTTGTTAAACCTCTGATTAAAAGACCAAACTTTGACAACTCTGACTCAGCTAACTTTAGGCCCATCTCTAGGTTACCTTTTCTCTCAAAATTTTTGGAGGAAGTGGTCTACCTACAGTTGCAATGTTTCCTCAATAAGAACCATGTCCTGGAGAGGTTCCAGTCCGGTTTTAAAATCCTACACAGCCCAGAATCTGCACTGCTGAGGGTTTTTACTTTATTTTCCGGGCAACTGATGATGGAAACTATGTTCTCCTTTTGCTGGACTTGTCCGGAGCATTTGACACTGTGGACCACAATCTCTTACTGTCCAGGTTGAAAGGATTGGTTGGGATTTGTGGTTTTGCACATAACTGGCTTTTATCATATTTATCTTGACAGGACTGTGTGTCTGAGCATGTCTGGATCCTACTCTTTAACTGCTCCACTGTTGTTTGGGGTTCCACAGGTCTCTATTTTAGGACCACTTATATTTTCTTTGAACCTCCTTAATCTGGGCTCCATCCTGAGAAAACACAGAGTTACCTTTTACTGCTACGCTAATGATAGACAGATTTATCTACCAATAAAGAAAGGCTGCTCAGAGAACAGCCATTAGGCATTGCTCTTATGTGCTGTCTCTTTCTCCCTGTGAGAGATCGAGCTGCCAAAGACGACAACAGAAGATTTATCAAAAATGAAAGTTTTATTTTTTCTGAAATATATATATATATATATATATATATATATATATATATATATATATATATATATATATATATATATATTTTTTTTTTTTTTTTTTTTTTTTTTTTACAAACTGGGCCCTTAAAAGAGGCTCAGACAAACATGGCTGGGGGGTTTTAACAACATTTAACAAAGACTACAGACAAGACTAAACACAAAACTTGTTTTTTTTCACTCTAAAAGAAAGAACAAAACATAAGTACAAAATTAGAACAACAAATAAATAGCAATTAACTGAAACTAAGCAAACAAACATTAGATTCCATGATTGCTCCCCTTGGAGGCTTTTGGAGATGGCGCCTGCCCAATTCCCTGGCTCAAACATTTAACGGCTGTGGTGGCTTCATTTCCCCCTTTGGCGAGGTCCCACAGCACAGCTCCAGGAGCAGAACCTCAACACCCGCAGTAGCCAGCATACCCTCAGAACTAGCAACTCAAAAAGGTGAAATTAAACAAACCAAAATGAGTAAACCAAACAAAATAGGTGTTACAAATAAACACAAAATAAATGTGTATTTTAACTCAATGTGTGTTATTTATGAATGAATTTGCAAATGTATTAAATATGTGGAAAAAAAAGGAAATGTGTTGTGCAGAGGGGTTACCACCATTTTGTTGTGGGTGTGGCAGGGTATGTTGCCATCACACTCCCATATTCTTTTCCAGTACTGTTCAGTTTCCAGCCTTGGTGGGTCTGCTCTGCTGTTTTGACCCTGCTACTGAGCATACACTTTCACAGGTTGAGTTGCATACAGCCTGTTTATCCGTCTGGCTTCATTGTCTCTTGTGTAACTCTTTAGGCGGCTGCTCAAGGCCAGGAGCCTTTGTTTGGCAGTTTCCAGTGGTTCAGGTATGGGCATCTGGCTTTATCTCTTAGGGACTTTATTTTTCATTGCACCTCTTTGGGCCTCTGTCATCTGACTCACTTCCCTCCTAGTTGTCTTGATCTTAGCCTCCAACCATTGCTTCCATGGTGGGTATTGTTTTCTCTCATGGTTGCTCTTATAGTCAAGCATTTCAAGGATCACTGCTGCTGAAGTGTAAACCAGTTCACTGGTTTCTGTGATTGATTTGGTAGGAATCGCCCTCAATGCTTCATTCACAGTTTCCAGGAGACTTTCAGGTGATACTTTACTCAACCGTTGTAGTTGGTGTCAGGGTTGCCTGGTGTTCATTCTAGACATGATCTTGTCTTTCAGATCAGTTGCTGCCTCTCTCAACGTAACGGTGGTTATTGGGGCTGTGTTCCCAAGTTCTGGTTGGGAGTGTGGAATAACCTCCTCTCTGACCTGATGTTGTGGCTCTCCCATGGTGTTACAATTGTGTTGTACTTCATCAGTCTCAAGTTGTGATAGCAGTTGTTGTTTATGGATGTTAGAACATTGAGCTACTACTCAGAAACATTTGTGCAGAATATGGAATGCAAACCCCAAAGTCAAAATGGGAAACATCTCAGAAAGTGGTAGAGAATGAGAGACCAAAGATCCTGTAGGACTTCCAGATACAGACGGACAGGATGGTAATGGAACCAACCAAACATTGTAGTGGTGGATAAAGAACAGAGGAAAGCTGTTGTGGTGGATGTAGCAGCACCAAGAGATGGTCACATCAAGGAGAAGGAACATGAGAAACTGGAGAAAGCTTGGAAGGTGACAGTGGTGCTCGTGGTATTTGGACTGGGGGCTGTAACCCCAAACTGGAAGAGTGGCTACAGCAGATCCCTGGAAAGTCCTCAGACATCTCAGTCCAGAAAAGTGCAGAGCTAGAAACAGATAAGATACTGCAGGACCCTCAAGCTCCCAGGCCTCTGGTAGAAGACCCCAGCTTGGGGTGAAGTACCACCCGCGAGGGTGAGAGGGTTTTGTTTTTTTTTGTTTTTTTTTTGTTTATGTAATATACATAATTTTATTTATTGTTTGACCCACTCAACTCATTTGACAATTCTCAAATCTTGAAATAGATTTCAAGTTAACCGGGGCATCTCCAAATTCTTGTCTTGGTACTGAAGTCTGAAATTCACATCTAATCCACAAAATGTTTTCACCTTACTCATGAACTGCTCCATTGTTTCTGGAATACCATCAGGTAAGTCATCATGGCTCAGAATAACACAACCTTTCACTGCAGTGGTGATCTAAAAATAAACAAGTACATAATGTTATTTTACTGTTTGCAACCAATTTCTTCACAATACACAAATTCTACATCCATAACAAATGCCAACAAATTATAAGAGAAAACACCAGACATGTCTGTCTAATGACAAATATTACTGCATATATTTTGAGTCCAGCTTGCTTAGGATTGCACAAATAGTTGTGAATTGTCTTATGAGTTAAATAACTGTTCACTAACCTGTCACTTGCAGCTTGCTCATAGAAAAAAAATGTTCACAAAGATTTACTATGGGCCACCTGCGAGTTACCCAGAGGATGACAGCAGACAGCCCGTATCCACCCTTAAGTGCTGCTGTGACAAAAGTTTTAATTAATTTAATAAAAAAGTTTATGCAGCGCAAGACAAAAACAACTGTGGAAACCACACCGCCATCTCAAGCACATGCATTCAATGCTAAGCTAGCGATAGGGCTAGCAAGCTGTACAACAAGCTTGGCAAAATACTGTCAATGCATAAAGAAATAAGCATATTATTTTGCGAAGATACCAAAAATTATATCAGCAGCACATTTGCTTATGACAAAAAACTGTTTAGTAATACTATGTGTTCTGAACAATATAACAAAATAACCATGAAGTTTTCAAACAAGAAACTTTATCAAACCAGACAAATACTGACTTAAACAACTATCAAAAATTCACTAACAAGTATAAATATAAAAAGACACTTTTTATAAAGAAGTAGTACAGATATAAAGTCTTACCTGAGAGATGGAGACAAATTGTGCCTTTCTCTGCCTGTGGTTGCTTGGTGTTGAAATGACAGCTTCTGGAATGTGCTGATTAGTCATGTGACAAACTAATTCTTAATCCAAATTAAAAAGCACTTACATCTACTGTGAGGATCAAAAGTTTAGGAACCCCAGGTAAAATGTTCTGTTATTGTGCATAAAGAATCCAGGGAAATATTCAAAAATCTCCTAAAGGCATCAGTTTACAGATGAGACATCCTGTTAAATTGTCAAAACTGAGGCTTTATTTTTCATAATTTACCCTTTCAAAATAACAGAAAACAAAATAATTGTGTGTGCAAAAGTTTGGGCGCCATGCAGAGTTAGTACCTTGTAGTGTAAAATCATAATTCAAGAAACGTAATCACAATATTATACCAAGCTAGGGATGAAAAGCTTTTTAAACCAATGACACAGTCGTTTGTTCTTTTCAGTGTAGTCTGATTAGTGTGTCTAGTTTATAGTTTATGACTTACTTTATGTTCTTTTGTATCAATACTGGTGTGAAGCCCACTGAGACAGCTATAGTTGTGATATTGAGCTATTTCAATAAAGCTGAAATAAATTGAAGAGGAAAGCTACACTTTTCCTAGTATAGAAAAATGTTGACGTTTGATTTCACATGAAACTGCCAAGTCCTTAGATTAATTAAGTTTTGAATTTGTTGTGTACAGGTGGATGTGGACTCCCCGCTGTGGTGTCCCAGATCAGCCTCACACCAGCCGCCGGCAGAGGAATAAGCGGTACGCCCTGACAGGACAGAAATGGAGAGAAAAAAAGATCTCATACAGGTACCCTCACTGGTCTGTCGGTCAGATTCCTCCCCATGTTTTACGCTTGTCCTCTGTCTGATTGCAGCCTATAAGTAAATAAGTCTGGTCCCAGAGCACTCTGAATGCATTTGGATGTGTTTACGACTTTCAGTGCCTGTCTTTTTTTCTGGGCTGCAGTTTCTTCCTTCTGCTGAGCTCTTTCAGTAAACCCCCCTCCCTGCACTTCAACCACGTAATATGGGTCTAATGCAGATTACAGTCGTCCCATGAGGCGACAAATGCATCTCAGCTCCAAGCCAAGCTTCTGCCCACTTTATCTTCCATCTGATACAGTGTACATGCAGCTGAGTGTGCTGGTTAGTGCTGACAGTCAGTGGGAAGCTGTGGTGCAGAGTATCCAACAAGCATCTTTTGCTAAAGCTCTTTGACAGGAAAAAAAACCAGATCCAAAAACATGTTTGCGGTTTTTGGGTCTGCTTGTTTACCATTTTACATCATAAATTACTTTTTGCAGTTATTATTTGTTCACAAGTTTTCTTATTTTTATGCCCTACATCTTTGACTGTATTTTTGTCCTCCACATTATTCCAATCCTTAAGGTTTCATTGAGTTTATGCAAATTATGGCTGTTCTTCAGGACCTCCAGGACATCCACGCTGCAGAATCTAGAATCTCTGCATCACATAAAGCCCACAATGTGGGATCCGCTCTCGTTTCTGGTCTCCCCCACCCTCTTGTTTATATTCATATACTAGCAGCTTCTCAGGTAGTTCTAAACCTCCTCTTCTTTAGGGGTACTAAACAAATCCAGAACAAGCTCTAGTTTGTATGAATTCTGCTGGAAATGTGTTTGCTCACAAGTGCTTTGGAGGATGATGTTTGGTTGCCCCCATGACACATTTACCTCTCCTGCAGCATCCAGCTTCAGGAACATCGCAGTCGTCTAGAGCAGAGGTCCCCAAACTTTTTCTGGTGAGGGCCACATAAGTGTTTTCTTCTGGGATGAGGGGTCGGGGTCAGTTTGTCTGCTAAGAGAAACAGTGTAACAATCCCAGCTTGTGTCTAAACGTAAACATTGATGTTTTTCCAGAAAGACACAGATAACCACATTTTAAAAACCCTTCCTGTAATCTTTACAGAGAAATCCAACTCAAACATTTCAAAAATGAAAGAATAAATATTTTGTCCTCTCCCGTCATTGTCCCTTTGAGACTTTGGAGGTTGCAGCTCCTCACACATTTAACAGTTTGTTCAAACTTCACAATAGTGATGGAATTCTGGCTCTTCTTAACCATCCGACTCTTTTAAACTTGTGCACAAAATGAATAAGGTAAAAACATGTTTATACATATATATGCTTTGATTTTTCCTTTCAGATAAAATGTACAAAATAAAATGATGAAAACTAAAACAATGATTTACTATTCAACTTTTAAAATGAAACAACACAAAATACTCATTAAAACGTGCAAATCTAAAAGAAAAAATAAGCAGGTTTGTATTGATGGTAAAGGTTGTTATTTAGAAACTTTGTGAAGCTGATCTGGTTTCTTCTGTCAGTGATGATCTGTCTGATCTGGAGAAGGTTGTTCTCAGGTGTCCGTACAGGTTGTTGTTTGAAACTCTTTTCTACTTCTATTCTGCTTCATATTATCATCAACAGTGTAAAGGTTTCTGATTTTTCTATTTGCTATACATTATTGATCAGTCACGTTCAGCTTGAAGAGAAAAAAGTAAGAGAGGATTTGTGACTAAATCAAAATGATCAGCTGCTCTGTGTCCTCAACCCAAAAGTCTTCGGTCTTCTGCTGCAGATGGACGTATATCCATGACTTTTTAACCAGTATAGAATTCCCTCATTTATTGTGGGAGTTACGTTCTAAAAACAACTCATGAAGGTGAAATCTGTGAATTAGGATTCCAGTTTTTTAACTCCTCACTGCACACATCTTTACTGAGACTGCTGCCACCCATGCTCTGGTCTCTAATAAGCGGAAGAAAATGGATGGATGGATGGATGGATGGATGGATATATATTCCATTTTTATACTGATTCATGTAAATGATTTTTTCAGATGTTGGAAACTTGCTCCTTAGTACTGAGTTTCTCTCATGAGAAATAATATACATTAGAGGATGTTTGAAACGTACATCTCTGTTTCTTTCTTTCTGCATAAGCTACTAATAAGTTTAAAATAGTGTTGTATCTACATACATAGCAATGCAATTCATTGTTACTTAAGGATGCTTATTGACTTAAATCAGTGTTGGTACAGTATTAATAGCTAATTATAAGTTACAAACCAGATATTGATAACAATTAGAAGTTAATGGTGTGGTTGAGTTGGGGTTGGATTATATAAATTTGCTTCCTCCCACTCCCATTAAAGCAATCTATCATTTGATGCCTAGTTATTCTGTGTTTGACATGTTTTTCACGGACGTAAATCTGATGATTGTGTTCCTTATGTATTGTTGATGTCTTGCCTGATTGCTTGAAATAACCCATTTCCAATTTTCACGAGGTAATGGTATATTAAAATAAAGCATTTTTGGTTCTAATATTCAATCCAAGGTTTTACTTGAGCAAATTTCACCCAAAAACAGGTCAGCAGTCCATCACATACCCCCATGAAGAGACAAACACAAAGTTGCTGCTTTGAGCATCACTGAAGTAACGCTGAGCACAGCATTTACATTCTGGCTCTGTAAAGGACACAGTGCTACAGTAACGTGTTTCTGTGCCAGGTGGACAAATATGTGCAGCAGGAAAATGGAACGCTCTTCAGGAATGCTACATGTGCACATTTTTCTTTTGCTAATAAAATTTTAGCTCACATGGGAATAAACCTGAGGAGTCTTGCTGGGAGGCAGAGTGAAAAATATATTAGCAGTCTTGCTTCCTTTATCCTCATTCCACCCTTAAGCTCTCCAAATTTCACTAATGTTGCTTAGAAGATTTTCAGAAACAGAACTGAAAGTTTGGAAAGGCAGATGGACAGGACAGAGATTCTCTGAAGTGCTCGGACGGTTGTGGACTAGGAACAAATGGAGATCCTCTGTCTGGAAAAACAGAGGAAGTGTCAGTGTCACAAACAGGTAGACAGCTGGTTCCATCTGCTGCAAGTTTATTATAAGGTGGCAGGCAAACAGGAGAAAAGCTTGCCTAAAAGTCCAGAAGCTAACTCAGAGAGACAATCCAGCCAAAGTTAGAACAGGCGACAAAGAGACAGACAGGATCAGGATCAGGATCAGGATCAGGATCAGGATCAGGATCAGGATCAGGATCAGGATCAGGATCAGGATCAGGTAAAGGGTGCTCAGATCAGGAAGGCCCGCTCAGTAAGAAGGCACAAACAATACTTCACATTGCATGTGTTCCTGAGCAGTGCTCAAGTGTCTTTGTGGCTGATTGACTGATGAGAGTCAGGTGTGGAGGCATCCAGACAACAGTGCGCTGGGGTTGATGGGAGGTGAAGTCCTGTCAGTACTCTGAGGGTTGCTCCCGCCGGTGACCAGAAGGGGAGACAGAGCGTTGACTCCTGATAGGCAACTCTTCTCTTCTGAAAGGAAATTTGTGCTTTATTTATCTTTTACAGTTGAGCGGGCTTCACATCAGCTAGGCTGCTGTGCACATGGTTTATCTTGACATTTTTATTACCAGTCCAACAGTGTTTCTCTTTAAATTGAAGTTCTGCCAGAAAAACATTCTTTTTCTGATGACATTTGTGTAGCAGAGAAGGTCTGGTATCTTTCTGCAAATCTCCAGGAACCCTTTCAACTGTTTTCTGCTAAAAATGTGATATTTTTATATTATTAAATTGGAGGTAGCAGGGTTTTTTTAAGATTATTCAGCACACAAATTCAAACAGATGTGAACTCGCTGCTCTGCTGGCACGGATGACACACATCCTTCTGTCACCATAGGCTCTTGTTGGATCAGCCCTCCTTAACTGGTGTCACTCCTGGTGACAGAACATGTGGAAAGAGTCGTCTTGATTTTCCTCTTTTCATAACTAAAGGTTATACTGTAAATCTTATGCCAATAATCAGAGCACAGACTAACTGATTTAAATGAGCTGTATGCTTGTGGATGCAGCTCATTTAGCTACTTCTACAAAGAATGTGTTTTTGATCAAAGTTGTCGTGATGGAAGTTTGAATTGTCATCCCAGTGCAGAAAAAGGCAGACAAAGCTCTGAAGGAAAGTTCTGAGGCCAATAGTGAAAAATCAGAGGAAAACCTTTTTGGCAGAAGTGGTTCTGGTAGATGCTGCTTGTTCCTGCAGGAGTGAAAAGTTTTGTCCTCCTGTTTTTTAAAAGCTCCATTTTCCTTTTTGAATGTTTTTTTATGACTTGTTTTAATAATGATGGGTCTGTTTGCAATCTCTTTCCCGAGTATGGAATGTAGAGGAGGGTTATGGGGCTGATCAACATTCACACCAGCAGAAACACAAATGTCTTCCTTTCCACAGCATATCAAACTACACTCCCAAGGTTGGGCAGAAGGACACCCAGAGAGCCATCCGACAGGCCTTCAGCGTGTGGCAGACGGTCACCCCGCTGTCCTTTCAGGTCAGGAAACTGTTGTTGAGCCAGCCTACCACTGCATCCACACAGAAACCATCACACACACACACACACACACACACACACACACACACACACACACCCCAACACACACACACAGCTGTGCTGCTGTCTGTCATGGTGGGATTGGTACTGTCAGAAAAAGTCCCATAAACTAAAGAACCGCTGGCCACCGCTGACCACCTGCTTCGTTTTAGATCATTTACTTCTACAAGTACTGATAAACTGCTGTTTTTCTATGATTAGAAACCAAAGGAGGTTCTGTCTAGGAGTTCTGAATGTTTTGGTCTGTTCTTTAAAATCAAATGAGTTGGATTTGATTGGGCCTCTCAAAGCTCTCATATGGGCTCAATATAAGGCCATAAAGATTCAACATTTAGGTTGCAAATGTGTCAAAAGGATCTGCATGCCCGTAAAAAAAAAAGATTTGCATTTGTGAAATAACTAGCCTAGTAGAGCTGACATGAAACTGTTCTTACCACTAAGCCACAGCGAGATCTTTAAAATACCCTCAGTCCATATTCAAATACAGAGGTGTTTTCAACGCACGTAAGTGACACAACTAAACGCTGTGAAAAAGCGGAATCCTGTACATTCTCCTCGGTCTCGTTAACACTGAAATCCCCCTTAAAGTCTGCAGCAGGGCAGGACGGCAGGAAGCCACCGGCTCTTTGATTGGACAGTTTGACTTGTGGCCATCCAATTAAAAAGACGTGTAAAGACAGGGACAGAATTCGCAACCACAACTTCAGGAGCTCACACGCAGTTTTTTGTTTCAGATCTGCAAAAAAAAAGTAGAACTTATTTTACAAATGCAAATCTTTTTTTTTACGGGCATGCAGATCCTTTTTGACACATTTGCAAACCTACATTTTTTGGGAAGATGTATTTTGCGGTATGATGAAATTTGATGTATGTGCGAACATACAGTTGTGGTCACGAATCTTTATGGCCTCTTATTGATTCCATGCTCTCAGGCCGGGCTCAAATTTTACATATTTTTCGAGCACTGGCAGTTCTGCACTAACGTAAATGGCCAGCCAATAATAATGATGGAGAAACGTCTGAATTTGAAGACACTATTTTTCCAACACTCTCCATGTGGAGGGCTAAAGATAGGGGTAGAGAGGTAATGTAAGAATTCAAATTTGGCCCAAATCTTAGTCATCTTCAAGCTAAAGTAAGTCTACTGGACTTTTTGTGGGCACCTTTCAGATTGAGGTTTTTCCCTCTGATTACAGGAGGTTTCTTACTCAGAGATCAAGAAAGAAGGCAAAGAGGCTGACATCATGATCTTCTTTGCCTCTGGTTTCCATGGTGACAGCTCCCCATTTGATGGTGAGGGGGGATTCCTGGCCCATGCATACTTTCCTGGTGCAGGTATCGGAGGAGATACACACTTTGACTCAGATGAGCCCTGGACTCTGGGAAACCCCAGCAATGATGGTGAGCACATTCAGCAGTTGCTTTTTCGTTTTCTTTTCATTTTGGTTTTTTCAAGCAAATTTGGCAATCTTGTAATTAGTCCTCTTTATAAAAGTTATATGTTACACATGCATATCCAAATCACATTTTAAAATGAACTAATAAAGGATAAACCATCCATTTGTTTTTCTAGCTTGTTTTATTCCTCACAGAATCACAGGGTTGTAGGACCCTGTAACTCGGCTACTGTTGGAAGGGGTTGCGTCGTAAGGCCACAATCATGCACACACCCATACACACACACACACACACACACACACACACACACACACACACACACACTCCCAGTGACATCTAAGGAAAATTTAGTCATCAATTCACCAATGAAGCATGTGTTTGGAAAATGGGAGGAAACCGGAGTCACTGGAGAAAACCCACACATGCACGGGGAGAACATGCAAACTCCACACAGAGATCTCAGTTGGGGCTTAAACTGACGCCTTCTTGATGTGAGGCAAGAGTGCTAACTGTTCCACTGTAACAGAAGGTCAGAGGCAGTTAGATCCATTTGCAGTGTTTATTTGGGAAGCAGGGTTTAGCGATTCTCAAATAGGTGGTGGTTGGGCAGGTGTGGGTCAAAACCGGCATGGACTTCTCAAAGATAGAGCAGGTGTTGGTCAGGGACAGGCAGAAGTCGAAGCGGGCGGCTGACAGACAGGATGAGAAACAGAGTCATGAACAGAGAAGCAAAGAGGAAAGCGCTCAAAGTTGACAAGAATGGTCAAAACTGTGGTTCATCCTCATTTGGACCACTTGCAGGCTTCAACAGAGACACATAGAATGTGGGGGGAGTCACGGTACTCTGGAAGCAGACGGAGATGGAATGGCACAGGGTTTACCTGATGCTCAAATTACCCAAATTACGGGGACTCAGCTTCCTGCAGGGCATTAGACTAAGAGTGGTAACCTGACGTGAGGCTGATGTTGACGCCCAGCCCCTCACATGTGGCCCACCACACTCGAGAGGTGAACTGGGGACCTTGGTCCAACATGATGTCTTCAGTCAGGCCGTAACACCGGGAGACGTGGTTCAGGAGGTGCTCAGCTGTCTCCAGAGCCGATGGAAGCTTGGGCAGAGGAATCAGCCGGCAGGCCTTGGAGAACTGATCAACCGCGGTCAGGATGGTGGTGTTATTTTGAGACCGAGGGAGATCCACCACAAAATCCACAGCTAGGTGAGACCAGGGTCGTTGTGGTATAGGTACGGTATGGGCTGTGTGGATGTACTTCAGGTTCCGGTGATCAGTTACCACAATGAATGGTTTAGCAGCCCCCTCTAACCAGTGTCTCTACTCATCGAACGACGCCTTCATGGCCAGTAGCTCCAGATCTCCCACGTCGTACTTGCGCTTAGCAGCACTCAGCTTGCAGGAGTAGAAGGCACAGGGATGGGTCTTTTGGGGCTGTCCTTGACGTTGGGAAAGCACTGCCCCATGCCGATGCTGGAAGCACCAATCTCCACAGGGAACTGAGTCGTGGGATCTGTATGACAGAGTATAGAAGCTTGGGAGAAGCGACCTCAAGTTCCTCGAAGGCGTGAGTGGCTTTCGGTGTCCACTGAAGCTGTCGCATACCCCATTGAGTCGTGACGTAAGTAGTGCTGCTATGGGGCTGAAGTCTCGAATGAACTGCCGGTAGAAATTTGCGAAGCCCATGAATCGTTTGAGCTCCTGGATGGTAGTAGGCTGAGGCCACTGAAGTACTGCCTCCACTTTCCTTTGGTCCATAGCCACCCCCTGGGCACTGCTGATATAGCCCAGGAATGACACACAAGTCAGGTGGAACTCACATTTCTCCTGTTTAGCGTATAGTAGCTAAACAATATAGTAGTCGCTGGTCGATGAGATGTTGGAGGGCTTGGCGGACGTGGGATACGTGCTCTTCATAGGAGTCCGAGTAGATCATGATGTCGTTGATGTAGACAATAACAAACTTGTGGAGGAGATCCCGGAAGATGTCATTGACGAAGGCCTGAAACACTGATGGGGCATTACAAAGGCTGAAGGGCATCACAAGATACTCATAATGTCCAGTAGTTGTGGAGAAGGCAGATTTCCACTCCTAATCATCACGTATACTAATGAGGTTATATGCACTGCGCAAGTCCAGCTTGCGTAGTGCATATAACCTCTCCATGGTTGAGGTTATCGGTACTTTACTGTGACGTCATTCAGGCTACTAAAGTCTATGCAGAGTCTGAGACCACCGTCAATATACAGTCTCTGGTTGGGATAAGGGAAAAATTCTTCTGCTGGTAGGGATAGCCCCAGGTGTGAGATCAATGGTGCAGTCAAAAGTTCTGCTTACTAAACGCCTCCCTCAGGTCCCAGTACTGGACCGGCACGTCTCCATCCTCGGGCATAGGAAATGCCCCCTCCAGACTGATAGAAGGCACACAGATCTGCGCTGCAATGTTGGAACAGGCCTCTCCTCCGCTTACAGTCTGGAGACACTGATTGACATAGAAGAAAGAAGGAAAAGAGAGCCGTCGTGCAGACCAGTCAATAGTAGGGTTGTGCCTCTTCTGCCCTGAGCCCAGCAGTCGATTGTTGAGAGCTGATACTGCCACGTGAGCATTACAGGTGTGGAGAGGCATTTAATGATCACAGGCAAAGGTTAAGTCAACAAAGATGCCTGCAGCGCCAGAGTCTATCATAGCCTGGGCTCTTACTTGATTATTGTGCACCACTAATGTATTTCTAAAGTCATCGGCAGCTCTCTTACCCACTCGTTGAGGCGAAGTGGTGGTCGGACACGGCAGGTGTCTCGCAGATGTCCTGGCTGACCACAGAATAGACTCAGGTTAGCCCGCCGACGCCTCTCCTGTTCAGCAGGGGTGAGCTGAGTCGAACCCAGGAGCATAGATTCAGGTTCAGAGGCTTGGAGGGAGCAGAAAAGAGTAGACTGTGTCACAGAGGAACGGGGAGCTGCGAGGCGAGGGAGTCGTGCCCGCATCAGATGGTCGAGCTTAATGGCCAGCTGGATGAGCGCTTTCGCACTCAGACCTTCGTCACAGCAGGCTAGTTCCTTCTGCATATTGCTAGAGTCCATGACGAGAGAGCCGTCTGAGAGTGTCCAGGGTACAGTCTGACTGGGCTGCCAAAACTTGAGCGAGTATGCAGTAACCGTGCCCCCTCCTTGAGTTAATTCATGAGTTAATTGAGTTAAACCATGGCAGAGCTCAGGCTTTCCATTAAACTTATCAGGATGCAAGAGTCAGGGAACAGCCGGTGCTCTGGCTGCAGGAGTGGGAGGCGGCACATCGGCAATGGTGGCGGGTAGGAGCATTTCAGGAGGTAGTGTGATCAGACCACCTTGCAGGTGAGTCATAATGGCGTCAGTGGTAGCAGTCAGACACTGGAGTTGGCGTCCATGCTCGAACAGCAGAGCAGCAGAATGTTTGGGTTACAAATGATGTGTCTTGATGTGGTTGGGTGGGTTTGTGGCTGTTTGTTTTTTCATTGGGAACTGGTAAGAAGATCTTTCAGGCTGAGTTTTCCACGAAGTGTAGGTCATCCTTTGAAATGTTGTAAATGTTTCTCGTTTACTAACAATTAATTAATAAGGAATAGCTACAGATTACTTTAAAATAATGTCCCAGTAACATGTATAAAATATTAATTGATTCTTAACAAGGCATTAGTAAAAAAAAATTAGTAACAGCTTCTTCGTGATCTAATACAAATTAACAAGGGGCAGTTGGAAATCATTAATATACAGGTAACAGAGCATTTATAACTCGCTAATTAAAAGCTTGTTAGTTATCTACTGTCTATCTAGAAGGTACATTTATAAATCCTTAACAAACTGTAAACTGTTATTTAACAAGTCCATCCATCCATTTTCTTCGGCTTATCCGTGACCAGGTCATGGGGTCAGCAGTCTAAGTAAAGATCTCCAGACTTCCCTCTCTCTGGCCACTTCCTCCAGTTCCTCTGGGGGGACCCCAAGTTGTTCCCAGGCCAGCCGAGAGACGTAATCTTTCCGGTGTGTCCTGGGTCTTCCCCGGGGCCTCCTCCCAGTGGGACATGCCCAGAACACCTCCCTAGGGAGGCGTCCTGGGGGCATCCGAACCAAATGCCCGAGCCACCTCAACTGGCTCCTCTCAATGTTATGATATTTAACAAGTCATTTAACTCAATAACAAATTTTAATAATGACTTGTTAACTAGCTTTAACGGGTAGTTATTGTAAAGTTTACTCATTATTTAGATATGTATGATTGATCTTTAAAACAGTAAAACTATTACCAAGACCCTCCTTAGAGTTTATGCTTGCTTGTTTCATTTCAAATGTCTCTGAATTCCAGCTGAAAAGTTGAACATCATTAATACAGTTTAATAAAGTTCCACATTAATGAACAGCTGCATGGAGCTGATGTGTGAATGTCTGTGAGCTGTTATAACACTGTTATAACACACACACACTGAGTAACTAAAAGATAAGACACAGGATGGTGGGATAAGGACGTTGTGAAAAACAATTCTGTCTATCGGCTGTAAAAGGACATCATAACAACAACCTTGCTTCATGTTGTCTTCATCTCCAAACCTCATACTTTCACTTTAGTCAATAGACAGGCTGTTATTAACATGCTGACGCCTGGAGAACAGAGGTGAGGGGAAAACTGCTCCACTGGCTGCTGAGTGATGCAGATGAAGAATCTGAATACAGCAGAGCTGGATGCTTTCGGTCCAAAGTTTCCAGCGTTGTTTTTGGACCCACAAACAAAGTCCTGACACTCAAAGCACACAGCACACAGGTCAGTGTGGAAAACAGGCCTCTCACAACGAGTTCCTCCTTACAGGACTTGCAAAGGGAAGCTTCTGATGGTGGAAACTTCAGTTGGTGAAAGTAACTGTCCTCATGCAAAGCTGGCCTTAAAAAGTAAATTCCATTTTTAAAGTATGAAACATGTGAGTTGCTAGCAAGAAAACTTACAACACTCCAGAAGAAACACAGAAGTTGACTCATAGAAACAGGGAAAGTCAAAACGTCTGAGGCAGCATATTGGCTACTGACATGCAGCAAAATGTGTTTTCTTCTACACTTGTGAAATTTTGACTTTCTTTAAAGAGAAAGGGGAGATGGAAACAGAGAGGCTCTGCTCTTGTTTCCATCTCCCCTAAGTGCACAGCTTCTTTAATTGCTCAAGTTACATTTTTGGAGCTTAAGTTTATCATTTATGCACACAGTGAAATTTCAAGTCTCAATTTGGTTATTTTGCTGTTTCCTGACTGACCACATCTGACTGCAGCGTCTGAAGAAACAAAGGTTTCCTTCCCTTCCAGATCATTGTTTAAGGGAGTGTTCCCCAACTGAATTGGCAAGTGGTCCCTTAACTCTGTCAGTCTGGTAGGTCAGGGTTCAAACATGCAAAAACATTCAGACCATTATTCACTTTTCTGTTCTTTTATTTATTTGCAGTGTAGTCAAATTGTCAAAGAACTTTTTTAGCTTCTTATCTCAACAAATATTTCTCTCATTCATTTTGTACAAAAATACTTTAATAAACAGAACTACACTGACGTGTAAAAAAAGATTACACATAAACTTGCTTCCTTGTAGTGCAGTATGTGTGTTCTTTCACAAACTTCACATTCTGCTGTATTTCACTGAAAGTGCAACAGGTAACATGACTGTACTACAAAAAGCATCAATAATTAAGCCTTTTTCTGGTGCAAATGTTAACTTTACAACCCTTAACAGCAGGTTGCAAAGAGTAATACATATTGAACATTCAAGTAAGAACTTTGATAAGTGCAAAAACTTTATAAATATAAAGGAAAAATGCAAAATAGACTTATCTCACTGTGAGAAATGTGCACGAGTGCTGCAGCTAACCTCTTAAATGTGGAAGGAAAGGAGTCAAAGCTGTTCTGAGACATATGGGTACATGCTCACTGGTAAGCTGGGAGCGGTACTTGTTCTTTATGATGTTCACAGCTAAGAAGGCTTATTCATAACTGTAGGTAGAACCAAACATTGTTAATGTGTACAATGCTACTTTGATGAGAGATGGAAAGTTCTCCTTTGAACAATCTGTAGCCAAAACATATCAGTATCAGAGGATTCACATTGCTCTCTGAAAACTACATCAGCCTACAAATCTAAAAGTTCAATTTGGGAGGGGACTGTGGACTTGTTCATTTATACCAATGTGAAGCCTCTTTTGAAAGAATGAAAAACATTCTTCACAAAAAAAAAAAAAAAAGATTTTTAACAAAGATCTGGTCTCCCAAAGTAAAGCATCAAAGAGAGTCTTAAAGTTTTCAATCATCTTTTGATAAAGTCAGAATGAACAGTGACATTGATCCCTTTAATCTCCTTCAATGAAGGAAAATGTGAACAGTCCTCCAGATCATCTTCAGAAAGAGCAGTTTCTCCTGAAAAGACTGAACATCAGTCACTAAGTCACACACAGGATTGTCTTTTCCTTGATGCTTCCTATTTAAGTCATTTAAGTCTCCTGTGATGTCAACCAGAAAGGTCAGTGTTTCCAAGTTACTTTCCTCCTCCAAAAACTCCCAAAAGACCTGAGCCTTTGGACTTTCTTGTTGTGCAAGGAATTCTTTCATTCCTTATTGTCCAAAAACATTCCAGCACTTTTCCTTTGCTCAACCATAACATTGGAGTGCAGTAGTAGTTGATTGGCAGGTCCATCTACTTCTGCTAAGAATGTCCTCAGCAGGCGATGCTGGTGGGAAGATGAAGCTCTGAGGAAGTGAACTAGTTTGGTGATGATGTTCACAGCATTTCCATACTGCTCTGAAAGTGATGAGTAGCGGACAGATGTGGATAATGCAGTGATATGACAAGACTTCTGGATTGTCCATTTTCAGTCCAGTAATTGCCCTCTTTCCTCGTCCCATCATGGAAGAAGCCCCATCAGTAGTGATGGAGACAAATTTTTTTTAGACTTATTCCCCACTGAGTCAGCATTTCCTTTATGGTTAAATACATTTCATTTTACATTTCCTCATGTAAAGCTGTGATGCCTAAAATGTCTTCTACAAAATCTTCATGATAGAACCTGACATAAACCAAAAGCTGTGCATCATCGCTAAGCTAAGCTGTTCATCAGCAGCTAAAGAGACACAGAGGGAACTTTGAATTCCAGCGGTGTGGAGCTGGGACTGCTCCAGGAAGCAGCTCAGCTCTTCTTGTTGCTGTTCATACATTTTCCGTGCCCTTGTCACTGATTCTGGCGGGTAACTTTTGTCAATATTTTTGTGTTTGGTCTTGTAGTACCACTTGTTATTGGTGCTTTAACAAAAGCAACAGGCTCCATGCATATAATACACACTGGCCTTGTAGAACTCACTGCTGGCAAAATGAAAGCATAAGCTTCATTTCACTCATCTTGGAAGACATGATTTTCAGAGTCAATTTTTCTCATTTTAGACAACGCCATTGTTCACTCAATGACTCAATCTTTTACGTCCCAAACATGTAAACCACACACTGCTCTTTGCCGGTTGAAGGAACCCAGTTCACTCATAGCTGTCCTCACACGCGCCTATTCAAAAATGGCTGTGGGTAAACATACTTGTATCATACTTTTTTATCAAAAATGCTTGGCAGTCCAGATAAAAGGGTCCTGGGGTCCTAACCGCGGTTTGCCATTTGGGAGCCCTTGCTTCAGGGAACTGTTTTCAGAAAAACATAGAGCAGCAGAATTTGTCTGCTGTTGTAGAAAGTGAATTTATTTTTTAAACACACCCCCACAGCCCGCTACTTTTGACATGCCTTTCCTCACTTCTCTGCCCAGGTAATGATTTGTTCCTGGTGGCGGTTTCATGAGTTGGGCCATGCGTTGGGTTTGGAACACTCCATGATCCCAGTGCCATCATGGCTCCTTTCTACCAGTACATGGACACTCGAGGCTTCCAGCTACCTCTGGACGACCTGCAGGGCATTCAGAAAATCTACGGTGAGAACGTTGGGTGATGTGTCATAAAGGGAAATCCTCACTTTCTGCAAATCCAGGCAAAAATCTGCCATCACATCAAATCCCAGACAAACCCACCAAACAAAGGCAAGAGGGAAATGAGGGAAAAGGAGCAAAAGTTTGAGTAGAGTTTAAAATTGAACTGAATTTTATTTGAAAAGATGGTGGCTGGTAACAGAGCTGAAAGAAAGTAATGAAAAGTGGACAAGTAACTGAG
The DNA here is from genome assembly GCA_016861445.1 of Oryzias woworae. Lineage (NCBI taxonomy): Eukaryota > Metazoa > Chordata > Actinopteri > Beloniformes > Adrianichthyidae > Oryzias > Oryzias woworae. Next base: position 398,620 of record BOLG01001316.1, read on the forward strand.
TCAAACCAGAAAAAAGAGCATAGGGTTTTCCTTCATGCATGGTGACTGGAAAAGTGTTATTATGTCTTGAATCTTTTGAATTATGCTAAAAACATTGCAGTGTGACAGTAGCTGCAAAACTGTCAGACCAGTACACTGCAAAAAATGGTTATAAAGTAAATATTCCTCCTAAAATCTATAAATTGCATTTTGTAAGAGAGGAAAACAGCTAAATGAAACATTGATCTAGTAGCGAGCATGGATAGAATCTGACTTCTTGGGGCAACATCTGCCTGAAGAGAAAAAAACAGTTTGCATGCTCTCAATTTAAACTCTTCATCAAGAAGAGGGCAGCACTCTGCCTGCATGTGCTGCAGGGGGCTTTGTTGGTAGAGTACAAAAAGAGGCAGGAAAAGAAACAAACCCTCCGCTGGATCCAAGATGGGGATATTGAATGTTTTTTAAACTGCTTTTCCTTCGACTTTCCAGAAAACTCCCATCCTGAATCACTAGCATTCATTTAGCTCTTCCTCGGCCAAGTTCACTGAAGTAATCAAAGCCACAGTTTAAAATTAATGACACCAAGCTGTGATGAAGCCTGAGACATGAAGCTGACATTTCAAATAGTTTGAGCGGGCATTTGCAACAACAATCTGACATTGTTGAAGAATACACTTCATAAAAACAGCAGTTTCTCCCAGAAAATGAAGAGAGGAGAAAACTCAACAAATTTAAGACTCACCAAGAAAACAAAGCAAAACGTTCCTAAACTATGAAAGAACTTCATCTAAAACCCCACTCCAATGATATACTATTATTCCAAATCCTTACTCAGAATCTGGATCTTTGTTCAAGCATCCACATCCCGACATGTTTGTCTGATGTCGTCTCAAGGCACCGTATGTTAAACTTATTCATCCCAAATATTCAACTAAGGCTGAAAGACTCGATATTCACCACAGACTTCTGATTTGACTACACTCAAGTTCAGTTTAGTTCAGACATCGCTCATTTTTCTCAATTATTAAAATTGCTGATAGCAGGGCACTACAGGACACCATTACTTTACGGAGAAATGAATCATTCATTGTTTTCACATCTTGTAAAATGTGTGGACTAGATTTGAAAAATGGCTGAATGTGCTTCTCCAGGTGTGCCTACAGCCATGCTGGAACCCACTCGCCCCTTACCCACGTTACCTTCTCGTCGGACACACTCCACTTCAGAGCGCAAACATGACCGGAACTCCCGCCCAGCCCACCCTCATGGGGACCGACCTGCGCTGCCAGGAAACGGCAAACCCAACATCTGCGATGGCAACTTCAACACTGTGGTCTTTTTCAGGCGAGAGATGTTTGTTTTTAAGGTGAGCAAAGATGCAGAAGGCAGAAAGTCATACATGTGGCTTCATGTGCGATTGGTGCACTAGGCATTAGGGCGCTGGACAGCAGTATATGTGTAAAGTTAAAGTTAAAAAAAGTTAAACTTTGTGTGCTGCAGAGGAACTGAACTGCTGTGGGATTACAAAGAGAGGGAAACAGACATTAGGAATGGATGAGGTGGGATTTAAGGCGAGACACAGATACTAATGCTTCACTCTTTATGACAGGAACATTACCATGAATTTAAACACTGCTGTGACATTAAAAGCTACAATCTTAAAATCTAAGTTTCAAAAACATTTGTTTTGGAGATTACAAACATGCTTGTGCAGCCAAAGATGTTTCTGACCCAATGTGCTGTGAAGAATTTATTGAGTTTTTTAATATTTCTAAACAATAGGAGGATCAGCCCCTTGAGATGTCACATCTCGATTTCGAGGTGTTCCTCTTTAAGCAGATAACAACTGATAAAAGAAACAAAGTCAGAGTGTAGTGTAATTTATAAACAAAGAAGTAGTTGAGGTACAAGTGAGTATTAAGTCAACACTCACATTCTCTCACACACACACACACACACACAAAAAACAGCTCTAAACTTTCACCCCTCATCACAGTGATTTACAAAACCAATTCAAAGCACAGAACATAGACAAATAGACAAACCCTAGTTATGTAATGAAAACAAGTGCAAATATCTTGTAAATGTAATAACAGAGCTTTCTTAAATAATGCTAAAGATGTATATGAACTTACTGAGGAGGGAAGGTTATTCCATTCGCTGGGGGCTCGAACGAAAGAGTGGAGAAATTGCTCTTTTTTGACAGGGAGATTTAAGCAGGTGATTGATTTATACAATGATTTAAAACTATACTTTATTTCATTTGTAATAGATTGTATATTAGTATTAAAAGATAAGTCAGTTTCTAGCCAAACACCAAAGATATTTGAAAGTATCCGTTTTCTCAAACGGAGAGGAATCTAAGAAATGCAAGCTAAGTATTATTCTGTCAACATTCATGTTTTGTTTCTGGAATAGCATTGAATGTGATTTTTTTTTATTCAAAATTGACTTATTAGATGTCAAAGTTTTTTAGCAGGATCATAGTCTTGCTGCAATGTAATGCAGATATCTGAAATACTAGGTTTAGAACAGTATATTATGGTGTCATTCGCATACAAATAATATACATTTGGAAAAAACAGTTTGGCAGGTCGTTAATAAATATAGAAAATAACAAAGGCCCCAGAGAAGAACCCTGCAGGATTCTTGTTTGTCTTAATTGTAAAGTTTGACTGACTGTCCCTATATGACACACATTGATGACGTTGATGAAAGTATTTTGGGCGGCAAGTAGCTCAGGTAGTTGAGCAGGTCGACCAACGATCAAAGGATTGGTGGTTCAATCCCCACTGCCTCCAGCCAACCATCGTTGTGTCCTTGGGCAAGGCACTTAACCCTCCAGTGGTGTGTGAATGCGTATGAATGTACTGGTGATGGTCAGAGGGGCCGTTTGGCGCGCACTGGCAGCCACGCCTCTGTCCGCCTGCCCCACGGCAGCTTTGACTTCAGTATTAACTCACCATCACCAAGTATGAATGAGGTGTGAATGAAATAATGGATATACATTGTAAGAGCTTTGAGCATCTGGAAAAGCTCAGACAAATCCAATCCATTACTATTACCATATTATGAGTTGAACCACAGGAGGGATGGCGTAGAGAGACCACTGGCAAACAGTTTGTCTAAAAGCAGGTAATTAAATGCCTAAATTTGAGAGCAGTTGTAGTAGAGAAGTGCTTTCTAAAGCCAGATTGAAAATTGTGCTAGCAAATTGTTAGCAGTTAAAAAACTCTATAACTGATAAAAACAATATTTTTAAAGACTTTCACAACACTATCAATGATTGCAATAGGCCTGTAGTTCAATTCTCGGGTATCATCTCCCTTGTGTAATGGAATAACCTTAACACTTTCCAAGCAAGAGATACTTTACAGGAGGAAAAAAGACAAATTAAGGAGCTCAGCTAAGGGAGATGAACGGAAGATGTATATTTCAAAAATGTAGCCTCAATCTCATCAGGACCACGATCACTGTTAACAACTTGTTAATTGCCTCAGAGACGCCAGCCGGGCTGACTGGTTTAAAAGCAAAAAAACTATCACCAGGCTGAATATTGGAAGTTAAATCGGAAAAAGACAGTGAGGATTCTACCTGAGGTGTTTTGGGAAAAATGCAAACTAAAGGCAGTAGTTTGCATTTAGGCGTCTGGGTCTGCGAGCAGTGGTATTGCTGTAGATGGCGGTGAGGCACAGCGCAGCGACAAATTCATTATACAGAGATTATTCCTCCTGTTATGATCGTCCATTGATGTGATTTTATCTTAAAGTTTCTTCAAACATTCGATGTGTTCACTGGTGGGGACTTCCAAGCCATTTATTTGCACCTGGAGAGAGGTGGTCATTTTGGATCAATTATCTAGATTCACAAATATGTGCTCATTAGGATTTTTCATTAGAATAAAATAATGAATACAATAAAGCAAGTATCATAAATAAAAAATATATAAATTTTTCATTAGAACAATTATTACTAAGTAGTTTCCAGTCACGTAGCCCAAATGTTCTATATTACTGCACAGGCTTCTTTAAAACAAACTTTTTTGCTTCATCTTCAGGACAAAAACCATTGGTAAGAGGTGACCTTTCTCTCTGAACTGATGCTTTATTTAACCTATTGTGACGTTCAGAACATGTATCACTTTCCTTTGCCCCCTGCAGCGGCGTTTTGTTGTGAAACTGTGATAACCACCAATAAACTAGGTCACTTCTTGTGAGTAACAAAGAATAAAGTACTAAAAATCTATTGAATATGTTTTTTTATTTTGTGAGTGACCATGGTATAAGCAGAATAGTGCCCAACAAAGTGTGCATTTTCAGAAATTGACGCACGCTGTGGAAGCCTGAACTGTCCGATGCAAAGCAGAAAACAGTTGCTTCTGACGTGTAATTAATCGCAGTTATTAAATATTAAGTTCTAGTTTTTATACATTCATTGCGTGGGTTATTGCGTTAATGTTGACGGCCCTAATATAAACGCCCTATATCAGAAATATAATAAATTATCAAACATAAAAATATAGATGCTGATTTTTTTTTTTTAGAAACATCATTAACATAAATCACACTTTAGGAACCAAGTGAAGTGAAGTGATTAGATTAGAGCCTAAGTCCAAGACAGTGTTGATTCTTCTGCTGCCTGATTAACAGCCGTCCTTCTGGTTTTTAACAGAGTTTATAAGTTCTCCTCGTTGTTATGACTGCAGAACTTCTTTTTCAGGTCCATTATCCTTCAGTTCATATCACAGCAGGTAGTTTTAACTCGAGTTGTCTGAAGGACAGAAAGTACTGAAAACGCTGAAACTGATAGCTGAAAACGCTAAAAGCTGAAGCTAAAAAAACGCTGAAGCTGAAGCTAAAAAACGCTGAGAGAGCTGAGCTGAAAACGCTGAAGCTGATAACTAAAAACGCTAAAGCTGATAGCTGAAAACGCTGAAGCTGATAGCTGAAGTTGATAGCTGAAAACGCTGAAGCTGATAGCTGAAACGCTAAAGCTGATAGCTGAAAACGCTGAAGCTGATAGCTGAAGTTGATAGCTGAAAACGCTGAAGCTGATAGCTGAAAACGCTAAAGCTGATAGCTGAAAACGCTGAAGCTGATAGCTAAACACGCTGAAGCTGATAGCTGAAACGCTGAAGCTGATAGCTGAAAACGCTGAAGCTGATAGTTGAAAATGCTGAAACTGATAGTTAAAAAACGCTGAAGCTGATAGCTGAAAACGCTGAAGCTAATCGCTGAAAACGCTGAAGCTGATAGTAAAAAACGCTGAAACTGATAGCTGAAAACGCTGAAGCTGATAGCTGAAAACGCTGAAAACGCTGAAGCTGATAGTTGAAAAGCTGAAACTGATAGCTGAAAACGCTGAAGCTGATAGCTGAAAACGCTGAAACTGATAGTTAAAAAACGCTGAAGCTGATAGCTGAAAACGCTGAAGCTGATAGCTGAAAACGCTGAAGCTGATAGTTAAAAAAACGCTGAAGCTGATAGTTGAAAACGCTGAAGTTGATAGTTGAAAACGCTGAAACTGATAGTTAAAAACGCTGAAACTGATAGCTGAAAATGCTGAAACTGATAGCTGAAAACGCTGAAGCTGTTAGCTGAAAACGCTGAAGCTGATAGCTAAAACGCTAAAGCTGATAGTTGAAAACGCTGAAGCTGATAGCTGAAAACGCTGAAGCTGATAGTTGAAACGCTGAAGCTGATAGTTGAAAACGCTGAAACTGATAGTTAAAAAACACTGAAACTGATAGCTGAAAACGCTGAAGCTGATAGTTGAAAACGCTGAAACTGATAGCTGAAAACGCTGAAGCTGATAGTGAAAACGCTGAAACTGATAGTTAAAAAACACTGAAACTGATAGCTGAAAATGCTGAAGCTGATAGCTGAAAACGCTGAAGCTGATAGCTGAAAACGCTGAAACTGATAGTTAAAACGCTGAAGCTGATAGCTGAAAACGCTGAAGCTGATAGTTAAAAAACGCTGAAGCTGATAGTTGAAAACGCTGAAGTTGATAGTTGAAAACGCTGAACTGATAGTTAAAACGCTGAAACTGATAGCTGAAAACGCTGAAACTGATAGCTGAAAACGCTGAAGCTGTTAGCTGAAAACGCTGAGCTGATAGCTGAAAACGCAAGCTGATAGCCGAAAACGCTGAAGCTGATAGCTGAAAACGCTGAAGCTGATAGCTAAAAACGCTAAAGCTGATAGTTGAAAACGCTGAAGCTGATAGCTGAAAACGCTGAAGCTGATAGTTGAAAACGCTGAAGCTGATAGTTGAAAACGCTGAAACTGATAGTTAAAAACAACTGAAACTGATAGCTGAAAACGCTGAAGCTGATAGTTGAAAACGCTGAAACTGATAGCTGAAAACGCTGAAGCTGATAGTTGAAAACGCTGAAACTGATAGTTAAAAAACACTGAAACTGATAGCTGAAAATGCTGAAGCTGATAGCTGAAAACGCTGAAGCTGATAGCTGAAAACGCTGAAGCCGATAGCTGAAAACGCTGAAGCTGATAGCTGAAAACGCTGAAGCTGAAAACGCTGAATGCTGAAGCTGATAGCTGAAAACGCTGAAGCTGATAGCTGAAAACGCTAAAACCGGTAGCTGAAAACGCAGAAAACTGATATTTGAAAACGTCGAAACTGATAGCTGAATACGCTGAAACTGATAGCTGAAAACGCTGAAACTGATAGCTGAAAACGCTGAAGCTGATAGCTAAACACGCTGAAGCTGATAGCTGAAAACGCTGAAGCTGATAGCTGAAAACGCTGAAGCTGATAGTTGAAAATGCTGAAACTGATAGTTAAAAAACGCTGAAGCTGATAGCTGAAAACGCTGAAGCTGATAGCTGAAAACGCTGAAGCTGATAGTTAAAAACGCTGAAACTGATAGCTGAAAACGCTGAAGCTGATAGCTGAAAACGCTGAAGCTGATAGCGAAAACGCTGAAGCTGATAGCTGAAAACGCTGAAGCTGATAGCTAAAAACGCTAAAGCTGATAGCTGAAAACGCTGAAGCTGATAGCTGAAAACGCTGAAGCTGATAGTTGAAAACGCTGAAGCTGATAGTTGAAAACGCTGAAACTGATAGTTAAAAACACTGAACTGATAGCTGAAAACGCAGAAGCTGATAGTTGAAAACGCTGAAACTGATAGCTGAAAAGGCTGAAGCTGATAGTTGAAAACGCTGAACGATAAGCTGATAGCTGAAAATGCTGAAGCTGATAGCTGAAACGCTTGAAGCTGATAGCTGAAACGCTGTGAAGCTGATAGCTGAAAACACTGAAGTGAAAACCGCTGAAATGCTGATGAAGCTGATAGCTGAAAACGCTGAAGCTGATAGCTGAAAACGCTTAAACACCGGGGTACGCTGAAGAAGATAGAAACTGATATTTGAAAACGTCGAAAACTGATAGCTGAATACGCTGAAAACTGATAGCTGAAAACGCTTGAACCTGATAGCTGAAAACGCTGAAACTGATAGCTGAAAATGCCGAAAACTGATAGCTGCAAAACGCTGAAACTGATAGCTGAAAACGCAGGAAAACTGACAGTTGAAAACGCCGAAACTGATAGCTGAACAATAGCGATCACGCTGTGCACATAAGCAAACATTACATTATATTTTCTGTTTGATTGTCGTTTTGAGATTGTAAACTGTAATTCATTATAAAAGATCAAAAATATTTGAAAAAGATCAGCTCCCGATAACATTTCACGACAGTTTCTGCTTCTTTTACGACTGTCAGAGCCATTTAAACATTGGAGAACTCCATGATCACAAGAATTGATGTTTTAAAACAACGGAGAGCTTCTCCCAACTGGATAACAGCTCTGAAATATTAAAGAACGTCACTACAAACAATGAAAATCTCAACAATACCTGATAGAATGAATGACACCCGGCTTGGAGTCATTCTCTTTCTTTGATCGTTTGTATTTTCATATGTTGGTGACGGGAAAGAGGAGATGTGAGCGCGTTTTACTCTGAGACTGCTGCTGCTGCTGCTGCTTTAGCCAAAAAATGACCATTGTTTGTATACAGTTTAAGAGGATAACGTGTCTGTCTTAACAGAGTTAATGAAGTGTCAGTAGGTGGGACTGAATCCTCTTACTTGAGGACTACACTGCTGTCCAATGAAACAGAAGAAGAAGAAAACATTTGCAGTCTGTTTGGAGTCCAGTGCAGCATCATGCAGTCTTGATCTTTAACATTTGCTTTTTCTTTGTTTCTTTTAAACATTAAAATAAACTTTTTCGTTGTTGAACATTTTCTTCATTCTAAACATTTTAAGAAGTTGTTCTTGTTAACATTCAAAGACAAACTCTGACTGTAAAATGCTTCAGCGGAAGTGATGTCATCTCTGAGCATGCTCAGAGTGATCTGGTAGCTGTTGCAGATTGGAATGCAACAACGTACGGTTAATGTCACGCCCCCAAGAGCCATATCCTCCATTGTGATTGGTTGGTTCATCAGCTCTGCACACAACACTGTAAAAGTGCCATTGATACAAAACTAGCGAACCGCATTAACATGAACTTTTAAGGTGGGGGAGAGAGAATTACAATAAACTTTCCGTCAAACTCATTTTGACAGGTGCCCTTTGAACCCTTCCTAATTTTTGACAGATACAGTATGCATAATTTAATTAATGTGAATTTGGTATTAAAATGATTATATTCATAAATTACATTGTATGTATAATGTAAAATAAAAGAATGCAATGTTTATGAATGTAAAAAATGTTTTTTGCATAATGAGTCTTCTTACAGTCTGAAGCATGAGTGTTTATCTAAAAAAAAGCAGTGAGCAGAATAGCAGGCTAAACCCCACCCCCACCCCTTCCCTCTCCCCCCACACCCCCACCCACCCCTACCCATCCCCGGCCGCCAGCACACATCTGTTCAGAGGCCTAGTTTAGGAAAACTGTTTTGGATGAAAGAAATGAAATAAATAATTAAATGCCCCTATACGTCAAAAAGACGTTTAGCTAGTCTTTCACAGACACCCGATAAGTACTTTGACAAGAAAAGCATATGAGCGCACTGCCCATTCACCTGTCGGCGAGATAAAATGTTGGAAGTGGGTGTCCGAAATTACGGATAGTGACTGCAAAGAAGGTTTTTGTATTTCAGCCATTCCATCGGTCCACACTTCAAACCATATACCCTCGCGCGCTAGCCACCAACATCCCGCCTCCTCATCAGCTATTGGACAGACTTTTCGTCAAACTGACAGGTCCCCACAAACCCCCCTTAAGCCCACAACCCAGACCCGCCCTACGGGAGGAGTGAAGTTAAGATTGTGTTTAAAAGGATAGTGAAATCAGAGATGATGGTAGTAGGACGGAGTTGATGTTAAAGAACGAACTTCAAAAATTCTACAAAGCACGTACCCCTTCTCCAGAGCTTTGTTCAGCTCGACCGTTACCCACACCCCTGTCAACACTTTAGCTTCGTCGTCATGACAACACTCTCGGCCCTGATTGTTGATTTCGGTGCACGTCCTGCAAAGGGTGAATATGAGCTTTTTCCCCAAAGTTCTGTACGGCAGAACAGGATGCAGGAGCCCTCTCGGGGAAAGACCTTGGCTTTAATTAAACCAAAGTAATTTTGAGGATCTTCAAAATTTTTGCAAATGATGGTGGGGTGACCCAGAGGGTAAGCCGAGGTGGCGTTAACGTAAGGGTACAGAGAAGTCACGTCCACATAATGAACGGCTTCGTTTTCAGCGGCTGTGTAACGCAGCTTGATGGGGCACGTTCTGCCTCCGTACAAAGAGTCGCGTGGTTTCAGAGGCTCTGGCGCTTCAAACGCTTCCAGAAAATGTTTCACCTCCGCGTTATTGTTTTCATTTCGTGCCATTCGTGCTCCCATATGACCACGGTGTTAACGCCATAAATGCTGCGCAGCTTCTGGAGTTTCTCCTGAGCGTCGGCATGCAGCTGCTCAAACGTCACGTCTCTTAGCGGGCATTTATCTTGAGGCCTGAAACATGTGGAGCAACCGTGAAAAAAACAACCTAAAAATTCAAAGACGAATTTTTCTCCATCGTGTTTGAGATAGCCGTCAGCGAAATAAGGCCCGATTTGACGCTCCCCCTGGTTTAGCGCGTCTTGAATGAAGACCTTCCGTCTGCTCGCTTCAAACTCTAACCACTGAATAGAAGCGTGTGAGAAGCTTTTGCTCACGCCTCTGTAGTCGTCTGCCGGTGGAATGGCCAGAGATTTATGTTTTAGAAAATTGGTTTGGAAAACTTTCATGCACGCGGAGGCTATAGTGACGCAGCTAAAAGGGTCAACGTTACAATCTTTCAGCAATTGGCTTCTGAACCTCACGCAGGCCTCAGCCACATCATTTCTGCAGTAAAGCAAAGCCTCATTCTTAAAATGGAAGACTTTTTTGCTCGACTCATTGTACCATTTGAGGAAAATCGGCTCGCTGACTGTCTGTCAGGTTGTCGTAGCCCGTAGTATGAAGGGGGTGGGTGGGTGATATAATTTAATCGCTCCTCCGAGCTAAAACCATGATGGAAATAACCCTGCGCAGGGGGTAAAGGCTGGATGTAACATCACAAATTCATGACAGTCACACTTTTTCCAGAAAGGACGCCGTGAGTTGGATCAATCGGCAGAGGACATATGTAGCACCTCAAATGCTGATTTGGACCAGAATATCTCCAGGTTCTGAGGAGCAGTTGAATAGACCAAAACAAAATTTACCACAGACCACAATACGGCTTTTAAACCTATGGCTTATTTATAACAAAAGAAGATTCTCCAATTTAATTACACATTTATTCTACCGGTTTGGTTCACAAAATGCAATAAACAAAATATAAAATTTCTGAAAACAAAACAATATTCCAAACAAAATACCAAAAGAGTACCAGAGTAAGAATACCAAGAGTCTGTTCCGTCCTTTTCAGTTCTTTAGGGGGGTTCCTGGTGACTCGGCACCGGTGAAAAGTAGATTGTCCTACCACGATGGAACGCAGTGTTCAGTTTCTCCACGTAGCAACCGGGATCCCAAAGTTCTTGTCAGTTGCTTGTGTTCAGACTCCAGTTGGGTGGCTCGCCATCTCTGCGTTGTGCGGGAACTTGACACTCGTGACGGAGGTGAAACGCACAAACCAACAAAAAAAACCTTTGTCGTATATCGTATTGCTTGCGTTCTTTTCTAGTGTCTCTGAGATCGTTTCAGCTCACAAAAAAAAACCGACTCATGTATCCCTCCGCTCATGTATCCCTCCCCAAAAAGTTTTCTGCACCTCCCAACCTACAGCGCCCTCTACAGGAAAAAAAAAAAAACTCTCTCTCTAACAAGATCTAGTAAACTGGGTTACACTCTCCCGCTCTGAACAGTTTGCACGTCCTTGTGCAATAGAAAATCTGGTTAAACAACCTCAGGGTCAGGTATTTGATAAGTACTAGATTGTATAATAGAATCAGAAATAACTGATCCCAGAGTCTGAAAGAAGTCTGGACAATTGTCACAAAGGATTACCCAGTTCAGGATATGTTAACCTTTGTGCTTGTTGTTTTTGTCGTGAGGATCTTCTCACTGAAAATGGTTCTTCATTTTCATTCGAGGCACTCTCATCAACAGTTTGAGAAAGATTCTCCTTAGTCTGCACAGAGTTGGACTCACTGGCATTCTCAACATTTGTCTCTTCCAAGTCTTTAGGTTCATTATCTACCTCCAGCAGTAATACATTTTCTTCAGTGTTTGTGCTGGTGGTGCCTGTGTCACATTTGAAAGGATTCTATCACAAGATTCCGCATTGTCAGGGACATCTGTGATTTCAGCTAAGTCTCTTTCTGTTTTAGATGCCGTCTCTGTATCATGTTCTGCTGGTCTCTTAGGAGAATTGACTTGTTCAGTCTCATTGCCTGAGCAAGGTTGTTTGTTTGATGGACATGTCTGATCATTTAGGTCCAACACAACATTGTAATCATCAACAGATCTTGGTAACAACAGAAGGAACTGTTTTTGGATAGACATACACCTGATCATCATCATCATCATCTGTACTGCTTTCCGGCCCACTTAAGACAGCATTTGGAGTTTGACGTGTATGTGAACGCCCTGACTTTTGCAGAAACTTCTTCATGTATGTCTTGAATGATGGTAGAAAACCACACGGCAACAAGAGATCTCTGTGGAGTGTTCTGAGTGGACCGTCACTGTTTTCTGGTTCTGACTGTGCAAACAGGAAAACCTCCTTCTAGCCTTACAACTATATGGACAACTGGTTCCCATTTGTCAGCTATTTTGTGCTTTCCTCTAAGTTTAAACATTTCTTACTAGAACACGATCACCAGCGGTCAAAACTGACTCCGTGACACATTTGTCAAACTACGTTTGTTCCTTTCTGCCGTTTTTTGCAGCATTGCTGGTAGCTAACCTGTAGCTCTCTTGAAGATGATGTTTTAGTGTTTCAACATATTTCGAATGAGAACTCTGATCCTGCTGATCTCCACTGATGTTGAAAAACAAGGTCAATGAGCAGTCTAGGTTGTCGTCCAAACATTAATTCATATGGTGAAAAGCCTGTTGTGTCATGTTTGGTACAATTATAAGCGTGCACTAATGACATAACAAACTCACTTCAGCGCATTTTGTTTTCGGTTTTAAGAGTTCCAAGCATGTTAAGGAGCGTCCTGTTGAACCTCTCAACCGGATTTCCCCTCGGATGGTATGGGGTGGTTCGGGTTTTGTGAATGCCTGCAACATCACAAAGCTCTTTGATTGTCTTTGATTTGAAATCTGGTCCCTGATCACTATGCAGTTTTTCAGGAAAACCATAATGAACAATGAAGTTTTCCCACAAGCATTTCGCAACTGTTCTAGCCTTTTGGTTTGAAGTCGGAATTGCGACTGCGTATTTTGTAAAAAAATCGGTGATCACAAGAATATCCTTCTTGTTGCTCCTGTCAGGTTCAAGTGAAAGAAAATCCATACAGACCAGTTCAAGAGGTCTGCTGGCAGATATATTCACCAGAGGAGCTGCTCTCTCTGGTGGTGCTTTTCGATAACACAACGACTGCATGCTTTTTCTTCAATGTGACCAGCCATTTTTGGCCAAAAGAATCTTGCTCGCACAGGTCAAGAGTACGGTCAATTCCTAGATGACCCATATCATCATGTAGACTTTGAAGGACCATGTTCAGGCAATACTAACTGTCGACATGTTTCATCACCAACTTGTCTCATTCGGTAGAGAATTCCATTGCTCAGACTTAGTTTTTTAATCTCTCTGAGTAGAATAGGGAGGTCTGGAAGTTCTTTTCTTAACTGTGGTAGACACGGTTCCCCTGTTTTCAACTGGTTAATAACCTCTCTCAATGAAGGGTCACTTCTCTGCTTCTGCTTAAGTTCTTCTTCTGTGATCCCTGGAATCACAGTCAATCTGTCACAATCTGCATAACTTTCTGGGATAACATCAGCTGACATGGCGAGAGATGTTACAAGAGCACTTGAAAAATTGTTCTCTGCCTGCATGCTTGAATACACAACATGCCTCCTAACAAACTGCACTTGCTGTATCTTTAGTGATGAGAACAGCGCTTTCTGGTTCAGCTAAATGCTTCTGAATAAACTGGCAAATGTGTTCCTGCTCTTTTTGGGAAACAGAATCATTCACCAACTCAGCATGGGGACGACGAGATAAAGCATCCGCATCTATGTTCTGTTTTTCCTGCTCTGTATTGAAGCTGAAAAGAGAAAGTCGACAATGCAGACAACCAACGGTAGCTCGTTGCATCCAACTTTGCAGTAGTTAGGATGTATGTTAATGGGTTACTGTCAGTAACCACAGTGAAAAAAGCTTCCATAAAGGTAGTCACAAAACTTTTCAGTCACAGCCCACTTGAGGGCAAGAAACTCAAGTTTATGAGCAGGATAACGAGCTTCACTTCTTGACAATCCACGGCTAGCAAATGCCACAACACGCAATTCCCCTTCCTGGTCTTGATAGAGGGCTGCCCCAAGTCCCGTTGTACTGGCATCTGTATGCAATACATACGGCAACTTTGGGTTTGCGAATGCTAGTACAGGAGCTGTTGTAAGCTTTTCAATTATGGTTTCAAAAGCTTCCTGACAAGACTGAGTCCATCTTACTCCAAGAGGTTCTTTTACATGGAAGTACTGTTCTTTGTTTACTCCACGACTGCAACTTTTTCCTCAGCGGTGGGTAACCAACTGTAAGATCATTTAATGGTTTCACTATTTTTTGAGTAGTCTCTAACGAAACGCCGGTAATATCCAGCAAAACCCAAAATGAGCGTAACTCCTTCAGGTTTTTAGGAATTGGCCAGGTTTGTAAGGGCCCCCATTTTCTCTGGATCAGTTTCAACGCCATGCTGAGACACAATGTGACCAAGGTATTTCACTGACGTTTGAAAAACTTACATTTTTTCCAAGGACAACTTCAACCCATATTCTCGAAGGCGATTTAGCACCTTGAGCAATCGGGTTTCATGCTCCTCAAGCGTTTTTGAAAACACAATGAGATCACAATGAGTCCAAAAGACTAAAACTTCTTTGAGGTTTATGTCGCCCATGCATCTTTCCATAAGCCTCTGAAAAGTGCTAGGAGCATTAGTTATGCCTTGAGGCATTCTGTTAAACTCTCAAAAACCTAATGGACACACAAAAGCAGTTTTCTACTTGTCAGCTTCATCCACCTCAATCTGATAATAACCAGACTTGAGATTGAGTACAGAAAACCATTTGGAACCGGTGAGAGCTGAGAAGGTTTCTTCAAGGTTAGGGAGTGCATATGCATCCTTGATGGTTTGCATATTTAACTTCCTGTAGTCTATGCAGAGTCTGACATCCCCATTTTTCTTCCTAACAACCACTATTGGTGAAGAAAAGGAAGATTCTGACTCTCTGATCACCCCTGCATGACTAAGTTCTTGCAAATGTCGTCGAACAGCGTCCAGATCTTGTGGACGTATTGGGCGAGACTTCTGTTTAAAGGGCGTCTCATCATTTAAGTTGATGTGATGCTTGACTTTGTCTGTGCGACCAAAGTCTAAAATCGTGCTGAGCAAACACATCGGGCATGGTACTTAGTTCTCCCACAATCCTCTCCTTCCACTTTAAAGGAAACGGAGAATCGCCAAAATTAATGGACAGTTTTGTGGTTTCACTTGACTTTGCAAGTGCTCCTTTTTGCACAGATTCATTCTGACTTTGCTTCCCTGCAACAACTTCTTGCAGCGCCTGAATCTCAGCAATTACAGTTCGTGGAGAAATGACGACATCATGCGTGTTTTCATTTCGCAAAGCCACTGGTATTCTCTGTGAGAAAGAGTCAGAGTTAGAGTTATCAAGCAGAGTTATCAAGCAGTTACTGCCCAACACTCCCCCTGGCAAAGAAGATTGAGAGGGCGGTTCAACAAACAACCCCATTTTTCTGTGGTTTCAGTTTTAACACGTGCAAACCCCTCCAAAACACAGTGTTGACCTGCAGGAATAATCTGTGGGTCACTTCCAGACAACCTCACTACTCCTAGGCAACTGTTTTCTTTCTGGCTTATGTCTCTGACGCATAACTTTTAGGACAACCCTATAGCCAAAGGGTAGTGTATGCAACTCTGCTTCTGATACAGGGCAACTTTCATACACTTGGTCTAAGGTGTTGGTGCCTATCAAAAGTTCTGATGATGTGTCCACCACATGTGTCTGGAACTACTAGAGCAAGAGTGCTTACTTGTACTTCCGATCCAAAGCAAGATTGGGAAAAATTATGTCAACGCTTATGAATCCTAAATAAGGCACTGTTTGGCCATTTGCTTGCTTCTACTTTCAATAGCTCATTGAGAGACTGAATGTCCAAATGGGAAAAGATGTTCCTCATAAAATGACTGCGAAAACAGTTGTAACTTGTGATCCTGTGTCAAGCAAGCCGTTGACTTCTTTATTTTCGACTATTAACTGTGCAGTGTATTTAGCTCCAATCAGACCCTTGAGGGTTTTTGGTGAGGTCAACCTAGAATGAACAAAGACCTTTTTTTTTTTTATTTTGCTTTTGAAACGGGATAGAAACAGCACTTTCAGCCCTCGTGTGTCCCTTAACAAGAGCTGACTCTAGTTTAAAGGCTGAGCACAGCCCCTGTCCATTTTGGACTATCCCACACAGACTGTTTTTCTCTTAACTGCTTTCTCTTGGCCGCAACTAAGGCTGGATTGGGATTATTTGAGCAAGGAGGATGCTATGTGACCATCTTCGCCACACTTGGAAACAATACCATGGCTTGGTCTGAAACTGGAAGTTTGGTTTGTAGCAGAGGACACTTCTCTGATGGTATGGGCTTAACTGGGGGTTTCACGCTGACTTTAGCAGCTTTAGCTTTCTTTTCAGTTTGGATGTCAAATTTTTAAGATGGTTTTTAAGATCAGCAACTTGTTGTTTTAACTCTGCTACACTGCTATCCTGAGATGGCAGTTCAAGTTTGTGTTGTGGCTCTTCTATTCGGATAAATCGACTTTGAAGATCAGAAACCTGCTTTTTAATTTCACTTATATCAGTTTCAACAGATGTGTCATGTTTGAGCCGAGCTTGCACTAACAGAATGCGAACCGACCTTTTGTCTGGAAGTACCAAAGTGTTTCCTCATTCTATTTCCTTTGCCACATGCCTATCCTCTTCTGTTCGCAACTGCAACAACAACTCAGAAAAAGTAGGGGGGTTATTTCTCTTTCTTTCAAGTTGAAGATCTGCTATCAATGCCTCATCCCAACAACCTCTACAAAACTGGCGTAGCAGCTGCCTGTCTGCTTCACTTGGTAAAATACCTCCTTGTTTTTGCACTTTTGTTATCACCGTCTGTAATCGCTGCAATATTGTGACGCTTTCTCTCCATTGTTCTGAAGTGTGTTAAGAAACTTAGCAAAAAGCTCATCACCATCCTCTACCACTCCAAAAGCAGAGTCGAGCAACTCAAGGTAAATGGAAGGTGAAGACTGGGTCCTAGATGTTTTACAATGTCAGCTGCTGGTGATAACAAACTGTCAAGAATCTTTCTTGAACGTTGCAAATCTGAGAAAGAACTGTCCTGCAGTATGAGCTCCACACTATTTCTCCATGACTCGAAATCGGATTCATGACTGGGACAGGGAATTCTCCCAGAAAAACACCTAATCTTGAAAGAAACATTTAGTTGGGAAGCTGAAGTCTCATTTCTGACTATGTGCTCGACAATCATTCGCTGCACTTCTGGAGGATAACATAACTTGCAGTTTTGTCTTGAATACCTTCTCTTGTATGTAGAGAGAAAGACTTTGGTTCTTTTCCACTAGTAGGCACAGATTCTGGTTTGTCCTCGTGTTGTAACTACTTCAGGGCTGACCTGAGGGAAAGTTGGAAGATCTTCTTGTGACTGTGGTTCACATTCACCCTGTCTCTGTGATGTACATGGCTTTTCTAGATGTCCTGCATCAGCTGTAGCTGATGTCTTGCAAATGGAAAGCTGATCTTTCAGAATCTCTTCAAATGACTTGCCAGTTCTTTTAGAAATTCTTTGGAGTTCATTCATGAACCCCTCAGTGGCACTTTGAGCCGCAACAGGTAAGTATTCCACAGAAAGTGCTCTAATCTCATAAGTGACATGACTAGGAGATTCAAAGGTGTATGGGAGCATGGAGCTCAGGGTGCAAACTGCTGAAACCACTTTCATATTCAACAATAGCATAGTCATGGTACTGGGATCTAGGATCATCAGTCCGGATCGTTCTAGCAATGCGTCCATATTTAATTAAGAACTCTGTTAGTTCTTCATCTACCTCAGTTTCGGTAAGTCCCCTCACAATAAGAGAGTTAGGCACCTTCACATTCTCAAGTTCAACCACATCCATTTTTTTCTTTAGGTCAATGTATAAATGGTCTGTTTTAATTTATCTTATTACTTCAACTGCTCCTGGCTGGCTCGCCAAGAATGTAGCACCTCCAAATGCTGATTTGGACCAGAATATCTCCAGGTTCTGAGGAGCAGTTGAATAGACCAAAAACAAAATTTACCACAGACCACAATACGGCTTTTAAACCTATGGCTTATTTATAACAAAAGAGATTCTCCAATTTAATTACACTATTCTACCGGTTTGGTTCACAAAATGCAATAAACAAAATATAAAATTTCTGAAACAAAACAATATTCCAAACAAAATACCAAAAGAGTGCCAGAGTAAGAATACCAAGAGTCTGTTCCGTCCTTTTCAGTTCTTTAGGGGGTTCCTGGTGACTCGGCACCGGTGAAAAGTAGATTGTCCTACACGATGGAACGCAGTGTTCAGTTTCTCCACGTAGCAACCGGAATCCTAAAGTTCTTGTCAGTTGCTTGTGTTCAGAACTCCAGTTGGGTGGCTCGCCATCTCTGCGTTGTGCGGGAACTTGACACTCGTGACGGAGGTGAAACGCACCAAACCAACAAAAAATCCTGACCTGTCATGCAAGTGTAATGCAAAATAAAACACACATAAATATATATACACTTCAGTCATAGCACTTAAATACAGGGTCATGCTAATATAAACTGCACATTGTGAATTGCTGCTAAATCACACGAGGGTTAGCTAGCTAGCAGGACCTCGTGGCTCATTAACACATGTCACAGTTGCTCAACAAGAAAATAAGCAACTCAAAATATCAATTTCCACTGAAATCACTTTACAATACAAATTAAAACCACTTTCAAAATAAATCAGCCTCATAGTAGACAAAATGAAAAGAAAATATTGAAGGCACATTTGACTCACCCAAATCCTCTGTCAATGTTAAACAAAAAAAAACAATAAAAAAAAATAACTCCAGTTGGTCTGAGAGGCAATATTTCAAGAAAGGATAACTTTCTTTTTTTTTTGAAGAAAACAGAAAAAACAAGGACAACTTGCTTGCGTTCTTTTCTAGTGTCTCTGAGATCGTTTCAGCTCACAAAAAAAACCGACTCATGTATCCCTCTGCTCATGTATCCCTCCCCAGAAAGTTTTCTGCACCTCCCAACCTACAGCGCCCTCTACAGGAAAAAAAAAACTCTCTCTCTAACAAGATCTAGTAAACTGGGTTACACATAGAAGTCTCCTACTTCCGGCTAAATGTCCCCCGGATCCTTAAAATCTAACAGAGAGGGAGAAAAACGAGGGTCAAATTCAAAATGGCAGCGACTCGTAAACCGTGTGTTTGCTGAAAGCTAACCTCTGACTCCGGAGCATCGCTCGCCTCTCTCTCTCTTGGGGCTGAGTTGCGGGGGGTGACTTCTAGTCACGCACCGGTAATGTACGCCACGGCCCGTTCCCCGACGTTGAAAGACGGTCCTCCGCGGTGGATCAACGGGGCCTAGTCGATTGTTGGTTGTTTCGGGTGGGGGGGTGAATTTGGTGGAGGGCTATACACTCACTGATGGGAGTGTGTGAAAAGGTATGCTGGGCTGTCTGTGAAGAAGCTTCAACACACGATCCGGTCGGAACAGCCTCGGGCTGTTCTCCTTCTAATCCTGATTTTTGAAGTTCCGCGGATGAATGTGACGCGCCCGAAGAGCCGCCAATCACAGCCTGATTGTTTTCCACGCTCTGGTGATGTGTTTGGGGAGTCCACATTCTAGGAATTCTGCATGTGAGAAAAAGTGTACAAATGGTATATTAAAAAATATGTAAAGTTTTCTATAGATTACGTGTATTAAATGGGGGGAGAGGGAAGGGGTGGGGGTGGGGGTTTAGCCTGCTATTCTGCTCACTGCTTTTTTTTAGATAAACACTGATGCTTCGGACTGTAAGAAGACTCATTATGCAAATACAATTTTTTACATTCATAAACATTGCATTCTTTTATTTTACATTGTACATACAATGTAATTTATGAATATATCATTTTAATATCAAATTCACATTAATTAAATTATGCATACTGTATCTGTCAAAAATTATGATTTATTGTTATGGGGTCAAAGGGCACCTGTCAAAATGAGTTTGATGGAAAGTTTATTGTAATTCTCTCTTGGGGCTGCAAAATACCGTCTTGGGGGTCACCAGTCTGAGACTCCTGCTTTAGACAGTTGAATTAAAGACTTAAGTTGGGGGGACCTTTGTTTGACAACGCTGCTGGACATTAAGCACTAGCTGCAGTTTTGACACTAATCTCCAGAGTGATCCGAAAATGTCTATGTTTTTCTTCCAGGATCGGTGGTTTTGGCGTCTGAGAAACAACAAGGTGCAGGAAGGTTATCCCATGCAGATTGATCAGTTCTGGAAAGGGCTGCCACCTCGCATTGATGCTGCCTACGAGAGATCTGATGGAAAGTTTGTCTTCTTTAAAGGTAGGGATAAAAAACATGAAAAACATGATCACTTACAAAGAAATAAATATTCAATTGATTTTTAGAACTTTATCCATGGTTTTTTTTAGTTTAAATCGCCTTTTTTACTAAAAACAGAATATATGCTTGGTGGTGCGGCCCCGTTGTTACGTAACCACAGAGAACGCATCACTGAGGCCAGCAGGACCTCAACCGCAGCGGCAAAGAAAAAGCGATATATATATGCTGATCGTCACAATAGGTTTAATAAAGCATCAGTTCAGTGAAAAAGTTCATCTTTTACCGCTTGTTTTTGTCCACATCATGAAGGAAACGTGTGTTTTGAAGACGCCAGCACAGTGGATATAGAATATTTGGGCTATTATTGACTGGAACTATCTTTTTAGCTGAGCATCAGCAGCTAATCAGATTTGAGTATTCAACCCGGACCATTTCAAATGCAGAAAACACAACGTTAGTTTCTTATGGCTCTATATCAGCATCTTAATTTTTTTGGAGTAATACTGCAGACATTAAAGTCTTTACAGTTCTGTTTATCGCACTGTTGATGTGTTTTGTGCACACAAATAGGATAGGATAGATACTTACAAGGGAAACTTACATAACAGTCTGCATCTCCACACAGACTAAAAACAAACATTAGATAATAAACAGACAAGTAATAAATATATTAAACCTTTGTTGTTAGCGAGATATTGATCCTGTTGATGAATATGTAGAGGAGAATCAGAGAAGTGAAGGTTTACTTTTCATGAATTTTGGAGCTAAAAAAACACACCAAGGTGAAAAGCTATACACTATAACACCTCTGTGTTATATCAGCAACGCACGCACGCACACACACAAACAGTTTTAGAAGTCTTGAAAAAGATGTGTTGTTCAGCATACTTCATGTTTGAATGAAAGTCAACTTTGAATCATTTTTAATGAGATTAAATCCGCCAATTTTGAATCATTCAAAGCAAAATGTAAAACAATGTTCTTATCGAATAAAACTTTGTTAGTAAGACATTAAGAGCAAACACATACTCGCAAGCGCCCTCTCTGTTGAGACAGTGCTACTGCATGCCTTTCCTACTATCTTTTCAGTGCTGTTTATGCCACATTTTAGACATATATGTAAAATCGTTAATGTGGTGGAGGGGTGTGAGTGCTCGAGTGATCTCAGGAGCTCTGCTGTCTGGGGCTTTCAGCCCCTAGTGGGGTCTCCCATGGCAGACAGGTCCTGGGTGACGAGCCAGACAAAGAGCGGTTCACAATCCCCTTTATGAGAAGAACAATGACAGATTCAGATACCTTGCCCGGATTTACATTACTGGGGACCTCACCCTGGACAGGTCACAGATTGTGGTTTCGACAGTTTGGAGTACCCAGCTTTCCTGGTGTTTCTCAAATAGGAATTGGAAAGTGCCCTAACAGGGCCTGTATGGACTTCAATGCACAGTTGCCACCTGGAGGGGCGTGATTGGTAGAAATGGTTTCCCTGATCTGAACACAAGCCATGTTTTGTTGTTGGACTTCTGCGCCCGTCATAGTTTGTCCATAACAAACACCATGTTTGAGCACAACGGTGTCTATCAATACACGTGTCATCAGGACACCCTCGGCAGGAGATCGATGATCGACGTAGTCATTTCAGGCCACCCTCAGGTAAAAAGAGGAGCAGAGCTTTCCACTGATCACTACCTGGTGGTGAGTTGGATTCGTTGGCGGGGAAGGAGGCCAGAAAGACTTGGCAGACCCAAACGAAGGTCTGCTGGAACGTCTGGCTGAGCCCTCCGTCAGGGAAGTCTTTGACTCCCACATCCGGGAGAGCTTCAAACAGGTACAGAAGGAGGCTGGCAACATTGAATCTGAATGAGGCTGGGGTGGGGCTGTCCATTACCCAAGCTAAAGTCACGTCAATGAACTCCTCTGTGGCAAAGGACCAGGAACGGACGAGGTCCGCCCTGAGTACCTCAAGTCTCTGGACCCTGTGGGAGTGTCTTGGCTGACACGTCTCTGCAGCATCACTTGGCAGTCGGGAATTGTACCACTGGACTGGCAGACAGGGGTGGTGGTTCCCCTTTCAAGAAGGGGGACTAACTACAGGGGAATCACACTCCTCAGCCTAACTGGGAAAGTCTATGCCAGGATACTGAAGTGTCCAGCCGATAGTCAAATCTCAGATCCAGGAACAACAGTGCGGTTTCCATCCTGGTCGTTGGAACTGTGGACCAACTTTACATGATCTTTAGGGGGCTGGAGGGTTTGTGGGAGTTCGGGTTAGGGGAGTTCACTCATTCTGTCCTTAAGTGTTTTGTGAATTTGGAGAAGGCGTTCGACCACGTCAGTGTTGGGTAAGTTAGTTCTAAAAAGTAACTGATTACTTTACTTAGTTACTGGATCAAAATTGTAATTAAATTACTTAACCCATTAACTGTTGGGAAAGATTATAGGGGTATTACGGCGCTGGACTATAAGGGGATTATAGGGCTGGATTGTTGGGCTAGATTATAGGGTATTACATGGCTGGAATATAGGCGGATTATAGGGCTGGACTGTTGGGCTTGATTATAGGGGTAATACAGGGCTAGACTATTGGAGGATTATAGGGCTGGACAATAGGGGGTTTATAGGGCTGGGACTATAGGATAGTATAGGCTATACCTTCCTTTGTTATTTTCCTCAATAATAACAATTACAAGTAATTTAATCTTTTGTTTCTGTTGACTGATTTTGGACTCATCGTTCTGAAAGCACATTGAATATATTTGTAAATTTCTAAAGTTACTTAAAATCAATTTGAAGGCATTTTGGGCTCTGAACAAATGAAAAAAAATTATTAGAGCTTGACTTGACAGGAAGCTTCTTCTCATAACTGGGTTGATTCACCTCACTTCTCCTGTTTCAGGTGACAAGTTCTGGGTATTTAAGGAGGTCAGTGCGGAACCGGGTTACCCTCAGAGCCTGATGGAGCTGGGCAGCTTCCTCCCCAAAGAGGGAATTGACACGGCACTTCGCTGGGAGCCAGTTGGTAAAACGTACTTCTTCAAAGGTGACCAATACTGGCGCTACAATGAGGAGAAGAACACGGTGGACCCAGGGTACCCTAAACCTATCACTGTGTGGAAAGGAATCCCTGAAGGTCCACAGGGAGCCTTTATTAACAGAGAAGGATGTAAGTGGAAATTGTGTTTTCTTTTGGTTTTCATAAAAACTGCATACACAAAAAGAATTTACTGTACTGTTTACGTGTAAAGAGTGTAATGTTGGAGGTCCTTCTGTTTGGAAAGCATACGCTGAAGTTTCTAAAATAACTAGCAGCCTAAAAATAAGAAAAACTAATCTTTTCTATAACTGTTCATTGAGGTCTTCACTAATGAAAGGTTCTATGGCATGAGAAAAACGTACATTGTTTTTCAGGCATTTTCAAGCAGTTTCTCATTTTGGCCACAATTACAATGCCATGAGTTTCTCATATTAAGCCACCAGCCCATAGCTTAGATCCTCAATTGCTGAAGATGACTGAAATGAACACCAACACATTTCCAGAGTTAACTTTAATTTCAATCATGCGTTGAGACACACAGAGCCATTATAGCTGTGAAACTGTGAAAACAATGTGCACATAGTTTAAAACTTCACAATTTGGATTTGGTCTGCTTTCTTCATGAACTCTGGAGAGGAAACAGGAGCTGAACCGCCTGCACTTAGCCTGCAGTTACTACAGCCCCTCGTTTGGGAGCCAAAGACAAAAAGAAGACAAAAAGGCACAGCGAAGAAAACTGTCTGATCCCACCAGGAGCCCATGAAATTAGCATGTGTCAATGAAGAGTGTTTGAAAGTGGTCTTATAGCTTTTAGCATTTTATTCTGTCATTAGTTTCTTAAAGATTACACCTGACTTCTATCCTCCTTGCCATTTTCTTTAAGCTTGAAATCACCCAAGCAGAAGAGTGGTTATTTTGGTATTACAAAAATGTGTATGGTGTTAATTATGGTGGTCCAGAAGAGACAATATGAAAGAAATATATGCCATTAAATTGTTAAATAAAAATGTCATCAGTTATTTAAAGTTGGGAATAAATAATTAAAAGTGTCATTAAATGTATCAGTATTTCATTAAAATGTAATTTTAAATTATTTAAATGCTTTATTTGCTAGGGAGCTGCAGAGTTCCGTGGATGGACAAGGAAATGTGTGTGAGGTGCCAGACAAAACCTTAAAAATGTCAATAAATTCCTGAGTTTTATGAGATGATGAGTCCTGCTTTCATATTATCTCTATGCCGCTAAAAAAGATCACAAAAGTTCCCGCCACTGAAGCCTCCATGATAAGGTTTAGACCAGACCAGAGAAATGGAGCACAGATGAACTGAGTTAGCCACGCCCACTGAGTTTGACGGAACAGTTTGACACATAACTTAATGAAATGGTGTGAACCAGACCATGAATCTATTCATTAAATCATAAAATTATTAAATAAAGCACTTAAGTAATGTACAATTTAATTTTAATGACATATTCGCACATTTAATGACACTTTAATATATTCATGTCACATATATTTAAGATTTATTATTGATTTATTGAAATAATTAATGACACTTTCATTTAACGATTGAATGGCGTATATATTTATTTCATATAGTCTCTTCTGGACCTCCATTGTTAATTTTTGTTCATTGTTATTTTTTGGGCCTATTTGTTGAATTTCTTTGGAAGCAGGAAGGTTGACTTAGTTCAGTGCTTAGTGTACCAGAATTTTGTCTTGAGTTTTGTTAAAAGAAGTAGTGAAAGTGTTTTTTTTTATTTGCTTTATTGTAACTCATGGTTGGCGCCAGTGTTCGGCAGCAGAGCTGCACACATCAATATGTGTGAATGGGTGAATGGGACTGTGACTGTTAAGTGATTTGGGCCTTCGAGGAAGGTAAGCTCCATACAAGTATACACCATTTATCCTTGACCATTTGGGACGGATATTTTTTTTTGTAATTTGATGTTTTCTTTAATTTGAGCTGCTCTGAGATGATGGAGCACGAGGAAAAAACGTGTCGCAGAAATCTCCCTCAGAACTTTTTGCCATCAGGCTTCTGTAGCGCTTGATCTTGTGAAGCGGATTTGTGCCGTGGCATAGTCCTGGTAACGAGGCTGGTGTGTCAAACACAGTGAGCACATAAAGCTCATGATGGCTGATAGCAGACAGCCCATCTTACTGACCAGTCACAGTACTCATCCTCTGTGGCAGCTGCTGCAACAGTAGGGTGGATGTAGACAAAGAAATGTCTCTGACACCTTCTTTGTAGTGACGTGGTGGATGTGCATGTCTTACACCAACACATCACATGTGTTTGTTTGTAGATGGCATCCTTCACATCTTCACATTTTAGCTTCCAGTACACTTTGTGGATTCCAAAAATCCAAAAAAACAGGTGCACTGGTATTATTTCCACTATACAACTATACCGTGGATTGCAAAAGTATTCATACCCCTTGAACTTCTCCACATTTTCTAACTTTATGACCACAAACAGAAATATATTTGATTGGAATTTTATGTGAAAGACCAACACAAAGTGGCACACACTTGTGAAGTGGAAAGAAAATTATACAATAGTTCAGTTTTTTTTACAAGTAAAAAACGGAAAAGTGCAGTGTGTAAAAGTATTCAGCCCCTTTTCTCTGACTGCATCAAATTGCCTTCAGAAGTTGCTTGGTGATTGATCACTGATCAAATGTTGACTTCATGACTCCATGAGAGTGTCGTTCACCTGTGTGTCATTTCATCTCAGTAAACAAATCCAGCTGTTTTGTGACGTCTCTGTGGTTTGTCAAGAATATTGGGGGAGAAAACAGCATCATGAAGTGTAAGGAACACACCAGACAGGTCAGGGAGAAAGTTTGTAGAGAAATTTAAATCAGGGTTAGGCTAGAAAAAGATTTCCCAAACTTTGAACATCCACAAACCACTGTTCAGTCCATCATCCACAAATGGAAAGAGTATGACACAACTGCAAACCTACCTAGACATGGTCGTCCATCTAAACTAACAGACTGAACAAGGAGACACTGATCAAAGATGCAGCCAGGAGTCCATGATGACTCTGGATGAACTGCAGAGATCTACAGCTCAGGTGGAGGAATCTGTCCATAGAACAACCATCAGTCGTTCACTGCACACATCTGGACTTTATGGAATAATGGTAAGAAGAAAGTCATTGTAAAAAGAAAACCACAAGAAGTCCTGTTTGCAGTTTGACATAAACCATGAGAATGACCAGCAAACATATGGAAGAAGGAGCTCTGGTCAGATGAGACCAAAACAGAACTTTTTGGTCTAAATGCAAAGCGCTGTGTGTGGAGGAAATCTAACACATCACTCTGAACACACCATACCCACTGTCAAACATGGTGGTGGCAGCATCATGCTCTGGGGCTGCTTCTCTTCAGCAGGAATAGGGAATCTGGTTAGAGTTGATGGGAAGATGAATGGAGCCAAATCCACTCATGAGAGGCTTTCACACTGCATCTGGGTCCGGTCCGGCCTCTGCGCTCAGGCCTCTCCGGTCCAGCCTCTGCGGTCCGGCCTCTCCGGTCCGGCCCTCTGCGTTCAGGCCTCTCCTGTCCGGCCTCTGCGGTCCGGCCTCTGCGGTCCGGCCTCTTCGGTCCGGCCTCTGCGGTCCGGCCTCTGCGGTCCGGCCTCTTTGGTCCTTGCTTCTGCGGTCCAGCCTCTGCGTTCAGGCCTCTCCGGTCCGGCCTCTGCGGTCCGGCCTCTCCGGTCCCGGCCTCTGCGTTCAGGCCTCTGCGGTCTGGCCTCTCTGGTCTGGCCTCTCAAGTGCGGCCTCTGTGGGTCCTTGCTGCTGCGTTCAGGGCCTCTGCGGTCCGGCCTCTCCGGTCCTGTGGCCTCTCCGGTCTGGCCTCTCAAGTGCGGCCTCTGTGGTCCTTGCTTCTGCGGTCCGGCCTCTCCGGTTCGGCCTCTGCGGTCCGGCCTCTGCGTTCCGGCCTCTGCGTTCCGGCCTCTGCGGTCCGGCCTCTCCAGTCCAGCCTCTGCGGTCCGGCCTCTGCGGTCCGGCCTCTGCGGTCCGGCCTCTGCCTTCTGGCCTCTCCTGTCCAGCCTCTGCGGTCCTTGCTTCTGCGGTCCGGCCTCTCCGGTCCGGCCTCTCCAGTCCAGCCTCTGCGGTCCCGGCCTCTGCGGTCCGGCCTCTGCGGTCCGGCCTCTCCGGTCCGGCCTCTGCCTTCCGGCCTCTCAAGTCCGGCCTCTGCGGTCCTTGCTTCGCGGTCCGGCCTCTCCGGTCCGGCCTCTGCCTTCTGGCCTCTCCGGTCCGGCCTCTCCGGTCCGGCCTCTGCGGTCCGGCCTCTCCGGTCCGGCCTCTCCGGTCCGGCCTCTCCGGTCCGGCCTCTGCCTTCTGGCCTCTCCTGTCCAGCCTCTGCGGTCCGGCCTCTCCGGTCCGGCCTCTCAAGTCCGGCCTCTGCGGTCCTTGCTTCTGCGGTCCGGCCTCTCCGGTCCGGCCTCTGCGTTCAGGCCTCTGCGTGTGAGTTACCGACCGTAGCTAGACCGCTCTGCAGCCGCACCGAAGCCGGACCAAAGCCGGACCCCATGCGGTAATGAGCCCGGGGCCAATGTTTCCACTAAGCTGCGCGCTTGAGCAATCACGCACTGATCGCACATACTCGGCGCACAAGAAAATCTTTGCAGCGCACAAAATAAAATTTAACAGAAAGTATTCATTAATATCTAAAATTTGAACTGATATAATCTAGTTAATTAGGCCAAATTTACTGTTTGCTGTACCATACATAACTCAATGAGCGACAGGTGTCCAGCCAATAATTCCATACAGTTCACTTACGTTACGCAGCCAATCATTGACAGTGTTTGGGCAAGTTTCCTGTCCATACGCCCCGTGCAGATCAGCCAGCAAACAAGCGGAGTTAAGAGACGCAAATGCCAACCCCTTATCATGACGAAACGAACGGGCAGCGACACATTCACTCATCAAGCCAAAGTAAAAAAGAAATGCGGTTCTTTTAAGGTGGAATGGCTGTCAGAGCATGCGCAGATACACACGTGGACAAAATTGTTGGTACCCCCTCAGTTAAAGAAGGAAAAACCCACAATTCTCACTGAAATCACTTAAAACTTACAAAAGTAATAATAAATAAAAATGTATTGAAAATTAAATAATCAAAATCAGCCATCACTTTTGAATTGCTGATTAACATAATTATTAAAAAAAACAAACTAATGAAACAGGCCTGGACAAAAATGATGGTACCTCTATAAAAGATTGAAAACTATTTGACCAGACTGACATGATTAACTCAGGTGTGTCCTTTAATTGACATCACAGGTGTTACCAAACTCATAATCAGTCAGTCTGGCTATTTAAAGGGAGACAAGTAGTCGCTCTGCTGTTTGGTGAAAAGGTGTGTACCACACTGAACATGGACAACAGAAAGCGAAGGAGAGAATTGTCCCAGGACATCCGAAAAACAATTATAGATAAACATCTTAAAGGTAAAGGCTAGAAGACCATCTCTAAACAGCTTGAACTTCCTGTGACAACAGTGGCTCATATTATTCAGAAGTTCAAGACCCACGGGACAGTAGCCAACCTCTCTGGACGTGGCCGCAAGAGGAAAATTGATGACAAATTGAAGAGATGGATCGTTGGAATTGTATCCAAAGAGCCCAGAACAACCTCCAAAGAAATTAAAGGTGAACTCCAAGGCCAAGGTACATCAGTGTCAGATCGCACCATTCGTCGTTGTTTGAGCCAAAGTGGACTTCATGGGAGACGACCAAGGAGGACACCACTGCTGAAAAACAATCCTAAAAAAGCCAGACTGGAATTTGCAAAAATGCATGTTGACAAGCCCCAAAGCTTCTGGGAGAATGTCCTTTGGACAGATGAGACCAAACTGGAGCTTTTTGGTAAGGCACATCAACTCTATGTTCATAGACTCAAAAACCAAGCATACGAAGAAAAGAACACTGTCCCTACGGTGAAACATGGAGGAGGCTCAGTCATGTTTTGGGGCTGCTTTGCTGCATCTGGCACAGGGTGTCTTGAATGTGTGCAAGGTACAATGAAATCTGTAGACTATCAAGGCATTCTGGAGAGAAATGTGCTGCCTTGTGTCAGAAAGCTTGGTCTCAGTCGCAGGTCATGGGTCTTCCAACAGGACAACGATCCAAAACACACAGCCAAAAACACCCAAGAATGGCTGAGAGAAAAGCGTTGGACTATTCTAAAGTGGCCTTCCATGAGCCCAGATCTGAATCCCATTGAACATCTGTGGAAGGAGCTGAAACATGCCATTTGGAGAAGACACCCATCAAACCTGAGACAACTGGAGCAGTTTGCTCATGAGGAGTGGGCCAAAATACCTGTTGACAGCTGCAGAACGCTCATTGACAAATACAGAAATCGCTTCATTGCAGTGATTGCCTCAAAAGGTTGTGCAACAAGATATTAAGTTATGGGTACCATCATTTTTGTCCAGGCCTGTTTCATTAGTTTGTTTTTTTTTAATAATTATGTTAATCAGCAATTCAAAAGTGATGGCTGATTTTGATGATTTAATTTTCAATACATTTTTATTTATTGTTACTTTTGTAAGTTTTAAGTGATTTCAGTGAGAATTTGTGTTGGTCTTTCTCATAAAATTCCAATACAATATATTCATGTTGGGGGCATAATGTGAGAAAATGTGGAGAAGTTCAAGGAGTATGAATACTTTTGCAAAACGCTGTAGTTTCAAGTTGTTGTAATTTTAATTTGTGCATGTCTGAATTGTATTTTGTAATTTTTTTTTTCATTTTGTCATTTTTTTACTTTTTTGTAATGTATTGTATGAGTTACAAATAAAGAATTACGCACACACAAATCCAAAGTTACACACAAATCAAGAATTACACACGCACAAATCTGGCTGATACTATATTCTCTCCGTACACGATTGCAGATCCACGATCTCTCAGGAGACTTGGGCAGCCAAAGGAAGGACAGAATCCAGTCATTTATTGATGACATCACAGATATACACAACTGTGTATATTTATTAGAGGTGTTGATGAGACCATCACAGCAGAGATTCCTGTGTTGGTTCCTATGACACAACAGCTGATGACATAGTCAGCTCTCTAGTTACTGCACTGGACAATGTGGAGTGAACTGGTCACGTGATGTCAGTCTGACCACTGATGGTGGTTCATCAGTGGTCAGGAAGAAGGCAGGTGTTGCCACAAATTTCAGGCAGCCAAATATGAAAAAATATTTTGGACATTTAATTGTGTTTTGCACACTTGAATGACATGAAATGTGTTGCTACACAGGGTTTGAATCCTGATACTGATGGTCTGGTGAAGGCCAAGCCATGCTGAGTTTCAGGAGAGAAAGGGAGGTTAACTTCAAATTCTTGCTATGCTTAAAAATATAAGTTTCATTTAGTTTAATTCTTCATCAAATTGAACATTTATCTTCAGGCTATTGTTTTATTTTTTTCCATATCCCCCTCTTGAGTTTACTATCAGGATTGCTTCAATGTCAGATGTAAAATATTCAGTCTGTACAAAATTGAATAAATCTTTTTTTTTTTTTTTGAGAAATGTATTTTATGTAAAATCCATTGTCCTCTGTGCATGAATGAATGTGTAATATTAGCTCAAAAAACCCCTGTAGTTTGAAGGCATTTTTTTTCAACTGAGTAAAACAAAACTACAGATAACAAGTTGCCCACAAGTTATTTTGCTATCATATTACTGGTCTGGCCCCTGAAGCAAAATGAGTTTGACACCCCCTGATCTAGACTGTGTGGACTGTGTTCAGCTATGATCTGGGTTCAGCCCAGTACAGTGGAATGTACCAATGTGATGCCTCTGCTCTTCTTCTCAGACTACACCTACTTCTATAAAGGGAAGGACTACTGGAAGTTTGACAACCAGAAGCTGATGGTGGAACCTGACTATCCCAAGTCCATATGCGTGATTGGATGGGCTGCGACCAGTCGGATATGGAGCACTCTGGTGGTAACCGTGGTGATCGCCAGCTGCCACTTGATGATGTGGACATCATGGTGACCATCAACGATGTTCCAACGACAGTCAATGCCATTGCTGTGGGTGATTCCCTGCGTTCTGTCACTGTGCATTCTTGTGCTGGTGTACACAATAATTCAGTTTAAAAACAAAGGAGTGCAGCAGAATACCATTCCTCAGTACTACTACAAATACCCGGTTCAGGAGTGGGTATGACAGACAACCTCAGCTCAGGTGGAGAGAGTCTTCTTGCTGTTGCCATCGCTGGCTAAGGACAAGGTTAAAAGTGGCTAACTTTGGAGCGCACAAACTCAAGAACTTGGTCAAGTAGAAGTAGACAGTAAATGGTTGTGTCTGCCTCGTCACACGTGGAAAAAGCTGTGGTCAAACATGGCAGATGGTAAGAACATGCCATGAGGATGCGAGATGGAGAAAAGCACCTCATCTGCACTGCTGTCTTCAAGCCAAAGGGATGGAAAATGAAGTTCTCTTTGGACCTGAGACACATCATCATCTCAGTGAAACCTTTAAATAGAAAACATTGAGCAGAAATACCTTCCCGCTCCCCGTAAATCTCACATCCTCTCCAAGTTTTTTACATAGATACCTTTTAAAGTTCTTTGCTTAGGAACTTAGATGGAATTTGGGGATTATTTTAGAGACAATTTTTCTATACAAGCCTCGAAAAATATTGGTAGAATGGCCATTAAAAAAGTATCCCTCTTTTAGTCACACAGTTTTTCTTTGCTTTAATTTGTGATGAGATATAAAGCTCTTAGAGGACAGCAGGGGCTCAGAGGTCAGGGGATAAACCAGTTCTGAAAGCAGAGCCATTTCCACACAAGTGGCCCTTGACTGACACCTCTCCATCTATTATTCCATGAGTGTAAATGCCTGACTTCCAAGCAGATGTATGACATTAGAATCTGACTTTCTTGGCACACAAATGTTGTGCAAGAGGCATAGGCAAAAGCTTGATTTTGTCAGGGGGTTTTATAGAACTTGTGCAATTTACTTTGTATTCTGTTGAAATCAGTGATTAAATTAGTTAATTCTAAAATGTATATTGCATTGTAGATGCATCATTAGTTGCAGACACTGTCATTTTATTTGAAGCAGTTTTTAACATGGTTTGGGGCTCTTGCTTTTGTTGAAGACTGTAATTTCCAGCAGAAGAACCTAGCCACCAGTAGTGCACCATTGCTTTTGGATTCTTAGACATTCTGAGAGGTCTCTACCAGGCCACAGGCAAACCAGTTATGGACTCATCATGGTTTCTTTTGTCAGCCATCATTCTCCTCAACCAGTGGGACAAAATACACAAACTAATAATCTCCATAACTGATACTGATGAGTGATCATTGATAAACTTTTACAGGGGTAGAACAGTGCTAAAGATATTTAAGCAAAGTAGACTGGCAGCCACCAACAAGGGTCAGAACTAAAGCTTGTGTAAAAAATGAAACATTGGCTAGATAGTGAGCTAGTTTCTTTAAGGATCCTCTTTAAGGCTCAAAAGCAGTTTCAACAGTTCCCCTGGAAGTTAAGGAGCTGTGGTGGTGTTGAATAGATCTAGTCAATATTTTGAGTTTAAAATGTCTTTCGGTTGTTTAGAAAACAAATGCCTGAAGTTTTAAAACTGCCAAAGCGATCAGTTTTGGACCAGTTTCGTGTTTACCTTTGTTGGTACGGTTCAAGCACATGCATGTTTCAATAAGTTTACAATTTGATCAAACAATAGAAGTTTGAAGGTAATGGCCAAGCATGTGCTCTTGTAAAACTAATGTTCTATTAGCGAGTTTAGAGGTCAGACTCTGCAGAAGGATGGAGGCAGACTGTGGATTGCTGTGCTGTATGAAGCACAGCAGCATCTACAGAGTTTAATGAAGTTCTTCAGTTCAGAGTCAAGAGCCATTCCTCTAGTCCCGGCTTTAATCCTGCCATCGCTTCCCGCTGTCCTTCACTTAGTTCTCCATCTATCCATGTTGTCAATTTCCTCTAACCTGCAGCAAACTCCATGTGTGCTGCTCTGTGTGGACCACACTGTCTTTGACACTTTCCCTTTGTTGTGTTCATCCCTCTTTATTGAATGAACTTTCTGCAGCACACTTTACAGAGTGGTTTGTTGTGGCACACATGATGCCTCTGCACTTTGGCAAACATTCACTAATTCTTTTACTTTTTGTGTGAAATAATTTCACTTCTGGGCTTTTATACATTTGCTCCAATATGATTATAATCTGGGTTTAGGAACTGATCTTTTCTGGACTAGATCTAGTATTTGCAAATAGTTTATGTTCTTTTGTTATCCAAAGGTGACGTATTCAGTTATTGTCTAGACTTTTGCATTTAGATGACTTTTTAGGGTCTGGCTAAGAACGTTCAAGCCTGTCAGCTCAGGGAGTGTTCTGAC
This sequence comes from Oryzias woworae, assembly GCA_016861445.1. NCBI lineage: Eukaryota > Metazoa > Chordata > Actinopteri > Beloniformes > Adrianichthyidae > Oryzias > Oryzias woworae. The sequence continues at coordinate 432,350 of BOLG01001316.1, forward strand.
TTGGTTTTTTATACCGTGATCTAGAAACACTAAATCAACATGAGCTGTGAGTTTTTTAGGATTTTTTTAAGCATTTTGTGTGAACATTGATTAAACCCTACCTTACTTGTAAAGCTCTATAAATAGCCGATATTTTGTAGCTTAACCTTGTTTCTTTGCCTACAGTTGTACAACACAAGGTAAAGTTTTCCCCAAATGTGAGATTTATTTTCTGAAAACTTGTAAGGCCAAGGTCTCAAGATGACGCAACTTCATGTACACTTTATCATGTAGTTAATGAAAATTGAGACAATTTGCTGAGCTTTGTGTGAAAAATGCTTCAATAGTCATTCTAAGTGCTAGATAAATGCTGCTGATGTCATGAGTGGAAGCAGAATCCGTACCTTTTATCATTAAAGTAACCTGCGCATGACTAGCTCTGTAGTTAGAAATCCAAAATCATTGAGAACTCCATCAATAGAAGCTATGACAGACAGAACACGACATACGTGTTTCTGTGTGGTCTGGTGTCTCAGTCTGGTGACTCTGGACCTTAGAACAATGACAGCACCGCAGATCATCCAGCGTTGAGGCCAAGCAGCTGCTAAACCCACTCAAAGTTTTTTAAAATACTTTCCATCAGCTCTTTACAGACAGAAACTCGTAAAAAGTCACTCTCAGGTCTGCTTCTCCCCACAGAACACATCTCGTATTTCTCAATGCTTTACTTACTCTTGCAGACAATTTATTGAATGTAAAGCAAGAAAAATTTTTTAAAAAGTCATCTGGACTCACAATTGCTCCTTTTGATTCAAACGCACAGGCTGACATTTGTAGATCATCCATATCAATGGAAACGTCTCATTGTAATCTTCAAGTGGAGGCACAATGGTTTAGGCTTCTTTTTGCAGCTTCATATCCTGCCCATCCTGCACCAGAGTATCTTAGAGACAGATGTCAAACTATTTCCCCATTGGCTATAAACCAGAATGCACTTCAGCAATCCACCAAATCAGTCTAATCTACTTCACTTTAGTGGGGCTTTAAGAAAGTCATCCAGTTATGAAACTGAATGTGTGTAGATAGAATTTTATCAAAACAGAAAAATGAGAGATAAAAAGCCCTCACACTAATGAGTGACCTGTGTGTTTGGGAAGGATGTTGTACAGAAACAGAAACTGGATCCCAATGTAACAGGTTATTTTCTTTTTTTTTCCAGAAATACCTCATAAGACAGGATTTTTTGTTGAAGTTTGTATTTACCTCACTGAGTGAAACGTCCAACATGGAGGAAAATAAAGTTTTTTATAGACATTTCCATGTGTGTTTACATGTGTGTGTTTGTCTGGTGTTCAGTGGAAGGTGCTCAGGTCCAGGTCTGCTTCTACAGAACACCTGCTAAGGTTCTACTCTACAGGTTGAACCTGTTCTTCTGCATCTTGGACTCTGGCAGGGAAGTTATTTGTCAACTCTCCTGTTCCTCCTTTTTAATGGACAACATGTTAAGGTGCAGTCAGGGGTTAGAGGAAGTCTGGTTTTTGGACTTCAGGATTTCATCTCTTTTCCCAGATAATGATGTTCTGCTGACTTCATGGACCAACCAGGACCTTTTGTGGCTGTACACCTGTTAAACCCGCTTTTATTGGAGACTGGCGTCTAATAGAGACCATTATTGGAAGATATACAGTATATTTAAAATGAAAATATTCAAGTCAGAAGGCATGGCTCTCCATGGATCATTTATGGTTGCTGAAATAATCTGCTGTAGTAAAGGATGAGCTGCAACAAAAGGCAAAGCTCTGGATTTACTGGTCATTCTATGCTCCTACCCCCACCTCTGAGCTGTGTTTCAGACTTTCTTCTTCTTCTCCTCTAAGCTTTTCTCTTCAGGAGTCTCATAGCCAATCATCTTCCTCCATGTACCCCTGTCTTCTGCAACCTCTAACTCCAGCTTCCTTCATGTCTTCATTCACTGCATCCATAAACCTCCTCTTTGGTTTTCCTCTAAACTTCTTTCCTGCAGTTCTAGACTCAGCCTCCTTCTACCAATATATTCACCGTCTCTCTTCTGGACATGACCAAACCATCTCAGTCTGACCTCTGACTTTATCTCCAGAACCTCTAACATGAGCTGTCCCTCTGATGGACTCATTCCTGATCCTCTCCATCCTGGTCATTCTCAAAGAGAACCTCAGCATCTTCATCTCTTACCTCCAGTTCTGCTTCCTGTCTTTTCCTCAGTTCCTCTGTCTCTAGACTGAACAACATGGCTGCTCTCACCACAGTTTTGTTCACCTTTTCTTTCATTTGAGCTGAAACTCTTCTATCACACCACACACCTGACACTTTTCTCCACCCATTCCAACCTGCCTGCACTCACTTCTTCACTTATTTTCCACTCTCTCCATTACTCTAGACTGTTGACCCGAGATACTTCAAATCCTCCTTCTTTCTCTCTTCTCCCCGTAACTCACTCTTCCACTTGGATTCCTCTCATTCACATACATGAACGTCTTTTATTGCAGCGGCTAACCTTCATTCCTCTCCTTTCCAGGTCAAACCTCCACCTCTCCAGCTTCTCCTCCACCTGTTCTCTGCTCTTTTCTCTGTACTTGCCACAACACCCAAAATCCTGTTTAACAACCCAGTCAAAAACTCCACTGCCATCTCTCCTAGACACGTCCATACCTCCACAGGTATATCATCAGGATCAAATGACTCTTCAATGCCCCCCCTTCACCCTAACTAATCATTGTTACTTCCTACTCCATAACAGTCACCTCTTCTAGTCTTTCTTCTTTCATTTTCTTCATTCATCAATTTTTCAAAGTATTCTTTCCATCTTTCCATTACGCTACTGACACCTGTCAACACATTATCATCCCTATCCTTAACCCTAACCTGCTGTGTGTCTTGTCTATCTCAGTCTCTCTGCTTTGCTAATCTGTATAGTTCAGTCTGTCCCTCTTTACTACCCAACCTAGCATACAAGTCATCATAAGCCCCTTGTTTGGCCTTTGACCCCTCTACTTTCATCTTACACTGCGTCTCCCTGTACTCCTGTCTATTCTCCTCAGTCCTCTCAGTGTCTCCCTTCTTCTTAGCTAGCCTCTTACTCCGTATAAACTCCTGCACCTCCTCATTTCCCTCAACGTTTCCAATAACATTAAACATCACATCTTCTATTTCTATCTTCAGACTCATTACTCTGACACTCTTTTACCTCTGCAACACTCTTAACAAACTTCTCCTTTAAGATAACTCCTACTCAATTTCTCCTCCCAACTCCACCATGATAGAACAACTTGAACTCTGCTCCTAAGCTTCTAGCCTTGCTACCTTTCCATCTGGTCTCCTGGACACACAGTATGACACATAATGAAATGTGTAGTACAAACTGCTGTGAAAACATCCATATTTTTTAAAGGTTTATCAAAGTTTATCAGTTGAAATAATTATACATTGTTGTTTGTTTAGCTCCAAAAAGAGGAAGCATGGATGATAGAAATCCATGATAGAAACCTAAATAAAAATGTGTTAATTTATTTATTTTTGGATAACAAAGGCCTGCTGTTCCCACCCCTGACCCTGTCTCAAAGAGAAAGAATGTGGACACAGCTCATTGTGCCGACTTTCATGGTAGTTTGTTGGTTTTATGAATGTGCTGTAAAAAAACGTTGTGTCCCTTTGTTCCAAATGTGACAACACTGTGGTGGGTTCACACAACAGTGAGATGGATGCCTTAAAGGCAGACTTGGACATCTGGTTTTGCCATATTTTTCTGCACAGGAAGACACTTGTCAAACATGGTGCAGAAAATGTTAAAACCTCCAGAAAGCTCTGATCTGTATGTTCAACCTCACATTAGAAAATGTTTTTTGCTCAGCAGTCAGAATTTGTTTTTAGAGCACAACTTTGTATCTGTGTTGATTCAAACAGCAGACCTTTGTCAGATTTGATGTTCTCAGTAACAGGAATGAGATTTTAATTTAGAAGCCTGGTTCATTTAGTTTATGTCCTGTGTGAACAGAAACATCAGCCTCATGGTTTTTTTTTAGATCTTTGAAGACGTCCATTTTCATGCTGCGATGAAGCATGAAGAGTTATTTATGAACTGGATTTTTGAGCCTTGAGCCTCTGAGTTTGGGCTTCCAAATCACACCTGATTCTGACGAGAATCCCTGTAAGCAGGGAGAGGGGCTTCACATAACCGAGTCTTCCTCTAACATGCCTGCTGTTGCATTTACTTTCTAAGGATGTCTTTCTTGTTAAATTGACATTCAGGAGACTACAAATTTGCCCCAAACAGACTTTTTCAAAAGATCCGGCATGGTCTGGAAAACACTACAGCAACTGCAGCTACTGAGACTAACAGCATGAGTGAGATTCTGTTGATTTACTATGTTTCTCTAAAAAGTGTGTAAATACAGCAGTTTTATGTTCCACTTCTCTCTATTTTCATCTCTTTCCACTTTCCATTTTTTCCTTTCAAACCTTGTAGGTTGACTTTGGTTTGTTAATCCATGTTTTGTGGACAATGCAATGTCAATAAAAGTGAAGACTTCATTGATGTAGAGTTTTCAGTGCTCTCTGTGGTTTCTTAAGGTGCATACACACCGAACGCAAATCGAGTTCATCGCATCGGAGTCGGCCAGTTTCAATGTGAAGTCAATAGTTTAGAGGCGATTTAAGTGACGCGGCGCAAATTCAGCAGCGGGCGTGGGGAGCAGTAAAAAAAATCTAAACTCTGGGCAAACCACGACCCCCACCCAGACCACAGCACGACCCCACCCAGACGACACCAGGACGCCCACCGAGACCACACCACAACCCCCAAACAGATCACACCATGACCCCCAAATAGATCACACCACAACGCCCTCCTAAATCACACAACGACCCCACCCACATCACAGCACAACCCCCAACCAAATCACACCACAACCCCCACCCACAACACGGCATGACCCCCAACGAGACCACAACATGACCCCCACCAACATCACAGCACGACCCCACCCAGACGACACCAAGACCCCCACCAAGACCACACCACAACCCCCAAACAGATCACACCACGAAGCCCTCCTAGTTCACACGACCCCACCCACATTACAGCACAACCCCCCAACTAAATTACAACACAACCCCCACCTACATCAACAGCACGACCCCCACCGAGACCACACCATAACCCCCACCCAGACCACAGCATGACCCCTACCCAGACCACGACCCCCCACCCAGATCACACCGCGACCCCCACCCAGACCACAGCACGACCCCACCCAGACGACACCACGACCCCCCACCCAGACCACTACACGACCCCTACCCAGACCACCACCACGACCCCCAACCCGACCACACCACAACCCCCCAAACAGAGAACACCACGACCCCCAACCTAAACACAGCACAACCCCCAACTAGACCACACCACGACCCCCAACCAGATCACAGCACAACGCCCAACCAGATAACACCACGACCCCCACCCAGACCACACCACAAGCCCCAAACAGATCACACCACGACCCCCACCCAGATCACACCACGACCACTACCCACATCACAGCACGACCCCCATCCAAATCACACCACGACCCCCACCCAGACCACACCACGACCCCCAACCAGATTACGGCACAACCCCTACCCAGACCACAGCTCGACCCCTTGCCAGACCACACCACGACCCCACCCAGACCACACCAAAACCCCCAACCAAATCTCACAACGACCCCTACCCACATCACAGCAATACCCCCACCTAGATCACACCACGACCCCCACCGAGACCACACCTTAACCCCCACCCAGACCACAGCATGACCCCTACCCAGACCACGACCCCCCACCCAGATCACACCGCGACCCCCACCCAGACTACAGTACGACCCCTACCCAGATCACACCACGACCCCCACCCAGACCACTACACGACCCCTACCCAGACCACACCACGACCCCCAACCAAACCACACCACAACCCCCAAACAGAGAACACCACGACCCCCAACCTAAACACAGCACAACCCCCAACCAGACCACACCACGACCCCCAACCAGATCACAGCACAACGCCCCAACCAGATAACACCACGACCCCCACCCAGACCACACCACAAGCCCCAAACAGATCACACCACGACCCCCACCCAGACCACACCACGACCACTACCCACATCACAGCACGACCCCCCATCCAAATCACACCACGACCCCCACCCAGACCACACCACGACCCCCAACCAGATTACGGCACAACCCCTACCCAGACCACAGCTCGACCCCTTGCCAGACCACACCACGACCCCACCCAGACCACACCAAAACCCCCACCCACATCACAGCACGTCCCCCATCCAGATCACACCACGACCCCCAAACAGATCACACCAGGACGCCCAACCAGATCACACCACGACCCCCAACCAGATCACACCACGACATCCACCCACATCACAGCACGTCCCCCATCCAGATCACACCACGTCCCCCATCCAGATCACACCACGACCCCAACCACATCACAGCTCGACCCCACCCAGATTACACCATGACCCTCACCCAAACCACACCACGACCCCCACCCACGTCACAGCACGACCCCCACCCAGACCACACCACGACCCCCAACCAGACTACACCATGACCCCCAACCGCATCATTGCACGACCCCCATCGAGATCACACCACCACCCCCAAACAGATCACACCATGACCCCCACTTATATCACACCACGACCCCCACCCACGTCACAGCATGACCCCCAACTAGATAACACCACGACTCCAACCCAGATCACACCACGACCCCCAACCAGATCACACCACCACCCCCACCCAGACCACACCATGACCCTCAACCAGACTACACCACGACCCCAACCCGCATCATTGCACGACCCCCATCCAGATCACACCACGACCCCCAAACAGATCACACCACGACGCTCGACCAGATCACACCACGACCCCCCACCTATATCACACCACGACCCCCACCCAGACCACCTCCGCGACCAACTGAGCCTGCCCCCGCCAGGCACCAGAAGGCCCCAACCCCAGCCCCAGCCCCAAAACCCCAGCAGATGGCCATGGCGCAACAATACCCAGAAAACCCTGCCCCAAAGTCATGGAGTTAGCTAAGGGAGATGATATGATGTGATGATTTAGTAATAATCTATTTATATATTACATAAATCTTATTACACAAAATTAAATGTGTTTTTTTGGACCATCACATTTGCCAGGAGAGGTCCTCTTAGAACCAGCTAACCATCGTGAGGATCAAACCGCTTGTTAACCAACAACTACATTTACAAACTTATGTAAAAAGTCAGATAGTCTTAAACTGGGATTTATTATCTCTTTTTTTGAGCACGAGGGAATGTCATGTACTGGTGTAAATCACATCCCCTTTCCTTGAGAGAGGTGACAGTGTTGATGAGCATCGTTTTTTCTGTTCCGTTGCTTCCGGACTTGTTCAGTACCAGTTGGTGCAAGAGATCATAAAAGACATGTTGTCCACTTTTTTATCTCCCATCCTGCACTGGGGCAGCTCTCCTGGAGTGTCTGTGGAAAAAGGGTAAAACATAGAGTGAGGTGATAACTAACATCCACAAATGAAACAATTTCTGCTTTTCAAAAAATGTACTTCAAACTTCTGATATGGGAACTGAAATGACCATAACGACCCAGTAGGCACAAGATATTAGATGCCTAACATACATTGACTATAGATATCAACAGGACATCTTTGATAACTCTGTTTTGTTACTCTATTAAATCTCTACAGTGTTGGGTAAGTTACTTCTGAAAAGTAAGTGATTACTTCACTAAGTTACTGGATCAAAATTACTTTATTCAATACTCATTTGAAAAAGTAATTCACTTCTCGTTACTTACTCTTTTTCCACTCATACAAATTCTCAAAGGAAGAACAGCTTCACACAAACAAGATCCTCTTGTCTTTCATTTAACAGAGCTCCTTTGAAAAGAGATTTTTAATCTCAATATGACTTATCTGGTAAATAAAGGTAAATAAAATAAAAGAAAATAAATAAAAACTACATTTTTAAAGCAATAAACTTGTGCACGGTATGAACATGGTTCAAGACATAACTTGACTTCATTTGAATTCAGACAACAGTGTGAAAATGATACAAAAATAAGTTACAACATAACTGTGCACAGTTCTGCCCGGCTGCAGGCCTACCAAACTATGTACCCCCACCACCCCCACCTGCCCTCTCATAGCCCATTGAGCTCAAACCAGTCGCATGCAGCTTAGAGAGAAAAAGAAAGAAAGAAAGGGTGAATTAATATAGAAATAATTGTCTCTGAGTCCCAGGAAGGAGAGGACTCTTGTCTTTTACTCCAAAGAGCGGCTTTAGAGTTATTTCATTCATCCGTTCACAGAGTGGATCTCTGCTCTGCTGCTCACCTGCTGCTCTGCAGAGATGACAGGACTCCTTTCAGGACAGCGTCTCTTTTTGTCTCATCTTTGATTCAGTTTGGAAAGCACCTTGACTGCAGCAATGGGGAAATGTCTGTACTTTGACTTATCCCCGACTCTGCACCCACATGCGTGCACATATGCGCTAGTTACTGCGTTTTGTTTTAAATTAATCTGCGATTTCGTTTCATCTAACCGAGAGAAAATGTCAAAACCTAAGTAACAAAGTAACGAGGATTTCTACAGTAAAGTAACTGTAATTAATTACCACAATTTGAACTGTAATTCGTTACGTTACTCTATTACTGATAAAAGTAATTAAATTACAGTAATTTGTTACTTTGTTACCGTCACCCCTAACACTGGATATCTACCAATAGTGTTCTGAAAGATGAGGCATGTTATTGAACTGTTGGAAGAAGCAGGAGAAAATCCACACATGTAGAGGAAAAACATGCAAACTTCACACAGAAAGGTCCCAGCTGGAATTAGAACCAGGTTCTTCTCACAGTACGGTGAAAAGAGCTGATTAGATGTCTACAGGTATATGTGTAGAAGACCTTCACATAGAGAACACTATTGGTAGATATCTAATAGAGTGAAAAACTAGAGTTCTCTGAGATGTCCAGTAGACATCTACAATACTTATCTATTAAATATCTAATAGACATAAATGTCCATCAGATAACTAATAGATATCTACTGTAGATGAAAATTAGCCGTCTCATATAAATTTATTGTATATGAGATGGCTGATGAGTCTAGATTCTATGATTGTTTCCGATAGGATCATACTACCTAAAGAGCTTGGATACAACCCGCAAGGCATAATAGGAACGGCTGTGCAATTAACTGTGGAAAAGTCATCTACTAGAGATCTAAACTGTGATGTGCAGTAGACCTCTATGAATTGCTGTCTATCAGATACATATTGCATATCTATAGCTGTGAGCTTTGAAATGACCATGATTTAGATATCTAATAGATATGCAAGTGCCTAGTGGGAATTGTTGGATTCAAACACTAAAATCCTCTTTTTATTTTATTTTTTTCTCTGTGTGTTTTTAAGTAATTGTCTATAAACATTAAGCAATTAATTCGATGACTGAATCTTTTTTTCTCACAATTCAGTGGATTTCTACAGGCATATTTGTTTTGTGTACCTTTAGAAGTTGAGCTTCCAGGTTTGTTGGTCTCCTGGTCTTCTGCATTTTCACCTCTCTTCTCAGCCTTCGCGTTATGGCTGTGACCTCCTCCCATTATCAGTCCAACTGCAGTTCACAGCTGCGCAGAAACACACAAAGGTTCAGAGACAGTTTTGTCACTGTGATCATGGTACAAATTGCTGAAATGTTGATATGTCAAGAATGAGGGGAACAAAAGAAAACAATCAAGGTGAACAACAACTAATATTTTGTATGAATTAAATGGTCAGCTAAAAGTCAACACTGCTGACCAGTAAACAACAAACATTTTTGTATACAAAATATAATCTACACAAAATGTCATTACTTTTCCAAAACTTTACAGAAAATATTTTTTTCAAGGACCTAGAAATAGCATTGTCAATTTCCAAAACTTTTCCCGGTTTTTTCATGCCAATGCAAAGGGGTGCCGGCTCAGTGCTTGGAAGAAAAAAATCTGTGTCGCTTTGGCTTTCTATTATCTGTTATATCACAGTGCTTGTGCTCATGTCTTCTACTGATACCTGCCACAACAACATCGACAACCAAAACTTTTTTGGGGTCGATGACCAAAACTGATGAAAGTCTAGATGTTACAAGTGACATCATTGGTTATTGTTGAAGCTTTTTTTTTCTTCTAATACTTTCACTCTACCTTTACCTGCAGTGACAGTGTATGCAACATTCGTGGTAACCCTTGGCACATGTCATAACTCATGTCTCCTGCAGAGTTGTAAACAACACTTGAATAAAAGTATAGATACTTTACTGTAAAAATTACTCCATTAAAACTTACAAGTCACCAATCTAAAAAAGCCTTGAGTAAAATTATAAAAGTATACGATTTGAAAAGAAATTAAGTATTTTACTCATACTGAATGTAGGCTCAAAGAACACCAAAAAATGTGAAAAACACACTCAAATGTTCAAAAGAGACACAATTTTTTTTCATTCATATTTTTTTCATACAATGTTTGCAAAAAACACAAAGTAGTAAAACATCGTAAATTAAAACTCAGAGCTGACTTGGAGTCAGAATACCTGGCTGCAGGTAAAATAGCAGATGTAATGGCGGAAAAACCCGATGGAGCCAATGGACGTCCAAAACAGAATTACCTAAAGGAATTATCTAAGTCGGTGATCTCCAAAACGGAAGAAGTACTTTTATGGTCATATTTTTTTTTTGTTGTTTATGTCATTATTAATATCTTTTCTGGGGACACGACTTTCAGAGTCCTTTTTTCTCATTTTAGACAGTGCCATTGTTCACTCAATGACTCGATCATTTACGTCCCAAACATTTAAATAACAGCGCACCGCTCTTTCCCAGTTGAGGGAACCCGGTTCACTCATAGCTGTCCTTGCACACACCTATTCAAAAATGGCTGTGGGTAAACATGGACGTTGTATCATACTTTTTATCAAAAATGCTTGGCGTCCGTATCAAAAGGTCCTGGGGTCCAGACTCAGACTACGGTCTGCCAGTTGGGGACCCCTGCCCTAAATCTTCCATTTGCTTTTCCTTACTCTGTAAAGGCATCACACTGAAAACCCTTCAATCTGTTGCTCACACTTATAGGCAATTGTCAAAGTACAGGTAAAACAATGTGATCTTATTGGATGGAACTAGACTAGCTAAAAATGCTACTTGCCTTTCTGTGTTTTGTTACGCAGCATGTGCTGCTGTGATATCCTCTCAAACTCTACCTTGTAGTTCCTTAACAGAATTCTCTTAAAAACAATGCCATAAAGTCTGACACGGAGTATCTTAATAAAAAGAGCCGTTCAACAGGCCACCACAACTGAACCTCCTTTCAGCCATTACAGTATTTTTATATGGACACAACATTGTTGAATTAGAAAATCGTCACCTTTAGTCACCTTTATTTTTACATTCACAATTGATGAATGTCATCAAAAAGCCTATTGCACATTTCACAGTCTCCTGGTCAACTCTATGGGGAGAAAATAATATCACCACGATTTGTTCGCACGTAATTCTTCATTTCTACGTAACTTTGGATTTGTGCGTGTGTAATTCTTGGTTTGTGCGTAACTTTGGATTTGTGCGTGTGTAATTCTTCATTTCTACGTAACTTTGGATTTGTGCGAGTGTAATTCTTGGTTTGTGCGTAACTTTGGATTTGTGCGTGTGTAATTCTTCATTTCTACGTAACTTTGGATTTGTGCGTGTGTAATTCTTAGTTTGTGCGTAACTTTGGATTTGTGCGTGTGTAATTCTTGGTTTGTGCGTAACTTTGGATTTGTGCGTGTGTAATTCTTGGTTTGTGCGTAACTTTGGATTTGTGCGTGTGTAATTCTTGGTTTGTGCGTAACTTTGGATTTGTGCGTGTGTAATTCTTGGTTTGTGCGTAACTTTGGATTTGTGCGTGTGTAATTCTTGGTTTGTGCGTAACTTTGGATTTGTGCGTGTGTAATTCTTGGTTTGTGCGTAACTTTGGATTTGTGCGTGTGTAATTCTTGGTTTGTGCGTAACTTTGGATTTGTGCGTGTGTAATTCTTGGTTTGTGCGTAACTTTGGATTTGTGCGTGTGTAATTCTTGGTTTGTGCGTAACTTTGGATTTGTGCGTGTGTAATTCTTAGTTTGTGCGTAACTTTGGATTTGTGCGAGTGTAATTCTTGGTTTGTGCGTAACTTTGGATTTGTGCGTGTGTAATTCTTCATTTCTACGTAACTTTGGATTTGTGTGTGTGTATTTCTTGGTTTGTCCGTAACTTTGGATTTGTGCGTGTGTAATTCTTAGTTTGTGCGTAACTTTGGATTTGTGCGTGTGTAATTCTTGGTTTGTGTGTAACTTTGGATTTGTGCGTGTGTTATTCTTGGTTTGTGCGTAACTTTGGATTTGTGTGTGTGTAATTCTTGGTTTGTGCATAACTTTGGATTTGTGTGTGTGTAATTCTTGGTTTGTGCATAACTTTGGATTTGTGCGTGTGTTATTCTCGGTTTGTGCGTAACTTTGGATTTGTGTGTGCGTAATTCTTGATTTGCAACTCGTACCATACAGTTTGTCATCGTCCAAAAATTACAACGTTTAAAAGAATACAATTTACACAAGCACAACTCAAAATTACAACAGCTCAAAACTAACTACACGCACAGGTCTTCAAAAAAAAGGATGAATCGCTTGTTAAACGCACAAAACCACATTTACACATGAATCTCATGTGAGATTCTTTTGACATCTCCCAGATTTGTGCAGAAGTGATGCGTTTAAATGCTGCTAGAAATGCCTGGAAATTACAAACAAGACTTACCAATCAAGAAATGAGCACGCACAAATCAAAAGTTACGCACAAATCGAGAATTACGCCCGCACACACAGGAGTGATACTATTTTCTCTCCATAACCCTCTGTTGTGCAGGGACGTCTTATTGCTACACTGAATTGAAAAAGACGGAATGTTTAAATTAGCCTTGGGTCATCAAATCGGTTTCGTTTGATTTTTCATCAAATTCACAACACATGAAGTTCATTGCTGCTCTTCAATGTGTCGTTCCTGAACGGTCTGATAGAAGAGACGTGTTGACAACTCTAAAGCCCCGCCCACAGAGAAAACACGGGCACGTGAACTTCTATCCAGGCAGAAATGAGCGAGCTCCCACCTAATGGACCTCTCCGAAGGTGCAGTTCCTCAGTCTGTGCCAGCCACCGGCTCCGACGAGCTCCGTGGTGTTTCCAGGCAGAGAATCCGGACTGACGTGTTGGTTCGCACGGAAGAAGACCGCAGAGATTCTCAACACTGAACAGATGGATCACTCCGCGTTTTTTTTTTTTTTTTTTTTTTTTTTTTTTTTTTTTTTTTACACTCAACGCTTGACAGTGTTGTGCAATTAACTTCCAAACTTTTCTCTTCAAAGCCCTTTTAGCTTCATGCAAAGTCCTTTTTCGAATACTAAACATTATTATGTTTGTGATTGTTTGTGGGACAACTTGAATGGTTTCTTTTGTTGGTTTGTTTGTTTGTTTGTTTTTAATAATTTGTTTTTGTGTTGCTCTCCTTCGAAAAAAGTTGAATAAATAAAAAACAATATTTTCAACAGCATTAATGTCTCCTAATTATAATGCATTAAATCACTACTGTGCTTCCTTTTGGTATTTTCTTTGTTTCACTGACAAAAGTTGAATAACTTAAGTGACAAATCCACAACAAAGCATTTCACACCCAGACAAGGGAGCATGTGATTCAGTTATGACAACTGCAAGGATTTTTATGTCTTTGTGAAATCTTTGGGGAAAAGTAAAAGCATATGTCCCATGAGCCAGATGGATGGAAACATAACTGGAGGCCCAACATCCAACTTCAGTTCAGTCCATACAAAGAATGCTATTGTTTATCTCAGCTGAAAGTCTAAAATAAAGAAAGCAGAGACCAAATAGAGAACTTCAGGCATGTGTGCCTCGGAAAAAGCAAAACATTTTTTTTACAGTCACATTATACTTTCTTATGTACACACAAAAAGAATTGCACTATTTGGGAAAAATGTTTGCACTACTGGATAAGCTTTGGGCTGAATCTGAATTCTTCTTCCTACCCCTAGGTTTAGCCCTCCAAATGGAGAGATATGGAAAAATTGTGTCTTCAAATTTGGATGTTACAACACAACTCAGATCACCCAACCGATGGAGGAATACTGCGACAGCTGCTAAAGCTTCAAATGCCCCTACCATTGAAGGGGTAGCAGATGAATTCAGTTTTGGCCTTGCTGTCTTTAAAAATCAAAATGAACACCAGATATGTGCTTTGGTTCACAAAATTGTCAATAATGTTCCAATGCACAACAGCTGCAGGAGTATGTTGGATGTACCATGATTTCTTTGAAATGAGTTTCAAACGTGCTTAGTCAAAGGGCCTCTTGGAACGTATTTGCTTCAGGATAACTTGTTCACATAACATTTTTGGGTTGACTGAAAAAAAGCAAGGAAATATTTTTTTCAATCAAACTTTTTTGGCTGAGCGCTTTTCATGTACATTTGCACAGCCCAAAGTGCTTTACAAGTTAAAGGGGAAAAAAGCACAAGACAAAGAACAGAAGTAACTACTTCATCTGGACTGAGTAGACATTGGGTACTAAAGGAAACATATGAGATGCAAAAAGTAGCATTGCAATAATCAAGTCTCAAAGTTATAAAAGAGTGGATGAAAGTCCCAGCACTGGCTCCCGGAAGGAGGTCTCTTACCATGACAATGTTTTTAAACGACAGAATGCAGTCTTTTTTGTATTTCAAATAAGAGTATTTTAAGAGTTTTAAGGCAATAGAGTTATTGAGACTCTGTTAAAGTCATTTCAAACCAAATCAGAAAAAGGGTTTTTAAAACCAGGAGGAGTGACATCTCTGTCTTATTTTATCTCCTCCTCTGCTTCATGATCCCACCCCTTCCTCCACAATCCCTTACCCATTGTGGTGACGTCACACTGGTGACTAATTCAAACCATGACACTGTTGGCGTCACATGGAGGTGATTGGCTGTAGGCACAGGGGAAATGCTGGTTGCTGTGCGGTTAGTTGAGGAACAGGGCAGTTTTTTTCTGTTTTGTCCTTGTTTAGGGCTTTCTTTTCTCAGACAGACAAGCGCCAGCTCTATGCTTCTTAGGTGAAGCCTGCAAAGAAACACCTGATGAAGAAACACAGCTGGAAAAACCTGTGGTAAACACCACAGTGAAATTCAAATGTGTTATGAAATCATCATATTTGGATGTCTGAATTAAAAAAAAAAAAAACAATTCGGGTGTATTGAGGATTTGAACCAGATCAGGTTTTCACTTTACAGAAACGCGAAGGAAAAAGACAAACCATTCTATAAATGAACCAATAAACTAACAAAAAAAATGAACAACATAACTTTGAAACTCAAGCATTAAAGGGCGTTTGTCATGAAAATCTACTTTTTCAGCTTTTAAGTGTGTTCTAATACTGATTTCTTACTAAAAACAACCTCAAGTGGTATTCTGATCTGTTCACGCATCTCTGAGTACCAGTATTCCTCTAAACACCTTCACTCTGAACACCAGCCCCCTCCCAACCCACAAAATCGAGTGGGTTCTGACATCACAAAGTGAGAACAGCCCCTTCCAGGAAGAGTCTGTAATATCAGCACCACCCCCAGGTCAGCACACACACACACAAACACATACACTTTTCTGAGCTAACAATGATCGGTACAACGCTTTCATTTTAAAGAAACAAAACCATGTGTGTTACAATAGCTGTAGCATCATGCCTATCAAAGATTATCCAAACACACAGTTTACACAGAAACACAACTTAGCATCAAGCAGAAAATGTAAAATATTTCACTACATTCATGCAGTGGATTCCAAAGTGTTATGCAAATATTTTTCAATGATTTTTCTAAATAGTCCATACAAATGGGCGGTCATTAGGAGCTAATTTTTACTGAAGTAAATGACTATTCGCTCATAAATTTCTAAATCTGTGTAGCCAGTGCTGTCCTTATTTCTTAGTTGCATAAACCAGGAGGAAGGTTCTGGTTATGGTCAGGAGACTACATGCAGCCAACAACAACATTTAGCCTTTGACACACTCAATATATGTGTCACAAACAGGTGGACAGCTGGTTCCACTTGCAACAGGTTTATTTTAAGGTGAAAGGCAGACAAGAGCAAAGCTCACCTAAAAGTCCAGAAGCTAACAGGCGCCAAAGAGACAGTCAGGCACAGGGCAGTGGCGGGTTACGGGTGACCAGATCAGGAAGGCCCGCTTAGTATGAAGACACAAACAATACTTCACACTGCATGTGTTCCTGAGCAGTGCTTAAGTGTCCTTGTGGCTGATTGACTGATGAGAGTCAGGTGAGGAATCATCCATACACTGTGCGCTGGGGTTGATGGAAGGTTAAGTCCTGTCAATTACTATAGAGATGGGTCCCGCTGGTGACCAGAGGGGGAGACAGAGCACTGACTCCTGACAACGATCGGTCAATGCAACAATGTACTGCGGTAAAATGAGCTGCCTTCTCCTCTAATTAGATTAATACTCCTTCATTATATACTGGTAATTCATGGAGTAACACCTGTAAAATTAGTTTTTCCCCAAAAAAATATAAAGTGCTTTTACTGTATGGTTCATGAGTAATTCAGTTATGAAATAAAAAAGTTGTAAAGTTGACATAAGTTAGCTGACTTTGGCTGAGAAGAAATCCTGATAAATAAAGCTACTAAATGTGATGATATTACGAAGACATTTATGAATGTACTTTGTTCTCATTCATTCACTTTTTTGAATAAATGAATGTACTGTGTTCTGATAATAAAAAACCTGGCTGGTTTATCCATCCATCCATCCATCCATTTTCTTTCGCTTTTCCGAGACCGGGTCACGGGGGCAGCAGTCTAAGTAAAGATGCCCAGATTTTAAGCATTTTTGGCTTAGCTCTCTCTTCACCACGACGCACCAGCGACTGCATGACGGTGGACGCAGCAACTCCACCCACCCAGAGAGGGTAAACCACCTTTCTCCAGTCGAGAACCATGGTCTCAGACTTAGCTGTGCTAAACCTCATCCCAGCCACTTCACACTTGGTTGCAAACTGTTCCAATCGGTGCTGGAGGTCCTGGCTTGGTGAAGCCAACATTTGTTGTTCTTGGATCTGAGATTCGACTATCGGCCGGACTGTCCTTTCCAGTACCCTGGCATAGACTTTCCCAGGGAGTCTGAGGAGTGTGATTCCCTGGTAGTTGGAACACACCCTCCAGTCTCTCTTCTTGAAAAGGAGAACCACCACCCCTGGCTGCCAGTCCAGTGGTACAGTTCCCAACTGCCACGCGATGCTGCAGAGACATGTCAGCCAAGACACTCCCGCAGGATCAAAAGACTTGAGGTAATCAGGGCGGACCTCTTCCACTCTCTGTGCCTTGCCCCTGAGAAGCTTGTTGACTGCCTCAGTGACTTCAGCTTGAGTAATGGACAGCCCCACCCCAAGGCTCTCAGCCTCTGCTTTCTCAAGAGAAGGCGTGTCAGCGGGATTGAGGAGATCCTCAAAGTATTGTATGAATTCTCGTGTCCTTCGTATTTTTCTTTTGGTTGGTGATGGATGCTATGAAGATTCTTACCCCCGTTTTCTCTTTTTTCTTCTAAAACATCCAACTCTCTACCAACAATGGCTCTCACGACCGGTCGGCATTGGTCCACACATGCCGCATAAGCACCATTCAGTCTGTCCGATCCTCCAGGCATCAGCATCACTTTGACCGTCATTTTCACTTTCTTCTCCTGATGGTCTTTCTTTTCCCTCTAAATATTCTGGTTCATACATGTATGGTTGAACCCCAAATGCTTCCATATCATCGAAAAACTCTTCTTCTTCTTTGAAAAATTGACTCCTGTCTC
This sequence comes from Oryzias woworae, assembly GCA_016861445.1. Lineage (NCBI taxonomy): Eukaryota > Metazoa > Chordata > Actinopteri > Beloniformes > Adrianichthyidae > Oryzias > Oryzias woworae. Next base: position 450,349 of record BOLG01001316.1, read on the forward strand.
CTTCTGTGGCAGCCGTTGTTGCTGATACTTTGTCCTAGAGTGATGTGACGCATCAGTGACACATATTTGTGATCTCTGACAGCTAGGTGTACTAAACGTGAACATGAAAGCTTCCATGATTGTCGCGGGTAATTCAAAATTATTTTTATATAGCAAATGTCATGAATGAATCGACAAAATAATGGCATGATCTTAGCTAGTGCTGGTCAATGTTTAATGGGATTTTTTTTTTTTGTTGGATGGTGATAGTCCTCCTATATAGACTTCCCTAGCGGAGGGCTCAGCCAGACCAATCATGCCCCTCCAAGTGCTACTGTTGTTCCCCACGTTGGCATTGAAGTCCCCCAGGAGGACGATGGAGTCCCCCCTTGAGGCATTTTCCAGTACCCCTTTGAGAGACACCAAGAAAGCTGGGTACTCCAAACTGTTGTTCGGCCTGTAAGCCGAAACCGTAGTCAGAGACCTGTCCCTCACCCGAAGGCGCAGGGACGCAACTCTCTTGTCCACCGGGGTGAACTCCAACACTTGCCGGCTAAGCTGGGGACTCACGAGTAAGCCCACACCAGCCTGCTGCCTCTCACCATGAGCAATTCCAGAATGGTAGAGAGTCCAACCCCTCTTGAGAGTCCAGACTGTCCGTAGAGGTTAGCCCAACTATATTTAAACGGTACCTCTCAGCCTTTCGCACAAGTTCAGGCTCCTGCCCTCCCAGAGAGGTGACGTTCCATGTCCCAAAACCCAAGTTCCATGACCAGGGTTTAGGCCGCCAAGGCACTCACCTTCTACTGCCACCCAAACCACATTGCACTGGCCCCTTCTGAGCTCTCCTGCAGGTAGTTGGCTCACTGGGGAGTGATCCCACATTGCTCCTTAGGGTTTTACCCAACCGGGGCCCATGGGAGGAGCCCCAGCAACCAGGTGCTCACCTCCGGGGCCCCAACCCCAGGCCTGGCTCCAGGGTGGTGCCCTAGTAACGCCAATCCGGGCGACGGAACTGGATCTTTGATGGTTTTTCTCATGAAGGGGTTTGTGAACCCCTTTTGTCTGGCTCGTCACCCAAGACTTGTCTGCAATGGGAGACCCCACCAGAAGCTAAAGCCCCAGACAGCATAGCTCCTGAGATCACTCGAGCACTCAAATCCCTTCTCCACATTAAGGTGGCGGTTCATGGAAGGGTAGTCTTCATTCATTCATTCATTTTCTGTACACGTTTTTGTCCCTTTTGGGGTCATGGGGCTGCCGGAGCCTAACCTGGCTACTCATGGGTGAAGGCAGGGACACCCCTGGACTGGTCGCCAGTCTGTCGCAAGGGCCACAATCACACACTCATGCACACTCGCATCCACACCTAGGGACAATTTAGAGTAACCAATTAACCTATGAAGCATGTTTTTGGATGGTGGGAGAAAGCCGAAGTCCCCGGAGAAAACCTACACATGCACAGGGAGAACATGCAAACTCTACACAGAGATGTTCCCCGTTGGTGACACTGTTTCTGGGAGCTTTCTTGCTGTGATGTAAGAGCACTAACCACTGCACTACTGTGCAGCAATACTTAACATGATTATGGAAAAAAAAAAATTAAAATGCTGCTATGAACTAATGAGAAGGTTTTAAGGCTGGATGAAATATATTTAATCATATTATAGTTGATTTAAGATCTGTGCAGGTTTTTCCCAATTTAAAGATCTATTAATGTATTTATGAGATATTTGTTTGTTGAAAGTCTGATTGCACAAGATTGTATTTATTTATTTAATTATGAACAGTTTGGGGCTCCATAATTATAGGGCTTGGTATGTTGAAATGACTAAATTAGGTTGTGTGACAGGTGATGGTTTTCTTGATTCGCCCTCCAGACCAGCTGGTGGCGGTAATGCACCATACTGTTGTTTGCCATAATACGTCACTAGAAGAAGAGGACACGCGAGTCTATTGAAGCCGCAAGTCTTCCTCAGGTAAAGTGTTCTCTTTTTCGCAGCACACGTGGAGTAGTTGCGGAGACCCGGATAAAGAGGGGAAGAGCGCGGCGTTTGGGTGAGTGAATGCGGCTTTTTAATGCAGCGTCATCCTGTCTGCAGGCCGCGCTGAAGCCTATTAGCCGCTTAGCTAGCGTCGACGAAGCCGCGTGCTCAAACCTCTGACTTGTGGAGGATCGGGAGTCTTCATCATCATCATCATGGCCGTCAGAGCGTCATTCGAGAAGAACAACGAAGTCGGCTGTTTCTCCAAACTGACCAACACCTACTGCCTGGTGGCCATCGGCGGCTCCGAGAACTTTTACAGGTGAACTTCCGCACGTGTCCATTGATGGGGAGGAGCTAAACACACGCAGGTTAACCCCAGAGTGGATCTCAGTCAGACCTCTGTAAATGTCAGGTACCAAACGTCAGGTGGACCGTCTGAGAGCCCTCTTTCTGAGACGTTTGGCTTTGCCAGTCTTCAGACTCCGTGCCTTTCATTTGGTTCATGACTTTTTGGATACGTTTACGTTTCGGCAGCGTTTACTCTAGACGCTGGTCAACAGATGTAGTCAACAGTCACCGTGGTAACAGGTTGAGCTGTTTGGATGTGTTTGTTTCTAACCTGCGGTCTGATGGCACGCGCACACACGCACGCACTAATGCTCTAACTCATCCCAAAGGTGATCTTTGAGGTTCAGGTCAGGACTCTGAGCAGAACAGTCCAGTTCCTCCTCACCAGACTCTGTCCTCCATGTCTTTATGGACTTTGCTTTGTGCTCTGGTGCACAGTCATGTTGGAAGATGAAGGAGCCGCGCCAAACTGTTCCCACAAGGTTGGGATCATGGAATTGTCCAGAATGTTTTGGTATCCTGAAGCATTCAGAGTTAATTTCACTGGAACTAAGGGGCCGAACTCAAGTCCTGAAATACAAGCCCACACCATCATTCCTCCTCCACCATGAAGTTTGGAGCTCTGTAACAACTGACTGCAGAAAGTCTGTGACCTCTTTGCAGTATGAACTTCAGCGTCCACTGACCCCTCTCCATCAGTTTACATGTTCTACCTCTTCATGACTGTGTTGCTGTTGTTCCCAAACTCTTCCATGTTGTTCTGATTGAGCTGACAGTTAACTGGAATATTTAGAACATTTCACCGCTGGATTTGTTGCACAGGTGGAATCCTATGACAGTTCCACGCTGGAATTCACTGATCTCCTGAGAGCAAAACTTTTTTTCTTTTCTCTTCTTTTCTTTTTCTTCTTCTTTCTTTTTCTTTCACAAATGTTTGTGAAAACAGATGGCCTGTCTGAGGGCTTGAGTTATACACCTGTGAGCAGGCCAGGTGATCAGGACACCTGATTCTGATCATTTGGATGGAAGAGACAGTACTTTTGGTGATCTAGTGTATAAGTAAAACAAAAGGTTTAAATATTTGTATTGCATAATCCTACAGAAAATGGAAGTTAAACTTTTTGGATTGTCAAAAGAAATTCCACGTTGGCATGCTGATCTGATATGTGTGCTTCTGTCTGTCAGACCAAATCCAGCTCTGAACACTTTAATAACCATCCAGCTGTGGAGCAGGATTTACCTTATGTAGTTGGAAAGTTCACTGTGGCGTTTACATTGACATTTGTCTTACGATGGAGGACAGATAATTGGACGCCCTCTCCGTCCCCACACTTCCTCAGCAGGGCCCAAAACATCATCAAGGACAGCTCACTCCCCAGCTTAGACTTGTTTGACCTTTTGTTCTCTGGGAGGCGCTACAGAGACATCAGAACTAAAACCAACAGACTGAAAAATAGCTTCTTCCCCAGTTCGACGACCATGCTCAACTCCAAAATGCTCAGATAACTCTTGCAACAGCACATGGCAATGTAAATGTTTATATATCCAGATCTGTTTATGTGTCTGTGTAAATTTGTCAACACTCCATGCTTGTTTGCACATCAGACGTGTTTATATGTGCACACATTGCTCTGCGCATGATTACGGACATTTTTATATTTGCACATTTTTTTTGTACATATTGCCATGTTTTGTATTAATTTGTTTACACTTCTTTTTGCACTGGAGTTATTGATGGGCCGATATCATTTTTTCCGGCCGACACAGATAACCGATATTCTCCCTGAAACTGTGACCGATTTTTGCCGATACCGATATTTAAGGGTCTAGAATACCACAAAGCTTAGAGCTTTCCTTTTTTGCTTTATTAGAAACGCAGTGCGCTTCTCAGTTCAGTAAAACATGCATCCAAAACAGAAACTCTTGCAAAACACCTACAAAAGGCATTTAAAATTACTTGAAAATAACAGGAATCGAAGAAAGTGCTTTAAAACTAAGTGTTTATAAACAACAAAAAATAATTACAAATTGCTTACTGTAAACAAAATATTTTAAACTGTAAACATTAAAGGAGTTTTGCATAAAAATACCTTCCATTAACTGAAAAATGACGGAAAGAGGTGCTGTTGTGCAAAAGCTACTTCCTCGTTCCAGTTTTTTTTTTTTTTTTTTTTTTGACAAAAAGTAGCATTTCTGCTTTCTTACACAGAATCCTGTTTCTTTTTTCATCAACCACATTTGATGCAGCTGAGGAGAGACGCTCACTATCAACGCTTGTGCATGGAGCTGAAAGGTACTTTCGTGGAGCTTAAGCAAGAGCGGGGTATTGTGAAGAGGTCATTTTCCAGAAAAGCAGGGGATCGTCTGACCCGGGTACAACGGGTTCCCTCAGATACCTCTGTACATTTTGAAATAATAAGAACAATGTTAGTGTGTTGGTTAAACATTCCAAATTCAACAAACAGGAATCATTGTATTGATTATTTAATCTATATTATATTAACTTAGGAAAAAAGTCCTAGTATTTCAATCCACCTATTGAACCACAAGAGGTTGCTATACAGAAACAGCTTCAGTGTCAGGATTGTTTTTAACCCTTTTATGGTGTTCGGGTCTAAGGGACCTGTTTTCAGTTTTTATTCGTAGAAAAATTAAACAATTATTTTTTTTTTACAACCTGAAATTCTTTGGCTTTGGCTCATTTTCCGTGAAGAACATAAATCAAAACACATTTTCATTGACAGCATACTGTACACCCACCCTACACATATATGTTACATACAGGTTGTTTGGGTCCACTGGATCCAGTGTGGAAAGTATAGGTCCTGTGTACCTTCACTGTCTTCCTCCTTTCTGGGGTGACTTTAAGCTGCAAAATAGTTCTGTCCGCTGTTTCCTTTCTTTCCTGTACATTTTACCTTCTGTCTTGCGGAAACCAAAACTTTTTTTTTCTTATACCCTATCCCACCTGCAAATTTGGGGCGTGACACTATAAATATAAGCTTTGCCATTGTGGTAGCTTGTCACTAGTGATTAAGATGACCAAAAGATTAGCTGCTGAGAGGAGAGGGCCTCGCAATGGATTTGGCAAGAGAGAGAAGCTTCTCAAGATGATGTCAAGGAACAGGTTTCAGAATTTGAAGAGTCTGATGGTGACTTTGAAGAAGATGAGGTTGAGCACCAACTACAATCAAAATGAAGATGACCAGCCCGTCGGGAGCCATCTCAGGGTCCAGCCCTTCATCAACCAGCTGCAGGACCAGAAGCCCACCAGATGTGGTGAAACTGAATGGTCTTCTTACCCAAGAAATGAGCCACCTCACGAAGCTGCTAATGTAATAAAGATGCAACGAGGGCCAACACGGCAGGCAGTTACTCGTGTGCAGGACATCAAGCCTTCATTTGCATTTTTTATCCACCGCCTCTCCCTGTTTTACAACCCTGGGCCTAATCTCACCATTGATGAGCAGTTGATGCCATTTAGAGGCCGCAGCCCTTTTTGGAAGACAGAGGTGGACAACATGGACAAGCTGGTGACTAATAAATAAAATCAGTAGTTGTGAAATATCTTGCTTCATTTGTAAATGTGTTTTTTCCACTCACTTCACTTTATTACAACAGATTTTCATTTTCATATTATGTTTTATTAAAAAAACGAGTTGCAGATAAATCCATAAATGTGTTCTATAAAAGGTAAAGGGCAAATACTAACCATGATCGCTGTTCATATGGCTTGCAATTGTGATTAAGTAAACAACTGTTGAGTATTTTCACATAAAATTGTGTGATTGTGTTGTTTTGAAAACCCAAAACTCTAGCTCGCTAGGTAACAAAAATACGAACACCACACAGGGGTTAATCTAAAAATTAATTACAGACAGAGCATATTGATCAGTAGTCCTGTATATGCGAAAGAGTTAACCAAGTGATTACAAATATTAAAGACATTATTACTTTTTTTTTTTTAATACATTACCTGGAGAACTAATGGGACTCTCCAGTGTCTGTTGCTCCATGATTGCTTCTCCAGGATTTCATTGAACATGTCCCTCAGTGACGTATCATTTCCACCACACAGTTTCTGTCTGTTGTCCTGGGGCTCCTCCTCTTCTGTGGGTACGCTTGATGATCCTGGTGGTCATCAAGAACGGCTGGTCATCCAGGGCAATCATTTTGGTGATTTTTGTGGTTAATTGTTTTGGCTTTTTCTTAGTTTGTCAAATGCTTGCTGGAGAGGTATGGATTTACCTGCGGTCTTGCCCTGATCTGGTACCCGTTTTTGCTAATGCTAGCTTGTTTAGTCTGTGTAAGCACTCGGGTGTTTGCTTTTCAAACAGGATATTCAATTTGGTGTACCGGTATGAAAAGACTTTGCAACAGACCCCCCTTGTGAGACCTCCATCTCGCATGCCTTACAAACAGCAATTTTATTATCTTTTGCAGAAACACGACAGACATCTTGAACAGCTCAAACTTGCTCTGATCCCTCCCCCTGGACGCACACTGGGGTGTAAGGGGGAGCAAACCTGTGCCAAACAGTGCTTCTCTGCTGTTACCACCGGTCAAAGTAGAAGACAAAAATTGGAGGCATTTATTGGTGATTTTTTTTTTTTTTTTTTTTTCATATCGGTCCGATACTGATAATCTCAAATCATGCAACTCTTGGCCGATACCAATACTGGCACCAATATGTCGCCCATCCCTAAGTGGAATGGAGACTGCTCCAATGTCATTGTTCACGTGGACAGTGACAGTAAAGGCATATTTATCTTATCAATCTATATATAAATAAAACTAAGATTAAAACAGAGTATTTCTTAATTCAAACCATTGCGAAAGAGATAAAAAGGCAGAAAAGATCTAACGGTGAGGCTAGACTTAGCGGGCCAGATTCCCTGCTCCATTTCATTCTGATACTTTCACTTGCAGACATGCATCCATGTACGTCTTTGTTTTCCTCGTCTGAGCTGGAATCTGGATCTAAGCTGTACTGCAGAATAGCTCTGATATTGATCACCATTTTTGTTGCACTTCTAAAGTTAGGTTGGGGTTCTTATGGAGATGAATGGAGAGTGTAAAAATGGACAAGAAATAAGGGCAGACTTAGTCCACACCAACAGACAAGCCCACAACTTGGAGGTGAATTTCCAACCAACTCCTCAGACTCTTTTCTGTTTTGCTTTCAGCGTGTTTGAAGGCGAGTTATCAGAAACCATTCCAGTGGTTCACGCCTCCATCGCAGGCTGTCGCATCATCGGGAGGATGTGTGTCGGTCAGTTTATCGCATGCTGCCCCTTTTGGAAAACCCTCCTCCAGTTCTGTCGTGTTGATGGATTTTGCTCTCACCTGAGCAGGTAATCGTCATGGCCTTTTGGTACCCAACAACACCACAGACCAGGAGCTGCAGCACATCAGAAACAGCCTGCCCGACGCTGTGAGGATCCAGAGAGTGGAGGAGAGGCTGTCTGCGCTCGGTAACGTCATCGCCTGCAATGACTACGTGGCGCTGGTGCACCCTGACCTGGACCGGGTGAGACCCTAAACCTACCTACCCCTCTGTGCTCAGAGACCAGATGAAAGCAGTTTCCTCCTCACAATATGTTAGCTAGAGTTGTAACGGATCACAAAACTCACGGTTTGGATCGTCGCTCGGTTTTAGAGTCGGATGATATTTTGGATCAGTAAAAAGGGAAGAAAGAAAAGGTAAAATCACTCGATCAAAGCCTGTTAAGTTTTACAACATATCTTTCTAATAAAACATATATAAAGTTCTTCAAAATACTAACACACACATTACATCAAAAATTGCTCAATGAGACCTATTTCTAAAAAGAAAGCACTCAGGACATCTGTGATCTCATGAAGATTCCCACACATTAAAAAAAATACAACATGTTCAAGAAAAGTGCATCATTGGGCACTGCGTCTTTAAAAAAACAAGATGGATGGATGCATGGAATAATTTACAGTGTTAAATTCTTCACTGCGTCTCCTGCTGCTGTCATACCACCCCCAGCAGCTCTCTCCACCGTCCCGAAAGACATCCACATTGTTGGAAAATCTCTGTATAGCCTCAACAACCCGGACATAGAAGCGTGATTACCGATGTTCTTTGTAGAACTCTTCAAAATAAATAAAACTGATCTTATCATCTGTGTCTTTTGAGTTCAAGAACAACCCCTCCCACGTGCAGCAGGATTGTCTTTTTTTACTGGCTTTTGGACAAGCATCAGGCAGCGACTTTGACACATGTTAAAATAAAGATGGTGGATGCGAATCTGAGCCACAATTTTCATGCTGTTTGATCAGAAAATGGATTTAAATGATGCGCGCCAGGGGGTGGGGTATGTGAGTGATCTGTACGGAATATCTGATCCGTTATACCCCTTATGCTATCCTTTAACTGGATATCAAGCGGTCCCTCATGTCTGTCTATCAGTAATTCTTGGGAATGTTACTGGAATGAAGATGGATTTGGGATAAATCTACAGATGTCCTGGTGAAACTGACACCCCCTCCCTCCCCAGGAGACAGAAGAGATTCTTGCAGACACGTTAAAGGTGGAGGTTTTCCGTCAGACTATAGCGGAGCAGGTTCTTGTTGGCTCCTACTGCGCATTCAGCAACCAGGGAGGCCTGGTTCACCCGAAGACGTCCATTGAGGACCAGGACGAGCTGTCGTCGCTGCTGCAGGTTCCTCTGGTGGTGAGTGCTGGCTGCTTCTTTCAGTCACATTTGCCCTTTGTGCCTGTGATGAGGCTCGGTCATTCTTGGTGGGATCCAGGCAGGCACGGTGAACCGAGGCAGCGAGGTGATCGCTGCGGGAATGGTGGTCAATGACTGGTGTGCGTTCTGTGGACTGGACACGACCAGCACCGAGCTGTCAGTCATTGAGAGCGTGTTTAAACTCAGCGATGCAGCACAGCCCTCTGCCATCGCCACCAGCATGAGGGACTCTCTGATAGACAGGTGAGCACATGCACACTGACACGTGGTCCACTGTCACCGTGGTAACAGGTTGAGCTGTTGGGGTGTGTTTGTTTCTGCCAGTTCTCCAGCGGTTGTATCATTCCAAAAAGTGAAGCCTCCCAGTGTCTGCAAACATTAGCATTTGTGTAACAAAACACATAAGCAGATTTAAAACTCACTGCATTTTTACAAGATGATGTCCTTCCACCTCAGCTTCTAAGATTCAGGTTTACCCCTTATAAGAGAGACGAAGCTCTGCGCCACACCGCGTGTTTGAGGCCAAAAACCAATCCTGAGGAATTGGTTGTTCATTCACAATGACAAACTAAAAAGTCATGTCTATAGAAGGCATGCAGTGAAGTCACATGACTGTATGTCACAGTATTGGACTGAAAAGGTTGCACAAAAAAGGTTGCACAAAAACTGGATTCAACTGCTATAAAATAAAGGAGATCCAACCTCTTCTAAACAGTTTAACAGCCACAGACATGAAGCCACGAGCAGTGAGTCTCTGTGACCCACATTTACTGCAGAAATCCAAGTGTAGTCACCTGCTGGAAACAGAAATCCTACATCATATTGTGTTTCTCTACCTGATATTTACAGTTTCTACTAGCGGTGTAACAACTAATCAGTAAATTGATTTTATTCCAATGATCCAACCAGATTGGTCTGTCTGAGAGAGAATCGAGTGGTATCAAATCTATACCACTGGTGTCAAGGCCGTGGGCCGCACCCAGCTCGCCAGACCAATTTATATGGCTGATTATAATAGCCTGACAACATGTCATGCTGATATCATGTTTTAACATTGTTAGAGTAAGGTTTGAGAAAACCGTTATCATGAACTCAGGTTTTATTTTAAGCTAACACAACAGATCCAGTCAAAAGGGGCTCATCATCCTCTCTTCAGCCTCCATGTCACACAATGTGCAGAAAGACATGTACATAAGATTAAATAACTAATGGCAAAACAGCCAGACGACAAAACACATAGACAAAAGCCCACACTTAAACCCAAGTTTGCCCAGACAGAATAAAGGAATGGTATCCCACAAGTCCTTGTGCTGCCAGCTCTGACTCGAGGCTCAATTATTATTCATCTGTGACCTTCACAACAAAACTACAAATCCCATCATGCAGGGCATCAGCTGCCGACTCTGACAAAACCAGTGTTTGACAGAATAGGTGGTTTCCTGCACAATTGGGCAGATTCGATTCTAAATGTGTGGCAGAAATAGCTTTGGTTTGGTTCGGTGGTTCCTTATTGGAACACGTCTCAGCAGGGACCTGCTGTGCTCAGAGGAGGCAGGTAAGCCAGAGTCGCCTGTAAACTATCCTCACTATCAGGAGAAACTTAAAATAAAATGTCCACTAAAGTCATTTAAATGACTTTTAATCCTTTTTAGCCTCAAAATCGCTGTATTTTGCATGTTTTTTTTACAATTCCGTTGCAGGCTGTGAGATGAAAGAACGCATGGGCAACGCAGCTTTATTGTGCAATCCTTAATAAACTGGGTAATCGCGTGATATGTCTTTAGTTTACTCAGCGGTATGCTAATGATGTCGTTCTTCATTAACACATTGTAGGTGTTTTATTCCATGTAATATCTATTTTACGTTTGTCTTTTCTTTGGTGTTTGTATCTGACATAAAGCTGCATTAAAATACAGCTTGATGTCAACTACCAGCTTTTTTTACAAAAGATCAGACAGCCTGCCTCTCTCTCCAGTTGGGATGCACACATCTGAGACGTGCTGCAAAGATGAAGCCAGGCTCAGAAAACTCTCAGGAGCCTTCACATAAGTCACTCATGTCTCTTTGAATCCTGTTCATCTCCTGGGAATGAGCAAGAAGTTTGTCTTCTTTTGTTTCTCTTCAGCATGGCGTAAGAGCTCCTCCTGGATTCCCTTCTGGTTGAGTTTTGGAATATAAAGCCACTGCACCACTTTTCCCCAAACACGCTTCTGCAGTTGCATGATGACTTTGTAAGTTTTTTTCTCTGGGCTACAATTCTGGCGAATGCCATGGATCCCGCTGCACATCTTTCTGCTGGTCCCATCAGCCTTCTTTAGATGGATGAAGCAAGTGAACGTAGATTTGTCATTGGAAGTCTGAATGTAAATGAGAGCTGATTGTGTCAGCTACATAAGGCCAACATAGATCCAGAGCTCAATGAAACAACGATTTGTCTGACTGAGCTCACAATGTCTGGAACCTGACAGTGGTGTGTGAGAACACAGTGTGATGCAGCAAATGTTGCAGTCACCTCAAATGCACATATAGATGTTTTCTGTGTGAAGGACAAAAGTGGACATGTGGGCTTAATGTTCAAACGTCTAGTCTAATAAAGAAATCCTTTTTTAAATCCACATGGTGCTTTTCTGTGTTTTGAACATGGTTTTATGAGATTTAAACACTGCAGAGGTCAGAGGTGAAGGCCTGTCTCATCTCAGCATTCAGTCGGTAAAGTTCCTTGTAAATGGTGGCCTGAATCTCATTTTGAGCGTCTCAGGTTTCAAATGAAAAACCAGCTGATGAGTTTTTTTTATTTTTAAAGCAATGTTCTTAAAAGTTCCAATCAGTCTGCAAGTGTGGAGGAGCAGATACCTTCCTAAATCTGTCAATGAATGGAAGCAGAGTAGACCTTCAACAGGGTTGGACCAGTGGGGTCAGCAGGAAGTTATCAAAGATCCTTTGGTTACTTCCTGAAACAAAGTATTTGCAAAAATGTGTTAATGGGGGTTTGAATATTACATTAAGTTTGACTCTTTTGGAAGTACAGCGTTCCTTTGCTGTTTTGCAGGCTCGCAGATTGTTTGCAATTTGCATGTTTTTCTTTTTTGCACTGGACTTAGTTCTGTCATGGTGGCCTGTTGACCGTCATCAGTCTCCACTGTGCAGAATGCATTCATTTTGCCAGAGTTACCTACATCACTAATCGTGATCAGATCTTCATTCTATTGTCCAGGACTTATTTTCTATGAAGGTTTGAACTTTGACAGTTTAAACAAGAGAGAAAAATGTGCTTGTCTGTCTGAGAAACATCATGTAGTGAGAAGTTTTTAGCCTTAGAACATCTGTAATTGTACTTTGCAGATTTCACCCACCATGAGTTATTTTAAGTCCCACAATAAAGGACGAACACGGTTTTCTTGAGAATGGGCTGCTGGACATTAGGTTGCAAATGCATTAAACTGTCTTCTCTAAAGGAGACTTGAAGGTCTGCACCACCTCTGACTCCAGCCTCCCCACTGCACTCTTGTTTAGGGGATATTTTTCTGCCATGTGTGGCGCCATGGCAGCAACGTGCAACTGTCATTTCAAGCACAGACGCTCAAAGCATTCAAAGGCAACACTTTTATTATTTATTGGCTTCAAATAAGGTGGCACAGATGCCTCTATCTTTTCCCCCTTAAGAGGGAAGCTGAAAGACTTGCTCAGTGGGATTGTAGGATGGTTGTCTCCACACAAAATGCCTTTTTTTGCTTTGGGAAAACGTCAACAAGACCTCTAAATGAAGCAGTACGAGGTAAAACTAACAAAGAGGGAAGATTGTAGCGCAGGACATTTTCAATAACATTTTAAAAAGATGAGTAGATGAAATTAAAGATGTACATTAATAAAGAATCTCCACAAACTCTTCATATTTGTTTCAATTTGTGTGCAAAAGAAGCTTTGTTTCTACATTAAATCCTGTTTCTACTGTTCAACTCTGCTGCCATGAGCGCTGACCAGCTCTGATGCAGAGGAGGCTGGGCCTTGCATCTGCTGCCACTCAGAGGTCGCCAGAGTCAAGTCGGTATGGATGAGGTCCTGCAATGGGAACGAGCGTTCCTTGGTGCCTGCTTTCCTCCACTTCCTCTCGGGGGCTGTGGGAAATTTCCTCCGGAGACGTCCAGCAGCAGACTGGAAGCAGTCATGCAAAGACTGAAGCAAACCCAGCAAAACACAACAGCTGCTAGGAGCAAAGCTAAGCGTTATGCTAAACAGCAGGTTAGTGTTGCTCTTTAACCTGATTGGTGTGTCTGCACGGCGCTCACAAGCTCACCCCCTGTGACAGATAAAACTTACTGCAAATGCATGACAGGGATTTGGAGCTCTGCCTGTGAAAAACAAAGTTAGCTAAACTACTATGAGTTGAATCATCCTAACTTTCTGCTGTGCACCACTGCAGAATTGAACCCACCTCTTTAGGGTGTAGGTTTGCATCAGCCTTTCAAAATAAGACAACTCAGTCTGTGGAAAAGTGCAGGAGGACATTGAGCGCACGTGTCCTCTGGGGTCTGGAGGGAGTTTTTCTGATCAAACTAAAGAGGGCGCTATAACGTGAGTGTGGGGTGAGAGATCTCATGCTGGGTGACAGCTGAATAAACCTGCAATAAAACACAGCTAAGGGGCAGGTGTTTGCTTCTGGAATTTGAACTGCACGCCCTATACCCACCCACTGCCACCCCAACAAAAATCTGTCCACCTAACACTTCAGGATCTCCCAATGCCCCACCACTGCCCCCTTAGCATCCAAAGGTCTCCTGGGAGGCGTAGACCATGTAAAGGAAGCCGTCCTCGTCCCGCTCCTGCTCGTAGATCTCAGAGATGGGGGTGGACACAGAAACCATGCTGTGCTGGTTGACCAGCAGGAAGAAGGCCTGAGTGGGGTTCAGCTGCAGCCGGCGCCTCATGTGGGGATCACAAAGCAGACAGTAAGGGGAAAACATCATTTCATCTGATGCATTTTCATTCACTGACCTATTGGTAAATGCTTTCTCTTGGTCATTGTCCATAACAGCTGATTCTGTGGATCATGGTTAAAGCATCAAACTGACTAAAGTCCATTTATCAGATCACTTTCTGGTTTTGTGCTTTTAGACATAAATCATAGTTAACCTCTCAGTTTATTACTCGCCATTGCAGGACAGATTCACAGCCAAACGTGCGCGGACTGATGTGTAGCACAGACTGTTGGGTCTACTTCGTAACTGAAACCAAGGAAGGAATCCAAATAAAATGACAGCTTCCAGGTTCTAACTGTACATAAACACAAGCTAAAGATGATGTACCACAGGACCATGTGCTGAAGCATGCTTTCATGCTTTTTCAGGTTTTGCCCATTTGTTGGCTTCTTCTCTGCACCAGCTTTCCTCTGTTCCCTCTTTTATGGAACATTTCTGCAGTATCTGACAGCCGCTTTGAGCCATCAGCTTCTCTCCGTCATCCAAAATTCAAGTTTAATTGAACCAAAGCAGGAACCAACCTGATGATCTTCACCAGCTCACTCATGTTAACATGGTCAGGTACCAGGAACTTGGTCTTGTCCAGAACGGGCAGCTGCTTCTCCCCCTTATACTTTTCAATGATCACCTGCAGACAGAGACAGTTTGTCTTCTTTGTTGACAGACACCGCCCCATTACCGTATATCTTCCAAAAGCAGCACCGGCGTTTCTTGGAGCCCGGCCACAACTGGAAGATATACAGTATTAAAAGCTTAAATGTATGCAGTGATGATCAAGGTAAAGGTAACTTACAGGGATCTTGTTTGGGTGCTGCTCCCGGATTTGTTGCACCTCTTTGCACCGGTCAGCTGTTAAGAAACCAGATCCAGAAAAAGAATGAAAGGTGCAGTGCTGACATGGAGGCTGTAATTGAGCAAATGTGAACTGGGCGTCTTAAAATAACAGGTAGGAATCTTTTAAAACTTGTCCTGTCCAAAAACGTGAACTCGGTCAGAGGAAGAATTCCCACAAAACGGATGTTATAACCGGAACCATAACAGGTTCTGCTCTTTCATTGAGATAGAGTTGTCTCCTTCAATGTGAAGAAAGCTGGCCTTAAAGGAATGATGGACTGACACAGAATCCCAAACCTTAGTTTGCTGGTTTTTGGGAATCAAGCTGGATCTGCTGTGACGCTGCGTTTCTGTTCTCCTTCATATCATTGACCCTTCAGTGACCACCTGCCTCCTTACTGACCCATCGCCTCCAGATTGTTTCGCTGTTCCACACAGACTGCGGAGGTTGTCCTGCTGTGGTCACAGACACGCCCCCTGAACTGCCATGACCTCCGGGACGCAGGAGCTTCCGGTGTCACATTGCAGCATCCACGGTCAACACGGTTTACTTCCGGCCGACCCGGTTGTTCTGAGCTGCTATCGTGGGCCTGGCAGCACCGGAACCGGAACCGGCCCAGTGTGACAATGGGCCTAGCTGGCCCATAAACACCTGCGCCTATCCCGAAGACACGTGATCCCTGCAGCTGACTGGCAACGGGAATGCCGTTGGAACGGAACCGGCCACCCGCGGACGGGCCGGTTCTGCTTACCGAATGTCCTCCGCTGCTTGAAGGGCCTGTCGGACGGCATGTTGTCGCTGGGTGTCGCTTCCTGCCGGGTTCGGTTCGGTCCCGTCTTTGTTCACAGGTCTGGCGCTCAGCAGAGACTCCGGGCAAACAAAGCCCCTGAACGCAGGCGGTGACGTCAGCAGCGACGTTTAAAGGGGACGTCCACCATTTGTTCGGACCAAGCCTGTGCATGTGTTGCACAAGCCGACCCATTTCACTGTGAGGTTCTGACCCAGACAGTCACGCTGCTGGTCTCACCTGGAGCAACCCGAACCCCAACCTGACCCCATGCAGCAAAGCAGCCTCGAGGTCACGTCATTCTGGGCTTTCATCTCCAGAACCTCTCAAGACTCTTGAGACATCAAACCCTGCAGTTTTACACTGAATGCATAGAAGACCTGGTGTAAAATAGCCTCAAGAAAAAACAACAACCCAGAAAAACATCCTGACCACACCCTATAACAAGAAACGAACGGTTCTAACTCAATGTGGACGTGCTGGTCATGGAGCGAGCAGAAGCTCATTCAAGCCAAACGTTTGACCTTTCCTGCTGTTTTTATAACACATTCTCATCATTGATCTGTCTCAAAAGATCCTTGTTAGCATCAAAGACGATCACAATGAGAAATAAACCTTTCCGTTATCACCAGCTTTCCTAACATTGTCACAAACCTAACACATCAACCACAAACACTGGCCTTAAATTCCATTCCCATTACGCTGTGACCAAACCATTTTTTTGTATAATGCTTTGAAGATCTAAATGTTTTGGCTTTACCCATAACTTGACCCCTCTGGTAGTTCCTATTAATGGTATTTAAGAGTTCTGTCGCCTCTCAGATTGAGGGACTTCTTTTTGATTCTAAAGGGATTTTGTATATTAATTAGCAAAACTTTACTGAATGCTTTAATAATAATTTGTGCTGTCTGGTATTTAACTAAGTCATGTCATTTCAGTAGTTGTGTTTGAAAAAAAAGTTGATTTGTGTGTTCTAAAAACCTGGTTTCAAAAACCTGGTTTCATTTATTTTACGTACTGCTCTTTTTTGTAGTATGTAAAGGAGGTGTAAAGGGCGACTCCAAGATTTGTGACTGTACTGTTGCTAATTCATTTTTATGTGAAAAGACATTTCCAAGAAGGAAAGTAAGACGAACTCATATTCATACAATGTTAATTAACACCATCTAATAAATGTATTATCTTGTCAATAGGTCGCACTTTTTAATTGTGTTAACTGTCAAAGGCCAAAGAAAGACAGAGATGTGGTACAAAAACAAACAGTAATTTATTTTACAAAAAGAGTCCATGGGGTACCCTCCTTCCATTTGCTGCTTAAGCATAAATACCTGGGTTTTTGATGGCCTTTTTCTGGTGAGTTTTGATACTTTCGCTCGACATCTATTCAGAAATGTGTTAATAATTTTGATGTCCCAGCCGCATGTGGGAGGAGCTACAGCCAAATGGAATGGAGCGGTGTCTGTGTATATCTCATTTAGGGCTGTCAACGTTAAACACGTTAATGCACACAACTATAAATATAGTATATATTTATATATAATAATATGTAAAAAAATATAACACAGCACAATCAACAAATTATTACATCCATATAAAGACAAATCAAACATTGAATATTTGTAGATCGCTTGAAAGGGAGTGGAAGGAAGCGAACTTATATAATCCCACCCCATATTTGCCTTACCATGTTCTTTACATATGTTATCAGTTTCCGGCTCATAACTCCTAATCAGAGCTTTATACCTTACAACACAGATTCAGGTCAGATGAAAAGATGAAATACATAATGATCATGACACTGGACATAAGATAATTTCAGAATTTGTCAAAGCATATGCAGATCAAGCAGATCAGTTTAATAGAAGTACAGATTTCTGCAGATTTTTATCCGTAGAAAAAATACTACTAATAACAAAATGAATATAGATCAAGTATCAAAGATTAAAAATATGTGCAGATTATTTTTCATTAAAAAAAATCAGTAGCTATAAGTCACATTTTGGCAAACCAAGTGAAGTGATAATTTGTCAGGTAAATTATCCTAAACACTAAAGAAAAACTCAGTAAAGGACCACACAAACAATCAAGTTTTCTTATATATAAGGGAGAGACAACAATAGTGGAGAGATGCCACCATCCTTTCTCTCAAAGGACTGTTCTCTCCTGCTCTCGTTTATTGAAAATTCTAGTGAGAGGTTACAGCATTCAAACAAAGAAATAGAGTTGAAAAGTGCATTAGGAGTTTCATATAATCAACCTTTTGGGGAATGTTTTCAGTTCCAACAGCCCCCTTCCTTATCTGCTGGGGACAGTGTCGTAAAACCCCCTAATCCTGGTTTGGGAAAAGAAGCAGGGATTAAAACACAGAACAACTATTGCAGAGAGGTAAAAAGGTCATCTATAACTGTAGTTTGAGTTAATATTTGAAAACACATTTAAACAATGATAAAAATTAAGAATTTCTTCCCCATCGTGATTAGAGATCAATAATTTTAACAATTATCAATAAATGATACAGGAAGTTTATCATTGTGATTATATAGTAATGCTGTGCAATAGAGAGCTCCATATTCTGTTTATGGATTGTATTCCTTCTACTGCTGCTTGATTAAAAGCTTTCCTTCTGGGTTGAAGAGAGTTTTTAAAGTTTTTCTTCAGTGTTACGTCTGCAGACATTGTTTGTCAGGGTTCTTGTCCTCTGCAGCGGATTTTGCAGGGAGCACGTTGTCTGCGGGTCAGAACTCTGCTAGAAATCAGGGTCACAGTTGAAGAGAGAGAGTGGAAGATCCCGGGCGCCATAATTTTCTTGAAATTGTTTGGCTATTCTATTACTCCATTTGTTTGTTCAGACATCCGTGATCAAGCACTTCCCAAAATCTCTCATATTACTCTCTCTTATATTACTTTAGACCGCTCCGGAAGACCAAGTGGTTCAACGAAGATTCAGCAGTTCATCACCAACGTGTTACGTGTCTCCTTACAGCGTGTTAACATCCTGGCATGTTTGGCGATTTCAGCATATCATTTTATTAAATGATCATTAATGAAGACATTTGATCCTTTTAGATATCTCCTTTGCTTCATCAGACCTGCCTTGTTTTTTTATTCACAAACCTGATAAGAATTGCTGGTTTGCTTGCATCCTTTCCCCTAGGGAGCTGGTGGCAGGTCTCAATGGTATTTAGATCCAGGGAGATCCCCTTAGACTTCAGAAATGATTCAATTTGAAATTCCACACTGTCTCCTGGAACAGAAGCAGTTAGCGGTAGCTGCAGCAGGCCTCAACCAGAGTTTGATCAGTAATCCCATGAGAATTACATTATTCTGGCTTTTTTTGGTTCCGTGTCATCCACTATTTGCTCCAGGATGTCGACCCAATTATCTCGTTGCTTATTCTGAGCATGCTGTGTTTTGAACTCTTCCAGGAGTTCCATCAGAGGAATTAGCTTAGCTTGAATGTCCAGCAAAGGAGTTAGCTTAACATTGATCTTGTCAATAGCCTGTTTGATGTCAAAGTCACCATTCGTCACTTGGTTCTTCTTAGGAGCCATGGTAGTGAAGGAGTTACTGCTTTTCTTTTGTTGTTATGCTGCGATAATATTCTGTGCTTTTAGCCAAAGATTGCTCACAGAGCTAGCAAAGTGCATCCTTTTCGCTGCCCAGAACTGGAAAAATCCCCATAAATAAATAAAATAATGAGATAAATATTCAATCGATTTTTAGTTCTTTAGTCATGTTATTTTTTTGGTTTAAAGATTGTTTTTTCACTAAAAGCAGACTATTTGATTGGTAGTGTGGCTTGTTGTCACGGTAACACAAGACGCATCACTGAGCCGGCAGATCTCAACTGCAGCAGCAAAGGAAAGCGATACACAGTGTCTTGCAAAAGTATTCACACCCCTTGAACTTCTCCCCTTTTTTCCACTTTATGACCACAAACATAAATATATTTTATTGGAATTTTATGTCAAAGACCAACACAAAGTGGAACACACTTGTGAAATGGAAAGACAATTACACAAGAGTTCAATATTTTTAGATAAGATTAGAAATAGTTTATTTCAAGTAGGCAAGAATAAGAATAACACATATATAACACAATCAATCGTCATAGATTTAGATCAATAAGAAAAACATAAGACAACTTGGCATCATAATGTACACTGCTTGAAAGGGAGAGGAAGGAAGCAAATGTATATAATCCCACCATGACCCAACCACACCATTCACTTTACATTAGTTATCAACTGGTTCGTAACTTTTGATCAGAGATTTATAGCGTATCGACAATAAATCATGTGATTAAACATCCTTAAATAACAATAAGTCACACTACTATGTATATAGAAACTATTTTAAACTTGATTGTAGCATATGCAGAATATAAAAATCAAAGATTTACAGATTATTTTCATCAGAAAAATCATTTACTTGAATCAAGTATAGAAAGAAAATATATTTATTTATAGACTATTTTTGTCAGAAAAGCCGCTTACTCAAATCAAGTATAAAAAAAATCCCAGATAAATGCAGATTATTTTCATTTGATATCATTAGTCATGAATCACTCCATAGGGAACCAAATCAGGTGATTTGATTAAAGCTTTTGACCAAGACGGTATTCCATCTTCAGCTGCCTGAAAAACAGCCGGCGTTCAGGTTTGAACAGAGTTTATAAAGTTCTCCTCGTTGTTAGTGTAGCAGGATTAATTGGCACAGGTGCTGCTAGTTGGCTAATTGCAGGCAGTGGCCTTTTGGGGCGCTATAAAAACCCTAAGGTCCCCACTGGCCATCATGGGCATCTTTTGGCCTTTGGAACCGCCCAATTCCTGTGGCATACTCCGGTTAGCCTTACAGGTAATGTAGCGGTGGTGCCCTGTGTTTGAGAAATCTCTGAGTCGGTGTCACAAGTATTTGTTGTGTTTGTAGCTCCAGAGTAAAAGAGAAAAAACATCACTCGCAAGCTCCATTAGCGCCCCTGCATTCTTGGGCGTGGTGGAGCTTGTCCCTCTCAGGTGACGAACCCGGGCCATCTGGTAAGCCTGGTGACATGCAGGTCTTGTACTTTTTCTTCAAGCAGTTTTATTTAATTTGTTTTCCCTAGACAGGGACTTTCTGTGCTTCCGGTTTTGGAGACAGCTGCTGCTTTAATAACATTGATTTTTAAGTTATTCACACTCTAATGCCTGTGAACACGTCGGACGTGTGACGGGGGTTCTGCCAGCGTGGACGCCCGCTGCCACGGATTACGATCGGTCTACCTGACGGCCAGGGCATTTTTTTTTTTTTTTTTTTTTTTAAATAAACCTCCACTTCCTAGCGGCCCAGGCCTCAGCAACTGAGTTTTCTTTCCCCCAACTTTGGTTTATAGTGTTTTATTGACTCCTTTTATGGTGTTTTTATTAATTTTTGTAGTAAATTTAATTTTAATCGTGGCTACGCGTCCTGCTCCTTGTGTGCGATCTACCTATCGTTGGTCCTTATAATTCCCACCGTACCACATTATGACTTCAGCTGATATCACAGCGAGTAAGTTGAGCTCCAGTTGTCTGGAGCGCAGAAATTGCTGCTGAAAATCAGGGTCAAAGTTGACCTTAGAGACAGTGGTAAATCCCGGGCACCATATTTTCTTGAAATCATTTATGATTCTTATTTCGCATCAAATGAAGGCTCAGACGTCAGTGACCACACACTTCTCAAAGTCATTCATGCTGGTGATGACCATTGCCTTGGACCGGTGGACCAAGAGGTTTGACATAGATCCTGGAATTCAGCACCCAGGTGCTCTGAATCTGCTTTTTCTGCATCAGGAGCCTGGTGTGTTTTGTCCTAACAGCATTATCCTTACGGAGATGATCATTTTTAAAAAAAATAGCTGCCCCTTTCAAAAATCTTTTTTGATTCATCAGAGCTATTTTGTGTTTTTGATTCATAAAACCTAATAAGGATCGCTGTTTTATCTGACTCCTTTATCCTGGGAAGCGGGTGGCAGATCTCGATGTTATTCAGATCCAAAGAAATCCTTTAGAAGTGAGTAATAATCCAATTTGACTCTCCACGCTCTCAGCTGTTGCAGCTGCAGCTCTGCTAGCTTCTGTTAGCGTTAGCTGCGCCAGGCTTAGCCAGGGGTTTGAGTTGAAGTTCTGTGAGAATTATTTTAGTCATTCTTACTTGTTGATCCAAGCCATTTGTTCAATCAAAACACTTCAATCTGAGTCAGATTAGATGGAGAGCATTTGTGAACAGCAGTTTTCAGATCTCTCCACAGATTCAGGATTGGATTTAGGTCTGGACTTTGACTGGATCATTCCAACACATGAATCTGTTTCATTTTTATCATTCCATTGTAGCTTTGGCTTTATGTTTAGGGTGGTTGTCCTGTTGGAAGGTGAATCTCTGCTCCAGTCTCAATTGTTGTTCAGACTTCAGCAGGTTTTCCTCCAATATTGCTCTGGGAGCCAGTGAAGTGAAGCTAATACAGGAGTAATGTTCTCTTCTGCTGGTTCCTGTTAACAATCTAGCTGCTGCATTTTGAACAAGCTGAAGACTTTTTAAAGAACTTTTAGGACACGCTGCTAGCAAAGAGTTACAGTAATCCAGCCTAGAAGTAACAAATGCATGGATGAGTTTTTCAGCATCGCTTCTAGATAATATGTTTCTGACCCTAGAAATATTGCGTAGGTGAAAAAATGCAGTTTTACAAGCCTGTGATATGTGAGCCTTAAATGATAAATCCTGGTCAAATAAAACCCCCAGGTTTCTAACTGTGGGATTGGAGGCTATATTTACACCATCCAGGGAGACCATCTGAACAGGTAGGGTATCTCTGAGGTATTTTGGACCTAGTATAATGACCTCAGTTTTTTCTGGGTTTAGGAGGAGGTCATTAACTGTCATCCAAATCTTGATATCACTAATGCAGGCACTAAGTTTCTCTAAGCGGTCATTCTGGTCGGGTTTAATGGATAGATACAACTGTATCATCTGCATAACAGTGAAAATTAATCCCGTGTTTCCTGATTATGTTCCCTAGAGGCAGCATGTAAAGCAGAAACAGGATGGGTCCTAGGACTGAGCCCTGTGGGACTCCGTGGCTAACTCAACTATAATGGGAGGAATTTCCATTTACATGAACAAACTGGTACCTATCAGATAAATAGGATTTAAACCATTGAAGGGCAGATCCTCTGATCCCTATGTCATGCTCTAATCTCTGGAGTAAGATGCTGCGGTCTATAGTGTCAAAGGCTGCACTAAGATCTAACAGGACCAGAATAGAGATTAGTCCCTTTTCTGTGGCCAGTAACAAGTCATTAGTGACTCTAACTAGTGTAGTTTCAGTGCAACGGTGAGGTCTGAACCCTGACTGGAAATCTTCAAAGAGGCTATTGTCCTGTAGGTGGCAGTATAGCTGTTTAACTACAACTATTTCTAATAGCTTTGAAATAAAGGTAAGATTTGATATTGGTCTGTAGTTGGACAGAATGCCATGATCTAAACAGGGGTTTTTCATAAGAGGTATAACAACTACATATTTAAAAGACTGTGGCACATAACCTGTTTCTATGGAACTATTTATAATAGTTAAAATTCATTAATTAAAGGGAAGGTTTCTTTAAAAAGCTTAGTGGGGATTGGGTCTAAAAGACAAGTTGAGGTTTTGAAGGATGTAATAAGTGATGTTAATTCTGCTAGATCTACAGCAGTGAAGCAGGCTAATGTTACAGAGTTTTCTATAGATGCCTTTGTTTCTACTGTTTTAGCCTGCTCTGGGCTGATAGTAGGGATAACTTTGTTCAGCTTTTGTCTAATATTTAGGATTTTACAATCAAAGAATGAAAAATTCCTCAGAGCTGAGAGTAGCAGGAATATGTGGTTCCACTGAGCTGTGACTGCTAGTCAGTCTGGCTATAATACTAAAAAGAAATCTCGGATTATTTCCATTCTGTGATATTAAAGCTGAGTAGTATTGGGTTCTGGCTTTACGCAGAGATTTTTAATAATTTAAAAGGCTATATTTCCAGTTATTCTGAGACTGCTCTGAGCCGCATCGGCGCCATTCTCTTTCTAACTTACGGGTTACTTGTTTAAGGGAACGTGTTTCAGCGTTTTACCAACGCGTTGTGATAATCGGTTCTGTCTAAATAGTTTTGGTTTCAAAGGAGCAACAACATCAAGTGTTCTCCTGAAGTCCTCCATGGAATCAACAAACTGATCATTTTTTTTCTGGGACTGAAACTGTGGGAGCTGCTCTCAGAGTGTTTGCTCGGCATGTTACTAAATATTGGTTGGACTGTAAGTTTAAATTCAGATACAGAACGGTCAGTCAATGTTCTTCTGAGCTGTTCTTTATTTATTAGAGCGGTGGAATTCTCTAGAACAAACTGAAAGGTGATCAGAGAGTATGGGGTTATGAGGGAGCACACTCAGCTGATCTCTATACCATGAGTTAAAACAAGGTCCAGGGTGTGCTTGTGACAGTGAGTGGGTTCATTTACATTTTGTGTGAAACCAACATTATCTAGTAAAGCTGAGAAAGCATTTTCTAGACAGTCACTAGAGTCATCAACATGAATATTAAAATCTCCTATTATTTTACCAGAATCTAAAACAATAGTTGATAAAAAGTCTGCAAACTCAGTTATAAATTCATAGTACGAGCCAGGAGGACGATAAATAATTATGAATAA
The DNA here is from genome assembly GCA_016861445.1 of Oryzias woworae. Taxonomy (NCBI): domain Eukaryota; kingdom Metazoa; phylum Chordata; class Actinopteri; order Beloniformes; family Adrianichthyidae; genus Oryzias; species Oryzias woworae. The sequence goes on from BOLG01001316.1 coordinate 474,678, forward strand.
AACAGATTTTGGAGTTTTCCTGTTTGAGTGATTTAGACACAATATGATGTTTTCAAAGGAACTATAAATGTGTTTGGCTTTAGTGTTAGGAAGTAAGCTAGACTGTGATATTACTGCTAACCCTCCTCCTTTCCCAGAAATCCTGGATTTCTGATAGTTATTATAATTATGGGGGGTTGCTTCATTCAACCTAACATAGTCATCCTGTTGGAGCCAGGTTTCTGTTAGAGCTAGCAGGCTAAGTTTGTTGTCATTCATTAACTCATTGACTAAAAGGGACTTAGAGGAAATGGATCTAATGTTTAGTAAGCCACATTTAATGACATCGTGATTTTGCTTGTTGTTATTGAGAGTATTAGTAGCTTTTACTTTTAGGTTTCTGTGTTTTACTCTTTTCACTTGACTTTCAGGACATAAGCTAAAGCTAGCAGCTGCTGGACTAACTCTGTTGTGCTGAATCCATGAACAGTGGTTCATGGATGTTCAAAGTTTGGGAAATCTTTTTCTAGACTCACCCTGCTTTCAATTTCTCCCTGGCCTGTCTGGTGTGTTCCTTACACTTCATGATGCTGTTTTCTCCCCAGTATTCTTGACAAACCACAGAGACTGTCACAAAACGGATGGATTTGTTTACTGAGATGAAATTGATTGATTTGTTTATTTCAAGCATAAGTTAGACAATACACGAAAATAATTCCACAAAATTATCAAACTCGTTAAGACAATGAAATGCATTGATTGAGAGTAAAGAAAAAACAAAAAAGAAACCAATGAAAAATGAACAAACACAACGCACTTCAGTCACATTTGTAACATATGTTAAGTATAGTGATTAATAACTGAAGTCTAGTAGAGCTTGATTGACACACTTTGAAGTGACACACATATGGACTCTATGAAGTCAACATTTGATCAGTCACCAATCATCTCAAGCAACTTCTAAAAGCAATTGGATGCACTCAGAGAAAAGGGGGCTGAATACTTTCGCATACTGCACTTCTCAGTTTTTTATTTGTAAAGAAAATTGAACTCTTGTATAATTTTCTTTTCACTTCCCAAGTGTGTGCCCCTTTGTCTTGGGCTTTCACATAAAAGTCCAATCAAATATTTCTGTTTTGTGGTCATAAAGTTAGAAAATGTGGAGAAGTTCAAGGGGTGTGAATACTTTTGAAAGACACTGTATTTGCTGATTGTCACAAAAGGTTCAAAAAAAGCATCAGTTCGGAGAGAACGTTCACCTCTTAAGTCTTGTTTTTTCCAGTTAATGAAGCAAAAAGTTTGTTTTTAAAGTAGCCTGCACAGTGATATAGAACATTTGGGCTATGTGACTGGAACTACTTTTTAGATGTGCATAAACACCTAGCAGCTAATCAGAAGGGTATTAACCCCGACCATTTAAAGTGCAAAAACACTGTTAGTTTCTTATGGCTGTATATCAGCATCTCTGTTTTCTTAGAGTAATACTGCAGACATTAAAGTCTTTAAAAATTCTGCTTATCGCACTGTTGATGTGGTTTGTGCACACAAATTACAGTTCTGGGATATCTGAGTTCACACAAATTAAGACATTTGAACAAAAAAAAAAAAAAAAAAAAAAAAGGCCAGAGAAAGCATTTCCCTTTGTTTTTTTTTTTTTTTTTTTTTTTTTTTTTTTTGTCTGAAAAGTCGCATATTGCCGTATAAAATGTACCTAGTAAAATCAGATTAATCACAATCCAAAAGTGTGATAAATCAGATTTTTTTTTTTTTTTTTTTTTTTAAATAAATTGACAGCCCTAATCTCATCACAATGCAGGGAAGAAACAGAGGATCAGAGCAGTGATGTGTGGTGAAGGTTGTGGCTGGTGTTTACAAACCAATGAGAGGCCTATATGGGGTCATTTTGGAACTGGAGATCATTTTACGTACCACCCATCAAGTTTCAAAGTATGCAAAAAAACTAAATGCTAAAACATGTCATTTCTGACTACATTTGTCTTGAAACATAATCTTCAGAAACTAGAGAAGAGAAAAGGTTTGAAAATAACTTTGAAAATTGTCCTTTAGTAATTTTAATTAGTTGCATTCCGCACTTTGTGGTCTAACTCGCGGTCTCTGACAAACCACAAACGCCTCACTCGTTCTCTGCATTGTCTTCAGTCATGAATGACAAGGTGACTTTGGTTTCATTCTGGCATAAATGGAAAAAACTAATTCGTGATTGCAGGTCTCCAGAACATCAATACCTTTCTCAACAGAAACAGCGCAAACTTTCGCACTAGACATCACATACCTGTGAGCGGACTACTACTCTGCTGCTGCTCTGTTACCGTGACAACTCACTGCATTTTAAATGGGTAGTCTGCTTTTTATTTAAAAAAAAAATAAATAAATAAAGATTTTAGGGCTGTGGGTCGCAACTCAAATCTCTTAGCTTGCAGCTGACAAGACTTCAGTCTTGACTTACAAGATTTGGTTGCGACACGAGATTTGGTCGCGAATCACAAGATCTAGTCGTGACTCAAATTTGGTTGCAACTCACAAGATTGTCGCTTTTTTTTTTTTTTGGTCAGGCGAAAACAGCACAGTTTATTAGCAATGCAACAGACCCGGAAGGGGTGGGAAAAAAAGAGCAGCAGACATCCCTCATATAAAAGGTGCATGTTTGTTAAAAATAAAGAAGTTAAAGAGAACGATGAAAGAAAATAACTCCTGAGCAGACAGACAAAATCTTACCAGAAACCCAATCAATGTGAGGGGTGTGTCTACACAACCAAGGATAGCCCAAAATCACAGGGGGCTTCATAGTCTCAACCACAAAAAAAGACATAATTTCATTGTGATTACCAGACATTGTCATTCTCACAGGAACTGTACGAGCAGAAAATCTGTGAATGAGAGATCCGTTATTGGCATTGATAACCAGAACAGCAGGTAAGGGCTCTGTGGGTATGTTTAGCCTGTCCAACACATCTTGGGATATCAAGTCCCCATCCAACCCAGAGTCAATAAGTCTCGAACTCACTCTGCTGCAGGTCACAAGCCACCAAAATCCTCGGAGGTCGAAAGGGTGAAGAAAACAGGGAAACGCGGCTCACCAGTTGCCCTCTAACTGGTGAGCCCTGGTGTTTGACAGACAGCTTCTGATGAAGTGGCCGGCTCTCCCACAGAAAAGACACAAGCCACAAGCCATGCGCCTCTGTCGTTCAGTCTGGGAAACCCTTCCCAAACCCACCTGCATGGATTCAAGTGGCGGCTCAGAGGACGGGACCCCGTTGTCGGGCTGCTGATGGGCCGGGACTGACGAAGTCACCTGCTGCTGTTGGAGACGTGCGCCAAAACCAGGAATGCGTTGCTCTTGGGTTCTCTCCCTCATGCCACACTCCTGCGACCCATTAGTATAGCCCCCTCTGCCAGAGGACCGAGCCGCTCAGTACGGTAACCCACACCCGCACCTCGCCTCAAAATTTTTCTTGGGGTGGAATGGCAATCTGTTTATTTTTGTCCACAAATGGGCCCTTTTTGTCCACAGCCTCCTTCCTGCTTCTTTAATCACAATAATTGACTTATGGCGTCACATCTCTGCCATTAATCGAAGGGCGCGTATTTGATAACTGAGCGAGCAGAGCTCTCACCGCGCGCGCTCAGTTTTTTTTTTTTGGCGCCAGCTCAGTTTCAGGGGGCGTTTTTGTCACTCTGAGGGCAGTAGTATTTCTGGTTGATCTGACTGGCCGAAATTTCTGGTTGAATCCACGAGGCAACGGGGCGGGGCTTTCATTTTTTTTTTATCTGCTTTAATAGAGAAAATGGCAGATGAAACGTGGATTAAAACGTTAACGAATAACAACAGGATAAAACAAAAGTGCAGTGGGATATTTTTTTGTGTTTTAAGTTTGACTCATGTGTAAATCACTTTATTAGGTAAATATACATGTAGACTTTAGTTACCGTCGGTTGGGCAACATTACGGACTTAAGGAGAGCACCTTGCTTTACATAAAAAAAATAAAATTAAAATTAAAAAAAGAGGAAGGGGAGCACTATGAAAAACCGGGGCCAACTGCTAAGCATGATCTTAATGAACCTCAAAAATACGTGTGACACACCTAGATAAGATATGATACAATTTAACCATAATTTATTATTGTAAAGAGAAAAATAATTAACATTCATAGATTTTTCATATACTAATGTTCATTAATAACAGCTATAAAAAATGCTGTGAAATAACACTGAAATGATTATTATTATTATTAACTGCCGCTTATGGCCATTCCTCCTCTTTGAGCACTTCGGGGGTCGGGAGATGGTGTGTCAGACATATTTTTGACGTTTGTTAAGATCATTGTTAACCCGTTGTTTGTTCTTTTTTTTTCTTTTCTTTTTTTTTTTTTTTTTTTAAACTTGTCCTGTCCAACAGCTGAGAAAACAGATATGAGCTGAGAGCCTCTTGCATTAGACAGATTTTACTCACTGTGTTGTATACCAACACAAAATGTATGTTGGTATACGCCCCTTTTGTAATTTAAACGAAACTTTATTAATATTAATTTTGTTTATGTTCTTTTTGTTAGCACCCAGACCAGGGCCCGCAGGACCACCACATGGCCCCCAACACCCGAGCGCAGTAAGGTACGGAAGCGCAGAGCGCAAGACCCAGCCCAGCCAGGAGATCAGCCCTCGCACCGCGCTGGGCCGCGGGCCCAGCCCCGAGAGCCCCACCACCCCAGACAAGCCGCCCACCACCACCCAGGAGTTCTGAGCATCCCCCCACACCAGCCCCGGGTACGAGCCAAGGCCCCCCTAGGGAGACCCGCTCCGAAGCTCCGGGCAGTTGCGGAGATCCAGAAGAGAGCACGGCGGGGGTCAGCTACCCCCACCTAGAGGAGGGATGACCAAAAGAAGTGGGGGTCCCCGAAGGAGTACTAAGCCTGACCAGGCTCTCCTATGTTGTGACTTAGAAGGGGCCCGGCACCCGAGGGTAAGGACCAGAACCCGCACCACAAGGACACAGACACCCTCCAGGCTCAGCTGGAATATGATCCCCTGCTCATGGACTTGCCAGAGGACTGAGGGATCCCTCTCCCTGTGTGGGGAGGGGGCTGCCGGGCCCAGGAGACCGACACCCAAGAGACAAGGCCGCCGCTGCTGAAGGTCCTGTTCCCCTCACCAGGGATGGGGTAGGGGACAGAAGATCAGTGGTCCCACCTTCCTTGTGTAATGTATTCGTGTGTGTGTGTTGAAGTGTGTTTCTTGTGGTTGAAGGGTGTGTGTAATAAAGGGTGCAGTTAAAATTGGCGAGAAGGGCACAGAGGACATCTCCTGATTTCTTACAGGGATGTCCAATGACCCTCTCACCAAGGAACCCTAAATGTCTACGGTGCAGTTAAAATTGGAGGGTAGAGCACTATGAGGACATCTCCTTGCTGGCAGTGATGTCCTAGCACCCCACCACCACCAAGGGTCCTACGTGTCTAAGGTGCATTTAAAACCAAGAGAAGGGGGCGAAACTGTGCGGAGAGGGGGGACCAGTGCCAAATGGCTCGGCCCTCCAACCTAATAAGTGTTCGTATGAGGAAGGAGGGGAGGTCGGGAACAGCTACCAGACTGACCCCTGATGGTGAAACGACCATCACCCCCCCCCCCCCCCAAGAGGCCCCACTGCCCGAAAGCAGACCCCCCAGCCCCCCCACGAAGCACCACCCCTGTGGCTGCCTGATCAGGTACCAGCGGGCCCGAGGGAAGCCTCAAGTGTCCCATACTGGTGGTGGACCCCACCTCTTACCCATGAACATCCCCTCCCCCTGGCCGGCTCCCCCAGACCCCGCCATGGTAGGCTTTTCCTGGAGCAAACACAGGCCCCAAGGGGGTTGCCCCACCCCGTCCCAGGGCCGGAGAAGGAGTGATCCCCAGCCCCTGGGTGCAGATGGGCCGCCCATCCAGCGCAGGCAGACCCCCCAGGACCAGGGCCCCGCGCAAGCCCCCCCAGCGCACGCAAAGGACCACCCCCCCCGAGCCAAGCCAGAACCCCACCCAATGTACCCCCCCCTACCCCGCCCAGGCCCGGGAGACCACACGGCCCCCGCGCTTGCCCCCAACCAGGAGCCTTCACTAATGGAATGTGAATTGTTTAGAAAAAGTGATGTCATCAGCATAAAGACTAATTTTATGATTACTGTATTTTGTTGTAATTCCTTTAATGCTCTCACGCTGTCTTATTGTTGCAGCCAAAGGTTCAATAAATACAGCAAAAAGAGAGGGGGAGAGTGGACGTCCCTGTCTGGTCCCTCTACCAAGAAAAAAACCTGTCAGAAGTCTGTTTGTTGGTTCTGACTGATGCATTTGGGTTATGATATAATATTTTAATCCAATCAATGAAGGATTCCCCAAACCCAAACTTATGGAGGGCAGCAATGAGGAACTTCCAGTTTACTCTGTCAAATGCTTTTTCAGCATCCAATGTGAGTATGGTTGTTTCCTGGTTCTTATTAGTGGCAAAATCTATTATGTTAACAAGTCTGTGGACATTATCACTTGAGTGTCTACCTTTAATGAATCCAGTTTGATCATGATGAATTATATGAAGAGTGATTTTTTCCTATTCTCTGCGCGAGATCTTTGCAAATATTTTTTACGTCTGCATTGATTAGAGAAATGGGGCGATAGCTAGAAGGAATTGTGGGATCTTTTTCTGGTTTGAGAAGGAGGATTATGTTAGCTGAATTCATGTGAGGAGGCAGTGATTGGCTTTCCTTGATAAAAGTAACCATTTTATAAAAAGTCTGTGCCAGCTGTTCCCAGAATTCCTTATAAAACTCAGCAGGAAAGCCATCAGGCCCTGGAGCTTTGTTGTTGGGCATCAGTAACAGAGCGTCATGAAGTTCAGCCAATGAAAGTGGAGAGTCTAAGTTTGAGCTTTGATCCTCATTTAATCTGGGTAGAGTTACATTATTAAGAAATGAGTTAATACTTTGCTCTGATGAATTGACCTGTGATGTGTACAAGTTTTTATAAAAATCTTTAAATGTTTTATTGATTTTAACCGGGTCGTGAGTGACATTTCCTGTGTGATCCATAATAGATGTAATTGTTGATTTTTCTTTATTAATTTTAAGCTGATTAGCTAAAAATTTACCAGATTTGTTTGAGTTTTCAAAATTTTCGAGTCGAAGTTTTTGTATTTGGAATTGTTTGTTTATTGATGATATCATTTAACTGAATCTTTAAATTTTTCAGATCTCCCAGAATGTGTTCTTGTGCAGAAGCAGCCTCTAGATCTTTGATTTTATTTTCAATTTCTAATAAATCTGCTTTCTCTTTGTATTTTTTATTTGTTAAATAAGAAATATTTTTTCCTCTCATCACTGCTTTTGCTGTTTCCCAAAGAACACATGGTGAAATATCAGGAGTATCATTAAATTCTAAGAAGGTTGCACACTCTTTTATAAAGAATTTAATAAACTTTTGATCTTTTAACAGAGAAGTGTTAGTATATCTCTAGAAATATTTACAGAAACTGGTGCATGATCACTAATGATAATTGGATGAATGTTGGAATCCTTGATATCTTTTAAAAGAGAATTACTGACTAATACGTAGTCTAAGCGAGACTGTGAGTGGTGAACTGGAGAAAAGAAAGTGAACCCTTTAGCGTTTGGATGACATGAGCGCCAAGCGTCGCAGAGACCCAACTCATCCATGTATTGTTTAAAAATACTTGCAGACCGCCATGTGCGCTGGTGTCCTGCTGTGCTGAGTCTGTCAAGTTCAGGATCAAGGACCAAGTTGAGGTCTCCTCCTATAATCATTGTGGAGTCAGCGTGAACCAAAAGTGAGGTGAAGAATCTGTGAAAGAAGGAGGATTCATCAGCATTGGGACCATAGATACTGGCTATACAGAAATCTTTATTCTGAACCAATATCTTAATAATTACAAATCTGCCTTCTGGATCAACAATTGTGTTCTTATGAGTAAATGTCATATTTTTATTAATCAAAATAGCAACTCCTCTTTGTTTGGAGTTGTAACTAGCTGAGTAGTTGGATGGGAATTGTGAGCAGCACAGGAGATGATCAGCTGATTTAGATAAGTGGATCTCCTGCAGTAAAACTAGATCTGCTTTTAGATCATTCAGATGGTTGAAAACTTTCAGCCTCTTTGGCCCAGAGCCAAGTCCACGCACATTCCAGCTAAAGATGTTCAGACTGGACATGACTACACTGACTGAAAGAGAGTTTTGCTAAGTAATGCGCGAGCGTCTGTGAGTCCTGTGCGCGTGCCCGCTGACCAGTGTGCAGAGGAGCGCTGTGTGTTTGTGCACGTGAATGTTTTCTGGTTGTGTGAGTTACTTGTTGTATGTGTCCCATATGAGCCTTTGTGAGGTGTTTGCGATGTGTCGAGAAGTGTGTGCGGGATCGTGTGTACATGCGCGCGCCTGTCTCGTGCATGAGTAAATGGGTACTTACTGGGGATGTGTTGCCTTTAGTTGATTTAAATATGAGGAGGAGAGGGGAAGAGGTGGGGAATAAAAAGAGTAAAAAAGAAAAGAAAAACAAGAAAAAACAAACACAACAAAACAACGTAAACATGAGAGGGGAGGGAAATAAACTGATTTGACGAGATGGAGGTGTGGATGATTGATGAGCTGATTTTCCTTTAGTTTAAATCAGTTTAGTCGGTTTCATCAGCGCATTATAGAGGTTCAGATTGCAGCATCTGCAGGTCTTTAGCGCAGCCACGGGGTGATCTCAGGGTCCCGAAAGAGCCGTCCATCCATGTAGAGTCTTTCAACTGAAACAACAGCTCGAGACCCGGCGGTGAGGTGCTTCCTCCTCAGCGGGAAGAAGATCTTCCTGCACCGGAGGATCTCCGCCGGGAACTGGTTGTTGACGCTGAAGTGTGTTCCCTTTAGCTCCCAGCTGCGGCTCCTCACCAGCTCCTTCTGTTTGTAGTGCTCGAACTTAGCCACTATGGGTCTCGGACGCTGGTTATCGGGCCTCCTTCCTCCGAGTCGGTGCACGGTTGAAGGAGATCTTCTGGACCTCCTCCTTGGGGAGCTTCAGCTGGGCCTCCATGAAGGACTTCACCGTGGCCTCCGGGTCTTCTCCCGCCTCCTCTGGAATTCCAGAGATGACCAGGTTGTCCCTCATGCTCCTCGCCTGACTCTCGCAGGCCTTGGAACTCCTTGTGAAGGATCTCCAGCAGGTTTAAATGGCACTCAAGGCTGGAGAGCTTTTTATCAATCGATTCCAGGATTTCACTGACGCCGCTGCCTGGAGAAGAAGTGGCCCCGGGAGAGTCTTCAGGACGGCCGCGTTTGGAGGAAGGAGTGGTGGTGTTTGTGTTCCCCATGACGAAGGTATTGTAACACTCATCTTTGAAGCTCTCCAGGTCCTCCAGGCTGTCAAGGACTTAATAGTCTTTTTAGAGGTTTAATGAATATTGTTATAATTATTACTTACATGCCGGAAAGAGAAAAGCAGACGGAAATGTTTGTTCAACCACTTTCGCACCGCCGAATTGACTCACCGCACACGTCTCATCTATTCTCGCGATACTCACAGCATCTCACGGCTCCGTAGTTTTTTCATAGTGGTCTCCTTCCTCAGCGGCGTTCCAGCGACTACACAGGCGTTCCAGCGGCTACACCGGTGTTACACCAAAAACTGTTACACTGTCTTTGTTGCGTTTTCTCACACACTTGATAGTGTCACTTTCAGTCAAGAACTGAGTCGCTCCGCTGCTTCTGCTCCTCCTCGGGTTTTGCTCCACAGCAAGACGCTGCATTCAGTGACAGGGAGAGCTTTCTATTAAATTCTTACGGTACACGTTCTTCTTCTGGCTAACAGTTGGGCAAATCAGATATTGGACGGTTGTGACAGCGCCCTCTGCGGTCACAGATTTCGACAGGTTACAGTTTTTGGTGTAACACTGGCACGGTGCAGTTGTAATATACACTCACTCAGTCATCAAGTACGCGCCCTTCAATTAATGGCAGAGATGTGACGCCATAGAAAACAGCGTGGATTGAGCGACGCGGCGCAAATTGAGTGGCCGCCACGGCTGGCCGGAGCCAAACACATTTTTGGCCCTGCAGGTAGCATCTAATTCTCCTTGCGGTGGGAAAGGGGCAGGCCTTGCAAATTGCGCTCGTTGTGAGTGCACCTTATGACCATTCTAAATAAAACTTCAGCATTATGTTAACATTTTGTTGTTACATTATGGAAGACTTTGACTTGAAATGTTTGACTTGAAATGTTTAAGCCTCAACTCTCCCATGTGAAACTGATCTCTAAAAGCATATATATATATATAAAAGCAGCACCAACATGAACAAATACAATTTGTATTTTTCTATTTTGCAGGTCTCTGGGGATACCCATTCAGAATTCCTTGCTGATTCCTCAGTGAGTGTTTTTTTTTTTTTATTTTTTTTATTTTTGTAGACTTGATGATGCGCATTACTTGTAGTGGCTCATGCTAATTGATGAATGGCGGTAAACAATTTGGTAATATGATCGAATCTTGGGAAAATTTAGAATGTTACTTTCATTTTACTAATTTAAAAAACTCATGATCACTGACTCTTGCTCTTACATTTTCCCGTTCCTTTTTAAAAGTCACATTTTCTTTCTTCAGGTCAGGCGTCAGATATCCAAAGAAGAGCTGGAAAATGTTCCTTCACCGAGAACCACCTTCATAGAAGCAGCATCAGTTCTTTCTTTGTCAAGGCCAACATTTTACAAATTACTGAAAGACCATAACATCCCTGCTTCAAAATATGTCAGCATTAGTGATGAACAGTTGGATATTACAGTGTCACAAATAAAAATAAGAACATCCAAATATTGGCGAAACGATCCCTTATGGGACATCTACTTACTAGAGACATTGTTGTTCAAAGAAGACGTTTAGGAGAATCATTACACAGAGTTGACCCAACTGGTATCCAGCAAAGAAGAAGATCCATTGTTTGACGAATATACTTTGTGCCACATCCCAAATTCATATGGCAAATAGATGGAAATCATAAGCTGATTTGTTAGAAATGTGTAATTTATGGAGTCATAGATGGATATTAGTAGGATGCTAATGTTCCTCAACTGCTCCAATAACAATCGGGCTGAAATTGTAAAAGACCTCTTCACTATTGCAGTTGGACTATTGGTCGACCACTTCATATGAGGACTGACCATGGAAGAAAAAACGTCAAAATCTGGGAAGATTTGCAAGCAACCAGAGGTGAAAGTTCTGTTTTAACTGGGAGTTCAGTGCACAACCAGGGATTCGAACGTTTTAAAATACTTGAACCACAACTGCTACCAAGTTTATGCACCAATATTCTATGGACTGGAGTCCTTAGGCTGTCTTTACTTGGAAAATTCAACAGACTTGTTTTGTCTTCACTATGTATATTTACCCAGGATCAATCATACATTGGAGGAATTCAAGAAGGGATATAACAACCACTCCTTTTTAATTGAAGGCAACAGAACTCCAGTTCAGCTATTCTCTCTGAACAGTTTTTGGCTCAATGACCAGAACCCACAGCAGCTAGCTAGTGATGTCCTCTCAGTGAACCCTGGAAGTTCATTTGTTCCCTTGGATTACAGAGAAGAGCTTGAACCATCTGCAACAATTAACTCTCTAGAAAATGACAATGATAATGGAAAAACATTGTTTCAAAGAACACAGCAGTTTATTTTATACAAACTTGTAAACATGAACTGATGGGTCCTGGCTGACTCAGAACTGGAATTTATAAACATGTTGCATAAGTAGAAAGAAATTAACTATATTAAAGTACAAAAAAATCACATGAGCTGCATTTGTTGATGTAACGTGCCATTTGTGTTCAAGTTGTGCTGCATAAAGAGCCATTCATAAGAGCAACAAGTAGGCAGTGGTTAAATCATCATCATCATCTGCTGTTATTTTTGCATTCACAAAAAGCTTAAGTTCATTTACACGTGTGTGCAATTGGATCAGTTTGGTCATCTTTGTGTACAAAAGTTAGTTTAGGAAGTGGGTGAAAACCAACACTAGGGACTCGATTGCTTCCTGTTGCAAATGTCAGGATGTGCCTAGGACTCAAAACATCCACAAACTTTTCTTTTCAGTCAGCATCTTGTCTGCAAAAGTGTCTCTCAGCTCCTTCTCTGAAAAAGGGAAAAACCTGCGGTGAAAGAGGGAGATTATGTCTCCAAAGCTTTCAAGAATATTATTTAGCAGCCCAGCTAAGATACATAGTGTGTTGGTGCTCAACAGAATATAACTCTAAATGGAAAGAAATGGAGTTGACCTACAGTGAATGTCCACCACAAGCAAGACAGGGAGAGAAAACTCAAGTAGAAATTTTAGAACAAAACCTTATCATTGAAACGATATTAAAGATCTGGTGGGATGTGGTTAAAAAACTACAAAATAGGTGGAGATTACAAACTACTTATCTGGCCCTCACAATCTCAAAAATTCATAATGGGACAGATGGACAGTACCTTTAAGAAATGAAGGGACAGGGGAATGACAGCAGTGTGTACGTTAACAGACAGAAAACCGTTCAAGTCCTTCGGAAGGCTCAAAGAAGAGTTTCAGCTAGATACAGCCGACCTATTCAGATATTTCCAATTAAGACACTTCTATAACACAGAGATTAAAAAATATCTTAATCAAGATAGAAGCATGTTAGTAGAAATGCTGACGGGGTCATGTAAGAAGTTACACTCAAAGGTTGTTTCCAAACTGTATAAATGCTTGTTAAACTGTAATGGATCTAACTCTTTGTATATAAAGCAAAAGTGGGAATCAGAATTACAGATTTCATTGTCAGAAGATGAATGGCATTCAATCTGCCTATTGCAGCATAGCTCCACATGCTCCAGACATTGGAGAGTATTTGAATGGAAAAACTTAAGAAAGGTTTTTGTTTAGCCCCCACATAAAGAGCAAACAGCAGGAAACTCCACAACAATGGTCAAGGCTGTGTGGGGACATTTATGCTAACCACTCACACATCTTCTGGTCATGTAGGAACATTTCTCCCTTCTGGGAAATTATGGTCAAAACTTTTCGGGTTATTCTAGTGTATGAAATACCCACTGACCCACAGACACTGTACCTTGGCCTAACAATGGATGCCATTGGAGCAGAAGACAAGTACCTGTTCAAGGTGATGGTATTAGCCTGTAAAAAGGCTATAACGAGGAATTGGCTAAGAAGTAAAATCCCAACACTCCGGCAAGGGAGAAGCAATATCACTTATCGATGGAAGAAATGTACAATATACTGCTCACTCGGACTGACCTTGAAACAATATGTTAGTTCTACCCCACTGTCTATATTTGTTTTTAATATTTGGTTTTGCTTTTGTTGTGCAACAATTCCTAGGGTTTGCTTGATTTTGCGTTATTAGTTGTGATCGCAACATCCCGAAATTCTGGAGTGTCTGATTAAAGAACAAGACAGAAAGCTGTGGACAAAAACGCCACAGTTGTGGGCTCTATAGAAATAAACAGATTGCCCGTCTACCTCTGTATTCTTCAAAGAAAAAAAAAGAGGAAAAGTTTGAGGCGAGGTGCGGATGGGGGTTACCGTACCGAGAGGCTCAATGCTCCGGTAGAGGGGGCTGTACTAACGGGTCGCAGGAGTGTGGCGGTTCCCTAAGAAGAAGCCTATATACAAAAAATAAAGATATATTTAAAGAAGTTCTGTGACATCCCATTACACTGCTAATAATCAATTCTGATCGTTCTATTTAATGAATTATATTACCTATATAGCTCACTGATTCTACAAACCCCAAAATTAGCCTAGCTAGCAATTAGCCTAGCTTGCTAACAATGTGAATATACAGTTCAGCAAGCTAACCAGGGAACCATGAACTTACTGCTGGTTGTGGCTCTGTAGTAGAAGCTGGTGCTGTTGATCCACTTGCAAATGTATGAAAAGCCATTGAAACGGCTCTACCAATATTTTCAGCTGGCTGATTGGACATGTCTTGAATCAGAATGCGACAATGGCTACAACTCTGGCGCGAATGTGTTCAAAGATGGAGAAAAATCCAACTTTTATTTTGCTAGTGCAATTCCACTAATCGATAAGTTAATTTGCATATTAACTAAACATTTAGCTCTAACCTAAATATTTAGGTAAAAGGCTAAATTTGGTCTTTAGTATTTATTTTACAAACAAACCTTAAGTTGCAAGACTGTTAATTAAATGTTTAGTTGGTAAATGTAACATTTATAAATACATGATTTATAAGGTGTATATACATTACAAATATACATATGAAAAATTAAGCCAGTTTTTTCTCATAAAACAGGAACATTTGATTACACAGATTTACAAATGGCGCCCTTTATATTACGCACACACAAAACCACATTTACACACAAATCTGATATGAGACTCCTCTATGGGGTAAGAGAACTGTCAAAAAGAAATGTACTCAAAAAGAAAACATTTTATTCATAAAGAAAAGGTATTCATAAAGACAAATTTGTGCACACATTTATATTTTATGCCACTTTGTGGAAAAAATATGAATACAACCTTTAGTTTTACGTTTGACGTCTGTTTTGAATACAAATTTCTCCTGTTAAAGCACTGTCAAAAATACATCACGGGTTCACAGGCATAAACATTGAGTCCCGGAACATAGATTCAACTGAATGAGCATGATAGAATTAAACTTTTTAGAATAGTTCATGATACCCTTGTAGGAAAATTATCTTGTTACCGTTGCTATGCTGGAAAAGCATATAAACAGCCAAGTCCTGCCGCTTTTTAAATTATTTGTTTTTTTTGCCAGGCGACATCAGCAGAGGAAAACAATGAAATGGACCTGGAAGTGGTGGCAAAAACAGAGATGTTAATAAGAGAATGATTAGAAAAAATAAAAACGCTGGAGCAGGCGGCAGAGGGATCCCTGTCTCTCTGCTGCTGCCGTTGTGTGCATAGATACGTTCTCCTTACAAGAAATTGTTTCCCTAATCTCAGACATTCTTCTGGCAGAGGGAACATACCTCGGCACAACACTGGCCAGCGGCGGAATATTAGCGTGGGGAATCCTCGATTAGCCGGGCGGCAACCTGGGACAGGAGGGGCGGCCGTACCCGCCACAGGCTCTGGCAGCACCATGGAGATAGCCAACGGGCTAAGACAGCTAAGCTGACTCAGAGCTAAAGTAGGCTAACTGGCAGCCGGCCATAACAATAGTTAGAAATAATTAGAAACAGACAGTTGGGTATTCTGATCCTACTGACTTTTTAAATTTTCTGTTTTTGTTTGTTTTTACTGCCGCAGCAGTCGGCTGCCCGCTAGCATACTTTAGTTCCAAGTTAGCTTAGCCGTTTTGGTTTCTTTATCCTGTTATTATCAACTTATTTCGTCGTACGTCTGCTATGTATTTCTAGGCTGTTTTTTTCACTTCTGGTTCTAAAACGACCCTCTGCTGCATTGTTCACACGATCGCCTGTTGTAGCCTGAAAACAAGAAAATGCGACTGGAGATCGCTGTTTTTTTTAAAAATATATTTTTTTACTTTTCTACAGAGCTATGGCTATCAAGATCATTTTCTCATAATGGGATCAATAAAATTCCTAAAAGTTCTGTTTTATTTTGTTTTTAATAAATGACCCAAACCATAGCGCATACATTAACATGCGCTAGCAATGTAAATAGTATTGACTTTAAACATTGATTTAAAAAGACTGCAGGATAACACATGGACAACTTTTACACTATAGCTTAGCAACAAAATATATCTTTGTAACTGATGTCGGAATGGGATGAGTCGATCCAGCTTTCACTTTACGGCCTAGCGACACACGGGACAGAAGAGGAAGAAGAAGGAGCACTGACGTCATCATGGTGCGCTCCTTGGAAATCCAAGGTGAAACTGAATTTTGAGACACATTCCATGCGGCAAGATTTGAAAAGGAAAAAAGCAATCTTCATTGGCTTTGTCACTTTAATTGTGTCACCGAACGAGCGGTGTTGAAGTAAGAAAAGAAAACGCAGTTTGGAGGATTGATTTTTCATTATTTTTAAAAGACAAGTTATATTTTAAAAATGAAAACACATTTCTGTTAATCCATTTTAATTTTCAATTATGAGTTATGTTTCGCTTCCATAAAATTGAAATGAGAATTGTATTATGCCTAAAAAAACTTCCATAATCTTGGGTCTAAAGTTGCATTAGCAAACTAAAACCTTAAGGGGGAGCTCTGAGTTTAGAAATGAGGCCTCTTTTGTCACGTTTACTGACCCAGGATAAAGTGGGAAATCAAACCTTTACAGGAAAGTGACAATTGGGAAATGCAGACGAACAAGTCAGACGTGATGATTTCTTTAGATCTATAGTAAAAAACAATTGTGTACACTTTGAAGCATTAAATAGTTACACATTATTATAAAAGTACACACATTTGTGTGTGTATGAGGTCCAGAATGTATTTAAACTCTGCTCATATTCTTACAGCTTTTATGAGTTAATGTCTATTCATTAACAATGATGATGGACTTTTTATCGGCCTCTTCTATCTGCATCCCAGATTTGACTATTTCATTCTGCAAGCAGAAGTCTGTCTGTGAAACCAGCTCATTGCTTTCCTCTCACCACATTAAAGGAATGTTTTTTTCCAGGCATTGGAAACTCTCTTCTCAACTCCAAATGTTTTTTTTCATTATCAGACTTTTAAAGTTACCATTAATATAAAAAACAGTTCAGTGCCTGAGACAGACGTCTGGGGTACACCCCGAGAGATGTCCAGACAACATGTAAGGTCATTATTTCATGCCTCCTCTACTGTCTTTTGCATAGCTGTAAGGCATCACTCTTTGCACTAACATTCATCATTTGGGTCTTTGCATCCGGTTCTGTATCTCTTTGTTTCCTAAACAATTGTACAGTTTTTCTACGAAATGCACAGGGCCACAGGAGACCGGGGAGTGCTTGAACTCTCGTGACTAAACCCAGTGACTGAAATCCCTTTGAAGCTGGGAGTTTGGTAACTTCCGAGCGTTCGTGAAGGCAGCATTCAGTCGCCTGCGCGCACCCGCTGTGAGGCTCCAAGCAGGTTCGGAGCTGCATTTCAGAAGCCTCCGCATCACTTGCTGTTCATCTTAGAAGGAACCGAGCCGAGTGTCCTGAACCCGCACCGGTGAGTCATGCGGAGCTCCCTCCGGAGGAGAGCAGAGCTGCTCCTGCGGCTCCACGGGAGGTCCAGAGGAAGCTGAACTGCAGACTCGGTTCTGGCAGGGATGTTTGTGGGTATCACGCAGGACTTCAGCTGCTCCTGCCTGAAGTTCTGACAGAAATCTTTTTGAAGGTTGGGACCAAATGATTCCAGATCTCCTGGAAAGTTTGGAAACATCTTAGAATTGGCAACAGATCTGAACAGGCTTCGACTCAGTTCACTTCTTAGTTCTTGCCGTCGTTTGGAGTTTCTGGATGTGTGAGCATCAGTGGATGGAGGTCCAAGGCACCTCGTTTGAGGTGGTAATAAAACTGCTGTTTATTGAAACCATGTTCAGACTGTCTGTGCTGAAGAGGGGGGAGGTGTTGGGTCAGTGCTGCTTCTGTCAGGATGTGTGTCAGGACTGACCCCCCAACAGATTCCCAGGGTGACATCTGAGTTCAAGTCTCAGCGACTCAAACCTCCCACTATTGTCCCAGTCTTTCCTGTTGTGCAGGTCAGCGCCCCCACTGTTGTACAGTCAGTTCCTGCCCTGACTGTGTGTGATGTGTGTGCTGTTTCCCTGTTGCTTCTGAGTCAGTGTTTCCTTTGAAACAGTAGTGCTGCTGCTGCTGCTGCTGTGCATCTCTGCTGCCGCCTGTGTGTTGTAAATGGACTAAACTATAAAAGCGTTGTCTTCTTTAGACAAAAATGAGAGACTCACATGAAAAGTGAAAATCACACAAGTTGATTTGTTTGAAACCTGACAAACTGAACTTTATCAGTTTAAACTTAAGCTGGTTAAGCTGAAGATACATACTTGTCTGTAGAGCTTTTTGTCAGTCAGTCGAAAGATAAAAGTCACTCAGAAAGCCCCACACTACCAAGCCTTTAACCTGCCCACACCTCCTAGATATAAAACCCAGTTTCTTGGGAAATTGAAGGTAATTAAACAAACAGGTTCACTCTAAGTTAAAGACCTACTCCAATGAAAATGGCATTTTTAACATGCTCTTGTAACATTTTTCATGATGGAGGACATTTATAAAATAGTTTAAGATTAAAATGCATTTTTGAGGATTTCTTCATTCAGATCAGGTTGAATCAGGAGCAGATGAAAATAGACGGTTAGGAAAAACTTGTAGGTGTGATGTAGAAGTTATAATGGCAAACCAGTCTCTCTACTCTGCTCCATTCTGATGTATCCTCTTACAGACAAACAGATCCGTGAACGTCTTTGTTTTCCTCGTCTGAGCTGGAATCTGGATCAGAACTGCACGGTTGGATAGCTCTGATGTTGCTCACCATTTGTGTTGTACTGCTATTGTTAGCTTTGAGGTGTGAGGGGCTGTAAGCTAGCAGGAGAGTGTAAACGTAAACAAAAGGATGATGGGAAATGGCGGCAGGCTGATTCTGCCCCAACCGTCTTGCCCACAACTCTGAGGTGAATTTCTGATGAACTCTTGTTGCTCTGTAGAAACTCTCTACAAAGCAACACTTTCAGATGTAGTGTAAAAACAGCATCATCATAACGAACAATAGATCAAAAGATGATCAGAGTGGGATGTTGCGCTGCTACTAAGATGTCCACTTTTACAGCCATGCCGCTGGCTTACTGCATGTTTGGATTTAACTCTGGGAGCAGTTCAAAGTTCCTTAAGACCTCCAGCTCTGCTGGACAATGTGTTTCAAAATCAGATCCAACTAAATGGAAAAGAGATTCACAGAGAACCGGAAGCCACCAAAAGAACCAAGCCCCGCTGACTCCTGAACCCTGAGACTGGGATACTTGAACAAAACCACAGAGCAGAGCATTGCAATGATTAGAAATAAAAGCATCAGCGTCCCCCTGTGGGCCAACACAGACATCGCTGACTGAAGCTGACCCATAGGGACTCACATCCTCTTCAGTCTTTATCCCTAAAAGTCGGTGTTACTACAAAGTAAAACTATTGGAATTCTGTATAAGAAGAGGTATTATGCTTCTTAGTTGATCATATCTTCTGGGCTTGCTAACATATCCGGTAATGGCATTTCCATTTTTTTCTGCTCTTTGGTTAGACATGTCTGACAAGCTGGCGGCAGCAGCAGCAGCTGCTCGAGGCAGTGAACAGGGCTGTCCGGACACCCTCCAAGCCCCCATCCCACATCATGTGTACCATGGACAGTGGGATTGGTTTCAGTTCCGTTTTATTTATATCCCCCAGTATCACAACCATAGCCAGCTCAGTGCATCTTCTGTACGTCACTTTCTACACTCTGCTGCTGTTGTGAGAAGAGTGCACATTGTCTCCTGTCCTTCCACAGCTTCTCCCTACCTGACCGTCCTTGTCGGAACAACTTTGTTGCACTTGTACTTGTTGCAGTGACAATAAAGGCTCAATTCTTAATTCTGGTGCAAACTGACCATGATCATATCTGCCACAGTCACCTCAGACTCTCAAAAAGCAGAGACCTCTTTTGTGTTAAATAGTTCCTCCTATCTGCTCCTTTTAACACTGTAAGGTTTTCCAACAAGGTCAAGGAAAAGGGCATGGGAAACGGTGATAAGAGAGAATCTGTCTGCCAGTTAGGATGGATGGATAGATCCTGGGAAACCTCATAATGACTGTTTGATCGAGGTGTGTTGTAACATGGAGGGGAGGAAAACATTCAAGGCAGGAAGGCCTGGAGACTGGGAAGCACTGCTGTAGGCAGATAGAACTAAGAGGAAAACTGCAGGGACTCAGGACAGTGAAGGAAGGACAGTTTCATCTTCTAACCATGATGGCAGAGCTTCCAGAGCTTCATCAGAACTCAGCCATGCGTGACGAAGTTATTACAGCTGAAGACGGCAGTAGATGCATCAAACAGCATCTCCTTTGTTTTTCAGGAAAATAAACATGTTGATAAAAAAATACAAGACAAAAGGAAATTTACTTGCAACTATTGGTTTAATTTTATTTGAGTTTTTGGAAAAAAGTCTGTTAAAGTATCAAAGCTCCTAAACAGTGTCTATCATAGATGTCCATGTTTCTGTTTTAAACAAGCTTACAAAGGTCAGGTAGGAATTTGTGAACTAAATGATTCCCAACGTTCCACTGAAGGTGTCCCATAAGGACAGAGACGCTGAATGGAGCTTTTGCAGCAGGATCGTGTCTGTTTGAGCTCCACATTGATGCACACCATTACCTTGGGGTCTCAAACCCTGATTATGTGATGGCTGTCAGCTGTGTTTCATTTACATTTGTTTCAAGTCAAACAACTTAACTTAAGTTTAAAACGTCAGATAAAGGTAGATGCATGATGGGAAATAAAGGCTATTCACGAAACAATCCATGTGATGTTCATCACCATTGTTTCTGGATAAAGAACTCTGGGTTATCCTGTCTACTGATACCTGAAAGCTTGAGAATTCTGATAGTGATGGGATGTTTGTGCATGTAAATGTGTGGTTTGTGACACACAGCACCCCCTCTCTCTGACACGTTGAATGTGTTTAATGCTGTAGGAATGAGTAAAGAAAGTTTTACAGCAAGCCAGGAGGAGTGTCGCTACCATTAGCTGCAGGTATTCTAGAAATATACTGAGAAATAGACTAACTTGGTCAGTTTTCTTGTGTTTGATCTGAGATTGTATTTCATGGGTCAACCTTCAATGTGTGATACATAAAGGCAGTTGTGTCAATGTTGCACAAGTGGGTGGTCAAACACTGCATATTTTTTTAAAAGTTTATAACAGTTGGACGTAATCAATAACTCCAATCAGCGCCCCTCCTTACCTGACGCTGCCACTGTTTAAGTTATGGGGTGGGGCAGTAAGGTGGCAGTGTTGCTGCTGTTAGTGCTTCTTTAAAACTTTAAGGATGAAAAAGCAGTAAAACAAGCCCTCGGGGACAGCTTTAAGATCCAAAAAGGGAAGGAAAAGGAGGAAAAACTGGCTCATAGCAGAGGTTTGTCTTTTTATTTACCTTCAATTGCTTGGAAATTCAACCCCCCCTTGCATTTCGGTCGATGAATACTCTTGTTTTTGGTTGAAAAATATGAATTAACTGGCAATCTAGTTTTTTTTTTTTTTAATTTAAACCGTTAACTTAAACTGTTCACACTGGAGATGCTTTTATTAAAACCGACCATGTTTTTTTGTGTGTATCAAACAGTGGTGCAGTGGTTATAGTGGTGTCATAGGTCACCGCACCGAGCCCCACTCAGGTCTCAATCGTTTTAAACTCCAAACACAAGTGGGTAAAGTGGTTTAAGTTTTGGGAATTAAAATAAAGAAATTCTTATTGCCACATATTTCAGGCTGTTACATTGTTTTTGTTCTGGACGGTGATGGGGATGTGTGTACGTGGTGGAAACTGTTAACATGTCTTTTTGTGTTGAATGAATGTTTTACTTTTTAGAGTGTAAAAAGAGCTGCAACACCAGAACAGGTATCCAACAGGGGATTCCCTCACACGTTCCTGTTAGCATAGAGATGGGACTTTCAGGAACCAATGCGTTCACATAAAAACTCAAACAAGCTCGTCCTTTCAGATGCACATTTCACAGACGTTGTGAACACGCAATTCATGCAAGAACCTCCATGAAAACAGAAAAGAGGAGCATTGCTGCAGCGATTGTTTCGCGGTGAACTTGTTTGTAACCATTCCTGACACAACACCAAACTAAGACGCCTTCATTATCTTTATGTTTTTTATCAACCCTCCAAAATGTACACATCAGGGGACTGTACGCAGCTTTAAGCTGGTCTGGAAACAGGATGAATGGCAGTTTTAATGGATGGGCTGTTTGAAGAATCTAGATAAAGATTTGTTTATAGCACATCAAGAATCTGTCAGTTATAAATCATAAGTCAGTTTTTCACATGGCAGCGTATCAAAGTAAAGCAGTTTTCACTGCTACTTTCCACCTCTAGGGAGACTTCTCCACATCACTTTGCTCCATAAAGTTCCTGCCCATCTCTGATACTCCAGCTTGAGTCTCAGAGGAAACTCAGAGGCATAACAAGTGCAGCTTGAATAAAAGCATGACATAACACTTGAAGTGAAAAACGAAAAACAAGGACAGTGAATGTGGTGCAAGTACATTTGAACACTGTTTCTGCTGCTATTTCCAAACTCCAACCTGCTCCCAATCTACATGCCCTTCTCTCTTTTAAACACACCAGATATCCAGCTTTCTTCTTTCCATTGTGTCAACCAACTCTAGTTTTCTTATCAAAGTCCTTCAATCCTGTGTTTTCTTTTCTCCCTCTGCTAAATAACACACCTTCCTCCTGTCCTCTTTCCTCCAACAGTCATCCAGTTTCCAGCAGCAACCTGTAGGTCAGCTGCACCGGTGGTCGTCGATAACCTGATCTGATCTAAAATGAAACTTCATGAAGATTTAGGTTTTGGTTTTATGTCAGATGTCCTTCCTGATACAACCCTCTGTGTGTTCCAGGACTGTAGAGCAGTACACAGCGAAAGGCGCAGATTGCCCCTTGAGGTTGCATTCTCTTAACCATCAAGCATATATGTTCTTGGACACACATTTGTTTGACTTCTGAGAAAAACACAGCATAGGCAAAATGAAAAATGAATTGTTATCTTCTGGTATTAAGATTATGCTTTAGTGAGTTTCTTCCCAGGAAAGTCTATAAATGTTTTTCCAACTGAGTGAAAAATGCTTTTTATTGTTTTTCTTGGCTCTGTTCAAACATGAGACCCACGAAAGGGAGGTGTCATTGTTCCATTTGCTCTAGTAAGCAGCCTGTCCTTATGGAGATCTTTCAAGCACTGCTTCAGGAACTGTTCCACGCGCATTGTACGTCTGTCTGCTCCCTGCCGGGCTCCGCTCTGTCTGCAGACTCACATGAGTCAGGAATCACATCTTACTCATGCCACCGCATGTAAACATCACCATTGTCTTGTCCCTGTCCTCTGAAGAGGAGTTTCTTTTACTCTGCAGACAGTGCAGGACTTTCTTTTTGAGCCCATTGTTTGTGCAGTTGAGGGCACTGGTGTTTGTTTGCGTGTCCCATTGTGTTTTTGATTCAACAACACTTTGGCAGAAGTTTGCGTGAACAGGAGATTTGTACTTTTGAGCCTTGACTCTCTAGGGATCAGGGACGTGCACAGGATTCCAGAGGGGCGGCGGCTCAAAGTTGGAAAAGGGCAACAAAAGCACATTTTTTGTCCTTTCAACAATATGGAAAATGAGCAAAACTCTAAAATAAAGTACTAATAGATAACTACTCAGCTATATGACCTGTAATGGTGAGAATAATACAATTGTCACTTTTTATGTAGAAAAAATATTGCCAACATGAGTTTGTTCACTTTATTGTAGATTTGGAAGACATCCAAAGCAATAAAACACTGGAGGTTCTTTATGCTGCAAACAGAATCAACATTAATCAAAATGAACACAGACGGTAACATTTTAAACACAGATATCCCCAGAAAGCTGAAATTATTCATACTATTGAATGTTTTCATCATGCTGTTGCAGCAAGGATTTTGTGGTTTAGTTTGGTGTTTCAGGGGTGTTTTTTGTCATGTTCTGTCTCCTCTCAGTCACATCATGGTTATGTTGATCATCCACAGCTGTTTTCATTTAGAAGTGTCTGGTCTTCAGTTCCATGTTTTTCAGGTCATCTGCTTGATCCCCTTTTAGTTTCTCTGTGGTTTTTGTCCCGTTGAAGAATATTTATTGAATTGTTTCTGTCATCAAGCCAGTTTCCTGCGTGTTTGGCTGCTCCACCTCTTGTTCCTGGCAGCTGAACTCAAACCGACTCTTGTTTTAGGGTTCACAGCTAAACTCCCTTTCACATATGATCCTCTAAACACAGACTTTTGTTGCGATTGGACAGATTTTTATACAAAAGATGGTGAAATTGAATGATACAGAATTTAAAGAATCAGAAAACATTACACTGAAGTACAGATTAGTTTCAGACTTGTAGAGAGAGAACTGTAATCGCGCCAAAACAAAAAATGTTTCATTTATTTTAAAAATCCACCCGGTCTTCTATTTTGAAGTTACCACCCAACTTCCTGTCACGGAACGATCTGCTATGCGTTGACCTGAAGCGCGTGTCTGGAAAAGTACAACGAACTTCTTTTTCTACCGAGCCTGGGACCTGACATGGATAAAAAAATAATTAGTTGGTTCCCTCAAGTTAGCATTTTGTTCCCATGAAAAGATCATTTGTTTCCACAGAATATTTAAATCGTTCCCTTGAAATATTAGTTTGTTCAGACGACGTATTTAAAATGAAGAAAATCCTAAAAACTGTCTTTTTTTTTTTTTTTGCATGAAACTGAAGTAGTTCCTGGAACCGGAATGGACTGGTTTTTTTCAATGCTTGTTTTTTTATACAAAACTATCTATCCATTAAACCCGACCAGAATGACCGCTTAGAGAAACTTAGTGCCTGCATTAGTGACATCAAGATTTGGATGACAGTTAATGACCTCCTCCTAAACCCAGAAAAAACTGAGGTCATTATACTAGGTCCAAAATACCTCAGAGACACTCTACCTGTTCAGATGGTCTCCCTGGATGGTGTAAATATAGCCTCCAATCTCACAGTTAGAAACCTGGGGGTTTTATTTGACCAGGATTTATCATTTAAGGCTCACATATCACAGGCTTGTAAAACTGCATTTTTTCACCTACGCAATATTTCTAGGATCAGAAACATATTATCTAGAAGCGATGCTGAAAAACTCATCCATGCATTTGTTACTTCTAGGCTGGATTACTGTAACTCTTTGCTAGCAGCGTGTCCTAAAAGTTCTTTAAAAAGTCTTCAGCTTGTTCAAAATGCAGCAGCTAGATTGTTAACAGGAACCAGCAGAAGAGAACACATTACTCCTGTGTTAGCTTCACTTCACTGGCTCCCAGTTCAATCTAGAATCCAGTTCAAAATCCTCCTGCTAACCTATAAGGCCTTGAATGGTTTGGAACCATCCTATATTAAAGATCTCATAGAGCCTTACCAACCAAACAGAACACTTCACTCACTAAATGCAGGACTGCTTGTGGTTCCTAGAGTTTCTAAAAGCACAGTTGGAGGTAGAGCCTTTAGCCACCAAGCTCCTGTTTTATGGAATAAACTCCCAGCTCATGTAAGAGAGGCCGACACAGTTTCTACATTCAAAGTTATACTTAAAACATTTATCTTTGGACAGGATTATTACCAGACTAGCTAGTAATCAGAGAATATTTAATTTACTGCTCCTCTGCCTCACCTGCTGTGATGAAGTTTATCACACTGGCTCTACTCGCTCTTACTCACTCTTCGTCCGCCTATCTGACCTACCCTAACCTGGGTCTGTACCCCCCCCCCCCCCCAACCCGGGTCTGTAGTCTTCTCCCACCCCTACTCCCCCCATTACATCATTCATTACATCACTTGCAATCTGCCATTGCATTACTTTATTTGGTTTATCATGCCTCTGTTTGGAACAGTGCAAGTCAAGTGCTGTCCCTCTTTCCCACCCCCCTACAGGGTAGCGGGAGAGATTTCTGATTTCTAGCTCTTCCCGCTCCTGTCCTTGGCTGTGACCTCGCCTTTGACTCTTCCCGCTCCAGTCGTGGGCTGTGACCTCGCCTTTGGCTCCTCCCGCTCCTGTATTTGGCCGTGACCTCGCATTTGGCTCTTCCCGCTCCAGTCGTGGGCTGTGACCTCGCCTTCAGATCTTCCCGCTCCTGTCTTTGGCTGTGACCTCGCCTTTGGATCTTCCCGCTCCTGTCTTTGGCTGTGACCTCGCCTTTGACTCTTCCCGCTCCTGTCCTTGGCTGTGACCTCGCCTTTGACTCTTCCCGCTCATGTCTTTGGCTGTGACCTCGCCTTTGGATCTTCCCGCTCCTGTCTTTGGCCGTGACCTTGCCTTTGGATCTTCCCGCTCCTGTCTTTGGCCGTGACCTCGCCTTTGGATCTTCCCGCTCCTGTCTTTGGCTGTGACCTCGCCTTTGACTCTTCCCGCTCATGTCTTTGGTTGTGACCTCGCCTTTGGATCTTCCCGCTCCTGTCTTTGGCTGTGACCTCGCCTTTGACTCTTCCCGCTCCAGTCGTGGGCTGTGACCTCGCCTTTGGATCTTCCCGCTCCAGTCGTGGGCTGTGACCTCGCCTTTGGATCTTCCCGCTCCTGTCTTTGGCTGTGACCTCGCCTTTGGATCTTCCCGCTCCTGTCTTTGGCTGTGACCCTCGCCTTTGACTCTTCCCGCTCCTGTCCTTGGCTGTGACCTCGCCTTTGACTCTTCCCGCTCATGTCTTTGGCTGTGACCTCGCCTTTGGATCTTCCCGCTCCTGTCTTTGGCCGTGACCTTGCCTTTGGATCTTCCCGCTCCTGTCTTTGGCTGTGACCTCGCCTTTGGATCTTCCCGCTCCTGTCTTTGGCTGTGACCTCGCCTTTGACTCTTCCCGCTCCTGTCCTTGGCTGTGACCTCGCCTTTGACTCTTCCCACTCATGTCTTTGGCTGTGACCTCGCCTTTGGATCTTCCCGCTCCTGTCTTTGGCCGTGACCTTGCCTTTGGATCTTCCCGCTCATGTCTTTGGTTGTGACCTCGCCTTTGGATCTTCTCGCTCCTGTCTTTGGCTGTGACCTCGCCTTTGGATCTTCCCGCTCCTGTCTTTGGCCGTGACCTCGCCTTTGGATCTTCCCGCTCCTGTCTTTGGCTGTGACCTCGCCTTTGGATCTTCCCGCTCCTGTCTTTGGCTGTGACCTCGCCTTTGACTCTTCCCGCTCATGTCTTTGGTTGTGACCTCGCCTTTGGATCTTCCTGCTCCTGTCTTTGGCTGTGACCTCGCCTTTGACTCTTCCCGCTCATGTCTTTGGTTGTGACCTCGCCTTTGGATCTTCCCGCTCCTGTCTTTGGCTGTGACCTCGCCTTTGACTCTTCCCGCTCATGTCTTTGGTTGTGACCTTGCCTTTGGATCTTCCCGCTCCTGTCTTTGGCTGTGACCTCGCCTTTGACTCTTCCCGCTCATGTCTTTGGTTGTGACCTCGCCTTTGGATCTTCCCGCTCCTGTCTTTGGCTGTGACCTCGCCTTTGGCTCTTCCCGCTCATGTCTTTGGCTGTGACCTCGCCTTTGGCTCTTCCCGCTCATGTCTTTGGCTGTGACCTCGCCTTTGGCTCTTCCCGCTCATGTCTTTGGCTGTGACCTTGCCTTTGACTCTTCCCGCTCCTGTCCTTGGCAGTGACCTCGCCTTTGGATCTTCCCGCTCCTGTCTTTGGCTGTGACCTCGCCTTTGACTCTTCCCGCTCCTGTCCTTGGCTGTGACCTCGCCTTTGGCTCTTCCCGCTCCAGTCGTGGGCTGTGACCTCGCCTTTGGATCTTCCCGCTCCTGTCCTTGGCCGTGACCTCGCCTTTGGCTCCTCCCGCTCCAGTCGTGGGCTGTGACCTCGCCTTTGGATCTTCCCGCTCCTGTCTTTGGCTGTGACCTCGCCTTTGGCTCTTCCCGCTCCAGTCGTGGGCTGTGACCTCGCCTTTGGATCTTCCCGCTCCTGTCCTTGGCCGTGACCTCGCCTTTGGCTCCTCCCGCTCCAGTCGTGGTCTGTGACCTCGCCTTTGGATCTTCCCGCTCCTGTCCTGGCCGTGACCTCGCCTTTTGCTCTTCCCGCTCCTGTCTTTGGCCGTGACTTCGCCTTTTGCTCTTCCCGCTCCTGTCTTTGGCTGTGACCTCGCCTTTGGCTCTTGCCGCTTCTGTCTTTGGCCGTGACCTCGCCTTTGGCTCTTCCCGCTCCTTTGACTCTTCCCGCTCCTGTCTTTGGCTGTGACCTCGCCTTTGGCTCTTCCTGCTCCTGTCTTTGGCCGTGACCTCACCTTTGACTCTTCCCGCTCCTGTCTTTGGCCGTGACCTCACCTTTGACTCTTCCCGCTCCTGTCTTTGGCTGTGACCTCGCCTTTGCCTCTTCCCGCTCCTGTCTTTGGCCATGACCTCACCTTTGGCTCTTCCTGCTCCTGTCTTTGGCCGTGATCTCGCCTTTTGCTCTTCCCGCTCCTGTCTTTGGCTGTGACCTCGCCTTTGGATCTTCCCGCTCCTGTCCTTGGCTGTGACCTCGCCTTTGGATCTTCCCGCTCCTGTCCTTGGCTGTGACCTCGCCTTTGGATCTTCCTGCTCCTTTCCTTGGCTGTGACCTCGCCTTTGGATCTTCCCGCTCCTGTCCTTGGCTGTGACCTCGCCTTTGGATCTTCCCGCTCCTGTCTTTGGCTGTGACCTTGCGATTGGCTCTTCCCGCTCCAGTCGTGGGCTGTGACCTCGCCTTTGGATCTTCCCGCTCCTGTCCTTGGCCGTGACCTCGCCTTTGGCTCTCCCCGCTCCAGTCGTGGTCTGTGACCTCGCCTTTGGATCTTCCCGCTCCTGTCCTTGGCCGTGACTTCGCCTTTTGCTCTTCCCGCTCCTGTCTTTGGCTGTGACCTTGCCTTTGGATCTTCCCGCTCCTGTCTTTGGCTGTGACCTTGCCTTTGGCTCTTGCCGCTCCTGTCTTTGGCCGTGACCTCACCTTTGACTCTTCCCGCTCCTGTCTTTGGCTGTGACCTTGCCTTTGGATCTTCCCGCTCCTTTGGCTCTTCCCGCTCCTGTCTTTGGCTGTGACCTCGCCTTTGGCTCTTCCTGCTCCTGTCTTTGGCCGTGACCTCACCTTTGACTCTTCCCGCTCCTGTCTTTGGCTGTGACCTCGCCTTTTGCTCTTCCCGCTCCTGTCTTTGGCTGTGACCTCGCCTTTGGCTCTTCCCGCTCCTGTCTTTGGCTGTGACCTCGCCTTTGCCTCTTCCCGCTCCTGTCCTTGGCCATGACCTCACCTTTGACTCTTCCCGCTCCTGTCTTTGGCTGTGACCTCGCCTTTGGCTCTTGCCGCACCTGTCTTTGGCAGTGACCTCGCCTTTGGCTCTTCCCGCTCCTTTGGCTCTTCCCGCTCCTTTGACTCTTCCCGCTCCTGTCTTTGGCTGTTACCTCGCCTTTGACTCTTCCCGCTCCTGTCTTTGGCTGTGACCTCACCTTTGACTCTTCCCGCTCCTGTCTTTGGTCGTGACCTCGCCTTTGACTCTTCCCGCTCCTGTCTTTGGCAGTGACCTCGCCTTTGGCTCTTCCCGCTCCTTTGACTCTTCCCGCTCCTGTCTTTGGCTGTTACCTCGCCTTTGACTGTTCCCGCTCCTGTCTTTGGCTGTGACCTCGCCTTTGGCTCTTCCTGCTCCTGTTTTTGGCCGTGACCTCACCTTTGACTCTTCCTGCTCCTGTCTTTGGCCGTGACCTCACCTTTGACTCTTCCCGCTCCTGTCTTTGGCTGTGACCTCGCCTTTGACTCTTCCCGCTCCTGTCTTTGGCTGTGACCTCGCCTTTGACTCTTCCCGCTCATGTCTTTGGCTGTGACCTCGCCTTTGGATCTTCTCGCTCCTGTCCTTGGCTGTGACCTCGCCTTTGACTCTTCCCGCTCCTGTCTTTGGTCGTGACCTCGCCTTTGACTCTTCCCGCTCCTGTCTTTGGCAGTGACCTCGCCTTTGGCTCTTCCCGCTCCTTTGACTCTTCCCGCTCCTGTCTTTGGCTGTGACCTCGCCTTTGACTGTTCCCGCTCCTGTCTTTGGCTGTGACCTCGCCTTTGGCTCTTCCTGCTCCTGTTTTTGGCCGTGACCTCACCTTTGACTCTTCCCGCTCATGTCATGGGCTGTGACCTCGCCTTTGACTCTTCTCGCTCCAGTCATGGGCTGTGACCTCGCCTTTGACTCTTCTCGCTCCTGTCCTTGGCTGTGACCCTCGCCTTTGGATCTTCCCGCTCCTGTCTTTGGCTGTGACCTCGCCTTTGGCTCTTCCCGCTCCTGTCTTTGGCTGTGACCTCGCCTTTGACTCTTCTCGCTCCTGTCCTTGGCTGTGACCTCGCCTTTGACTCTTCTCGCTCCTGTCCTTGGCTGTGACCTCGCCTTTGGCTCTTCCCGCTCATGTCTTTGGCTGTGACCTCGCCTTTGGCTCTTCCCGCTCCTGTCTTTGGCTGTGACCTCGCCTTTGACTCTTCCCGCTCCTGTCCTTGGCTGTGACCTCGCCTTTGACTCTTCTCGCTCCTGTCCTTGGCTGTGACCTCGCCTTTGGATCTTCCCGCTCCAGTCGTGGGCTGTGACCTCGCCTTTGGCTCTTCCCGCTCCTGTCTTTGGCTGTGACCTCGCCTTTGGCTCTTCCCGCTCCTGTCCTTGGCTGTGACCTCGCCTTTGACTCTTCTCGCTCCTGTCCTTGGCTGTGACCTCGCCTTTGGCTCTTCCCGCTTCTGTCTTGGCTGTGACCTTGCCTTTGGCTCTTCCCGCTCCTGTCCTTGGCTGTGACCTCGCCTTTGACTCTTCTCGCTCCTGTCCTTGGCTGTGACCTCGCCTTTGACTCTTCTCGCTCCTGTCCTTGGCTGTGACCTCGCCTTTGGATCTTCCCGCTCCAGTCATGGGCTGTGACCTCGCCTTTGGCTCTTCCCGCTCCTGTCTTTGGCTGTGACCTCGCCTTGGCTCTTCCCGCTCCTGTCTTTGGCTGTGACCTCGCCTTTGACTCTTCTCGCTCCTGTCCTTGGCTGTGACCTCGCCTTTGGCTCTTCCCGCTCCTGTCTTTGGCTGTGACCTCGCCTTTGACTCTTCTCGCTCCTGTCCTTGGCTGTGACCTCGCCTTTGGCTCTTCCCGCTCCTGTCCTTGGCTGTGACCTCGCCTTTGACTCTTCTCGCTCCTGTCTTTGGCTGTGACCTCGCCTTTGACTCTTCCCGCTCCTGTCTTTGGTCGTGACCTCGCCCTTTGACTCTTCCCGCTCCTGTCTTTGGCTGTGACCTCGCCTTTGGCTCTTCCCGCTCCTGTCCTTGGCTGTGACCTCGCCTTTGACTCTTCCCGCTCCTGTCCTTGGCTGTGACCTCGCCTTTGGCTCTTCCCGCTCATGTCTTTGGCTGTGACCTCGCCTTTGGCTCTTCCCGCTCCTGTCTTTGGCTGTGACCTCGCCTTTGACTCTTCCCGCTCCTGTCTTTGGCTGTGACCTCGCCTTTGACTCTTCTCGCTCCTGTCCTTGGCTGTGACCTCGCCTTTGACTCTTCTCGCTCCTGTCCTTGGCTGTGACCTCGCCTTTGGCTCTTCCCGCTCCAGTCATGGGCTGTGACCTCGCCTTTGGCTCTTCCCGCTCCTGTCTTTGGCTGTGACCTCGCCTTTGGCTCTTCCCGCTCCTGTCTTTGGCTGTGACCTCGCCTTTGACTCTTCTCGCTCCTGTCCTTGGCTGTGACCTCGCCTTTGGCTCTTCCCGCTCCTGTCTTTGGCTGTGACCTCGCCTTTGACTCTTCTCGCTCCTGTCCTTGGCTGTGACCTCGCCTTTGGTTCTTCCCGCTCCTGTCCTTGGCTGTGACCTCGCCTTTGACTCTTCTCGCTCCTGTCTTTGGCTGTGACCTCGCCTTTGACTCTTCCCGCTCCTGTCTTTGGTCGTGACCTCACCTTTGACTCTTCCCGCTCCTGTCTTTGGCTGTGACCTCGCCTTTTGCTCTTCCCGCTCCTGTCTTTGGCTGTGACCTCGCCTTTTGCTCTTCCCGCTCCTGTCTTTGGCTGTGACCTCGCCTTTGCCTCTTCCCGCTCCTGTCCTTGGCCAAGACCTCACCTTTGACTCTTCCCGCTCCTGTCTTTGGCTGTGACCTCGCCTTTGGCTCTTGCCGCACCTGTCTTTGGCAGTGACCTCGCCTTTGGCTCTTCCCGCTCCTTTGACTCTTCCCGCTCCTGTCTTTGGCTGTTACCTCGCCTTTGGCTCTTGCTGCACCTGTCTTTGGCAGTGACCTCGCCTTTGGCTCTTCCCGCTCCTTTGACTCTTCCCGCTCCTGTCCTTGGCTGTGACCTCGCCTTTGGCTCTTCCCGCTCCTGTCCTTGGCTGTGACCTCGCCTTTGACTCTTCTCGCTCCTGTCTTTGGCTGTGACCTCGCCTTTGACTCTTCCCGCTCCTGTCTTTGGCTGTGACCTCACCTTTGACTCTTCCCGCTCCTGTCTTTGGTCGTGACCTCGCCTTTGACTCTTCCCGCTCCTGTCTTTGGCAGTGACCTCGCCTTTGGCTCTTCCCGCTCCTTTGACTCTTCCCGCTCCTGTCTTTGGCTGTTACCTCGCCTTTGACTGTTTCCCGCTCCTGTCTTTGGCTGTGACCTCACCTTTGTCTCTTCCTGCTCCTGTCTTTGGCCGTTACCTCACCTTTGACTCTTCCTGCTCCTGTCTTTGGTCGTGACCTCGCCTTTGACTCTTCCCGCTCCTGTCTTTGGCTGTGACCTCGCCTTTGGATCTTCCCGCTCCTGTCCTTGGCTGGGACCTCGCCTTTGACTCTTCCCGCTCCTGTCTTTGGCTGTGACCTCGCCTTTGACTCTTCCCGCTCATGTCTTTGGCTGTGACCTCGCCTTTGGATCTTCTCGCTCCTGTCCTTGGCTGTGACCTCGCCTTTGACTCTTCCCGCTCCTGTCTTTGGTCGTGACCTCGCCTTTGACTCTTCCCGCTCTTGTCTTTGGCAAGTGACCTCGCCTTTGGCTCTTCCCGCTCCTTTGACTCTTCCCGCTCCTGTCTTGGCTGTGACCTCGCCTTTGGCTCTTCCTGCTCCTGTTTTTGGCCGTGACTTCACCTTTGACTCTTCCCGCTCATGTCTTTGGCTGTGACCTCGCCTTTGGCTCTTCCCGCTCCTGTCCTTGGCTGTGACCTCGCCTTTGGATCTTCCCGCTCCTGTCTTTGGCTGTGACCTCGCCTTTGGCTCTTCCCGCTCCTGTCTTGGCTGTGTGACCTCGCCTTTGGCTCTTCCCGCTCCTGTCCTTGGCTGTGACCTCGCCTTTGGCTCTTCCCGCTCCTGTCCTTGGCTGTGACCTCGCCTTTGGCTCTTCCCGCTCCTGTCTTTGGCTGTGACCTCGCCTTTGGCTCTTCCCGCTCCTGTCTTTGGCTGTGACCTCGCCTTTGACTCTTCTCGCTCCTGTCCTTGGCTGTGACCTCGCCTTTGGCTCTTCCCGCTCCTGTCCTTGGCTGTGACCTCGCCTTTGACTCTTCTCGCTCCTGTCCTTGGCTGTGACCTCGCCTGTGGATCTTCCCCGCTCCTTGTCTTTGGCTGTGACCTCGCCTTTGGCTCTTCCCCGCTCCTGTCTTTGGCTGTGACCTCGCCTTTGGCTCTTCCCGCTCCTGTCTTTGGCTGTGACCTCGCCTTTGGCTCTTCCCCGCTCCTGTCTTTGGCTGTGACCCTCGCCTTTGACTCTTCTCGCTCCTGTCCTTGGCTGTGACCTCGCCTTTGACTCTTCTCGCTCCTGTCCTTGGCTGTGACCTCGCCTTTGGATCTTCCCGCTCCTGTCTTTGGCTGTGACCTCGCCTTTGGCTCTTCCCGCTCATGTCTTTGGCAGTGACCTCGCCTTTGACTCTTCTCGCTCCTGTCCTTGGCTGTGACCTCGCCTTTGACTCTTCTCGCTCCTGTCCTTGGCTGTGACCTCGCCTTTGGATCTTCCCGCTCCTGTCTTTGGCTGTGACCTCGCCTTTGGATCTTCCCGCTCCTGTCCTTGGCTGGGACCTCGCCTTTGACTCTTCCCGCTCCTGTCTTTGGCTGTGACCTCGCCTTTGACTCTTCCCGCTCATGTCTTTGGCTGTGACCTCGCCTTTGGATCTTCTCGCTCCTGTCCTTGGCTGTGACCTCGCCTTTGACTCTTCCCGCTCCTGTCTTTGGTCGTGACCTCGCCTTTGACTCTTCCCGCTCTTGTCTTTGGCAGTGACCTCGCCTTTGGCTCTTCCCGCTCCTTTGACTCTTCCCGCTCCTGTCTTTGGCTGTGACCTCGCCTTTGGCTCTTCCTGCTCCTGTTTTTGGCCGTGACTTCACCTTTGACTCTTCCCGCTCATGTCTTTGGCTGTGACCTCGCCTTTGGCTCTTCCCGCTCCTGTCCTTGGCTGTGACCTCGCCTTTGGATCTTCCCGCTCCTGTCTTTGGCTGTGACCTCGCCTTTGGCTCTTCCCGCTCCTGTCTTTGGCTGTGACCTCGCCTTTGGCTCTTCCCGCTCCTGTCCTTGGCTGTGATCTCGCCTTTGGCTCTTCCCGCTCCTGTCCTTGGCTGTGACCTCGCCTTTGGCTCTTCCCGCTCCTGTCTTTGGCTGTGACCTCGCCTTTGGCTCTTCCCGCTCCTGTCTTTGGCTGTGACCTCGCCTTTGACTCTTCTCGCTCCTGTCCTTGGCTGTGACCTCGCCTTTGGCTCTTCCCGCTCCTGTCCTTGGCTGTGACCTCGCCTTTGACTCTTCTCGCTCCTGTCCTTGGCTGTGACCTCGCCTTTGGATCTTCCCGCTCCTGTCTTTGGCTGTGACCTCGCCTTTGGCTCTTCCCGCTCCTGTCTTTGGCTGTGACCTCGCCTTTGGATCTTCCCGCTCCTGTCTTTGGCTGTGACCCTCGCCTTTGGCTCTTCCCGCTCCTGTCTTTGGCTGTGACCTCGCCTTTGACTCTTCTCGCTCCTGTCCTTGGCTGTGACCTCGCCTTTGACTCTTCTCGCTCCTGTCCTTGGCTGTGACCTCGCCTTTGGATCTTCCCGCTCCTGTCTTTGGCTGTGACCTCGCCTTTGGCTCTTCCCGCTCATGTCTTTGGCAGTGACCTCGCCTTTGACTCTTCTCGCTCCTGTCCTTGGCTGTGACCTCGCCTTTGACTCTTCTCGCTCCTGTCCTTGGCTGTGACCTCGCCTTTGGATCTTCCCGCTCCTGTCTTTGGCTGTGACCTCGCCTTTGGCTCTTCCCGCATGTCTTTGGCTGTGACCTCGCCTTTGGATCTTCTCGCTCCTGTCCTTGGCTGTGACCTCGCCTTTGACTCTTCCCGCTCCTGTCCTTGGCTGTGAGCCTCGCCTTTGACTCTTCTCGCTCCTGTCCTTGGCTGTGACCCTCGCCTTTGGATCTTCCCGCTCCTGTCTTTGGCTGTGACCTCGCCTTTGGCTCTTCCCGCTCCTGTCCTTGGCTGTGACCTCGCCTTTGACTCTTCTCGCTCCTGTCCTTGGCTGTGACCTCGCCTTTGGATCTTCCCGCTCCTGTCTTTGGCTGTGACCTCGCCTTTGGCTCTTCCCGCTCCTGTCCTTGGCTGTGACCTCGCCTTTGACTCTTCCCGCTCCTGTCCTTGGCTGTGACCTCGCCTTTGGCTCTTCCCGCTTCTGTCTTTGGCTGTGACCTTGCCTTTGGCTCTTCCCGCTCCTGTCCTTGGCTGTGACCTCGCCTTTGACTCTTCTCGCTCCTGTCCTTGGCTGTGACCTCGCCTTTGGATCTTCCCGCTCCTGTCTTTGGCTGTGACCTCGCCTTTGGCTCTTCCCGCTCCTGTCTTTGGCTGTGACCTCGCCTTTGACTCTTCCCGCTCCAGTCATGGGCTGTGACCTCGCCTTTGGCTCTTCCCGCTCCTGTCTTTGGCTGTGACCTCGCCTTTGGCTCTTCCCGCTCCTGTCTTTGGCTGTGACCTCGCCTTTGACTCTTCTCGCTCCTGTCCTTGGCTGTGACCTCGCCTTTGGCTCTTCCCGCTCCTGTCTTTGGCTGTGACCTCGCCTTTGACTCTTCTCGCTCCTGTCCTTGGCTGTGACCTCGCCTTTGGCTCTTCCCGCTCCTGTCCTTGGCTGTGACCTCGCCTTTGACTCTTCTCGCTCCTGTCCTTGGCTGTGACCTCGCCTTTGACTCTTCCCGCTCCAGTCATGGGCTGTGACCTCGCCTTTGACTCTTCTCGCTCCTGTCCTTGGCTGTGACCTCGCCTTTGGATCTTCCCGCTCCTGTCTTTGGCTGTGACCTCGCCTTTGACTCTTCTCGCTCCTGTCCTTGGCTGTGACCTCGCCTTTGGCTCTTCCCGCTCCTGTCCTTGGCTGTGACCTCGCCTTTGACTCTTCTCGCTCCTGTCCTTGGCTGTGACCTCGCCTTTGGATCTTCCCGCTCCTGTCTTTGGCTGTGACCTCGCCTTTGGCTCTTCCCGCTCCTGTCTTTGGCTGTGACCTCGCCTTTGGCTCTTCCCGCTCCTGTCTTTGGCTGTGACCTCGCCTTTGACTCTTCCCGCTCCTGTCTTTGGCTGTGACCTCGCCTTTGACTCTTCTCGCTCCTGTCCTTGGCTGTGACCTCGCCTTTGACTCTTCTCGCTCCTGTCCTTGGCTGTGACCTCGCCTTTAGGTCTTCCCGCTCCTGTCAAACTTTAGGTTTGTGCGTGCATAATCCTTGATTTGTGCATAACTTTGGATTTGTGTGTGCATAATTCTTGATTTGTGTGTAACTTTGGATTTGTGCGTGCATAATCCTTGATTTGTGCATAACTTTGGATTTGTGCGTGCATAATTCTTGATTTGTGCGTAACTTTGGATTTGTGCGTGCATAATCCTTGATTTGTGCATAACTTTGGATTTGTGCGTGCATAATCCTTGATTTGTGCATAACTTTGGATTTTTGCGTGCATAACCCTTGATTTGTGCATAACTTTGGATTTGTGCGTGCATAATCCTTGATTTGTGCATAACTTTGGATTTGTGCGTGCATAATTCTTGATTTGTGCATAACTTTGGATTTGTGCGTGCATAATCCTTGATTTGTGCATAACTTTGGATTTGTGCGTGCATAATTCTTGATTTGTGCGTAACTTCGGATTTGTGCGTGCATAATCATTGATTTGTGCATAACTTTGGATTTGTGCGTGCATAATCCTTGATTTGTGCATAACTTTGAATTTACGCGTGCATAATTCTTGATTTGTGCGTAACTTTGGATTTGTGCTTGCATAATCCTTGATTTGTGCGTAACTTTGGATTTGTGCGTGCATAATCCTTGATTTGTGCGTAACTTTGGATTTGTGCGTGCATAATTCTTGATTTGTGCGTAACTTTGGGTGCGTGCATAATCCTTGATTTGTGCGTAACTTTGGATTTGTGCGTGCATAATCCTTGATTTGTGCGTAACTTTGGATTTGTGCATGCATAATTCTTGATTTGTAACTCATAAAATAAATTTTGTGCATGACTACAAAAATGACAAAATATTAAAAAATACAAAGTACAATGTACACATGCACAACTTAAAGTTACGACAGCTTGAAACTAACTACACGCACAAATCTTAAAAAATTACGCACAAATCGCTTCTTACGCACCCACAAAACCACATTTACACACGAATCTGATTTGAGACTCTTTTCACGTCTCCCAGATTCGTGCATAAGTGATGCGTTTAAATGCTTCTAGAATGCTGGGTCATCAGCGTTGTCTTAATAGGCTTGGACAGTTGGACAGGCTTGCAAATGGATAGTTTAGGTTCTAGATTTTCAGACAAAAATAGCTTTAGTGGACATAATTTGGGCGAGTTTGGGTTCGGTTCGCTGGTTCCTTATTGAAACACGTCTCAGCAGGTGTGGTCAGCAGGTGAGCCAGCACGTCAGCTGTAAACTGTCCTCGCCATCATGAGGAACTAATAACTAATAACAATAAAAATGTGACTACTAATCTGTTCTATAAATGTCAGTTTATGAATGACTTTTAATGATCTTTTTCCTTTACACTCGTGGTGTTTCCTTTACAATTGCGGTGCAGGGTGCTAGGTTGTGCAATGAATTGTGTAATCCCTAATTAACTGGGTTGTCTTTAGTTTACTTAGCATTAGGCTAATATTGTCATTCTTTATGAACTATAGATATTTCGTTACATGTCTTTGTTTTCCATGTGTGTCTGTTGTTTCTTTGGTGTTTGCATGTGATATGAAGCTGCCCTGAAAAACAGCAGGTAATGCAGTAAAACACCTGCATTTTTTCATTGACAGATAAACAATAGATCATTTGTTTATGAATGTCTTGACGTTTTTTTGGAGGATTTTTACTGTTGGTGTTCCACAAAATTATGAACACACTAAATGTTTTTGCAGTAATCTCAAGTAAAAAGTTCTTGGTTTAGTTTTTCTTGTTTTTTTAACATCTAAAACATTATATTGAATCAAATCACTCAGATATGTTTGGCAAACACACACAGGAGCTCACATACCAAACAGATGAATTTGTTAAAAAAAAAAACGAGGCCAGGATTCCAGCTCTGATGAAACCTCACAAACCAAAGAAAATGCAATGATTGGATTGTTTTTGCTGAAAGGACACATCTCATTGATATTTCCAGACTTTGATTTATTCTGCAGTGTGTTTGTCAGGAGTCAGCGCTCTGTCTCCTCCTCTGGTCTCCAGAGTACTGACAGCACTCAAACACCTGGCCCGCATCAGCTAACCACACAGGACACTGAAGCTCTGCTCTGGCCACGCTCAATGCAAAGTCTTGTTTGTGCCGTTCAGCCTGCATACTGAGCAGTTCCTCATGATCTGGTCACCGGTTACCTGACCCTGCTGCATAGTTGTAGCGCCGTAAAATGAAATAAAATGGTTACAGTGTGTGAAGATTGTTACAATTTGTGATATTTCACATTGAAAATCTCCCCACCCAATTGTTTTCAGCTGAACTTCTGATGGAACAACCTGGCATTAAACTCCAAAGTTTCTTATCACCTCTTCACATTGAAAACTTTGAGAGGATAAAGAAAGTCGGCAGGCTTCTACTGCGTAGAATGCTGGACGGGTCTCCTCTTACAAATCAAATCAAGCTTTATTTGGGCCCAGCAGAGACTGCTCTTCCTGAAGAGGCTCTGTCGTGACCTGCATCCTCAGAACCTTCTGTAGAGGCGTGGTGGAGAGCGATCCGATTCTTCCACGGGCTTTTATGACTGCCCTACTGCAACTGGAAAAGCGTCAGGAGTTCAGAGAAAATTACTGAAGTCTCTCTCCCCTGTGTTCAAGATCTCTTCAAGAGCCGCTGCAGGAACAGAGTCCGGGAAATAGCCAACCACACTTCACAGCCTTTCATAGCTTTATTTAACTGTTACCTTCTGGCAAAAGATACAGAAACTTAAAGCGCAGAACCTCCAGACTCACTAACGGTTTTTGACCACAAGCTATTAGAGTACTAAACAGCCAAACCTGAATACACAAGAAGGATGGCATTGTTTCACTTTAAACCGGACATTTATGTATGGACTTATTGGCTTATTGTCAGTAAAGTTATCTCTTTATTGGTGTTTCATCGGAACAAACAAAGTAGGAGATCTGAAAACCAGACACTTCAATACCTCAAGGGGTGGCTGTGGTGCAGAGGTCGAGCTGCTCGCCCGTGTGTCAAAGTGTCCTTGGGCAAGTCATTGAACCCCACATTGCTCCTGGTGAGTTGGTTGGTGCTGGATATGGCAGTTGGAGCCGCCATCAGTGTGTGAATGTTTTCACTCTAAGAGCTCACCAAGTAGTCTATGACTGATATTTGATGTGGAGCTGCAGACAGCCCCATCTGTGGCCATACTCACATGCATCCTTATGGGGTTTGACCTGTACAGGTGCTGCGGGTTTTTGGGCTGTTCAGGCCCGTGGAGGGTCATAGAGAGGGATGTCTGAACCTCAAAGAAAGCACGTGTGTCACAGTTGTTTTGAAGCTCGGACGGCCACATGAATGAGTATTTCCTTTTTCAAATCTTGATGGAGCAGGTACACATGGAAACCCATGTTTAAAAAAGCTTGGGTTTGTGATACAGCAACTGCCATGGGCAGACCAAAGTCTCGCTGCTCTGCTCCATTCTGATGGATCCACTGGTAGACAAATAGATCCATTAGCACAGGGGTCTCAAACTCAGTTTTCCTTGGGGCCACTGAAGGCAGAGTCAGGCTGAGGCTGGGCTGCAACCTCAATGCCACTGGTCACTGCTATATTTTTATAGTTGAAGTCAAACTGTGGTTTGTAAAAGAACGGCGCTGGTCATTGGTGATCAGAACAATCGTTACACATACCTGAGTTCAAAGAAATGTAAGGAACTCATCAATGTGACCTACCCATCACTCTGTGCACATGAGCAAACATTACCTTATATTTTCTCTACGTTTGTTGCTGTCAAACGAAACAGAAGAAGAAGAAAACATTTGCAGTCTGTTTTGGAGTCCAGTGCAGCATCATGCAGTCTTGATCTTTAACATTTGCTTTTTCTTTTGTTTCTTTTAAACATTAAAGTAAACTTTTTCATTGTTATGAACATTTTCTTCATTCTAAACATTTTAAGAAGTTGTTATTGTTGTTAACATTCAAAGACAAACTCTGTAAATGCTTTAGTGGAAGTGATGTCATCTTTGAGCATGCTCAGAGTGATCTGGTAGCTGTTAAAGATGCAAATGTGTTCTCTAAGCTCACCGCCTCATCTACCTGTGGGAGGAGCTAGCAGCTAATGTTGTTGATCAGTACAAGAAGGTTTGTCTGGATTTCATTTACAATGCATGGAAGACACGATGATGCTTAGAGATGAGTTTTTTCTCTTTCAAAGAGCTCTACAAAAACATCAGTGATCACGTCTCCATGTAGATCACGGAACATCAAAAATAAACTAACAAATATATAAACCATCCACCATAAAAGTAACATTCAGTCATCAAATGGTAAAAACTTATTCTTACAAACCTGCGCTTGTGGTGACAGCGGTTTTTGGTGTACTTATAAAATTACCATTCTACCAGGTTTGAATCTCAGTTTTTTTTAGTTTTACTTTTTAAATCTATATTTGCATTTTATTAAGAATAAAGAATAGATCATTTTTAAA
This sequence comes from Oryzias woworae, assembly GCA_016861445.1. Classification (NCBI taxonomy): domain Eukaryota; kingdom Metazoa; phylum Chordata; class Actinopteri; order Beloniformes; family Adrianichthyidae; genus Oryzias; species Oryzias woworae. The sequence continues at coordinate 515,388 of BOLG01001316.1, forward strand.
ATACATTTCAATGAACATCTTTTAAAACCAACAAGAAATGTTAAACTACAGGTTTCATAGAGTACATTTATTTGTGTTAACTATGTATTACTAAAAAACCTCATGGCTATAAAATATACATTCCAATGACGTTTTAAATCCAAAGAATTATCCTGATGTTTTTTGTTCATATTTATAGTAATGTGTGTTGAGTAATTTAGCGGAAAAATTATTCAACGAACTACAAAAGCCGAGTGCTGGATTAGAACCCGGGGTTCTTTCGATAACAAAAATGACAACGCATGTGGACTAACCACAGTCATCCCAAGAGCAGCTACCTAACACAAGGGTTTGTCACTTTACAAAGACAGCTACCCACAAAATGCAGAGTGGAGGGCTCGCTCAGGTTATCACTAGAGCACTTGCTCATCCATGGGTATTTCATGGTTTTTAAACAGGAATGACGTGTTTCTGTTGTAACAGCATGTTGGTTGTATGTTTGAGCACTTCAAAATGAAAACTTCACGTTATTTTATGAGTTTTAAGAAGCTCACATGCTAAAAAAGTGTGATCACCCCTGATTTAGAGGTTCTCTCTGTTATAGTGAGCTTCAGTCCTGCTGTATCTGGATGACGGCTGCTTCCGCAGTGTTTCCGTCTCTCTCTGACCATGTTTGAAGCAGACTGTCGCCCAACAGTAGCAGGAAGAGTTCAGGAAACCTGCTGTCCCTAAAGGGATCCATCAGGTTAGGAAAATGAATGGAAATGCAGGAGATCCACCATGTTGGACGTGTATTCTACCACTGTCAATGAAACCGTTATGTGCCCAAAGTTGAGTTTCTGATTGGTTGACACAGACGGCGCTGAATTCCCGCTGAAGTCGCTCATTTCGCGCTGTTTTCAGAATTTTGCGCTGCAGGACCTAAATTCGCGCCTAAACCATTGACCGCGTAAATCGCATTCGGTGTGTAAGCACCTTAAAAGTACAATCGTACAAAACTAGCGACCCGCACTAACATGAAACTTACATAATTAGATGCTGCAAAATATCGTCTTGGGGGTCGCCAATGGCACGCAGGCCGCCAGTTTGAGACGCCTGCATTAACACCTTTGTTTTCCTCATTTGAGCCTCAAAACTGTACGGCGGTATAGCTCCGTAATTACTTACTGTTTTTATTTCTTCTTTGCTAAGCAAATATTAGCTTGAGGTTGTGAGGGTCTGTAAGCTAGGGCAGGGCTTGCTCACCCTAGTACTCAAGAGACTCAACCCTGCCTGATTTCCAGCTCTCCCTGGACTGCTTGATGCTTACTTCCTAAACCAGGTGTGCTCATGCAATCAGGACATGGAATCACTTGAGTCAGCTAATCAGCAGAAAGCTGGTCATGGAAGACTGGGGAACAGGCAGGATTGAGGCTGTTGAGGATCGGCCAGCCCTGATCCAGCAGGACGGTGAATGAAACAAAGGAATGCTGGGATATCAATGTGGGGTTACTTTCATGCCAACAGTCATCCCCACAACCCAGAGGCAAATTTTTGATTAATTCCTGCTGCTCTGCAGTAAACATGTCTTGAAAAAACAACAAGGTTTTATGATTTTGCTTAACAATGGCATAATCTTAATTTAAAAAACACTGGGGACGCTTTTAGAATATATCAAAAAATGATTGGAGTGGATCATTTAGGGAGTAATGAAAATAAAACGTGCCATTGTTGTGTTGTAAGGGTGAATTAAGTTACACACAACTGATGTGCTATGAAGTTGTCGAATGGCGTCCTTTACGCAGCACTCCGGTTGTTAATACTAGCTTCTACTGACTGCACACAAATGCTGCATGCACAAGGTGTGCGGGTCATTTGTAAGTACCCATGGGATGTCCTCTTTTTCTAACAGAAAGTGAAAAGCGTGTCCGTTGAGTGCACATCTGTCAGTTGAACAGCACAGGGTTTGGGGAGTTGAAAAAACTAAAAAATATGAATGATTTACAAAAGCCATGAAAAGCCTGTGTCTCACTTACTTCACTCCTAGGCGCTATTCAAGTGTTCACTATGACCTGATACCCGCAGCATGCCCGTAGAATAAAATGTGCATGACCATTTTCTATCTACACGTTTGATTCAGGTAATCAAAAGCAGATAAGACAGGATTTCTGCTAAAACAGCAGGAGGCCGGCCGTTGAGGTCTGAACTTTGACACCCATGCATCAAGAAATCAAGCTTTGTTTAACTTCCCATGACAATATACCTTCGGCAGTCGGTAGTTGTTACCATGACAACGCGTCGCACCGTGCATCAAATAGTCCGCTTCTTCTTCTGAAAAACGATGTAAATGTAAAAAAGTAACAAGATTAAAGAACTAATAAAAAATTTAATTTTGATTTAATAAGTGACTATGGTAAAAGTGGGATAATGCCTTTCAAGGTGTGCATCATCAGAAAGTAATGGACTTTGCAACAGCTTGATGCAATTAGACCTTTGCATTTTCATTTAATTTCTGATAATGGACACGAAGTCTGACATTATCACTCACATAATAGGTTATAGATTAATTTGTCTGTAATTAATTAATTGAGATTATTTGACACCCTAAGATCCATAGGTCATAGGTCACAGATCCAAACAGCTTTACTGACAAGCTTCTTGGAAAACATGCCTGTCCGACCACCATCTGCAGCACAAAGTCATTAGAAGTGAAGCAGGAGTTGTTGACAGGAGCTTGTAAATGGTGTTTTTTAAGTCATTTATACCAAAGGCCTCATTTCAAAACTTGAAGGCTGTCTGGAAAATATCAGACTTTCTGCTTTAGCAAACATTAAAGCATCTAACTGAGGGTTCAACCCTTTGCTCTGTTCCAGTTGACAAAGTTTATCTTAATGTTTAAGTTTGGAAGGTCACTACAAGGTCATGGTTTGACAGAAAGTTCAAATCAGAGCAACAGCATTAGGTCTCAAAGTTCCCTTTGAGCCTATGAGTCCTATAAGACCTGCACCATGTGACTGCCTTTGCTTCTTTAGGAGATTCTCTGCATAAGCTTTTCAATGTTCCTCTCTTCTGGTCATCACAGTTCCTGCTTCTCATCATCTGAGTGAGAGCTGTCATCAGGGCTCATTAGCTTTTCTTTATCTTGACTTCTTTCCTCACAGAAGAAAGTAGGACTGAGATGGGGGTTGAAGACGAGGTTGAAGAAGAGCTAAAGAAATGAGACTATTTTGAGGTTGAAGCTTCACACAGATTCATGCCTTTGTTTGCGTGTCAGGAGAAGTCGAAAGGTCTGTGTGTGTGGCTGCCTCCCTGCTGGATGGCTGTCTTTTGCGATGCTGCTCCCAACGTTCCCACCAGATCCAGTGAATAGAAACCTTTTTGAGCGCCCAACAAGGCGCCTAATGAGGGGGGCTCTCAGTGTGTCTGTTCTATAGGCTGCTCTGTGTGCTGGGGGAGCTTTTCTTGTCAGCTGCTGCACAAATCAAATTATAACCATATTAAGTCAATGTAGGTGCTTGATATTTTACATGTAAATGCAGGAGCCTGATACTGTCCAGGCGTGAGTTCACATCATAACATTTCTGCGATTAATCAGAGACTTTTCTTTCGCTTCAAACACCCAAAGAGGATTTTTTGTTATTGCTTAATTTAACTTATTTGGTCAAACAGCTTTTTCTAAATTTTGTGAATTTCATAGCTTATTGTGTTAGTTTTCACAGGAACTTCACTCTTTTTTTATATGTCTGTTATGACCAAGAGATTTAAGTTTACCTAAACACTCCTGGACATAGATTTAAAAAAAATGTAATATTTAAAAAGTATATATTATATTTCAACAACATTTTTCATGAAAATGCCAGAAACAGCTAATGATGTTTATTTAAAAGTGTATTACAGATTATTTTAAAATTGGTTTAATGAGAACAAAGAGACAACCACTGCAAACCTATAAGGTAAGACAGAATTCATGTGCTGCTGCATATTCTGTTAGTTATTTTAGGATAATCCATAGACATTTTCGAGGGATTATTGTATTTTTATATTAGAATCACAGCTCAAAGTGCCACTGTTATTGATAATTTCTTCATAAATAATACAGAGTACGCCCTTATGAGTGGACTAATGACCTGCAACATAATTGCTCACCTATGCGATTTTACACTGTTTGATATTAATGTGAGAACAAAGAAAATATTAGAAACATCCTTTTACAAAAGGATATGCAGTGCAAAAAAAATTACCATACTCAACAATGACTTATCCAGACAAAGAAAGCTGTAGACACTGCTTATAAATGCTTTTTAGAAATATTTATCTCACTTTATAAAAAGAATTGCCCAATTCACAACTTCTAACAAATTGCCCAAATGTCCCTGGCTAACTATAGCGATTGGAATTTTTGTTGACTTGAAAAAGTATTTGACACTCTCAATCATGACAACCTACCCGACAAATTGGAAGCATATGGGATAAGAGGAAAAGCTTTAAGTTTAAGCTATTTGACTGGCAGATAATGATTTATAATATTATATATTATTGAAATTTTTATTTCAATATTAAAGAACGCATATCAGATGCTGAGGAGGTTATTTGTAATGATCAACTCGGAGTTACAGTTAGTTACTTCCTCAAAACTGTTCAGATTCATTATTTGCTGATGATGCAAATATATCTTATTCTACACTTTTAGCAATGATGAACTAAATACACTGAAAACATGGATGGATTGGAACGAAATATTCTTTAATTTAGACAAAGCAAAAGTAATGTTTTTTTAGCATTAATTATAATGTAATTATAATGTCAATGCGCAGTGGTCAATAGGAATAAATAGGGTCTCAATCATAAGCGTTACAGAATTCGTTTTCTAAAGACTTTTTGTTGACAAGAAGCTAAGCTGGAAGCAGCACATCAGACACATTCAAACTTAAATCTCAGAAAGTATTTCAATTATAAATACATTAAAGTATGTACCAGAAAATAACTATAGATATTTATTAGTTTCCTCTTTAAAATTACTATATTTCACCTACTGTGGAAATTTGGGGTAATAGTTCTAAGAGTTCACTACATCCTCTCTTTTTACTCCAAAAACGAGCCATCAGGGGGCTCAACACACATCCCTGGGGAGCCCCTGTGTTCATTGTGATGGTGCTGGATGTGTTGCTTCTGACCCGCACTGCTTGTGGTCTCCTCCAGCAGTCAGTTACACAGGGGAGCATTCAGCCCCAGCTGAGCCAGTTTGTGAGTGAGCTGCTGGGGGGGGTGATGGTGTTGAATGCTGAACTAAAGTCAATGAACTGAAATGGGTCCAGAGAGGGGGGCAGGACAGACTTGATGTACTGCATGACTAGCCGTTAGAAGCTCTTCATGATGAGGGGGTCAGAGCAATCGGACGGTAGTCGTTAAAGCAGCAGGGAGTTGGGAGTATGATGGTGTCGCTTTGAAACGTGGGGATGACAGCCTGGCTCAGGGAAATGTTAAAAATGTCTGTAAAGACATCAGCCAGTTCCCCTGAACAGTCTCTCAGCACACGACCGGGGAAGTTGTCTGATGTTATGTGCTGTCTGCTGCTCGCTGGTCTGTAGGTACAGGTCGGGTTGGTTAGGGTTAGGTTAGGGTTAGGGTGATTTTATCTCGTTGGAGATAATAGAGCATTGAGATGTGATTAAATATGGATCTTATATTCTGAAACATCAGAGATCTGCTCAAAGATTAAGTACAAATATTTCTAATGGATAAAAAGATTGGACAACTCAAGGAGAGGTTTGCTGATCTGGAACAACAATCTTAGAACCATCATTCATGGATTAGATATGCAAGAGCTGCTGCTGCTGGATCAAGTATAGCTAAACATGTTTCTCCTGAGGAACTATAGTCACTTTCAAACACCTTTTCATCTCTTGCTCCCACTTTTGCCTTTTTTAGTTAGGGTCACAGGGTTATTGGGGCCTTCCCAGCTGCTGTCAGGTGAAGGTGGGTTCACCCTGGACAGTTCTTTATTCAGTTGCTGGGCAACACAGATACACACAACACACACTCATATTTTCTCCCAAGGGGCATTTTTGGAGTCACCAATGAAACTATGAATCATGTTTTTGTGCAATAATATTTTATCACACATTTTCCGCTAAATAGGGTAAGAAGTATTCATTGGTATTTACCCCCTTTGACAAATGAAAACCCTATTTAGCGTCTTAATTTAGCATTCTTTATTTAGCATGTAACAAAAAACCTAAAAGGTCCTGAAAATGCAGAAAACAGTGAATGGAAAGGGAGTCCCAGTCTTGAATCCAACTGTGATTTGTCAGCATGAACACCATAGTTTGTCCTTTAACAGCTGACGGAGGATTTCTCTTGCATGTTTTATCATTTCTATTGCAGGCTCTTTGTGTGAGGAGAACTGTTTGTGTAGATTTGGCCAGATGTTGTGGATACACATTTCTATATTTTCAAACTGCAGCACATTAATGAAAACTGTTAAATTATTTTTTTAACTGTAACTCTGCATGTAAAGGATTTTTTAGTACGTCTGGTATAATGTGGAGTGTGCTGTTGCAAGGTCCTCTGTCAGAAGGAGACTCACATCCAGAGTATTGTATAGAAACTGCTTTTATTTGGCCACCAGCATGGGTTCACAAGAATTGTAATGTGAGTGTGGTTTCTAAAGAATTTATTAATTATTATTCTTTGTTTTCTAAATAATAAAGAAACAAAATAAAGCACGAATTGAAACCAATACACATTTCACTAATCTAAACAACTCAACCATGTAGAGATAATAACTCCAAATGGACGATTGAAACAAGTTACATCAAAACATTACATGAATTGGGAGGCTTTATCAAATTGCCACTAGATGGCATTCAAACCAAAAATGAGTCTCCTTTTGTACTTTTTAGCTAACCACAAGGCTTGTGGCTAAAATAAATAAGAAAAAAAAAACAATGGCTTACCTCACCATTATCATAACTTTCATTCAAATTAACCTTTGACCAAGGAAATAGCATAATATGTAAAATACAGGTATACTCAAAGAACATGAAAGTTATTATGTAAAGGTTGTGACTCTCCTAAATCGCTTGCAGAACCCCAAACTAACATGGGACAGTAAAACACTGCAATATAACTCAATAGGGGTACATTATGAACAACTTACATTCATGTGACGCAAACCATTCGCAACAATCCAGATACCTCGCGGCTCTGAGACTTCTGAGCTACAGAGCTGGTTTGATATCCCTCCACATTTAAGTCACAAGACCAGAAGGCTTGCTAGGTAACAATGAATAACGGGGAATTTTCTACACTGCAGTTTATAAAGTATGAATAAGTGCAGCCTGCTGCTTTACGAGCTTCCAATGCGTTTGAAGACATGGGGTTTCTGTAGGAATGGCGGGTTCCTGTTTGTCTGTGGTCTCATGCTGTCATCTAGAAGGGCATGACATCAACTGTTTTCCTCTTCCCAGAACCCCCAGAGAGAAAAGGAATAACTGGGACTAATTTCCTAAGGGCCTTGAACAAAAACAGGAGGAGAGTGACTGTGATCATGGAGGGAAGTTAGAGACGTTGTTTCCTCTTTCAGAACTCAACCACCAAGCAGATCAGTTCCCACATTGCTGCTTGTTTGCCTGGACCGTCAGTTCCAATCATCCTTGTGGGAAAAATGAGACACACCTCCTCCTCAGACATGCATTCACATAACCATACAGTCTTCCCTCTGAAAAAGGAGCTGCAGGCCCTTTAAAGAAGCTGAACTGTCTGTTACCCCGTGCTCACAATGGATCCAGTCCAGCTAAGGTGCGAAAGCCAGAGTCTTTAAGTAACTTGAAAAGTGCGAGAGTCCCTCACACTGCATCCAGTCTGGGTCAGCCTCTCCGGTGCTCCACATCTGTTCTGTTGGTTTCAAATTTTTGCCAGATCTGGAGCAAGTTCTGTGAAGCTGGAGCAAATGAAATGAGCTAAACCAGAAATCATGTGAGCGACTGTAAAGTGCACACCGTACATTTTTCAAAATTAAACCTATTTTCTGTGTAACACAGACAAATATGTACGTTTTAAGCCTTATTTAAGACAAAATTGTTAGTATAAGTTCCATGCTTACCCATTGTATGAAGACGATCACGCAGAAAAAGAAGTGTCGCAAATATAACACAAAATCACGGCGGAACAAAGGTTTGTTTACTAGAACTTCCTCTAAAAATGGCGGGCTATCGCGTGAACCTACATCATTTCGGAGGTCCACCAGGTTGGCAGCAGCCGCAAGCCATCCGTAGCCAATGAGAGTCCTCTAGCATAGCTAGACCGCTCTGCAGCTGCATCGGAGCCGGACTGCATGCAGTGTGAGTCTCAGTGGACTAAAGCAACATGGATAGTTTCTCTGCAAGCTTATGAAAAAAGTCCAGACAGTGGTTCTCTTTTACTGTAAACCAGAAGACAAAGCTTCTCCAATGTCTTAGTTGGTGTGGCAGCAGGGACCGATTCATTCCTTCAGTTTGTCTGATTTATCTGCTTATACAGCAAAGGGAGCTGCAGGATCTGAAACCCGATTCCTAAATTCACTCCATAAGTCCAGGTCTTTAAAGACCTGCTGATGATTTAAAAGCAGATCAGTTTTGAAAATGAGGATTTGTCAGAGGTCTAGTCTCAGAGAAGACAGAAGCCAGCCATCAGATCAGCGCAAGCAAAGAACCTTCATGTCTGAAGGATGTGAAGAGCCTGCTGTCATGGATCATGTAAGACCTGTGAGTTCTACCAAATGTGTGGAAAATAAGGGGGAAATCTGAATCTGAGCCAGTAAGTCGCAGCCATGCCCCATCAGGCTGCCCTCCAAATACCCCAGAAGTATTAATCAACGTCAGTTCTTTCAGTTATGGGTTTGGCTTTTGTCATGGCGGTGCTGCAACACAAAGCCCTTTGTACTTCCCCACTACTGAATATGTGTATGTTTGAAGGTAATGGGGAGACGAGTTGAAATATTACTATGATCTTTCTACATGATAATATTCTAATATTTCTACACGATCTTGAGTGCTAGGAATCTGTGTCCTACATAGAGCGGTGTACTCTTTTAGAAAGATAATTGTTGCCTTGTACACTGTCTTTTATCTTCATTCATGTCTTCACCTTCAGCAGCAAAACAAGTAACCATGGAGTAGTGATGTTTAGAAAAGCTTCATTTACCGCTGAGCAAAGTGTGGCAGTAAACTAGTATGATAGTGCATGAAGATGAAGCAGAGACTGTGTTTGGTGAGAAAAGTTACACTGTTTTTTTCTCAGATGTCAAGCCAATGCTGGCAAACATTCAGGCTTTGCTTTCAGTACATTTTGTGGAAGTCAAAGGAAGACAGTTGTTTCTCATTTGACATGGTCTATTGAAAGCCATTTGTCAATGAAATCCACCATCAAGTTCTCCATTAACTCAGCTTCCTCTTCGATACTGTAAATTCGCGGGTTTTTCTGCCTCAACATCGATTTTCATCCAGATTTTCCTTGATCTTTTTCTGCTCTTTCAATAGATCACACATCCTCCTGTTCGCGTCATGGCTCCATGCTTCCATCTCTTCTGTCCATGGTGCCGCGGTGTTTATCTTTTCATTCTGCTCGCCCACCTCCGTTGATATGGTGGAGATTTTTTGGTTGATGTACTTCCTAAATTCGGATAACTTGTCGCTCATTTCGGCTGTGATGTCATCTTTGAATGTTATCAATTTCGCCTTCATGTCGTAATGCAAACCTTGAATTTGTTTGCTAATACAATCTAGGCTACTCTGAAAGTTAACCATGTTAGCTTCGAGTGCTAGCATGTCCTCCTTCTTGTAGTCCTTTTCCCTTCTGTTCTGCATAGCTGGGTTCTTTTTCTTTCCTGAAAGGCCCCTGCTCATATTCTTGTTTTCCATATCTTGTGTTGTCACACTCCTCGAGTTTTTGGCAGAGTTCTTTTTTCCCTATTTTTGATTTGGGATGAAGGAGCTACCTTTTCACATCTCCATGTGCCTTAACGCTCAACCGGAAGTCAACTTGACATGATCTTTTAAACTGTATGATGGAACTTGATTTTCCCCTTTGTCTTTATTTCTGCTGTTGTGGAAGCCTGAAAGTTTCCTGCTATTTTAGTATCTCTGTGGATATTTGCACCTTCTCCCTTAACAACCCCCTCAAAGGTATTCAGAGCAATTGTAGAAATTGGGAATACCACTTGGAGATCTACCGCCTCTTGTTTCTAATTATTTCTATCCACCTAAACACTTCCTTATGTTATCCACCAGCTAAAAATTCAGACAGTTCCGTTTTGTTTTTTGGTCATTCAGTTTCAAGTATTTTCTTTAGACGTTGCTGTTGGGTTGATGGATTTTCAGATTTGCCTTCATTTTTACAGTAAGAGACACTGTTATAAAGCATGTGCTTGAAAGTTATAATTTAATGCAGATGTGAAGATGAAACAGAGGAATGTTTTTTCCTTCCCGAACGCATTGGCTGATTTTTGATGCTGTCATTTATGTCTGGAAGTTGCTGATTGCTTTCCATCTGTGCTTGTTTGGTTCTTGCTATTATCAGGAGCCTCTGCAAGGCGGTGGGGTAGTTCAGACCTGCAGTTCTTGCACACAGGAGCATTTCTGGCTGCATGGGATGGGACATTCCGATGTTTAAGACCTGTTCACAATCTGGAGCAGAACCGACTCCATTATCTTTTAAACTTGTTTGAAAAAACTTGTGGGTAGAATATCCAGACAGCAGTAGGAGGAGGAGTTCAGTTGACTTAGAATGTCCTGCAGGTCTTCACTGTTTATGTGTTGAAACTGAGCCATGGGGTTTAAATTGGTTGCAGTGGATAAAATTCATGTTCTGGACTTGTAATTGATGAAACAATTGTTTGGCTAATTTTTGATTTTCTCTGTAAATAATTTAGCAAAGTTGTTAAAAGCTTTAGTGGAGTAAAGTTCTGGTGCCACTCACATAGGGGGTGTTTGTTAGCCTGTCAACTAAGCGAATAAGACCCGAGAATTATGAGAGTTTTTGGTAATGATGTCAGAGAAATATAACTTTCTTGCATTGCTCAGTTGTAAATGATAAAAGTGAAGTCTCTCTTTATAGATGTCATATTCAACCTGCAGTTTAGTCTTTCTCCATTTGCGTTCTGATTTTCGACACTCTCTTTTTCCATTTTTTACGAGTATAGAATTTCTCCACAGAGGTTTTTTCTTTTCATAGATCACCTTCACCTTATTGGGAGCAATACTATCCATGATACTTAACATATTTGCATTAAAGGTCTTGACAAGTTCATTGACTGAACCCCCTGAGAGGGGAGGTGTTAGAGAAAAAATCTGGTTTAACATCTCCCAAGCATTTTAAGTTATATACCATTTAGTGATCTACTCCCTCAAAACATTTGTGTGTACTGGAATTGTGTTTCCAGAGACAACACAGCAGTGATCAGACAGACCTAAATCATATACAATAGTCTTGGAAATGTTCAGATCTTTGGAAATCAATGAATCAAGAATATGTCTTAGCAGGATGGCGCTGACCTTTCTGGGTTAGGCTTGAGCCCTTGATTATTTTACAATATGTCCAAAGTATTAGATTTCTGTTTTTTCCAAATTGACACTTAGCCTTATGTAGCCACAGACCTGACGCTTTGATAGTCTGGATCACTGCTGTCAGGTTTTGGTTGTGGTCTTCTTTGTTCTTCCCAAAGACTAAGATATTGTCCATCACCACCACATGATCTTTCAACATAGTGCTCATCTTCTCTTGGATTATTTGGCACTGAGGTGATGCTGAAAGGTAATCGTCGAAAACAGAAATGACCTGCAGAGATTATGGAAGTTGTGAGCTTCCTGCTGCTGGCATCAAGCTGTATTTGCCAGAATGCACTTGAAGCGTTCATAGTCAAAAACACTATTGCTCCGGAAGGTTTTGGCGCAATGTCTCCTAGTGTAGGCAAAATAAAGCAGTCATGTTTTACAGCTTTGTAAAGTTTTGTGAAATCCATGCAGATTCTGACCTTTTTATATTTTTCACAACAGGCACCATAGGAGCACACCAGTCTGAGGCTTCTTTAAGTTTATCAATGATTCTCAAAGAAAGCATCCGCTTCAGTTCGTCCTCCACTTGAGGCATTATAGGGAAAGGGATGTGACGCGGTGTGGCTAGGCAATGATGTGTTGCATTAGCCTCGAGCTCTATATTTACTGGAGAACAATTTAATAGTCCAATGTCACCAGAAACATCTTTGGATAACTCCAGTCCATCCACTCTATGAATGAGCCCCATTTCAACAGCTTGTTTACATCCCTTCAGATTAGTAGAGAATCTTCCATCACATAGATCCAGAATCTGTACTTGTCTCCTTTCCTATAACACTCTGGAAGAAACCTTGCAAACCATTTGCCCCCCTGGACTTGTGAAGATTGCCTTGGTATCTTCTAGAATCTGGCGCTTTGGCAGATTGTTGTATGTGTTTTCAGATTTTACAGTGAAATCTGCGCCTGTGTCAATCCTGAATCAAACTACAGTGCCATTTATTTGAATATCAGAAAACCATTTCACATCTTTAGAGTCTACAACAGTGAAAATAGACCCCAGGAACCATTCACTGCTGTCGCCTTCAGCTGTATAGTCATTTTTCACAGTTCCAACAAGTTTAGATATGAACACTATTTCAAAATGTCAGTTTTTATTGCTCCTACGACATTGTTTTCCTTTGGAGGGGTACTCTCTCCACTCATGTTCCTTCCCATATCTTGAACAGTTCTCTTCATGTGCAGCTTTTTATGTTCCATGGTGGTGCTGATGGCATTTAGATTTCACTTGTTATCTTTCGTAGGTTCTGTTCATAGTCTTTATAAACTGAATTTCTAGGCGCAGCCAGGGTCCGGAGGGGGTCTGGTTTGGGAACCACAGGATTTCCTCTCTGCTCTTTGCAGATGATGTTGTCATGTTGGCTTCATCGATCCAGGACCTCCAGCATGCATTGGAACGGTTTGCAGCCGAGTGTGAAGCGGCTGGGATGAGGGTCAGCACCGCTAAGTCTGAGGCCATGGTTCTCAACCGGAGAAAGGTAGTTTGCCCTCTCTGGGTGGGTGGAGTGCTCCTTCCCCAAGTGGAGAAGTTTAAATATCTTGGGGTCTTGTTCACGAGTGAGGGACGATCTGAGTGTGAGATCAGCAGGCAGATTGGTGCTGCGTCCACCGTCATGCGGTCGCTGTACCGGTCCGTTGTGGCGAAGAGAGAGCTAAGCCAGAAAGCAAAGCTCTCCATTTACCGGTTGATCTATGGCCCAATAATCACCTGTGGTCATGAGCTCTGGGTTATGACCGAAAGAACAAGGTCCCGGATCCAAGCAGCTGAAATGAGTTCCCTCCGTAGGGTGGCTGGGCGCTCACTTAGAGATAGAGTGAGAAGCTCGGTCACCCGGGAGGAGCTCGGAGTAGAGCCGCTTCTCCTCCACATCGAGAGGAGCCAGTTGAGGTGGCTTATGTCAGGGTTGGCGTGTGGACACAAACGCAGACGGTACTCGAAAATGGAAAAAGTCATTCATTTAATTTCTCGAAGAGAGGTAATCAGTCCAAGTAGTAACCAAAACCACCCGACAACCCGTGCAAGGGAGACGAGGGTATATAACGGGGAGAGAGGATTAATCAATGACACACAGGTGTGTCAGGAGGGAGGGAACACACAAGGATGGAAGTGACAAGTGACCTGCGAAGAACGGTGAGCACAGGAAGTACAACAAAATAAAACAGGAAATGACTACAAACCAAAAACAACAAATCGACCTGGTTCCAAAACCCTACAGCTTGGGCATTTGGTACGGATGCCCCTTGGACGCCTCCCTAGGGAGATGTTCCGGGCATGTCCCACTGGGAGGAGGCCCCAGGGAAGACCCAGGACACGCTGGAGAGACTATGTCTCTCGGCTGGCCTGGGAACGACTCGGGGTCCTCCCAGAGGAGCTGGAGGAAGTGGCCGGAGAGCGGGAAGTCTGGGCATCTTTGCTTAGACTGTTGCCCCCATGACCCTGTCCCGGATAAGCGGAAGAAAATGGATGGATGGATGGATCTTTCGTAGGGTCAAAGTTGTTTAAATATATGACTTACAGCATTTCCTTCTCCCTCTAGTGCTCTGTAGCCAGCATTTTTCATTTTAATCAGTTCTGATTGATGAGCCATATTGCATTTTCCAGCATTAAATCTGGCTCCAAGTGCAGTTTCTGTGACATATCATTATCCAGGATCTCTAAAAACAATGCAATCCCGTATCTTCTCATCTTTAGTAGTTCCAAAGTCACAGTGTTCGGCCAGCTCATAGAGGTGTCTGACAAAAGCTTCCACTCTCTCCCCAGGCCGCAGGGAGCTTTGGTGAGCACGCATGCTTGTGGATCGTATTTCGTTTGGGCACAAAATGTTCGTCAAACAGCTTTGTAAAAATCATCGTCGTCATCTGCGAACCTGAGGGTACTGAATATTGGCTCTGCCTCTTTAGCCACACCATACAAAAGTGTGTTAACTTGTACGTCACCGTCTTCGTGGTCCAACTTTGTGCCGATCCAAAAGTGGGAGAACCGCTGCCTTCAGGCTGGCCAGGCAATTGGCTGGGTGAAGTCGAATGGTGGGTAAACTTTACCATTTCGCCACTTCAAAATCTCGTCTCCAGCTCTCAGGACAACTCATCCACTTCTGACACCATGTCATGAAACTCTGAGTCATGCGCTGTAAGCGGACACTTTATTACTGGCTTTTACAGTACAGGCAGTAGAATTCTGTGAACTCAATTACTTAGGTTCTTCTAACTCGTGTCTGTGAACATCCACTACCACAGCGACTCCTGTTGGCCTCAGCATAATTGCAGATATGCTTAATCACAATTGTAAAATAGTGTCTTCTAATTTTGACTGCTTAAACATGCACGATGACGTCATAAACATTTGCCAGTCATCTACGTTAGTCCATAGCTGCCAGCGCTCAGAAAATACATAAAATCAGTTTTATTACTTTCAAAAGTCACGCTAAAACAAGTCATTAATTACATTTAAATGTAACCCCAACGTTAATCCACCCAGACCAAACTGGCTTAATTAAAAATAGAAATATATCAGATAGCACCAGGAGACTTTTAATTTGATCTATATTGCTCAAAAAAGACAAACAAAATCAATAATTGTGTCCCTAGATGCAGAAAAGGCATTTGACAAAGTGAACTGGACTTTTTTATTTAGTACTCTTCAAAAATTTGGATTTGGAAGCTCATTCATCCACTGGATTAAAACGCTGTACACATCCCCTCTGGCCACCGTCATCACAAACGGAATTTCTTCACAAAGATTTGCACTTCAGCGAGGAACCAGACAAGGATGCTCACTCTCTCCGTCACTCTTTGCTATTTTTATTGAACCACTTGCAGCAGCAATACGACAAAACCCTCAAATTAAAGGGATTCAAGACACAACATCACAACACAAAATAAGCCTTTATGCCGATGACGTATTACTATATCTAGAGGACCCAAATAAATCTGTACAAGAGACTTTGAATACCATTAACAATTTTTCAAAAATTTCAAATTATACCATCAATTGGCAAAAATCAATTATACTACCACTTTCAGACGGGGCATGGGACTCTGCAACTCAAAATGACTCTCTGCCACTCAGCACTGCTAATATTAAATACCTGGGTGTCAATGTTTCCTCCAGACTATCCGAATTATTCAAACTAAATTACATCC
This sequence comes from Oryzias woworae, assembly GCA_016861445.1. Taxonomy (NCBI): domain Eukaryota; kingdom Metazoa; phylum Chordata; class Actinopteri; order Beloniformes; family Adrianichthyidae; genus Oryzias; species Oryzias woworae. Next base: position 531,077 of record BOLG01001316.1, read on the forward strand.
CTCTACTCAATAAAATAGCACAAGATTTAAAACGATGGACCAACCTTCCACTCTCATTAATGGGCCGAATAGCCACAGTCAAAATGAAAATACTGCCGCAAATGAACTACTTATTCTCAGTACTTCCAGTGACCCCCCACCGATAAATGGCTCAGTTCAATTAACTCATTAGTGACAAAGTTCTATTGGAAAAACCAGAAGCCCAGGATTAGCCTAGCGACACTGCAAAAACAGAGATCACAGGGAGGCCTAGAAGCCCCTAATTTTCAATATTATTACCTATCGACTCAAATACAGTATTTAATTAAATGGATCCAAATAGAAAACCACAGTTCATGGAAAAACCTGGAGCAAAACCAATGCAAGGGTATCCCTATTTCTGACTTACCATTTCTTCCAACATCGATAAAGAAGATGCCTCTTTTTGAAAACCCCACAATCAACTCAACTCTGAAAGCCTGGTGGAAGACAATAAAGATTACAAAATCTTCTTTAACACCATGCCAATTAACTCCAATCTGGCACAATCCTGATTTTCTGATATGTAAGAAACCCATTTATTTCCCATCATGGCAACAGAAAGGTATCACTCATCTCCATCATCTCTTCACTAACGGCCACTTTATACCATTTGATTTGTTAGCTCAGAGATTTGGTATTGAAAAACAACAGTTTCTACATTATCAACAACTAAAATCTGCAATCAAATCCAAAGTAGAGATCAACTGTGACTTATTGGAACCTTCACCATTTATTGAAGAAATTAAAAAAATCCCAAAGGCAAAAAAACTGGTATCTAGAATCTACAAACTTATATCCAGTAGCGACACGGAACTATCCCTTCCAATAACCAAATGGAATAACGACTTAACAACCCCTCTTAACCCCAACCTTTGGACAGACATCTGCAATAATATATTCTCTATGACAAAAAACACAAACCTACAACTTATTCAGTATAAAGTAATACACAGGGCTCATATCACACAACGGACAATGTTTAAATGGGTCTAGTTAAGACAGATATCTGCCCCCAGGCACCCTAGGAAAACACAGATGATTATTATCATGCCACATGGTCCTGCCCTCCTGTCTATAGCTTCTGGTCAACAGTGACAGAAAAACTATCTACAATTTTGAGTTGCAGAGTCCCTTTATCTCCGTCGCTATGTTTAGTGGGTAACTCTCAAGAACTTGACAATCTCCCAATTAAATATAGAAATTCAGTCTTAATTTCTCTAACTATCGCCAAGAAAGTAATTCTCCTTAACTGGAAATCGAAAACCTGGTTACACACCAGTCATTGGATAAACCTCATAATAGAATATATATCACTAGAAAAAATAACATTTACTAATAAAAGCAAATTAGCAGCTTTTACTGATATGTGGAACCCTTTTCTAGCTCATTTTAAAATAAAATGAAGTACTAGGCCTGAATCTCCACACATTCCATTATATTCAGAACAGCTTCACGACACATTCGAATTGAGAAATTGATAAACCTCTGGTCTATCACCTCAGGTAATGGAATCACTTTAGATGACCTCCCTAACCCGAAGGTGCCATGTGCCTGCTCAGCTGCTGAGGGTGCGGGTTGCCATCGGTGGTGGTCCCTTGCATCCCCAGACTGGTAGTTTGAGGGGCGCTTGGAGGCGCTGGAGCGCTGGCGGTGCGCCGCTGCATGCCACCTGGCCCCGGGGCGTCGGTTTGGGGTGGGCCGGTACCGCCTCTGCTCCCTTCCTCTTCTGCCGTCGGTCGGGGGTGGGGGGTGCCCGTCTGCCCTGGGGGTAGGGGCTCGGTGGGTGGGGCCTGGCCTGGGGTTGGCTTTGGGGCCGGGCTGTGCTGGCCTCCTGGTCCTTCGGGTCGCTGTCGCTCTTTTTGGGGGGACTGGGGGCTGGGACCGGCTGAGGTGACCTTCTGGTGGCCGTCGCGGCTCCCTGCCTGGACTGCTGCCCCTCGGACTATCCTGTGGGTCCCTGGGCTACGGCCCCTGTGGTTGCATGGGGCTCTGCCCTTATCTTACCGGTGGGACAGGGGGGAGGAGCACCAACAACTCCTCCCTTCCCCTTCCCAGGCTAAGCTCCTGCCAATCCTTTTTTAAATACACACCACTGGACATGAGCACAACCACACAGAGACACTTATCACCTCACCACATTCACACACAGGACCGGAGGTGCCGAGCTTGGCTGGGGGCACATAAGGGACGAGAGGTTGCGGGGCAGGAGTGCGCTGCCGCCTCTCCATACCACCCCCAACTCATGCCCTTCTTTTAATGCACCTTAGCACACCTTATCGGCACTTAGTTTACATGCACAGGTTTGGTAGCACACACTCACTGTGTTCCGATCTGGGACTCGGAACACAGCCTAAACCTAAATCACTGTCACACACGGGTAGGGTGTAGGACCAAGGATCTGGCGCTACCTGGCCTGGGGGGGGGCAGCAATGACATCTGGGGCTGCCAAGGGTAGACCAGCGCTCCCCTGTCTCGCCCGCCGGGCAGAGCCCAGATCTGGTTGAAGGGGGCTGCTGGGGCTCGACCCGAGGGCTCGCCTGGGCTGGTTTGGGGGCCGGTGGGCTTGGGGGGGTGGTGTGGCGGACGGCCTGGGGGCTTCTGCCGGCTTGGACTCTCGGGGCTCTCCCTCTTGGGGGGATGGTGGCCCGGGCTGCTGGGGGGGCGGCGCGGAGCGGCCCTGGACTCCATCCTGCGGGTCTGTCTCCTCTGCTCGGCCTCCTGTTGCCGGGGTGGGATGGGGCGTGTCCCTCTCCCTGGACTGAGTGGCGGGGAGGATGATTGGGGTGGGGGGGTCTTCGGCCCCACCCATTACTGACTCTCGGTGCTGCTGGTATGTATCGGTCCGGCCGACCGGTGCCCCACCGTGGCTACTGAGCTGCTTTCTCGCTCTGCCGTCATGGGCGACGTGGGTGGCCTTCGGCCTGGCGTCCTGTTACCTGTTGGGGCTGGACGGGTATATGGTTACTGAGGAGGGGGGGGATTTCAAACACTTGGGGAGGGCTGCTGCACTGCACCGACCCAACACACCGGCACCAGCGGTGATCCAGCTTGAAATGTGATTGTTATCATGAGCAGCTGTCCAGCTGGTGTGGAAGGTCAACATCACTGCTTGCTGTGGTTCCTTAACTCTGAATCTCTCAGCTCCTGGTCATCTTGGGGTGTTACATCCAACACAACAACATGATGTCATCCACACTACACTACACACACACACACACCTTCTTGTTTCTTCTCTTTGCACTTTACACTATCACCTTCACTTTCACTTATGCACAGGGGATAACTTAAAAAAAAAAAATAAATAAATAAAAAAAAAATAATAATAATTATGTTGGGCTCAGATGATGTGGGACTTTGACTCAACTGCTTTAAGGATGCATGTCCAAAGTAAACTGATGAGCCAAGAAAAAAAGATAAAGAAGAAAAAAATAATAATAAAATAAATAAATAAATAAATGTAAACTTCTGTTTTTCAGGGCGCACCCACATCAAGATGTGCATTTCTTCATCGCGGCTCAAACGTGAAGGGGTACAGAACTTGAAGTCCCTTCATTTACCCTTAAAAAAAACTATTTCGGACACCCCTCTCCCTTTAAATGTGCTTTTAATTAAGGAAGTAGAGAGAAGCTGGATGGTTAAGATAAGAATTTGGATTCGACCTACACCTTGGGTCTGGTCTGGTGTTGTAGATCTGAGCCTCTATCACTCTGGGATTCAGGGTTTGTTCCTGAGCTGCCAGGATGAGCACTTATGTGTTGTCCTGTAGGCCAGCCCTTTCTAGCCATTGGTAGGACTTCTTGATATCAGACACTTTCGTTATGGTTCAGTGGTACATCCCATTCCTCGGCCTCCTTCCTTGCGGCGAGCAAACAGTCTCAGGGTGCTGGATTTGGGATGGGACCCTCCATGTACGGTGAGGAGCTTTCGTGTCTTAACATCCGTGGTCTGTATCTCTTCCTTTGACCATCTCATTATTCCTGCAGGGTATCTGATGACTGGCAGTGCGTAACTGTTTATTGCCCGAGTCTTGTTCTTGCCATTGAGCTGGCTTCTCAGGACTTGCCCTACTCGTTGGAGGTATTTGGTTGTGGCTTTCCTTGTTGCCTGTTCCAGGTTGCCATTTGCCTGTAGAATTCCAAGGTAGTTGCAAGTGTCCTCAATGTCTTCTATTGTCCCTTCTGGGAGTGAGACCCCTTCTGTGTGGACTACCTGCCTCTCTTTGTCACCATCCGACTGCGTTTCTCAAGCCTGATTGACATCCCAATGTCAGTACTGTAGATCCTGGTGGTGTGGATCAGGGAGTCAATGTCGCGATTGCTTTTAGTGTTTAGCTTGATGTCATCCATGTAGAGGTGACATGAAGTTCATTATTGTTCAAGTACAGTGTCTTGCAAAAGTATTCACACTCCTTGAACTTCTCCACATTTACTTATTTGTAAGAAATGTCGTTCTTGCGTAAAAACAGTTTTTTTATTTGTAAAAAGTAGAACTCTTGTATAATTTATTTCCACTTCACAAGTCTGTGTCACTTTGTGTTGGTCCTTCGCATAAGATTCCAGTAAAATAAATTTGTTTGTGGTCATAATGTGAGAAAATGTGGAGAAGTTTAAGGGGTATAAATACTTTTGCAAGACACTGTAACAAACAGGGAAGATCAGTATAAAAAGAGTGTTTAAGATAGAACAGTTATTAAATCATTGTAAGTACTTGATGGTTGGCAGGGAGAAGCAGTTGAATGTCTGGGCTGGATGGATAAAGATGAAAACTATCAGACCTGAGGATTAAGGAGAGCTGCAAATGGACAGAAAATTGAAGTTGTAACTAAAGATACAGAGTTAAATGATTGAATTGATAGGATCCATGGGTAGAAAGTAACAGTAAAAGGGTAAAAAGTCCTAAGTATAAAATCTAGCAAAAGATAGCCATCATGTTTCTTTTCTAGTAAATCATCCTAAAAGTTGAAATTAGATTTTTCTGGTTTTCCTCAAGTAGACAGTCCCCTTTACACCTTGTCCTCTTGTAAACATCATAAAACAACTTAATCCATCCACCAGGAGCAAGGCATGCTTTATTCTGGGAGATGAAGGTCACAGAAAGCATGTGAGGCATTCAGAGGAAGGTCAGAAGTGTGTACAGTGGTGTTTTCATTGCAGCAGCCTTATCCAAAAGTAATTCTTTAAGATGTCTTTGAAGTATTGCTGCATTTTTACAGCACAAGAGCCTGCTTTGCAAAGAACATCTCGATAAAATGTTTCTGTCTTTAACTTAAGGTAATAAGTCACAATATACAGACATTATACATTAAACAATTAAATGTATCTACAGAGGGGTAGTTACCAGGGGCGTTTCCTGGACCTGGAAACATTGGAGGCTGAGCCAACTCCCTCACAAAAGACTGGGGGAATTTACAGAGTGATAAAAGCCATTTAATGAAAGTTTCTTGAGCATCGTAACACCTTATTTAAAGACAAAAGCTGCAATATGTACTTCAAAACATATTTATTTTCAAACTTAAACACTGCAATGTGAAGAATATCTTATACGTCAGTATTGATCTTATAAGGAAGACAAAATGATCACATTTGTTATTACAGGCAATTACTATGATTTAATTTTCTCCATACAACCAAAAACTTTATTTCTGTATCAGGTTGCATGGTGGACGTTTGTGTCTGCAGATACATTTCCTCCAGGATTCTGCTGTTACTTTTCTTTTTCTAGACTGCTCCTTTCTTTTAGTTACATTTTCTTTCTCATCTTTACCTCTTTCCTTCTTTCACTTGCTTTCCCTCTATCTCTCAATTTTCCTTCCGCATTCCGGTATTATCATGTCATCATCTGATAATCCTCATGTCTTTCTGCATTTTTCAGCTGCAACTTTCTTTTATCTTTCTCTATCATCTTCTAATAGTCTGTTTAGTTCTTTGAAAGTGGAAGTGTTGGACCAAAGCAGAATGCTGCTTTAGTGGTAACAGACTATTCCAGCCACTCAAATGTTGTAATCCAGTTGATTGAAATGATCTTTTCTGCTTTCTAAACATGTTTGATGGAAAGCAGTGACGTTTGACCTGCCGTGGACCTGTTCCTGCAGTCCTCAAATCACTGACTTCAATGGGGACGCTACCTGTTGTCGCGTTCCTCTTTGGACTCAAGTTTACCTCTTCGATCAGTCTCCTTCTGCTCGCTGTCTGCTGCTCTCTTCTCATTCTCTGTCCTATTTCCGTCATATGTAAAAACAGTATAACATCACATCTATTTAATCATAATAAAGGTAAACATAACAGAAAAGTGGTCTTTGCAGAAGGATTGGCATTCAAGTGGCAATTAATGAGAACATTTCCAAATATTAAAATTTTCATGATGAAATAGAATTGATGAGACACAAATGTTAAACAGTATTAACTGTCTGCTATCTGGATATCCAGACTTTATGCCTGCATGCAAAAACTTTTGTAAATGATAAAAATACAATTTTGGAAGGTGGGAATAGACATTGGGAACATTGGGAAAGTTCAGGAGTCGGATTAAACATGGGGAGGGGGGCTTTCAGCCAATAAAACATGGAGGATTTTTTTCCTCTCTTATCAACTCCTCTATGATTGGTCAGACCGCTGTGCGTGTGTTGCATTCGCAAAAGCTAGGAAAATACAAAACTGCCGTTATCATGAATGGGTTAGAGCAGTTTTGAGTCAAAAACAACATTTGGGGCTTGAAGATAATTGTTTGGGGCTAGAGCCAGGAATGCCCAGGCCAGACAACACCAGGTAATTCCAGAACAGGAAGGTAAAAGAAAAGCATCCCAATGATACCTTAGGGGTGTCATTGTAGTATATGTAGTGTTGTACATTGTAGTGTATGAATGAACTTCACCAGGAAAACAATCACTTCTCTCTGAAACAATTCCTCTTTTTTCTGGCATCAACTTTTTCTGTAAATCATAGAACATTTTTATTGCCTAATTATATTTAAACAAACTTTTCCTTTCCTAACAACGAAAGGGTCACATAAAGCTGATTTTTTGCAGAAAAGATGGCTTATTTTTTGGTATCGCTCTGTGTATTGGGCTCAGTGTAATGCAATGTAAAGAATATCAGTGTAATGCTTGTTTTAGCTTGAATCATTTGTAAACTAAGGGCCCAGTCACACCGCCTGAACTTTGCTGGAACGTACCTGGAGCGGTGAAAAAAATCTCGTGACCGTTCATCACCGTTTAATTCAAGTTGGCTTCTGTTAAAGCAATGCCGCATGCGCTCGGCCACTGCTGATGTTCTTCGAGGGTCCCTCGCACCGCTTCGAAAGTTTTGAGCAAAATACTGCAGCAGTGAGGAGAGGTCCATTCTCTGCTCTGGCAAAGTTCACCCCCACTCCACAGACGCTCAGTTACTCTAGACGTAGGTTCGTGGACGCTTGGGTCCGCTAGACCAATGCAGAAATCTTGAACGCTGGACCACCAATGCTTCACCAGCGTTGCACTGGCGGGAACTAAAGGTTGCACAAATGTCGGTGGAGCGCAATACGCTTCTTACAAGCGGACACGATGTTACTGGAACGGTGTCGGGTGTTGAAGCAGCGATCCATGGCAGCGATGAACTTTCATGTGGCGTTGTCATAGCTGTGCTGGAGCTGGACTGGTGATCAACCAAAAACATGGGAAGAAATGGACATCAAATTTGCCCAAAAACTGCATCACCATGGATCCTGAGAGACGCCCAAATGCGCAGAGCGCCATAGACCTACACTGAAGCAACCAACGCTACATCAATGGTCGTTTTTTTTCCCAGTCCCAAGTATATTCTCTAAACGGCATGCAACACAGTTTGGGCATGCTTCACACTGAACTCTACACACTGGAGCTACTGAATATGTAAAAAAAGATGCAAGCATTTCCTTTTGTTTCTTAGCATCTGTGCTTCTGACAAAACTCTGGTTGTTTTGACTTCTTGAGCAAAAAAAATAATCCCAAATGTCTTTTAAAACAATTTATTTTTTTAGTAGTAATTTCAAGATTTCAATAAGTCCTCAATGCAATCATCTAATGCTGTGTGTGAGGACCTCACAGACCACTTCATGGGTACAATCAATGCGATAAGATCTAAGATTTCATCTGTACCACACTCTGGTTTTAACTAGAGGTGTCACTTGTCACAAAACTCACGGTTCGGATCATGTCGCGGTTTTAGGGTCACGGTTCAGATCATTTTTCAGAAAAGTCAAAAGTGTGGAAAAAAGTTAAATAACTCGACCAAAGCCATGTTTCATAAAACATATAAAAAGTACTTTAAAATACTAACACACTTATATTACATCAAAAAATAGTCATTAAAGCCTATTTATAAAACAAAAACAATCAAAACATCTTTGATCTCATGAAGATTCCCATACAAAATCTTCAAGATGTTCATATAAAAAAAGTGCATCATTGGGTGCTGCATAAAAATAGCACATTTTTTCAAAAACAAATCCCTAGGAAAATCACTGAAGTTCAGTAAATCAGTACCTTATGTTCACTATGCTATTATTCAACTACTTTTATTGATGAAATCATGAAACAAATCTCAGGAAAAAGAACATCTTCTTTCAGTTTTGCATTTTGTCAAAATAGTTTTTGCTTCACAAGATAGAGGGAGCTGTCATCTGCTGCTTTGGGCTCTTGATTTTCCCTCTTTATGTGTGTGGGAAAATGGTAAATGATGTATACTTACAAAGCGCTATTCTAGTCACAGTCCCATTCACACACAGACAGTGGCTCCGCTGTGAAACACTGGCGCCAACCTTCCACCAGATGCAATGTGGGGTTCAGTGTCTTGCTCAAAGACACTTGACACATAGGAATCGAATCTGCCACCTTCCGATCAGAGGTTGACCACCCTACCGCTGCACCACGACCGCCCCCCCGCCCCTGTGTGTGTGTGCATGTTTGTGTTAGAGGGAGTGTGCATCTTCTGTGGTGCTGCAACATGAACCTGCTGTGTTTATTGAACAACCCTGGTATGAAAAATGAAACACAATCAGTAGTTGGCAAATCTCTGGGGGGTTTATGTTGGTAAATCTGACATTGAAAGAGTCAGTCCCTCACCAGCCACAAGTCTCCTCACACATCGCCTGTTCGCTCCATGTTTCTGGATCTTCTAACACCTTCCTCAGGATCATCAGAGGGCCCTTTCACTAAAGCCCCAATTAGTAAAATCTCTTTTTAAAGAAGTCTGCTGTCATACAGTAGATGCTAAACTGTCTGTGTCATGCAAAAACATTTGCATTACCACATTCTGTTTGAGATGGATTGATGTTCAAGCGTCTACAAGGTTGTGAAGGAATTATAGAAAGGACTAAAGATGCTGAAGGGAAGTGGACTCATTACCAAGAACAAGCTTTACTCTTTGAGTTTGACTTGGCTCTTATTTCTTTGCTGTTTTTAAACTTTGTTGTTCATGACATTTCAAGAAAGAATGTGCTGTGTGTGAATCTGATGCTTGATCACAAGATAACCCAGTTAGTAAAAAATGGTTTGTTGAATTTTCTTTGATACATGTGCTGCAAATTGTGATTTTTCATTCCAGTTTCAGAAAAGTTTGACCTGCTTTCAGGCCTCTTTCGTAAGAGAAGTTAAATGTCAGGGTTTTTTATTTTGCTGTTAAACATCAGAGTCTGACACATTATTCACTCTTTAACCTTCCAGCTTGTCTTCTCTCTCATGTGCTCCATAGTTTATCTCCAAATCACCCTCAACTTTACGAAAAGTTCATAAAAACTGGCTTCCTTCCAATTATAAACATGAAGAACTTTCTTCAACCCCACCATATGGGTGCGGGTGTGGGCCCTGGTCGGCGCTGCCGCCTCGGCGGGGGTCTTGGTGCTTGGTGCACAACCTCTGTGCTGACGCGGTTTGATGAAATCTGATGTTGTCTGACTGAAAATGATTGATATGTTCATTGATGCAGCGCTCGTTTCCTTTCCTCTGAATATGTGTGTGCATGTGTCTCTGTTGGAATGGATTTCCTTTATTGTCATTGCAACAAGTACAAGCAGAACTAAACTATCTCTCTTAGAAAGGAAAAAAAAGAGATTTCCATGAGAAGAAAGAGAGGTGGCAAAAAAGCATACTGCATACTGAAAGAAAAGAAGCACTGCTCTTGATGGGGGAGAATACAATGGGAGGAAAAGATCCAACTTACAAAGGATGCATTACAAACCAGACAGCTCAGGGTAGGTCAGGTTAGATAATGGTTTCTTGGTGTCTACTTGGTTTTCTGTCTGCCAGCTCACATTTGACTCGTCCGACAGTCTTTCAGACACTTTTGGGACTGATTCTTGGGCAAACTTGAAACAAATTTCCTCCGATCTGCACAGAAAGTCTCACCAAATTGTCATCCATTGTCTGCACCAGTTGAAAGACTGTGAGCACAAAGTTGGGTGAATAGGACATGGACTTTTGGTCAAGCTGTGACAGTCTCTCAGGCTGAGTCTTGACTTTCTTGGATGTCTGTCTACAGAACTCCAAAAGCTCGTCTCTTGCTGTTTGCTGCTTCAGAACTACAGATAAATCAATAGTCCTCTGATCAGAATTGCCAGAAATCTGATTATCAAACAGGTTTACATCCACAGATCGATAGTGGGGAAATATATGTTATCCATTCAAAGACCAGCTGATGAAATCCATTTCCAGAGTAGCAAAGGCAGAAGGGATCACAAGATTGGGAGAGACAGGCTCAGAGGGGAAGAAAGGAAAGAGGCCCACGGAGTGACAGAGGAAAAGAAAAAATAGGTCTGACTCCAGTAAAAGAGAAAGAAGAGAGAGTGTGTTTTTGTGTATGTGTGCATGTTTCTTTGTGTGTATGTTCGTGCCCGAAATCAATTAGTTTTATTTTTTAAAAGACCTGAACTCTTTAGTAATCTGACTCCAGATGTGCTTCTGTTAAACTAGCTTCAATCTGGAAGTTCAAATGTTTCTTCTGGTGAGAACTGCAATTTCCCTTGATGCAACAAGTTGGACCTGTTTTGGCCTTTTTAAAATAATTTCTTTAACTTTTAACAGTTTGGCCTCAATCGACAGTTGTAAAAACGAAAAGATCATTAAGATCTACCACTGTGACAACGCCTGTAAGAACCCCCATAGAAACCACTGTAACACCCCAGTAAAAACCACTGTAACAACTTCTGTAGAAACCTCTGTAACAACCCCCACAAAAACCACTGTAACAACCCCCACAAAAACCACTGTATCACCCCTGTAAAAATCCACTGTGACAACCCTGTAAAAACCACTTCAACATCCCCTTTAAAACCACTGTAACAACTTCTGTAAAAACCACTGTATGACCTTCTGTTAAAACAACTGTAACAACACCTTTAAAAACCACTTTGACAACGCCTGTAAACACCACTGTTACAACCCTAGTAAAAACCACTGTCACAACTTCTGTAAAGACACCTTTAAAAATCAACAACGGTAAAAACACATTTAAAAACCACGGTAACAACACCTTTAAAAACAACTGTAACAACTCATGAAACAACTTCTGTAAAAACCACTGTAACAACCTCTATGAAAACCCATGTCACGACTTCTGTAAAAACCACTGTAACACCCCGTAAAAACCACTGTAACAACCCCCCAAAAAAACACTGCAGCATCCATATAAAAACCACTGTAACAACCCCTGTAAAACAACTGTAACAACTCATGAAACAACTTCTGTACATACCACTGTAACAACTTCTATGAAAACCACTGTAACGACCTCAGTGAAAACCACTGTCACGACTTCTGTAAAAACCACTGTACCAACCCTGTAAAAACCACTGTAACAACCCCTGTAAAAACAACTGTAACAACCCCCCTAAAAAGCACTGTAACACCCCTGTAAAAACCACTGTTAACAGCCCTTGTAAAAACCACTGTAACAAACCCCCTTAAAAAACACTGTAACACCCCCATAAAATCCACTGTATGAACTTCTGCAAAAACAACTGCAACAACCCCTTTAAAAACCACAGTAAAAACCCTGTATAAAACCACTTTAACACTCCCATTAAAACCACTGTAACAACCCCTGTAAAAACCACTATAACACCCCAATAAAAACCACTGTAATAACCCCAGTAAAAAACACTGTCAGAACTTCTGTAAAAACACCTTTAAAATCCACTGTAACAACACCTTTAAAAACCACTGTAAACCCCCATAAAATCCACTGTAATAATCCCTGTAAAAACCACTGTAACAACTCCTGTAAAAACAACTCCTGTAAAAACAACTCCTGTAAAAACAACTCCTGTAACAACAACTCCTGTAACAACAACTGTAGAACCCCTGTAAAAACCATTGTACCAACTTCTGTAAAAACAACTGTAACAACTTTTGTAAAAACCACTGCAACACCCCCTCAAAAACCACTCTAACAACTCCTGTAAAAACTACTATAACAACACTTGTAAAAAAAACTGTAACACACCCTTTAAAACTATGTAACATCTTTTGAAAAAACCACTTTAACACCTCCATAAAAACCACTATAAGACCCCCTTAAAAGCCAATGAAAGAATGTCTGTAAAAACCACTGTAACAACCCCCATAAAAAAACACTGTAACAACTCCTGTAAAAACCACTGTAAAACCCCCGTAAAAACGACTGTACCAACTTATGCAAAAACCAATGTAGCAACCCCAGTAAAAACCACTGTAACAACCCTAGTAAAAACCACTGTGACAACGCCTGTAAACACCACTGTAACACCCCGGTAAAAAACACTGTAACAACACCTGTAAGAACTCCCATAAAAACCAATGTAACAACCCCCGTAAAAACCACTTTAACAACCCCAGTAAAAACCACTTTGACAACGCCTGTAAACACCACTGTAACTCCCCAGTAAACACCACTGTAAAAACTTCTGTAAAAACCATTGTAACAACCGCTGTGAAAACCAATGTGACAACGCCTGTAAACACCACTGTAACACCCCAGTAAAAACCACTGTAACAACCCCTGTAAGAACCTCCATAAAAACCACTGTAACAACCCCAGTAAAAACCACTCTGACAACGCCTGTAAACACCACTGTAGCAACCCTAGTAAAAACCACTGTGACAACGCCTGTAAAAACCACTATAACACCCCAATAAAAACCAGTGTAATAACCCCCATAAAAACCACTGTCACAACTTCTGTAAAAACGCCTTTAAAAACCACTGTAACAACCCCTGTAAAAACCACTATAACACCCAAATAAAAACCACTGTAATAACCCCAGTAAAAACCACTGTCAGAACTTCTGTAAAAACACCTTTAAAATCCACTGTAACAACACCTTTAAAAACCACTGTAAACCCCCATAAAATCAACTGTAATAATCCCTGTAAAAACCACTGTAACAACTCCTGTAACAACAACTCCTGTAACAACAACTGTAGAACCCCCGTAAAAACCATTGTACCAACTTCTGTAAAAACCACTGTAACAACTTTTGTAAAAACCACTGTAACACCCCGTCAAAAACCACTCTAACAACTCCTGTAGAAACCACTATAACAACACCTGTAAAAAAAAAAACGGTAACACACCCTTTAAAACTATGTAACATCTTTTGTAAAAACCACTTTAACACCTCCATAAAAACAACTATAAGACCCCCTTAAAAGCCAATGTAAGAAATTCTGTAAAAACCACTGTAACAACCCCCATAAAAAAACACTGTAACAGCTCCTGTAAAAACCACTGTAAAACCCCCGTAAAAACGACTGTACCAACTTATGCAAAAACCAATGGAGCAACTTCTGTAACAACACCTTTAAAACCACTGTATCAACCCCCGTAAAAACCACTGTAACAACCTCCATAAAAACCTCTGTATCAACCCCCCTAAAAATCCACTGTAACAACCCCTGTAAAAACCACTTGAACACCCCCTTTTAACCACTGTAACAACCCATTTAAAAACCACAGTAACAACCCCAGTAAAAACCACTGTAACACCCCCATAAAAACTACTGTAACAACCCCCATAAAAATCCACTGTAACAACCCCTTTAAAAACCACTTTAACATCCCTTTTAAAAACCACTGTAATAACCCCTGTAAAGACCACTGTAACAACTTCTGTAAAAACCACTGTAACAGTTCCTGTAAAAAACGCTGTAAAACCCCCCAAAAAACTACTGTAACAACTCCTGTAAAAACCACTGTAACGACTCCTGAAAAAACTTCTGTAAAAAACACTGTAAACCCCCATAAAATCCACTGTAACAACCCCTGTAAAAACCACTGTAACAACTCCTGTAACAACAACTGTAGAACCCCCGTAAAAATCATTGTACCAACTTCTGTAAAAACCACTGTAACAACTTTTGTAAAAACCACTGTAACAGCCCCTCAAAAACCACTCTAACAACTCCTGTAAAAACCACTGTAACGACTCCTGAAACAACTTCTGTAAAAAATACTGTAAACCCCCATAAAATCCACTGTAACAACCCCTGTAAAAACCACTGTAACAACTCCTGTAACAACAACTGTAGAACCCCCGTAAAAACCATTGTACCAACTTCTGTAAAAACCACTGTAACAACTTTTGTAAAAACCACTGTAACAGCCCCTCAAAAACCATTCTAACAACTCCTGTAGAAACCACTGTAACGACTCCTGAAACAACTTCTGTAAAAACCACTGTTACAACCCCTTTTGAAAACCACAGTAACAACCCCCATAAAAACCACTATAACAACTTCTTTAAAAACCACTGTAACAACCCCTTTAAAAAACAATTTAACATCCCTTTTAAAACCACTGTAACAACTCCTAAAATAACTTCTGTATAAGTGACTGTAACAACCCCTTTAAAAACAACTGTATCAACCCCCGTAAAAATTCACTGTAACAACCATATAAAAATCACTTTAACATCCCTTTTAAAACCAATGTAACAACTTCTAAAACAACTTCTGTATAAACGACTGTAACAACCCCTTTAAAAACCACAGTAACAACCCCTGTAAAAACCACTGGAACAACCCCAGTAAAAACCAGTGGCACAACTTCGGTAAAAAACATTGTAACACCCCCTTAAAAACCATTGAAACAACTTCTGTAAAAACACCTTTAAAAACCCTTGTAAAAACCACAGTAACATTACCTGTCAAAACCACTTGAACACCCCCATAAAAACCACTGTAACAATGGTTGTGTTAACAAGTTAACAACTCCTGTTAAAAATGCTGTAACAACACCTTTAAAAACCACAGTAGCAACCCCTTTAAAAACCAGTGTAACACCCCGATAAAAACACTTTAACAACCTCATAAAAACCACTGTAACAACCTAAGTAAAAAAAACTATAAGAACTATGGTAAAAACCACTGTAACACCCTCTTAAAAACAACTGTAACTACTCCTGTGAAAACCACTTTAACACCCCCTTAAATACCACTGTAACAACTCCTGTAAAAACCACTTTAACACCCTGTAAAAACCCACTTAAAAGCACTGTAAAAATCCATATAAAACCTATGTAACAACCCCTGCAACAACCAATACAAAAACTTCTGTAACAACCCATAAAAAATCTTATGGAACAACCACTGTAACAACCAATATATAAACTCATGTAACAACCCCTATAACAACCTATATAAAAACACCTGTAACAACCACTGTAACAACCCATATAAAAACCTGTGCAACAACCCATAAAAAACTTATGTAACAACACCTGAAACAACCCATATAAAAACCACTGTTACAACCCCTTTGAAAACCACTTTAACATGCTCTTTAAAAACCACTGTAAGAACCCCCATAAAACCACAGTAACAACCCTTGTGAAAACCACTGGAACAACCTCAGTAAAAAAAAAAAACTTCTGTAAAAAACATTGTAACACCCCCTTAAAAACCATTGTAACAACTTCTGTAAAAACATCTTTAAAAACCACTGTAAAAACCCTTCTAAAAACCACTGTATCAACCTCTGTAAAAACCACTTGTAACAACCCCCATAAAAAACCACTGTAACAACTCCTAAAAAAACCACTGTAAAACCCCCGTAAAAACGACTGTTCCAACTTCTGCAAAAACCAATGTAGCAACTTCTGTAACAACACCTTTAAAACCACTGTATCAACCCCCGTAAAAACAACTGTAACAACCTCCATAAAAACCACTGTATCAACCCCCCTAAAAATCCACTGTAAAGACCACTGTAACAACTTCTGTAAAAACCACTGTACCCACTCCTGTAAAAACACATTTAAAAACTTCTGTAAAAACCACTGTAACATCACTTTCAAAAACCACTGTAACAACTTCTATGAAAACCACTGTAACAACTTCTACAAAAACCACTGTAACAATCCCTTAAAAACCAATGTAGCAACTGCTGTAAAAAAACACTATAACAACCTCCATAAAAACCACTGTATCAACTCCCCCTAAAAATCCACTGTTACAACCCCTGTGACATTCACTTTAACAACCCCTTTAAAAACCACAGTAACACCCCCTGTAAAAACCACTGTAACACCCCCATAAAAACCACTGTAACAACCCTTTTAAAAACCACTTTAACAACCCCCATAAAAACCACTTTAACAACCCCCATAAAAACCACAGTAACAACCCCCGTAGAAACCCCTTTAACAACACCTTTAAAAACCACTGTAACAACTCCGGTAAAAACCACTGTAACGACTCCTGAAACAACTTCTGTAAAAACCACTGTTACAACCCCTTTGAAAACCACAGTAACAACCCCCATAAAAACCATTGTAACAACTTCTGTAAAAACACCTTTAAAAACCACTGTATCAACCCCTGTAAAAACCACTTCAACACCTCAATGAAAACCACTGTAAGACCCCCTTAAAAACCAGTGTATCAACCCCCCTAAAAATACACTGTAACAACCCCTGTAAAAACCACTTGAAAGCCCCCTTTAAAACCACTGTAACAACCACTTTAAAATCCACAGTAACAACCCCTGTAAAAACCACTGTAACACTCCCATAAAAACCACTGTAACAACCTCTGTATAAATCCACTGTAACAACCCCTTTAAAAACCACCTTAACATCCCCTTTAAAAACCACTGTAACAACCCCTTTAAAAATCACTGAAACAACCCCTGTAAAAACCACTGTAACAACTTCTGTAAAAACCACTGTAACAGTTCCTGTAAAAAACACTGTAAAACCCCCATAAAAACCACTGTACCAACTTCTGTAAAAAACACTGTAAAAACTTTTGTAAAAACCACTGTAACCTCACCTTCAAAAACCACTGTAACAACTTCTATGAAAACCACTCTAACAACTTCTGTAAAAACCACTATAACAACCTACATAAAAACCACTGTATCAACCCCCCTGAAAATCCACTGTAACAACTCCTGTAAAAACCACTGTAACGACTCCTGAAACAACTTCTGTAAAAACCACTGTTACAACCCCTTTCAAAACCACAGTAACAACCCCCATAAAAACCACTATAACAACTTCTTTAAAAACCACTGTAACAACCCCTGTAAAAACTACTGTAACAAATCCTGTAAAAACCACTGTAACAACTCCTGTAAAAACCACTGTAACAACTCCTGAAACAACTTCTGTAAAAACCACTGTTACAACCCCTTTGAAAACCACTTTAACATCCTCTTTAAAAACCACTGTAAGAACCCCCATAAAACCACAGTAACAACCCCTGTAAAATCGCTTTAACAACCCCCACAAAACCACTGAATCAACCACCGTAAAAACCACTCTAACAACCCCCATAAAAACCAGTGTAACAACCTCCGTAAAAACCACAGTAACAACCCCTGTAGAAACCCCTTTACCAACAACTTTAAAAACCACTGTAACAACCCCTGTAAAAACTACTGTAACAACTCCTGTAAAAACCACTGTAACGACTCCTGAAACAACTTCTGTAAAAACCACTATTACAACCCCCCTAGAAATCCACTGTAACAACCCCTGTAAAAACCGCTTGAACACCGCCTTTAAAACCACTGGAACAACCCCAGGAAAAACCACTGTCACAACTTCTGTAAAAACCATTGTAACACCTCCTTAAAAACCATTGTAACAACTTTTGTAAAAACATCTTTTAAAACCACTGTAAAAACCCTTCTAAAAACCACTGTATCAACCCCTGTAAAAACCACTTCAACACCTCCATAAAAACCACTGTATCAACCCCTGTAAAAACCACTTCAACACCTCCATAAAAACCACTGTAAGACCCCCTTAAAAACCAATGTAAGAACCTCTGTAAAAACCACTTGTAACAACCCCCATAAAAAACCACTGTAACAACTCCTGTAAAAACCACTGTAAAACCCCAGTAAAAACGACTGTACCAACTTATGCAAAAACCAATGTAGCAACTTCTGTAACAACACCTTTAAAACCACTGTATCAACCCCCGTAAAAACAACTGTATCAACCCCCCTAAAAATCCACTGTAAAACCCCCATAAAAACCACTGTACTCACTCCTGTAAAAAAACATTTAAAAACTTTTGTAAAAACCACTGTAACATCACTTTAAAAAACCACTGTAACAACTTCTATAAAAACCACTGTAACAATCCCTTAAAAACCAATGTAGCAACTGCTGTAAAAAACCACTATAACAACCTCCATAAAAACCACTGTATCAACTCCCCCTAAAAATCCACTGTAACAACCCCTGTAACATTCACTTTAACAACACCTTTAAAACCACTGTAACAACCCCTTTAAAAACCACAGTAACACCCCCTGTAAAAACCACTGTAACATCCCCCATAAAAACCACTGTAAAAACCCCCATATAAATCCACTGTAACAACCCTTTTAAAAACCACTTTAACAACCCCCATAAAAACCACAGTAACAACCTCCGTAGAAACCCCTTTAACAACACCTTTAAAAACCACTGTAACAACTCCTGTAAAAACCACTGTAACGACTCCTGAAACAACTTCTGTAAAAACAACTGTTACAACCCCTTTGAAAACCACAGTAACAACCCCCATAAAAACCACTGTCACAACTTCTGTAAAAACACCTTTAAAAACCACTGTAAAAACCCTTGTAAAAACCACTGTATCAACCCCTGTAAAAACCACTTCAACATCTCCATGAAAACCACTGTAAGACCCCCTTAAAAGCCAGTGTAAGAACCTCTGTAAAAACCTCTTGTAACAACCCCTTTAAAATCACAGTAACAACCCCTTTAAAATCCACAGTAACAACCCCTGTAAAAACCACTGTAACACCCCCATAAAAACCACTGTAACAACCCCCGTATAAAACCACTGAAACAACCCCTGTAAAAACCACTATAGGAACACTCTTAACAACCACTGCAACACCCCCATGAAAACCACTGTAACAACCCCTGTAAAGACCACTGTAACAACTTCTGTAAAAACCACTGTAACAGTTCCTGTAAAAAACACTGTAAAACCCCCTATAAAAACCACTGTACCAACTTCTGTAAAAAACACTGTAAAAACTTTTGTAAAAACCACTGTAACCTCACCTTCAAAAACCACTGTAACAACTTCTATGAAAACCACTGTAACAACTTCTGTAAAAACCACTGCAACAATCCCTTAAAAACCAATGTAGCAACTGCTGTAAAAACCACTATAACAACCTCCATAAAAACCACTGCATCAACCCCCCTGAAAATCCACTGTAACAACTCCTGTAAAAACCACTGTAACGACTCCTGAAACAACATCTGTAAAAACCACTGTTACAACCTCTTTCAAAACCACAGTAACAACCCCCATAAAAACCACTATAACAACTTCTTTAAAAACCACTGTAACAACCCCTGTAAAAACCACTGTAACAACTCCTGAAACAACTTCTGTAAAAACCACTGTTACAACCCCTTTGAAAACCACTTTAACATCCTCTTTAAAAACCACTGTAAGAACCCCCATAAAACCACAGTAACAACCCCTGTAAAATCGCTTTAACAACCCCCACAAAAACCACTGAATCAACCACCGTAAAAACCACTCTAACAACCCCCACAAAAACCACTGAATCAACCACCGTAAAAACCACAATAACAACCCCCGTTGAAACCCCTTTAACAACAACTTTAAAAACCACTGTAACAACCCCTGTAAAAACTACTGTAACAACTCCTGTAAAAACCACTGTAACAACTCCTGAAACAACCCCTGTAAAAACCGCTTGAACACCGCCTTTAAAACCACTGGAACAGCCCCAGGAAAAACCACTGTCACAACTTCTGTAAAAACCATTGTAACAACTTCTGTAAAAACATCTTTAAAAACCACTGTAAAAACCCTTGTAAAAACCACTGTATCAACCCCTGTAAAAACAACTTCAACATCCCCTTTAAAACCACTGTATCAACCCCTGTAAAAACAACTTCAACATCCCCTATACAACCACTGTAACAACTCCTGAAACAACTCCTGTAAAAACCACTGTGACAACTCCATAAAAATCATTGTAACAACTTATTTAAAAACCACTGTAAGACCCCCTTAAAAACCAATGTAACAACTTCTGTAAAAAACACAGTAACAACCCCTTTAAAACCAATGTAACACCCCCGTCAAAACCACAGTAACAACACCCACAAAACCACTGTATCAACCCCCGTAAAAAACCACTGTAAAAACCCCTGTAAAAACCACTTGAGCACCCCCCTTTAAAACCACTGTAACAACCCCTTTGCAAACCACAGTAATATTACCTGTAAAAACCACTCTAACACCCCCATAAAAAACACTGTAACAACCCTTGTAAAAACCACTTTAACAACACCTTTAAAAACCACAGTAACAACCTCCTTTAAAAACCACAGTAACAACCCCTTTAAAAACCAGTGTAACACCCCCATAAAAACACTAACAACCTCATAAAAACCAGTGTAACAACTTCTGTAAAACCACTGTAACAACCCCCGTAAAAACCACTGGAAGAACTTTTTTAGAAACTGCTGTAACAACCACTTTAAAAAACACTGTAACAATTCCTGTAAAACCACTGTAACAAACCCCTTAAAAACCACTATAAAAACTGCTGTAACAACCCCCACTCTAACAACCCATGTAAAAAAAACCTGTAACAACTCCTTTAAAAAACACTGTAACACCTCATTAAAAACCACTGTAACAACTCTTGTAAAACCACTGCAACACCCTCTTAAATACCACTGTAACACCCCCTTAAAAACCACTGTAAAACCCCTGTGAAAACACATTTGAAAAAGACTATAACAACCCCGGTTAAAACTGCTGTAACAACCCCCACTGTTACAACCCATGTAAAAAAACTGTAACAACTCCTTTAAAAACCACTGTAAAACCTCATTAAAAACCATTGTCACAACTTCTTTAAAAACCACTAGAACACCCTCTTAAAAACCACTGTAACTACTCCTGTGAAAACCACTTTAACACCCCGTAAAAACCCACTTAAAAGCACTGTAAAAATCCATATAAAACCTATGTAACAACCCCTGCAACAACCAATACAAAAACTTCTGTAACAACCCATAAAAATTCTCATGTAACAACCACTGTAACAACCAATATATAAACTCATGTAACAACCCCTATAACAACCTATATAAAAACACCTGTAACAACCACTGTAACAACCCATATAAAAACCCGTGCAACAACCCATAAAAAATCTCATGTAACAACCCCTGTAATAACCAATATAAAAACTCCTGTAACAACCCCTTTGAAAACCACTTTAACATACTCTTTAAAAACCACTGTAAGAACCCCCATAAAACCACAGTAACAACCCCTGCAAAACCGCTTTAACAACCCCCACAAAAACCACTGAATCAACCACCGTAAAAACCACTCTAACAACCCCCATAAAAACCAGTGTAACAACCTCCGTAAAAACCACAATAACAACCCCCGTAGAAACCCCTTTAACAACAACTTTAAAAACTACTGTAACAACTCCTGTAAAAACCACTGTAACAACTCCTGAAACAACCCCTGTAAAAACCGCTTGAACACCACCTTTAAAACCACTGGAACAGCCCCAGGAAAAACCACTGTCACAACTTCTGTAAAAACCATTGTAACAACTTCTGTAAAAACATCTTTAAAAACCACTGTAAAAACCCTTGTAAAAACCACTGTATCAACCCCTGTAAAAACAACTTCAACATCCCCTTTAAAACCACTGTATCAACCCCTGTAAAAACAACTTCAACATCCCCTATACAACCACTGTAAAAACTCCTGAAACAACTCCTGTAAAAACCACTGTGACAACTCCATAAAAACCACTGTAACAACTTATATAAAAACCACTGTAAGACCCCCTTAAAAACCAATGTAACAACTTCTGTAAAAAACACAGTAACAACCCCTTTAAAACCAATGTAACACCCCCGTCAAAACCACAGTAACAACACCCACAAAACCACTGTATCAACCCCCGTAAAAAAACACTGTAAAAACCCCTGTAAAAACCACTTGAGCACCCCCTTTAAAACCACTGTAACAACCCCTTTGCAAAACACAGTAATATTACCTGTAAAAACCACTCTAACACCCCCATAAAAAACACTGTAACAACCCTTGTAAAAACCACTTTAACAACACCTTTAAAAACCACAGTAACAACCTCCTTTAAAAACCACAGTAACAACCCCTTTAAAAACCAGTGTAACACCCCCATAAAAACACTAACAACCTCATAAAAACCAGTGTAACAACTTCTGTAAAACCACTGTAACAACCCCCGTAAAAACCACTGGAAGAACTTTTTTAGAAACTGCTGTAACAACCACTGTAAAAAAACACTGTAACAATTCCTGTAAAACCACTGTAACACACCCCTTAAAAACCACTATAAAAACTGCTGTAACAACCCCCACTCTAACAACCCATGTAAAAAAAACCTGTAACAACTCCTTTAAAAAACACTGTAACACCTCATTAAAAACCACTGTAACAACTCTTGTAAAAACCACTGCAACACCCTCTTAAATACCACTGTAACACCCCCTTAAAAAACCACTGTAAAACCCCTGTAAAAACACATTTGAAAAAGACTATAACAACCCCGGTTAAAACTGCTGTAACAACCCCCACTGTTACAACCCATGTAAAAAAACTGTAACAACTCCTTTAAAAACCACTGTAAAACCTCATTAAAAACCATTGTCACAACTCCTTTAAAAACCACTAGAACACCCTCTTAAAAACCACTGTAACTACTCCTGTGAAAACCACTTTAACACCCCGTAAAAACCCACTTAAAAGCACTGTAAAAATCCATATAAAACCTATGTAACAACCCCTGCAACAACCAATACAAAAACTTCTGTAACAACCCATAAAAATTCTCATGTAACAACCACTGTAACAACCAATATATAAACTCATGTAACAACCCCTATAACAACCTATATAAAAACACCTGTAACAACCACTGTAACAACCCATATAAAAACCCGTGCAACAACCCATAAAAAATCTCATGTAACAACCCCTGTAATAACCAATATAAAAACTCCTGTAACAACCCCTTTGAAAACCACTTTAACATACTCTTTAAAAACCACTGTAAGAACCCCCATAAAACCACAGTAACAACCCCTGCAAAATCGCTTTAACAACCCCCACAAAAACCACTGAATCAACCACCGTAAAAACCACTCTAACAACCCCCATAAAAACCAGTGTAACAACCTCCGTAAAAACCACAATAACAACCCCCGTTGAAACCCCTTTAACAACAACTTTAAAAACCACTGTAACAACCCCTGTAAAAACTACTGTAACAACTCCTGTAAAAACCACTGTAACAACTCCTGAAACAACCCCTGTAAAAACCGCTTGAACACCACCTTTAAAACCACTGGAACAGCCCCAGGAAAAACCACTGTCACAACTTCTGTAAAAACCATTGTAACAACTTCTGTAAAAACATCTTTAAAAACCACTGTAAAAACCCTTGTAAAAACCACTGTATCAACCCCTGTAAAAACAACTTCAACATCCCCTTTAAAACCACTGTATCAACCCCTGTAAAAACAACTTCAACATCCCCTATACAACCACTGTAACAACTCCTGAAACAACTCCTGTAAAAACCACTGTGACAACTCCATAAAAACCACTGTAACAACTTATTTAAAAACCACTGTAAGACCCCCTTAAAAACCAATGTAACAACTTCTGTAAAAAACACAGTAACAACCCCTTTAAAACCAATGTAACACCCCCGTCAAAACCACAGTAACAACACCCACAAAACCACTGTATCAACCCCCGTAAAAAAACACTGTAAAAACCCCTGTAAAAACCACTTGAGCACCCCCTTTAAAACCACTGTAACAACCCCTTTGCAAAACACAGTAATATTACCTGTAAAAACCACTCTAACACCCCCATAAAAAACACTGTAACAACCCTTGTAAAAACCACTTTAACAACACCTTTAAAAACCACAGTAACAACCTCCTTTAAAAACCACAGTAACAACCCCTTTAAAAACCAGTGTAACACCCCCATAAAAACACTAACAACCTCATAAAAACCAGTGTAACAACTTCTGTAAAACCACTGTAACAACCCCCGTAAAAACCACTGGAAGAACTTTTTTAGAAACTGCTGTAACAACCACTGTAAAAAAAACACTGTAACAATTCCTGTAAAACCACTGTAACACACCCCTTAAAAACCACTATAAAAACTGCTGTAACAACCCCCACTCTAACAACCCATGTAAAAAAACCTGTAACAACTCCTTTAAAAAACACTGTAACACCTCATTAAAAACCACTGTAACAACTCTTGTAAAAACCACTGCAACACCCTCTTAAATACCACTGTAACACCCCCTTAAAAACCACTGTAAAACCCCTGTGAAAACACATTTGAAAAAGACTATAACAACCCCGGTTAAAACTGCTGTAACAACCCCCACTGTTACAACCCATGTAAAAAAACTGTAACAACTCCTTTAAAAACCACTGTAAAACCTCATTAAAAACCATTGTCACAACTCCTTTAAAAACCACTAGAACACCCTCTTAAAAACCACTGTAACTACTCCTGTGAAAACCACTTTAACACCCCGTAAAAACCCACTTAAAAGCACTTTAAAAATCCATATAAAACCTATGTAACAACCCCTGCAACAACCAATACAAAAACTTCTGTAACAACTCATAAAAATTCTCATGTAACAACCACTGTAACAACCAATATATAAACTCATGTAACAACCCCTATAACAACCTATATAAAAACACCTGTAACAACCACTGTAACAACCCATATAAAAACCCGTGCAACAACCCATAAAAAATCTCATGTAACAACCCCTGTAATAACCAATATAAAAACTCCTGTAACAACCCCTTTGAAAACCACTTTAACATACTCTTTAAAAACCACTGTAAGAACCCCCATAAAACCACAGAAACAACCCCTGTAAAATTGCTTTAACAACCCCCACAAAAACCACTGAATCAACCACCGTAAAAACCACTGTAACAACCCCAGTAAAAAACACTGTCACAACTTCTGTAAAAACCATTGTAACACCCCCTTAAAAACCATTGTAACAACTTCTGTAAAAACACCTTTAAAAACCAATGTAAAAACCCTTGTAAAAACCACTTGAACACCCCCTTTAAAACCACTGTAACAACCCCTTTGGAAACCACAGTAACATTACCTGTAAAAACCACTCTAATACTCCCATAAAAACTACTGTAACAACCCTTGTAAAAACCACTGTAACAATGGTTGTACAAACCACTGTAACAATTCCTGTTAAAAATACTGTAACAACACCTTTAAAAACCACAGTAGCAACCCCTTTAAAAACCAGTGTAACACCCCCATTAAAACACTTTAACAACCTCATAAAAACCACTGTAACAACCCCTTTGGAAACCACAGTAACATTACCTGTAAAAACCACTCTAATACTCCCATAAAAACCACTGTAACAACCCTTGTAAAAACCACTGTAACAATGGTTGTAAAAACCACTGTAACAACTCCTGTTAAAAATACTGTAACAACACCTTTAAAAACCACAATAGCAACCCCTTTAAAAACCACTGTAACAACCTAAGTAAAAAACACTGTAACAACTACGGTAAAAACCACTTTGACATCCCCTGTGACAACCACTGTAACAACTTCTGTAAAACCACTGTAACAACCCCCGTAAAAACCACTGGAAGAACTTCTTTAGAAACTGCTGTAACAACCACTGTAAAAAAAACACGGTAACAATTCCTGTAAACCCACTGTAACAAACCCCTTAAAAACCACTATAAAAACTCCTGTAAAAACACATTTAAAAACGACTGTAACAACCTCGGTTAAAACTGCTGTAACAACCCCCACTGTTACAACCCATGTAAAAAAAAACTGTAACAACTCCTTTAAAAACCACTGTAAAACCTTATTAAAAACCATTGTAACAACTCCTGTAAAAACCACTGTAACACCCTCTTAAAAACCACTGTAACAACTTTTGTGAAAACCACTTTAACACCCCCTTAAAAACCACTGTAACAACTCCTGTAAAAAACACTTTAACACCCCGTAAAAACCCACTTAAAAGCACTGTAAAAATCCATATAAAACCTATGTAACAACCACTTTAACAATCAATATATAAACTCATGTAACAACCCCTATAACAACCTATATAAAAACACCTGTAACAACCACTGTAACAACCCATATAAAAACCCGTGCAACAACCCATAAAAAATCTCATGTAACAACCCCTGTAATAAGCAATATATAAACTCCTGTAACAACACCTGTAACAACCCATATAAAAAAACTTATATAACAACCACTGTAACAACCTTTGAAAACTCTGGCTGAAAATACCTCTGTGAAAACAATTGAGTCAAACAATGCTAAAAAATTGTGGAAAGAGAACTTAAATAAAGTCAATTTTAAAAAAGAATGAAAAATTCCAGCATATTAGATTAGTTATATTAAAGTAAAATAAATGATATGAAGGTTAAACACTGGCTGTAATTTAGTCAAGGTAAAAAGGAGGACGTTGACGCTGCCTTTAATAGTTCTCTGTGACCCTCAGGCTCTCTGACAGGCTAATCCAAAGACATGGGGTCAGTCAGGTTCAAGCTGAAATATCATTTTTTGTTTTGTGTTCTGGATGTGTTGTAAACTGGTGTAAAAAAGCAGAACTCAAACACAGCTGATGTTACTCTTTTTTCTGTTCTCTACCATCAGCTGAAGTTCTGTGATGCTGGCATCAGTCTCTCTGTGGTGAAGAAAACTGACCAGGGATGGGCGTCATTTTTGCTCCTGTCATGCAATCAGTGGGAAAACTCAGATCCAGGAGAGGTCTTCAGATGCCGCTGACGTGTCTCTTGCCTCTCTTGTGGCTGCAGGCTGCAACATGTAGTGTTGCTGCAGACACCCAAGCGTGGAGACAGACAGGCCCGCGGTTGCAGATCTCACACTCAGGTAGGAGTCAGCCTCCTCCAGAAATCACAGAATTGAATAGATTCTAGTTTTGCTGTTAATTAAGCTGACTTTGATCTCATCTGCAGAGTGGAGGGTGTGGCTCTGAGAGCTAGTCACCACAGCAGCAATGTGCATCTTGGCTGCACATATAATGTGTGGCCAACGTGAATTTCGAATTCTTTTTGTGCTGGTTGCATATAATTATGTGTGAATAACATTGGTCTAAAATAAAAGGTGCAGACTGTTTACTTGATGGAGGGTACAGCATCCTCCTTCAAAAATCCTCATTCTTTCTCCTTCCAGTTCATGAAACAGTCTTTGTTAAAGTGCTCACAGCAAATTGTTGAATGCTTATTGTAGTCACTGTGACCAAGAAATTCAGCCCATTTGTTTCTCAAGCAAAGTCCTTGTGGAAGAATGAAGGCTGATATCTCTTTGACCTTTATTTGCATTGCAACCCTCTACAGCACAGAAGTGGGAAGCTGCCTTCTTCCCTTCTCCTGCACCTGAGCTTGTGCACGCTGAGCGGACAGATCAGGGAGCTTGCACGTATGCTCTTTGGTCCACTAATTCCATCAGAGCAACTTTACAGCTGTTTGATTGACAGCTATTTAAGAGGAGAATTACTCAGAAGTGCGTAAATGAAATTATTTCTTTTACATTTATTCTCTTTCATGGGAAAAATGGCACACGCACGTGCCAAAATCCAAACAACATGATTTTCTTTGTAGGGGGTTTTCAACAGCAGAACTTTAGTTCCAGTGTTGATGTTCTTTGATGTGCCTTCAACTGACCTAGATGTTTTCAGTAGATTCTGAGACACAAACAAGCTTTTCTCTGCCACAGAATCTGTTAAAATGATGTAAAGGGTTGAAAAGTTCAGATATGATAGAATGAGTGTGTTTTGGGTTTTGCTAAGCAACATCTTTGCTGTTAAAGGGTTAAGAGCCTAGCTGTAAACACAAATAAACTAACAAGCAACAGCATGGGGAAAAATACATTTCTTATCCACAGTTTAATATTTTAATTTAAGATTGTCCTCTCCTTCTTTTAATTCACTTCAAACTTTGACTGTCAAAGTTGATGAACTTCATTTCTGAAGAAACCAAAATAATTTAAATCAGAATTAGAAATAATGACCAGACCAGACTGTAAATGAAGGATCGGTGACAGACAGCTCTCTAGGACAAAGACCTAAAGATCTGACAGAAACTGGGAGTTAAACCACCTTTTAAAGAGACAGCAGAACATGTTTTGCCACTTCAGAGTGGAGAGACAGTTGAAGTGGCAAACCTAATATCCTGAGTACAGACTAAAGTCTCAGGGTGAAAGGGCAGGAAATCGTCAAATCTTCGTAGGGCTTAGAAAAGGTTTTTCCTTTGGCGACTCTTCTGCGAAACCAACCAGTTCTTCATCATTTCTTCTACAATAACTATTCTGAAAAAGGTGGTGTTAGGAACAAAATAAAAACTGAAGGCAACAACTTAGAAATCTTGTGAAGTGTTTTAGACACAGTGAAGCACAAAGAGCATAGTTGACACTGAAACAGCGACTTTATGACGTCATGGAAAGCTGCTGACTTACGTGGAACATTCTCTTTGATAATGACGTCGTCCAATGGAAAAGATGTCCAGACTGAAATGCTGCTCTACAATTTGTCTCTTTAATCCTTCCTTTGGTTTCATGATGCTCCAACTGAGGTCTGAGGTGCAGGCAGGCGTCTGCTGTCCTCTCTTCTTCTGCTGTTGGAAATGGCAGAAGAGATGATGGGGGCATGGTAGGAAAGCTACTCTGCATTCTCCCTGAAACCTTGTTGCTGATTTGATGTTTTCCTCAGGGACAGTAGAGACCCCCGGCCTGGAATGTTGAACATACGACAGTTTGTGAAAGATGAGTCACTTTTTTGGGTAAAGGCGAGAGGTTAAAGAATCTTCTGTGTTCACAAAGACTGCGTGCATTATTAAGGTCTTAGTCACGTGCACCAATACAGTAGTTGACCTGTACGAGTGCTGCAGGTGTTGTCCGGGTCAGTGGAGGGTCGTAGAGATTAGCGGCTGCATCTTCAGGTGTGGATCACAGTTCCTGTGAGGCCACCTTGAGGGACATCATGAAACTGGAACGTAGCACTATTGTGGGTGTGGTAAGTGTATTTTGAAGTATGAGTAAGGTTAATGTAAGTTACACGCACTTATTAAATATGGTAATGCTGTCACACAATGTTCTTAGTCACTTTAGTCATCAGTAAGGTGTGAGTACTGGCTCCTTACTGACTGTGTACAAATACTGCATGTGTGTGATGTGTATGTAATACCCAAGTGTCCATAGAACATCTGTTCACACAAACTACACTTTCAGGCCGCACACAAGGAGTGCGCTGCTTACATAAGGAGCACTAACAGGCCCTCTGCACAGTGCGCAGGGTTCAGGGGCTGAAAAAAGGAAAATCCATGCAACACACCTGCATCTCACCCACTTCACCCTCAGGCGTTGGTTAAATGTTCACTATGTCCTGACACCCATAGTTGGCCTATAGAAAAAAACCATCCATGAAGAGTTTTGCCTTACGGGCTCAACAAGTGGTATATAACCTTGACATTTGGTTGATTGAGAGCTTGGAGCTGGAGAGACAGGCAGGGTCAAACAAAGGTTTCTAAAGCCAAATAGTGCTTTATTTGATTTACTGTTAACACAGTAGATATTAGGCTGAATGTTTATACACTGTTTAATGTAGGTCGATGGAGCCCGTCTGCAATAAATATTGGTTTGGGAAATTCACAGAAAAGGTATCTTATTTAAGTCATACAATTAACAAACCAACGCAAGGCCATGAAGTAAATATTTGGTAATTGTCATGCTGTGCGTTAAAGTTTAAAAACATATTTCATGCTCACAACCATTGGGCTTTCAACTGCCACACTAAATGTGTTGTAAAAACAGCTGAGTAATTTTGTTGGAATTATTGATTGATAACAAGACACCATTTTGTGAACAACGTGTTTGTGTAGATTCTTAATCATCTAGGTCAAAGTAAGATGAACATTTTTTTCTATGGAGAAAAAAAATCACTGGACAAAGTTTCTGGTTTGAACATGTCTCTCATTTGAGTAGCTTCTTCAGCTTTTAACCTGCTTGGATGAGAGGTCAGATATCTAGCTAACAGATATCCAACTTTTTCCAGTTGATTTTTTTTCATCTTTTGAACTAGTTGCATAATTTTCAAACAAGAAGTGTTTTATATGGAGTGCAGGTTTTTTTTTAATAACCTTTCCAAAAACTTGGCAGCCACTTCATCTCCAAATTGCAAGATAAAGTCTTGGTCAATCTGCAATAAGACATACCAACAGTTAACTCATGTATTTTTACATCCAGATCATTTGTTTGTTTAAATATTTATTTACCAGTCCTTTGATGTCTTTGAAGTGTGGAAAGTCAGTCAAGACATCTGAGGATTTATTTTTGTTGTGCACCATATTGTGACGATACTCAAATGTCATCTTCATTTTCTGCTTTATGAAGTCCTCATCAGATGAATATTTCATAAAGGATATGGCCTCTTTGCATTGCTCTTCAGTCAGGGCCATCTCCTGCTGAAACAAAGCATTTCTTTTAGCCGATGTCCCTCCACCTGTCTGCTGATGTGGTGATCTTCTGTTTTGAGATGAAGAACTATTCCATTGTATGGTTTTGAGCCTCCATGCCAAGTACCCTGTGCCACTTTCAGGATCATAAAAATGTTCCTTTCAAATTAAAAACGAGAAGTAAGCATTATACTTTTATAGTCAGCATTTGATCAAGTCATTCCAATATCTAATCATATTTTTTCTTTATTGTTTATTTTGAAAGATTAAACTGAGCATTGGTGGCTAATAGACCTTACTCTCAAATGGGTGCTATTCTAAAAATTTTAGATTAACATTTGAAACTTCCATTTTTGGAATTTGGATCCATTAGACAAGGGAACATCTCAACTATGCCTCGAGCAAACATCTCTCTCACATGCCGTGGTGGTGCCATCCTGAGAAGAAATGAATATAAAATATTTTAGATTTTACAGTACTATAAAATTATCTGGGTGGCACAAATATCTCACCAAAAACTTGGCAAAAAGGTGCGTGGAACAAACATACCCACATTACCCATGAGTCTCAGTCATTTCTACTGCAGTCTGTCTGTCGGCGTGACGAATCAGTCAGACTTTTTGTGCGGCTCTATTCTCTAACAATTTAGTCTCCACCTGGTTACTTGGTTAATGCCAGTTCAACAACATTTAAGAACATAAATAGGACAGCAATTCCCCAAATTAAAGAATTTGTCAAATGAGTCAATACATCTCAAGCTACAATGACCAAATGAATCAACCAACATCAACTTACTTGTTTAGCACGTTTGTTTGCCTTCTGTCATTTTCCAGAAGGGGTACAATCCTTATCCAAGAAGATTGTATCATAACTGCATGATTCAAGTTCGAGGATCACTGTATTATTAGAACTACATGATGAAACATTCAGTTGTGAGCTGGCTAAGTCTGGTGTAGAGGCAGTCAGAATGGGAACCTGAGAACCTACCACGAGAATAGGAACACAGCAATAGATATATACTTTTTTCAGTCACAAAACAAAGTTAACTTGCTCTTAAATTAAAGCCGTTCACTGTGGTAAAAGACGTGTGCATTACTGCTGTTATTGAATGGTAACTACACCAGCACTGGGAAGCTGCGCAACTTCTGCCAAGACATCTGCATCCACCTCAGTTCCTGATTCATCATAAATCCTGACTCCTTCGCTGACAGGTGGAATGGAGAACTTAAAAAAGGCTACAAGACATAAATACAATAATTTTTAAATTAAATTAAAAAGTTGATTTCTTTTAAATGTCCACTTGAACATACTCTAAAGGCCTTAATTTTATAAAGTTTCACATGCTTTAAGATAACAGGGTTGGCAACATACATTAGAAAAAATCTAATTTAAAACCAATGGCTTTTAACTTAATTTCTCTGCCCGCGTGTGAACGTTTCAAAATTTGCGAGGTCTTTTGAACCAAACGCCACAGAAAATGAATATAAATGCTGGAACTGAACCGCTCAGCCAATGTTTGATTCACAATCCTCACTAACGTCTTTTAAACCGAACGACTTGAGCACGAATTTCATAACGTTCACCGCGCAGACAGAGTGGAACTGTAGGCGCGAATCTGCTGTGGAGTTACAGTGCGATGTGAAAACAATTTTTAAGAAGTAAGCTAGGCTAAAAGTCCAGAGCTAAGCTGACAAGCTAGCTGTATTAAACACACGATTAAATGTAATCTAAAGCCACAAAAACATTATAGTAACCACAAGATTACAGAAGTAGGACAGAATTATGCATGGTTAGTTACACCGCCCATCCCCCCGGAACCAGAACAGAGTTTGGTCATTTAGTCATTGGTCATTACAGACAAAACAGGCATCAAGTTACCCGACAATTAAATAAACAACCGCCCCTCAAAAATTTGATAGGTTTTAACCAATATCAACTTTAATGGTGAGGACAGACTTCATTCAGAACCCGTCGGTAACATTAGCTAGGCATGGCTCCCTGCGTGGCGCGAAAGGAGTTTCCTGTTGCTTCATGGAACCTCATATTTTAAGACCAAAGCAGCTATGAAGTATAGCAAAATGCAATCTTGCTTTATGTCCACATACTTTTAAACTCGAATGTTAACTATTATATACACGTGGACAAAATTGTTGGTACCCCTCAGTTAAAGAAGGAAAAACCCACATTTCTCACTGAAATCACTTGAAACTTACAAAAGTAACAATAAATAAAAATGTATTGAAAATTATATAATCAAAATCAGCCATCACTTTTGAATTGCTGATTAACATAATTATTAAAAAAAAACTAATGAAACAGGCCTGGACAAAAATGATGGTACCCATAACTTAATATTTTGTTGCACAACCTTTTGAGGCAATCACTGCAATGAAGCGATTTCTGTATTTGTCAATGAGCGTTCTGCAGCTGTCAACAGGTATTTTGGCCCACTCCTCATGAGCAAACTGCTCCAGTTGTCTCAGGTTTGATGGGTGTCTTCTCCAAATGGCATGTTTCAGCTCCTTCCACAGATGTTCAATGGGATTCAGATCTGGGCTCATGGAAGGCCACTTTGGCTACTGTCCCGTGGGTCTTGAACTTCTGAATAATATGAGCCACTGTTGTCACAGGAAGTTCAAGCTGTTTAAAGATGGTCTTATAGCCTTTACCTTTAAGATGTTTATCTATCATTTGTTTCGGATGTCCTGGGACAATTCTCTCCTTCGCTTTCTGTTGTCCATGTTCAGTGTGGTACACACCTTTTCACCAAACAGCAGAGTGACTACTTGTCTCCCTTTAAATAGGCAGACTGACTGATTATGAGTTTGGTAACACCTGTGATGTCAATTAAAGGACACACCTGAGTTAATCATGTCAGTCTGGTCAAATAGTTTTCAATCTTTTATAGAGGTACCATCAATAAAGGTAGTAAAGCGCTATATAAGTATATGCCATTTACCATTACTGTACAAATGTCTTCTGCCAGAACTTTCTTATTAGTGTTTGACAAAATTGCACTGTTCAGTCTTTAAATCAATGTTAGCTTAGTTAGCTCCTAACAGTCTTGTTTTCACAATTGAACTGAATGGACACCATAGATTCCTCAGAAAAGAATATCCAAACACAGCTTTTGTGGATTTTTTTTACTCAAAAAACCAATAGGTCATTTTCATTCATTATGCCAGTTTTTTTTACAGGAAAAGCTTTTGAAACTCTTTAGGTTTAAGTAAATTAAAGATTATGCAATCAAAATAGGCTGCAAAGCCTGGGTTTTCTTTCTACATGGTTGGTTGATGAACAGAACATGTGCTGTCACCTGAAACTTCCACTGAAAGCAGCAAGATTGTCAGAGCTTTGATTAATGTCTTTTTTTTGCATTTTTGTGGTGCTGAAACATGACAAATGTACCATGCTGTATTCAAAAGCGCAGCTCAGCCTTGCACTGAACCAGTACACAATGTGTGTTTCTTCACCTCGTACACAGTGTTGGGTCACTGCTCCAGGCACAGTGCATCACAGAAATCCTGACAATCCCTCAGAGTTTCACCGTTAGTTTCCTTCAAACCTAATTATTTCCAGCTGAGGCAAATCATGGATCCAAGCGGTGCTGAAGCATTAAGCAACAAACAGTAAAATGCAGTGAATTCCATTGCTAATTAGCTGTTTTCACTCAAGCTGAATTTTACAGCTTTAAAATTTGCAGATAAATTACACCAAACATTACTCCGATGTACTACTGATGTAGCAGTTATGAAACAGTAAGCAAGTGTCTCCAAGCTACGGCCCACAGGCTGAATCCGGCCCACCTCCACATTTGAACCGGCCCCCTGACCAATATCAGAGGCCTGATTTTTTTTTTTCTTCAATCTGGCTGCACGATCAAGGATCACACAGAATGTCCCTTTTTATTCCACCCTTCTACAATCTGTGCCTCTATCTGAACATCCCCAAATCCATGTCAAATAGAACAGAATCCAGAGCTCTCTTTCCTCACAGAAGTTCACCTTTCTCAGTCTGAGCGATTCTGCTGCTGCTTTTCTTTTGTATTTAAACAGCACCCTGTTCTGTGTCCTGATTGGCTGGAGACCTTGTCAATCCATCTCCTCCTGCTGTGTCTCCTGTGCAGAAACGCGCAAATCTCCAGATCTTCATAAACCTTTGATCCTGATCAGATCTTTGTCTTCATTCTGTAATCCTGGACTTATCTTTCTACAAAGGTTTGAACTTTAGAGTTTAAACAAGAGAGAAAAGTGTGAAAATGTCTGAGAAAAGTGTAGTGTGCAGTGAAGAGTTAAAAAACTGGAATCCTAATTCACAGATTTCACCTTCATGAGTTGTTTTTAGAACGTAACTCCCACAATAAATGAGGGAATTCTATACTGGTTAAAAAGTCATGGATATACGTCCATCTGCAGCAGAAGACCGAAGACTTTTGGGTTGAGGACACAGAGCAGCTGATCATTTTGATTTAGTCACAAATCCTCTCTTACTTTTTTCTCTTCAAGCTGAACGTGACTGATCAATAATGTATAGCAAATAGAAAAATCAGAAACCTTTACACTGTTGATGATAATATGAAGCAGAATAGAAGTAGAAAAGAGTTTCAAACAACAACCTGTACGGACACCTGAGAACAACCTTCTCCAGATCAGACAGATCATCACTGACAGAAGAAACCAGATCAGCTTCACAAAGTTTCTAAATAACAACCTTTACCATCAATACAAACCTGCTTATTTTTTCTTTTAGATTTGCACGTTTTAATGAGTATTTTGTGTTGTTTCATTTTAAAAGTTGAATAGTAAATCATTGTTTTACATTTTCATCATTTATTTTGTACATTTTATCTGAAAGGAAAAATCAAAGCATATATATGTATAAACATGTTTTTACCTTATTCATTTTGTGCACAAGTTTAAAAGAGTCGGATGGTTAAGAAGAGCCAGAATTCCATCACTATTGTGAAGTTTGAACAAACTGTTAAATGTGTGAGGAGCTGCAACCTCCAAAGTCTCAAAGGGACAATGACGGGAGAGGACAGAATATTTATTCTTTCATTTTTGAAATGTTTGAGTTGGATTTCTCTGTAAAGATTACAGGAAGGGTTTTTAAAATGTGGTTATCTGTGTCTTTCTGGAAAACAACAATGTTTACGTTTAGACACAAGCTGGGATTGTTACACTGTTTCTCTTAGCAGACAAACTGACCCCGACCCCTCATCCCAGAAGAAAACACTTATGTGGCCCTCACCAGAAAAAGTTTGGGGACCCCTGCAGTAGAATAACAGATTTTTGCAAACTAAGAGTTTACATCCCAAATTTTAACAGGTATAATTAAAATATGTAATAAATAATATCTACAAATAAACATGTTTAAAAAAGACAGAATCATTCAGTGGTGAATTTGGAATTTGGTTAGTTTGGTCAAAGCTGATGTGAGGCAGCTTGTTTAAAGACATGAAGAACCTCTTTTTGGGACACACCTAAAGAACCAGCTAAGCAGTAAGTTCCAGGAATATCTGCTGAACTTCTGGATGCTTCTGCCTCTATCCCCCTGCTTAGATCTGACCAATGGTTCAGCAATAGTTTGGGAGGGCGGGGTCAATGGCAGCTACCAGGCCCTGCTGCTGGATGAGGATCGGGGCTGGCTGCTGGTGGGAGGGAAAGACCACATCTACCTGCTGAACCCAGAGAGCGTGGATCTGCCCACACGGATGGTGAGGCCTTCCTGCAGCATCACTTCCTGTAGCATCTCTGAAATTGCCTGAAGAAAATATTAGAATCCTGATCTGTTCTTTTGCTGCCCCCCACATAACAGGTTTGGAATTTATGGAATTTAGAGCATTTAATTTCAAGCATTAAAAAAAAACGCAAACAGTAACCCATATCAGCTACATGTTATAATAACCATCCGGACAAATCATTATTAAACTGTTATTTATTGAGCTATAAATGACTTGTTAAAAAACAGTTTACAGTTTGTTAAAGATTTATAAATGTAGGTAGGATTAGGGTTAGGTTTGGTTGGAAATGTTCTTCATTTACTTACAGTTAATTAATAAGGAATAGCTACAACTTTACAAAAAACGTCCCAGAAACATGTATAAAATATTAACTGAGTCTTACAAGTCATTAGTAAGTAATTTGCTAACAGCGTCTTAATGATCTAATACTAATTAATAAGGGGCAGTTAGAAATCATTAATATACAGGTAACAGGTCATTTATAACTCGCTAACTAAAAGCTTGGTTATCTACTGTCTATGTATAAGGTTCATTAATAAATAATTACTTGTTAACTAGTTGTAATGAGTAGTAATTATAAAGTGTTACCCATTTATCAAACCAAATTCTGACATAAAGTCATACATAATTACAGGATTGGCACATGGAAAGCCAGGGTTTGATGTTCAGGGGACACACAAGCAATAGCATATTGTGGAATGGATACAAGATGCAATAGAGATGGATATCGTTAAGATTTTATTGATGCTACTCTTCTTATCGATCCGGTATTTTCTGTGTTCTTATCAATACTGTGCGCTGTGTAAATACAGACACACTTTGGACCATATTGCACGTGGCCCCTCTGCCATCTGCATGCGTTTGTTGATACTTGCTAGTGGAGAAATATGTGGGGGAACGAGAAAGCATGAGCAGCCCCTCCCCTTCTTCCTGGAGCAGGAAGAGAAAAGCAGTGAAGAAGAAGGGATAGACTGTCAATCTTTTTTAGCTACATCGAAGCAAAGTAGTTCACATTGTGTCCACGCCGTTGCCACGCCATTAAACCGGTACCGTTAAGCAATACGTTAAGGCTGATCAAACCAGTAAAAATTGATGGGGTGCCTGTACCAAAAGATACAGGTTTTGGTACTGTATCGTATTCGTATATACCCTAACCCTTTATGCAACTGCCTACCTTATACCTCGTGATAAGCAATAAAACATGTCAGACATCGCCCATCAAACAAGATCTTTGTCAGGTGCTGGCAAACCAGAACACCTTGATGAAAAGTGGGTTGCTGGAAAAACTAGGAAAATAGACAAGGCACTATTCCAACAAGATTCCGTTGAAATTAGAGGTGCAACAAATCACGGATGATCTGTTCCAGTGATCCATATGGATCACTACCCAAGGTTCAGAATACACATGTACCACGTCCATGAGACTCCCAGAGAGGAGCAACAGCTGCCCTGCACTGTGTGTCTGTAAACATATATATATATTTTTTTTACCTTTTTACTGATCCGAAAAGATGATCCGAACCATGTATCTAAAACCATGACATTATCCAAACTGAGTTTTGTGATCTGTTGCACCTTAGTTAGAATAGTGCCATTCTAGTACATTGTTACATGCAGAGAATGTGGAGTAAATAGATGCTTCAGAACACACAATCAAGGCTCACTGCCAAATAGGTAGTAGCCCAATGTTCTAAAATCCACAAACAAAAAAAACTTGAGACTGATGAAGTACAACACAATTGTAACACCATGGGAGAGCCACAACATCAGGTCAGAGAGGAGGTTATTCCACACTCCCAACCAGGACTTGGGAACACAGCCCCAATAACCACCGTTACGTTGAGAGAGGCAGCAACTGATCTGAAAGACAAGATCATGTCTAGAATGAACACCAGGCAACCCTGACACCAACTACAACGGTTGAGTAAAGTATCACCTGAAAGTCTCCTGGAAACTGTGAATGAAGCATTGAGGGCGATTCCTACCAAATCAATCACAGAAACCAGTGAACTGGTTTACACTTCAGCAGCAGTGATCCTTGAAATGCTTGACTATAAGAGCAACCATGAGAGAAAACAATACCCACCATGGAAGCAATGGTTGGAGGCTAAGATCAAGACAACTAGGAGGGAAGTGAGTCAGATGACAGAGGCCCAAAGAGGTGCAATGAAAAATAAAGTCCCTAAGAGATAAAGCCAGATGCCCATACCTGAAGCACTGGAAACTGCCAAACAAAGGCTCCTGGCCTTGAGCAGCCGCCTAAAGAGTTACACAAGAGACAATGAAGCCAGACGGATAAACAGGCTGTATGCAACTCAACCTGTGAAAGTGTATGCTCAGTAGCAGGGTCAAAACAGCAGAGCAGACCCACCAAGGCTGGAAACTGAACAGTACTGGAAAAGAATATGGGGAAAAGAGACAGTACATATAACAGCAATGCTCCATGGCTGGTCTCTCTGAGAAAAGAGCACAGCAGCATTCCTGAACAGAATCCAGTAACCATCACAGAGGCAGACATCAAAGAAAGAGCCTCAGGTATGAAGAACTAAACAGCACTGGGCCCTGACATGATCCATGCATGCTGGCTTATAAACTCACTGCACTCCACAAGCTCCTGGCAGCACAAATGAAGCAGCTGCTAAGAGATGGGACTCAACCTGATTGGTTAACGGAACAACGAACGATCCTCATCCAGAAGGATCCCTCAAAGGGTGCAGTCCCATCCAACTACCAATAAGCTGTCTTTCCACAACATGGAAGGTCATGTCAGACAGGATTGCAACTAAAATACATCAGCACATCAGAAGAGCATTAGTAGCGATTCCAGAGGAACCAAACACCAACTCCTGGTTGACAGAACAGTGGCTCAAGACTGCAGGTCACAACACTCCAACCTGTGCACAACCTGGACTGATTACAGGAAAGCCTATGACTCAATGCTACACACCTGGATCACTGAATGCTTGGAGCTGTACAACATCAACAGGACTGAACCCTCATCATAAATTAAATGAAGTTGTAGAAAATCACCCTTGAAGCCAATAGCAAGTCACTTGCACAAATGGCCATCAAATGTGGCATAAACCAAGGAGATGCTCTGTCCCTATCAATGGCAAGAAAGGGCTGGCCTACAGTACAGCACGGAAGCGCTCATCCTAGCAGAACAGGAGCAAGCCCATAGTAATAGAGGCTCAGATCTACCACACACGACAAGGTAGAAGGTGTACGCTGTGCAAAGAGATGCCTGAAACAATCCAGCACATACAGTAACTGCCAGTCCATTGCAGGGCCACACAACAAAACACACACATTCACACCTGGCCAACACAGTTTTGGACTGTGGGAGGATGCAGAAACACCCAGAGAAAACACATGCACAAGGAAAACATTCATACCTTCCACAGAAAGGTTCCAGCTGGGATTTGAACCACACAACCTCACATCCTTATGTTCTACTTTAATTGTTTCAATTGATTGCCATAATACAAGACATGGAATTTGTGTAGAATTAGTTATAAATTATCAGTTCCAGTGCATGTTGTTATTTATAGTAATAAATTGTATTAAATCAGTTTTTTTCACACAACCCAAATACATACAACCAAATGTTCAGAATTTGTTTGGTTGGAATTTAAACACTGACCTTTAAATTCCCTCTGCTCTATGACAAAATATACATATTGACCATTAGCTTCCATGAATAACATTGACTAAAGATTTGATCCTCGTGGCAGCTTTAACTGTTTGGTCTTCTGATTTATGGGATGTGAGACAGAGCTGAAAAGTTTCATGGTGTTTCTTTTTTTCCATCAGATCTACTGGCCTGCATCACAGGAAAATGTGGAACACTGCAAACTGGCTGGAAAAAGTTTGGAGGTAACAGAAATTTAGGATGTTCTGAACTTGAAAAAGCTTTAAAATAAAGTTAGCCAAGTTTTACTCTAAACAGGTCATAGACAAAGAAAATGAACAAAACGAGAACTCTTTAATCTATTCAAAGAACAATTATAATAAACATTTTGAATAATACATATATATATATAAATAAGATAAAATATATGGCAGAATGCTGTCTCTTGAGGCCTGGAGTCTGACATCTCTGTAGGGCCTTGGAAATTTTTGATCATCAAGCTCAAACAGCACAATTAAAGTTAAAGTCCCTCCTCAGAAAATGAATTTTGGTTTTTTTGTATGTGACCCATCTTCTGGAGGAGCAGTGAGCTTCAGACATGCGCCGGAATGATTTGGTGGTTTAATCCAACCTCCTTCTTGCTGAGTGTCAAGCAGAGAGGCATTGGGTCCCATTTTTAGTCAATGGTATGACTGTGGTAGGGGGACACTACCACAATGCCCTAAGTTAGGACCTTTGAATCTCTAATGTTGTGCTCATTGAATGATAAGATTGGGAACATTCAGATGTTGAGGAAATTGCTTTTAAGGTATCCTTCAATAGAAATGCCTCCACCTGCATTTACTTCTAAAAGATCTTCTGATTGATTTTTTTTAAGCATAAATTGGACAGTACACATCTTTTAAACACACCCTTTTACTGCGGTTAATACCACAGAGCAGATGTGTATTAAGTCTTAGTCTGCCCTTATGGTCAGTCTGCAGACAAAAAAATGATCAAACCTGTCAAGTGCACACAGGTGGTCCGCACAAAACATCAAGATCAAGACCGCTCTGTAACCTATAAACTGAAAACGTTCGTAGAACATTTTTTCTACGAGCATGCTGTGAGTGACAGGTTGTAGCAATCACTTATACAACACGCATGAGTAACTTACATTAGCTGTATGAATACTTCACAATACACTTACCAAATGCACAACAATTGTACATTCCATTTTCAACCAGCCTCAAGAGAAACTGACAGATACACCTGCCGCCACCTTTAAGATGCAGCCGCTTCTGTCCATGATACTTCACTGGCCCGGGCCGTGTTTTAGGTCCTAAAGAAAGCGTTAAATGCAAAATGAGCAAATAATAATAATGGATTGGATTTATCTGCACTTGTCTAGATGCTCAAAGTGCTTACAATGTATATCCATTATTCCTTTACATCTCATTCATACTTGGTGATGGTAAGCTACTGATGTAGCCACAGCTGGGGTAGACTGTCAGAGACGTGGCTGCCAGTGTGCGCCAAACACACCGGTGGAGCCACACACTGGAGGCAAGGAGGGTTAAATGCCTTGCCCAAGGACACAATGATGGTTGGCTGGAGGGAGTGTGGATCGAACTGCCGATCCTTCGATCGTTGGTTGACCTGGTCAAGCACCTGAGCTAATGCCACCCTACTGGTGGCAAATAGGCATTTGGCTTAAAATCCCCATGAAGACATTTGTCATGTTTTCTGTAATCTGTTGAGTGAATAATGACTCTTTGCTCTGATGCTCAAACGTCATCAGACATGTGAAAAAAGTTTTCATTCAGTTCAAATTTTAAAAAGCCCCATTTTCAACAATTTTACTGTTTGTTTGTTTTTTTTCTGAATGATGTTCTGTTTTTTTTTTTTTTTTTGTTTTGTTTTTGTTTCCTCCAAAATGAGTGAGTTTCAAATCAGTGCAGCAAGGCAGTGTTAGTGTTTGCCTGCTGTGCAGCTCTGGAAAGCCAACAGACATGATATGCTCCAAAAAATGTCATTTTGATTTTCAGAGGGATTGTGCCAACTTTGTGCGTCTCCTGCAGCCTTTCAATAAGACTCATGTCTTTGCGTGTGGAACCGGAGCCTTCCATCCCCAGTGCACATACGTCCACCTTGGCCACAACACAAAGGCAAGACATTCTTACCAAGTTTTTTTCATTCACACCATACATCAGTATAAGTCATCTATGAATCTGCAGAGAGGGGGGAGTAAGCTATATCTGTTATACAAAGTTTTTAATACCAGACATATCTCTGTTATGACCTCTTCCGAGCAACAAGCCTCTAGGATCAGCAAAACAGCACACTGCAGTATTTCAGAGCAAGCCACATTATTCTAACACAATAAAAGTTAAAAAAGGACTAGAAACCCAAGTGCAAACCTTTTCTTTTGCATGCGAATCATTGCTTCATTGCGTTTTGCATGAGTGGCATAGCATTTACTTCTTTGCGAAAGTGAAGCAGATATTTCATTGCAAAAGTTGCTTGCAAAGCTTTCTTTGTTGCTTTAAGCACTGACGCTGATTGTAGGTCATGCAAATGGATGACAAAAGATTTTCGATTAATCTCTAACACGGTTGAAAGTTACTGTAAAGTGTTACTTTTCCAACAATTGAAGAAGGTCATCAGTCATCGTTGTGTGTATTTTTGCTCGACACTCTTTAGGACTAGCACGCTCAATGCAGAATAACTACATGAGTCTTCCCTCCAGGCCTGTCACAAGTGAGCAAAAAGCACAATGAAACAAAGAAACTAAGGCAGTCTGCTAGACTTCATGTAAAGTAGTGTGAAACAAGCGATTTAAGTGAACTGCTTTTTACTGGGGGCCATTCACACATCTGCACGCAATGCTTCTCTATGAGGTCTAGACTCTCAAGCATCCATCATGGACATCTGTTTGCTGTTCTTTCAAAATAATCCATTAGCTCCTTTCTGACCATCTGTGAAGATGGTGGAGGAAGCGGCCAGCTTCATCTCATCACTTTTTCGCTTTGTGTGCGTGGTCTCCTTCCCCTCTTTCATTGTTTACTGCAGGAGCCGCTGTTTGTGCTGTCTGGTTCAGGCGAGTCCGGCAGAGGGAAGTGTCCCTTTAGTCCCACCGAGCCCTTTACTGCCAGCCTCACTGGTAGGTCCCACACAGCTGCATAATGCATTATAATGATAATGCATTATGATGATTGAAAATACATTTAATATAAATGCGCCTTTCAAGGCTCTTAAGATCACTTCACAATAAAAAACAGATGAAACACAATAAAATAAAAATATAAAAACTGTTGGTACAGGATAGTAGGTGCCATTTATGTGTTTTTTTAGTAGGAAAGTTTTGAGTTGAGATTTAAATGTTGATTTAGAGTCCAAGTTTCTAAGATCAGGGGGAAGAGAGTTCCAGAGTCTGGGGGCAGAGCAGCTATAGGCCCTGCTCCTCTCAGCTGTTGCAGATACAGCTGCAGCCCCGCTAGCTTCTGTGCTAACGTTAGCTGCGCCAGGTCTAGCCTGGGGTTTGAGTTGAAGTCCTGTGAGAATTATATTATTCATCCTTGCTTGTTGATCCAAGTCATTCGTTCTGCTATCCAGGGGGTCAAGCCGATTATACTATTGTTGATTTCTTACTCTTTCTTGTCGGAAATCTTCCGCAAGTTCCATTAGAGGTGTTAGCTTACCTTCTAGCTTAGCATATATGTATAGCATCTTAGCTTGTATGTCAGCAAGTACAATTTTAAGCTCAGCAATTTCA
This sequence comes from Oryzias woworae, assembly GCA_016861445.1. Lineage (NCBI taxonomy): Eukaryota > Metazoa > Chordata > Actinopteri > Beloniformes > Adrianichthyidae > Oryzias > Oryzias woworae. The sequence continues at coordinate 575,285 of BOLG01001316.1, forward strand.
GATGTTTCTTGACTTTTCTATGGTGCTGTGTTCGGCTCTCTATATTGCAGAATTACTGCTTTTTTTGCAGTAATATATATATATATATAAGAGGATAATTGAGGACAACTTCACTGACAACAACCCCAGGAAGACGTGGCAGGGAATAAACCACCTCACAAAGTAGAGGAGCAACAACACAGTGCTCACTGTTTGTGTATTGGTTCGTCTCTCCGGGATGCGGCGGCGGAACATTAGGATACCTTGCTGAAAACATCGCCTGTCCAGGAAAATGAAACGTGGACCTCAAGCACACAAACAGAACAAAGAGGAAGATCTTCAACCTGTCTCCTCGGCGAACTATGATCTAATAAAGCTGAGGTCAGAGGAAGAAAGAGACATGACTGACCACACAGAAGAGCAGCGGAATGAGCTGGAGGCCATTGAGTCCATCTATCCAGACTTCTTGACAGAGCGCGAAGGTCCTGCGTCAGAGCAGTGCTTACCTGAACAGCTTCTCGAGGTCGAAGGCAGACTGCCAGGCCACAACTCCCAGGACGCTGCCTGTCTGGGTGGACAGGAGAGTCCCTTGGATCCGCCCGCAGAGCTAGCCTGTAAGATTATTTTAAATGACATGTCCAGAAGAGGAAGAAGATGAAGAGGAAGAAAAACAAACACTTGCTGTGAATGCTGTCGGATCTATCAACAACAAATAAGAGAGCTACAAACTTTGGAAACTGAAAATGGACTTCACAAGACTCTTAAAGTAGCATCGGGTGGTAAGAAGTCTAATCTTACAAAATAAGGAAGAAGAATAACGCAGACCTGAAAAGACCTGAGTAATGTCGTGTCTCTTCCAAAACTTTGTGCGGAGGAACTCTGTGTTAAGCCAAAGCGAAAAGATGATGGAACATTTGAAATAAAGCTTACAAACAGATTTTTACCCCTAACACAGTGTGAATTTAAAGAACAAAGGGAAATTGGAAAATCAATTTCGCAGATTAGAAGTCATAATATTGGCAATGAAGCACAGGCAGATACCTCAAGGTCAGAGATACCCTGCTGCTTGGAGATCAGCCACAGAAGAATGCAAACTTTATGCTGCCCAAGTTCTACTGTTCCAGTGATTACAGGACTCGTATCTAAAGTCTTGTACCAAGAGGTTAAATGAATAATCATCCATGATCGTTTGTGTGTGTTCTTTGACCTGTCTGTGGCTCCCAAACCACCACATGGTCCTGCAATTGTCCGAAGGAGACATATTAATGACAACACTAGGGCACAGTTTATAGAAATGATAAACGCCTCTGGTGCTAATGTTGATGAATTAGTGAACTCTGTTACCTCTAGTATTCTGAATGCTCTAGATGCCATTGCCCTTATTAAGGTTAAAATCAGAAAACAGACAGAAAGCTCCCTGGAGGAACGATGATTTGGTCAGGGCACAGAAAACAAATGTTCCACAGATCTGAGCGAAAGTGGCACAAGTCAAAACTCCAGGTTCATTATAAAATTTATAAGGGGAAGCTGTATGCCTACCAAAACTTGAGCAGAACAAGATAAATGTACTTCTCTGAAATCATTGTAAGTTGCAGCAGCAACCTCATCCTATCCTGTTCACAACAGTAAACAGATTAACAAACCCTACCGCTCAGCTACCACTAGAACTGGTCTGCACATCTACATGTAATGATTTGCCGTATTTTTTAATTACAAGGTTCAGGGCATTAAAAAAGCCATAAACTCCACAACACATATTACTATCCAACAGCCACCTACTCACTTTAAGCTGACTCACTGTACCTGTAACTAACACAAAACAGTTCAAGAGATCATCGCCTGTCTGAGTTCGTCGACATGCTGCCTTGATGTGCTACCCACTAGATTTCTAAAGTCTGTCCTGAACAGTTTGTCGGCACCAGTTACTCAAATAGTCAACATGTCACTTCAATCTGGAACATTTCCAGAAGCCTTAAAAACTGCAGTCATTAAGCCTCTCCTGAAGTCTTGTTGCCACTATATTGAATAATTACAGACCTATCTCAAATTTGACATTTTTAGGAAAAGTACTTGAAAAAGTTGTGTACCAACATCTCACTGGCTTTCATTCATTTGATACCTTCCAGTCAGGTTTTAGACCTCATCATAGCACAGAAACTGCTCTTATCAAGCTAACTAATGACATCCGCCTGAACACTGATGCTGGCAAAGTCTCTGTCCTAATCCTGCTGGACCTGAGCTCTGCCTTTGACACTGTTGATCATGGGATTCTTTTACACAGACTCCAAGACTGGGTCGAGATTTCTGGCTCTGCCCTAAGTTGGTTTGAGTCCTATTTAGAAGACAGGAAATATTTTGTCAAAATTGGGAGTTGTGTCTCAGACTACATGGCCTTGAATTATGGTGTTCCCCAGGGATAAATCCTGGGACCCCTTCTGTTCAACCGCTACATGCTGATACTAGGCCAGTTAATTTGCAGTAATAACATATCTTATCACAACTATGCAGACGATACTCAGATCTATGTGTCACTGACAGCAGATGAATATGGACCAGTGGATTCACTTAGTCACTGCCTCCAACAGATTGTGGATGCAAAACAACTTTGTTCAACTAAACTCAGTCAAGACTGAAATCATTGTCTTTGGCCCACAGAAACAAAGAGAAAATGTCAGTAGTTACATTCACTCTCTGTCTCTAAAACCTTCAAATCAAGTCAGAAATCTAGGGATAACCATGCTCTTAAAGGCAGTCAAGGTTAAGATTCATATATTCGCATCATTTTAAACCGAAAACAAACCTAATGTTGCCTTTGTTTTTACGTGGAGGTTTAGGTTCATCAGCCAAATATAAAAAGGGCTTTCTCTTTAAACCTCCCTAGATGGTGAGCTTTATGCAGGCACATCAGTGGATTTTATGGGAGCCAATGCTGCGATCTTTCGGACATCAGTCATGGGAAGCAGTCAGCATTACATCCGTACTGAAGCCTACGATCACAACTGGCTCAACGGTGAGATGCTAAATTTAAGGTACCATCAAAAATCTTTCTATATCATCTTGCTGAGGGCAGTTTTCTACCATTTGACTTAAACAACGTTCTGATGCTCAGGAACTGGCAACCTCAGAAGTGGACAAATGTACCACATGAATGTGGGTTCACTTTACTTTATTGTATCTACACCTTTTTTACCTGCTCCTGAGGAAAATAAAAAAAAAACATAATCAGCTGCTGCTGTACAAATTTAACAAGCATTATATTGGTTTATCGGTATATTTTAAGCAATAAAAACAAAGGAAGAAGACAATACAATACAGAATCGAACCTTTTTAAAATATAGATGCATATATTGATTGGAAATAAATAAAATAAAAGAAGATTATGATAATCCTTACATAATTTCTCCAAATTATATATAAAGTAAGAAGAAGTTACAGTACATACACTAAATCCATTTAAGTAATGTTTGTCAAGGAAAGTTGGATTAATTGCATGAAAGAAAGTGGAAAGAAGTAATTCTATAGAATCCCACCCCTCTCATTTTTACTGAACTTTTTTTACATGGTTGCCTGAATCATTTCCTGAACATCTATTTAAAGTTACTAATACTTTGTCAGTCCTAGTGCAGAAAACTATTCAAATAATAATGATGAAGAGCACGTATAGAGTAAGGGTGAAAAAACTGAGCTGCAATAATTATGTGACCAAAATTGATCATTTTGGTCAATTTTATCCTCACAATGTTTGTTTTGTCTACCTTCCTCCTCTTGTCCCTGATCATTTACATCATTAATTTACATTTTTTTTCAAAAGATTTTCAGCCAGAACCATTCAAAGCAAAATGTCGGCTTTGTCTCCATCAGAGCCAGAATTTGTGGGCTCTTTCTCCATCCCTGACACCCACAGTCCAGATGACGATAAAGTGTACTTCTTCTTCAAAGAGAAGGCCGTGGAGGCTGAGCAGTGGGACAGAAGGGTCTACAGCCGTGTGGCACGAGTCTGCAAGGTAGAGAAGCAGCTTCAACCTTCGGCAGCTGCATTTCACAATCCATCTGTGGTGCTCCTTCACTCTTTTGATGGTTGTGGATCCTCCTCTTCTGTATCTATGTACTGGACATGTAGATGTCTTCATGCTGGTGGGAACATTATTGCTCACTTTTTAACTGTAGTTTTTCCTTCTGTGATCAGAGCTGCTCTGTTCTACAGGCTGTTATGATAAAGTAAAGATAAGCTGGTATCATAGGAAAGATCTGGACTCACTGAGTTGATAAGAATCCAAAAGGCTCTGTCTGTGTAAAGTTGTCCTGCAGAGTTCTGTTTTCTTCTCCTTCCTGTTGTTCAGAATGATGTCGGGGGGAAAAGGAGTCTGATCAACCGCTGGACCACCTTCCTCAAAGCCAGGCTTGTCTGTTCTGTTCCTGGTCTGTCAGGAGTTGACACACACTTTGATGAGCTGGGTAACACTCATCCCTCCCTCTCAGGCTGCTTCTCTGCCTCTTGATCTTTGTGGGACATAAACTACTGATGCCATGTCTGTCCAAACACTTTGTTCCCTTTCTTGTCCATCTACAAGCTCTCAGCTTTTTTCCTGTTATTTGAATCAGTGTTTTTATTTCAGTTACAAGTGACAGAGTTTTTATTTTAAAATAAAATGAAGAAACAAATAAGTAAACTTGAGCAGCAAAACAGACTTGGAATAAGATTCATACAAAATACCGATTGCTGTTTCATATCCAAGATTACTAACACAGTTTTTATGTTGATAGAGGACATCTTTGTTCTGGAAACCAAGGATCCTCAGAGCCCGGCCATCTATGGTGTCTTTAGCACCTCCAGGTGAGTGCTGCACTTTGTCAACAACATTCAGATTTTTTTTTTCCCGGTTTCAACACGCAGTTGCTTAAACAGCAAAGGTCAGTTTGAAAAGATTTGTGTGCTAGTTTGGGCTCAACAGAAACAAGTTTGGACACGGCCCCCTGTACTGTTTGCAGGGACCCCAGAACCATCAGTAGTAGCTGTGTACCGATGTCCTAAAAAAAAAACAACAAAATTTGTCTCTACTAAAACATGTCATGTTCGACCTGAAACTGAAGAAATGGCTCTGGATACTTTTTGGATTTTATCCACTACGGCTGTTGTGGCAAAGTAGTAGTAATGTCCCTGCCAGATATTATATACATATTTTTGGGAATATTTATTTTTTGTTCATTGGCAAACGCTTCAACAACATCTGTGTCATGTTTCTTGGGTGGGGGGGCTTTCTACATTACAGACAAATAACTTACCTTTATCTTTAGGCTGCTTTGCTTCAGCTGTTGATCATTCCACACCTATAGAGGCGTCACAGTCTACATCACTGTGTAACAGTGCACAAATAATACTTTGTGCACAACTTTTTCAAAAAAAATTTGAATACAACATTTCGTTTTCTGTTTAACATGTCTGTTTTAAATACAATTTGTCTTTGTTTTGAATACGACTCTTGTGTGTTGAATACGAAATTATCCGTTAACTCACTGTCAAAAATACGTCACGGTCACAGGTATATACATGGAGTTCCTATGATCTACTCGGCCTGTCAAAATGACTCGGGGTCCTGCGACTGATGATGACGTCACACTATTTTATTGGCTGTTAAGTTGGCACGATGACGTGTAAGATAGTGATTGGCCCAGACAAAACGTTAACAATAATTAGGATAGTCGTAACTTGCTGTTATTCGGGAGAAACATGGAGGACTTGTACATTGATTATTAAAATCCTGTTTTAAATTATTTCAGAACCATGTATTTATTTCATGATTTCATGACACATTTCATGATTTAACAAAGCTAATGCCATTTTCTGAGCACCATCTAGCTAACCAGCGGTTAAATGATGAAAAGCAGTTGTACATTTCATCACTGACTAGGTTCAGGAGTGGACCAGAGAAAATGACAGTGTCCGACATCGACTTAGCAAGTTTACACACAGATTCAACGTTTAATTTAAGAACTGATTGTCTCTGTCGGGCGTCATTACCGCCTGCGTGAATCACAACTCGACGGAACCTGGGTTTACTCTGAGCTAACATTCTAAGGTTTCCTTCTATGTCACCAACTCTGGCTCCCGGATAACGCCTGACTGTGGCCGTCGGGAGCTTCACGTGTCTAACTTCAGAGGAGTCGATAACTAGAGTTGATGGTTCATCTGGTGTGTTGCCGAGGGGAGAAAACTTATTATGTAGCGGGAGCTTCGGTAGCTCTAAGTGTTTACGTTTAGCACTATGCTTCCTTCCCACCGGTACAAACCCATCCTGAGTTTTCCCCGGCTGCTTCTTGGGAGGGGCTTGAGTGCTCGGCAGTTTCGTTCCGGTATTGCGAGCTGCACTGCGGGTAATAATCTGGATAACAGGCTTAGCATCCGATGTGCGTAGCTGCTCTTCTAACTGCTCTAACCTGGCCTCCAAGTCTAAAATAAGGCTACACTTAACACATCTGCCACTATCTTCACTAAAGGAGGCAGGATCTTCACTATATGTGCCATATGGAGCAGGACAGAGGAGTGAAAGCAGACGAGGTGGAGGCCATGCTAGCACTTAGCAAAGGCTAGCGGTGTTTGGCTAAGGGGAAGTAACTATGTCGCAAACTGCTTAGACAGCAGTGGTTAACACAGTGGTTACTCACTAGAATGCTAAAAAAGATACTTATGTTTGAATACCAAACAAGATAACACTAAGTTAGATATTAACAAAACAGGCGCTCAATGACAGGAGCAGCAAAGACAAAGAACAAACACTGGTTACGCTCACCCGGAAATAAGGAATCAGTCAGCTTCTCGCATAGCTTCTTTTTCATTCTGTCTACTTCCTTCACAGAATGAATGCTTCAGGGTTTTTCTTATGTATAAAGACTTTTCTGCAGCAGCTGTAACAGTCTTTGCTTCCCCTGCAGCTCCATATTTCGTGGATCAGCCGTGTGTGTGTACTCCATGGCTTCAATCCATGCTGCTTTCAATGGACCGTTTGCTCACAAAGAAGGCCCTGATTATCGCTGGGTGGAGTTCAAGGGCCGCATCCCCTACCCAAGACCTGGAGTTGTAAGTGCAGATGCAGAGGAATTTTTACTTTTACATCAAGAAAGATTTTGTGTTGTTACGCCCCTTTCTGTCTAGGGGGAGCAGGGCATAACATACAGGTAAAATAATAAATATTAAAACAAAAGAACACCAAAAAGACATCTCCATAAAATGATAACAAATTTATTTACATCTATAACTACAAAAAGTGAAGCAAAAAGGCTTCAGGGTGAACCAAGGCCAAAACAACAAACAAAACCCCAACCTATCTGAACACAAAGACATCTTACCTGCTTATGAAATAAAAGGGAAAACAATGACAAAACACTAACCTCCCTAGTCTAACATAAACAGGAGAAAAATGTGCACTAAAGAAAATGGCAGTTCACCCCTACAGCTTCACTTTACAACATAACTAACGAAACCAAAGACAGAGTGGACCTGATCACTAAACAATAAAGTGCAACACAAACATAATGAGTGGAGAAGAGCACCAAGCTGCAGCGGAGACCGGCTGCAGCCAGGCTCCCTTCTCGCCAGCCGAAGGTCCACGCAGTGCTTTTATGGCTGCCTCCATCAGCTTAGGTCCAATGGAGGCCACACCCTCCAGCACCACACCTGAAACAAATTAAAGAAGAGACACACAAACCCACAAAGATCTACAAAAAAAACAAAGAGGTCCCATTTCTGGCAGAAAAAAAATACCCAATATAAAGAAAACAAATCCAAATACGTCTGGGGCCGTAACAGTTGTTCCTGCCGATCAGATGCATGCATGTATGTTTTGTAAATGGTGTTTACTTGTATTGCCCTTTTCTACCTTTCTTAAAGCCCAAAGCGCTGTACAGTCACATTTCCATTCACACACATTCACATGCTGATGGCAGCTCCAATGCCGAACACTGGCGCCAACATTTTAGAAAATGAAATTGCTTTTTTTTTTTCATGGGTGATGTTTCACTCACTCAGTCCAGTTCTCTATATAAAGTCAATGTCACAGCCACACACTGTTTTTGTGTAAAGCGTGAACTGTGAGTTAAGAAACAGGCAAAGGTTTGTAATTCGTGGAGCAACAGATTGCAAAAGTACGGAGGCTGGAGAAGGCCAGGTCCGAGAGTCGAAGTGCTGTTGCAGGCAGAGATGTGGCAAAGGTATCAACGAGGGGGCAGGCAGGAATCATGGTCCAGGAACAAAAATCAGACACTGCTGACAAGGACCACATGAGACTGTGGTGAGATATTGGCTGGATCATTGCAGAAAACACTGACAACTTTCTGGCAGGGAAACTATAAGCCAATCTCACGATTACAAGCCCAATACTAGGCAGAAGCAGAACAGGAACTTGACAGAAATGTACTTTTGGGGAGGGAACGTAAAACGTCCAACAATTCTGGAGCGACCCTGTTCCCAACTTCTAAAACACATTTTCTGAAACTTCTGACCAATATCAACAAACAGGATATTTTAAAACGTCAACTTTAATGGCAAAGCAATCCTATGGACAGGGCCTTTGCTAGCTTTATGGGGGCCTCAAGCAAGATGCAGTTTAGGGGTCTCCATTTTGTAGATGATAAGGAATAGATGGCTAACTAAAATACTAACGATAGTAAATGAATCCTACATAAAACAAAAATAACATTAGGAGTGGGAAAAAAAAGGTGGGAGAAATCGTTTCCACTGAGTCAGTGCTCTGTCTCTACTAAAACATGTCATGTTCGACCTGAAACTGAAGAAATGGCTCTGGATACTTTTTGGATTTTATCCACTACGGCTGTTGTGGCAAAGTAGTAGTAATGTCCCTGCCAGATATTATATACATATTTTTGGGAATATTTATTTTTTGTTCATTGGCAAACGCTTCAACAACATCTGTGTCATGTTTCTTGGGTGGGGGGGGCTTTCTACATTACAGACAAATAACTTACCTTTATCTTTAGGCTGCTTTGCTTCAGCTGTTGATCATTCCACACCTATAGAGGCGTCACAGTCTACATCACTGTGTAACAGTGCACAAATAATACTTTGTGCACAACTTTTTCAAAAAAAATTTGAATACAACATTTCGTTTTCTGTTTAACATGTCTGTTTTAAATACAATTTGTCTTTGTTTTGAATACGACTCTTGTGTGTTGAATACGAAATTATCCGTTAACTCACTGTCAAAAATACGTCACGGTCACAGGTATATACATGGAGTTCCTATGATCTACTCGGCCTGTCAAAATGACTCGGGGTCCTGCGACTGATGATGACGTCACACTATTTTATTGGCTGTTAAGTTGGCACGATGACGTGTAAGATAGTGATTGGCCCAGACAAAACGTTAACAATAATTAGGATAGTCGTAACTTGCTGTTATTCGGGAGAAACATGGAGGACTTGTACATTGAAATTTCACACTACATTGCACAAGGGACTGATCATAGCCTCACTCACTTCAAAGAAGAATTTGTTTTTAATGCTTTCAATATGTTTTAAAAGAGTAATATAAACTTTACAATCATAACTGCTTAATCTGATGAGGTTCTGGAATTCCATAGTGTGGAATTTGATGAATGCTTAGAACTGTAGGATGCTGCTTTTGATTATAGTTATCCATAAAACATTTTTTTTTTTCTGAGATAAAAAAAGAAAAAAAGTAAAACTGACATTTGGGCCAATGAAACCAGACTGCAAACAATAAATAAATATTGTTCTTTATACAGTCATACATTTACTCACATTGGAAAAATAAGTTTATCTTGCCAATGGGTCTCCCTTTAATACATTAACAGAACAGATATGGTCTGTTAATGTATTAAAGTACAGTTTACATTTGGTGTAACAGTTAATAATTTCAGACACAGCAAACATTCATGTCAGACTCACCTTAAAATTGCAAATGCCATTATTAGTTATGAGTAAAAACAACTTTAGGTTACAAAAGGAAACGTAAAAAGTGAAAACAGCAATATTATGAGCCTGAGAAGATCTCAATGCTACATAGTTTGTCCAAGTGGTGTTACCGTAGGTTGACATCATCATTAGTCGAAGGACCCCGAGCCGTTCTGACAGACCGAGTAGATCTGGTACCTACACCGGTTGTGTCCCAAGTGTGCCTGAACATTGTGGCTCATTTATTAAACTATTTTTATACCATGGTTCTGCTGAAAAAAAATAATAAAAGCAATGTCCTGTCTCATTTTTTGGTGCCAGCCAGGTGACAACAGCTGACCGAGTAAACAAATGCACCGGACACGGAAGTGGTGGGAAAAAAGCAGCAGACATCCTTCATATTAAGTGTTAAAATGTGCATGTTTGTCAAAAAAGAGATGTTAAAAAGAAAATTATGAAAAAGAAAACAAAACCACCTGAGCAGGTGGCATAAGGATCCTCATCTCTCTGCTGCCGCCATTTGGTGTTCTGATTCCACTGACTTTTTGTTTAGTTTTTTTTGATCAGCCGGCTGCCAGTTAGCTTACTTTAGCTCTGAGTTAGCTTAGCTGTTTTTGTTTTGTCATCCTAATGAGTGGAGTCTGGTCATCAGAATCTGTCCTCTGACGGCAGCTAAGGCGTTCAATCAAGCAAATTCCAATAGTCTGACAACCACAAAACGCCACCTGAGATCGCTGTGATATGATCTAGTTTATTCAATTTTCAACAGAGCTATGGCTATCAAGATCCTTTTCCAGTTACATTATCGGTAACGTCCAAAAAAGTTCCTGTTTTAGTTTATTAAATAAACCTCAACAACACACGTGCATTTTCAACTAGCGATGTTTCTCGATATTTATGCCTGTGACTCTGTGATGGATTTTTGACAGTGAGTTAGCAGGACCAACTTCCCATTCAAGACAAGGAAAAGTTGTATTCAAAGCAGACATCTTAAACATAAAGCTAAATGTTGTATTCAAATTTTTCAACAAATTTGTGCACAACTTTGTCTCTATGAATAAGTTTCTTTGTTTTTATGATTATGTTTCTTTTTGAAAGATTCCTTACTGCATAGGCCTATAACAAGCTTTATTTTCAATGTACCGTGTGGTTATTGGTTTTCTCAATGCAATATCCAAATTACTGACCCAACAATTTTTCTGCTAAAATTAGATTGTACTCTTTATATCCATCTATCATGCCCGTACATGTAACTCTTACATTTGAAGCACCCTGATTAATCCTGATCAGCTGTCTGTCTGTCCATCCATCAATTTCTGATGTGTATTTGCCATTTGTTTTGGGGCAGAGTAAATTGATTGATTTTGATTTTTAATACTATTTAATGTACTTACTTCACATGTAAAGAAGCTTTTCTTTAATGTATTACAAATTGGGATATATTGTCCTGCATAAATACATGTATGTGTAGTGCCCTTATAAGGGGGTGATAACAGGGAAAGTGAGGACAAAGAAAGAGACGTAGTTCTCCCGTTCACGTCTCTGTAATTAGTGACGGAGAACAGCGGAACTCCCTCTACTGGGTGTCTGCGGTACTACCTTAATCACAAACCCGTGGTGTTTCTCTGACACATAAATGGAAGTAATTCTAGTCTTCAACTATAGGTAATTAATACCTGTAACACATGCAGTATTTTTATGACAGTTTTTCTGAGTAGCTTTGGTGCATTTCTTAGTAGTAAAGGTTTCACCACTATCAGGGGCTTCTCGAAACAATTGGTGCAAACTGCAAAACATGGTAGATAACCTTCAAAAGCAAGTCGCTTTATCAGAATGGATTTTCAAAAGCAAGTAGCCACCATTGAAAAGATGACTCTTTAAACAATCAGGTCAAAAGGTCTAAACATGTTTTCATTGAGCCAGGTAACGCTGGTAGTGCTTCCCAATGTCGTTTACGGTGAAGACAGGTGTGGATGGCATTTTCAAAACAAGCATTTGATAAAAAATAAATACACTGAATCTGTGCTTTTCCTGCAGAGTCAAAAGGGAACTTTTTATACCTCTTCTAGGTTGTCTTACAATCCTTTTGAACTTGCAGAAAAACAAATGCAAGCACGCTAAACTCTTCTTGTACCATAATATGTCTTTACTGTTGCATTACACGATGCCACACCAAATCTGAGCAACAGTTGCAGTAAATGATAAGTCTTCATGTTAAAGGTTATCAGGTTCAGTCCCAGTGCAAGCCCTTGTATGACTGTGATGGTGCAGAGCAAATTAGCTTGTGCTGCATAATCTGAAATTACAGCATGCTCACCTGTTCTGTCAATTAAATGTCTGAATAACTGAACTGACTGTGGTTCTCTAAACATTTGGCTGCACCCTTTGACCAGCCCCTGTTCTATGAGGCTGACCTTCTATGTACTGTAGCTTTGTAGAAACAATGTGCACTTCATTCCAATCATGTTTACTGGTTGACGGTATACAAACTTCTAAAGTTTGTGGGATTCAGCTGTGAGTGACTGTAAAGGAGATGGTTCACACAGCCCTTTTCATCAGTGTATGATATTCTCCTGACAAAAGTTATGTATTGACATTTTCATGGAAACACAATGATAATATTTTTAATATGAATGTACAAAATGTTTGACATGTTCAACATGTTTGTATGCAGTGCTGCAAGAATGAAATGACGCTTATTAATTGTTTAAACGATGAGCGATCTGGCTGTACAAGTGTAGTTCATTTTAACAGACATGATAAATGCGAGTCAAAAATGGTCATTTGCAGAGATTTGTACTTAATCAGGTTCTTTGTGTCCAAAAGCATATGCTATTGGATGAAATGAACATGAAACTCCCACAAGGTTACACCAAATGACTTCATGTTGTGGAGTTTGCATTAACTGTTGTGCAAAGTTGAATTCTGTGAGAAATGCATCAAGACAACTGGGAAAAACTGCAAAGCTAAAGTTCTTTATTGAAGTCACAGCTTAGAAAGGTTTTTCTTTATCTGACCACAAACCAAAGCCTCCCTCACAAATGACACTCAGCACTTTGCTTCAGTTTCCCAGCATTTTTTTTCTCTCCATCTTACATTTGTTTGTTAGTGTCCCAGTGAAACCTATGATGCCCAGCACAAGTCCACCAAGGACTTCCCGGACGAGGTCGTGAGCTTCATGCGGCAGCACCAGCTGATGTGGGAGCCCGTTCTTCCTCTGGGTAACAGGCCCATCATAACCCGAGTCGGCTCTCCCTCGCTGTTCAAGAAGGTCGTGGTCGACAGAGTGGATGCTGAAGATGGACCTTATGATCTGTTGCACCTGGGCACAGGTGAGGAGAATGGGGTTCAAGCCTTGAAGCCTCTGCTCATTTTAAAAGGCAAAAATCAATCATGTGAACTTGTGAAGTTAGCGCTTCTTCTCACCCTTTTATGAAAGTGTGAAAACCTTACTTGCATGTTCTGGTTTATCCTCTTTTTTCAGTTCACCTTAAATGCTCTGTCCCGTGGTTTTCTGAAGCCTTTTCTAGTAAATGATCTCCATGAATATGATCATGTGTTGCCTTTGGCACACTAAAGAACAAATAATTTAGGAAATATGAGTTATTTTTGTGGACTCTCTTCACACCTGGAAGTAAAACGACTTGATCTCTGAGGCTCCGCCTTTTGCTCCTTATGGGTGGCACCCAAATGGTAAATGGCGTATACATGTACAGAACTTTTCTACCTTCCTTAAAGGCCCAAAGCGCTTTACGGTCACAGTCCCATTCAAACGCTGACGGCGGCTCCACAGCAGAAAACTGGCGACAACTATCCACCAGAGGCAGTGTAGGGTTCAGTGTCTTGCCCAAGGACACTTTGACACATGGAGAGGAGAGGTGAGACTCGAACCTGAAATCTTCCGAACAGAGGATGACCACCCTACCACTGCACCACTACTGCCCCAGCAAATCATGGCGTCAGCCTCAACCTGGCCTCAGCAGCGTGTCCGCTCATGAGAATACTTTATTTTGGGTTTGGTATCTTCATCAGGTTTAATTGTAGTGATGGCACCAGCTCTGAGGGTCAGCCTTCTGGACAATAAACTTTGATTAGCAAAACAGTCATCTGTGAAGTGGGGTCACAGAGTAAAAGTTGCTGGTCGGTCTGTCGTGCTCTTCCAAAGATAAGCTCCAACCATTTCTGATGAGCAGGCTCTTCTTTGGGAAAGCTGAACAAACATCAAAATCTCTCGCAGCCTAAAAAACATTTTCTCTACTTAAGACCTTGCTGAAAAACAAGCTAGCCGTAGTTTTCTCTGCAGATCAATAGGAACCATTTCTGCTATGAGTCAATTTGCTGATCACCTCTAGCTCCGCGGGGAAAGTGTGTTTGTGTTAGCCTGGGGGCAACAGCATTTTTCAAAAATGTTTTGGGAATTTTTTTATATGATTATGTTTCAACATATACTGCACTCAATCAATGCTGTTCTTCCTCTGATGTTTGTCCAGATGATGGAAAGGTGGTGAAGGCAGTGTCAGTAAATAAAGACAACCGTGAGACTGAAGAGATCTTTCTGGAGGAGCTCACCGTTTTCCAGGTTGGATTTTGTGACCCCCCCCCCCTTCCATCTGACAAAAAAAAACCTCAGAGGTGTCACACCTGGTGGGCAGGAGGCTCATTCCTTCAGGGTTCCTCCTTTAGGTTTAGTTTTCCTTTTAGCAAAAAATGTCAAAACTGTAAAACCTTCAGCCCAGATCTCAAGAAGCTGCAGAGGACTCTGATGGAAAGAAACTGGCTAGCTTTGGTACTTTCGTTGTTTCTGTCAGCTCTGAACCAAGTGACATAAATATGTTTGGTAACTCTTTCTAATAAGTATCTTAACAAACTACTTAAAGACAATACCAAGCATTATAATTCTGGTATTAAGCTGCTTATTAAGACATTTATTAGCATTTGTTAATCCTTCTTAAAATGTGTTAACATTTGTAATATTCTACAAATGAGTTAAGTTATAGTTAATAATAAATGTAGTGATTGTGTATTTGTTAACAGTTGTTGAGTGTTTTGCAGCCCCCAATCTAAAGCGTGATCAAGTGTTCATCTTCACAAACCATTTATAAATCATCTGTAAGGATAAACTGCTTAACACCAGAATTTATTTACAATTATATAAAAAAAATAAATAAATAAATATATATATATATGTATATATATATACATATATATATATATTTTTTTTTTTGGCGGCATACATGCTGACAACCACAGGCACTTAAATAGGAAAAAAGAGAAAACAGCACATGTAGAAATGAATATGTTTTTTAGCAATCCAATCTGTAGCACCCCTGTGCTCAGTGCATCTCATCTACAGAGCCTTTCAAAAGTATTCGGCTCCATTGAACTTTTCAACCTTTTGCCACATTTCAGGCTTCAAACAAAAATATATAAAACTGTAATTTTTTGTGGAGAATCAACAACAAGTGAGACAGTCATTTATTAGATGTTTCAAACATTTTTACAAATAAAAAACAGAACAATTGGGCAGAATGATTCATCCCCTTTACTTTCAGCGCAGAAAACTCTCTCCAGATGTTCAGTGAGGATCTCTGAATGATCCAATGTTGACCTAAATGACTAATGATGAGAAATAGAATCCTCCTGTGTGTAATCAAGTCTCCATATTAATGCACCTGCTCTGTGATAGTTTCAGAGGTCCGTTTAAAGCGCAGAGAGCATCAGGAAGAACAAGGAACACACCAGGCAGGTCCCAGATACTGTTGTGGAGAAGTTTAAAGCTGGATTTGGATAAAAAAGATTTCCTTTGAAGCTTTAAACATCCCAAGGAGTACCGTCCAAGTGATAATATTGAAATGGAAGGAGTATCAGACAACTGCAAATCTACAAAGTCAAACTTTCAGCTCAAACAAAGAGAAGATTGATCAGAGATGCAGCCAAGAGGCCCTTGATCACTCTGGATGAACTACAGAGATCTACAGCTGAGGTGGGAGAGTCTGTCCACAAACACTCTCCATTCAACCTCACTGAGCTCCAGCTGTTTTTCAAGGAGGAATGGGCAACAATTTCAGTCTCTCGATGTTCAAAACTGATAGAGACAAACCCCAAACAACTTACCGCTGTAATCCCAGCAGAGGTGGCGCTACAAAATATTAACTTAAGTAAAGGGGATGAATCATTTTGCATTTATCAGATTGTTGTTTCCTGAATTTGTATTAAGACTGAAGGAAGCCACACACCATCCATGATAAAAATACAATGGAAACGCACCTTGATGAATCTATATTCAACTTTTGATAGACAAGCATGCAGGACTACAGAGATGAGCGAGAGCATCCAGGCTGTTGTAAGTCCATCTAGGTCTATGGCTGGATCTAGAGGATCTAGGTCTATGGCTGACCTGCACATGCGGAAACTGATGCAAAGGGGTTGGAGTTTTGTTGAGACAATACATCACAAATCCTGCTTCACAGTGATGTGGAAGACTCATTCCTGCATAACTTCATGCACACACATTTACTGGGCTGTTCTGCAGGCAGTTCGGATGAGTTTCCTGCAGGTAAATGCATGGAGAGTCTCCTGCCACAGCTAGAATGTAGGCTTTGGTGATCAGAATAGTTGAAGAAAAACATCCCAACTTTTTCCCAATTCACACTGCATACAAGTCCACATACAAGTTACCTATTCTGGACCCAGATAGAAGTTCAGCAGACCCAACAAGCAAAAAAGTACAGTCTGTTAAGTAATGGCTACATGTACATCAGCAGACCTGCCATAGCCTCACATTTTGCTTCATTTTATCAAGCCTCTTCATCTACAAGAGCACCAGAGTACCATGAACCAAGGAAGCTGGTAAAAAAATGTAAATTTTAGTCTAAAAGAAATCAGTTGCCTTTAAAAAAAAGTGATGCAAAGTCAAATGCCAGATTTTTCTTAAATCTTGTATAGATGTTATTTCACATTATTACTTCTCTCTACTCTATACCACAGAGACCTACTCCCATCCTGAGAATAGAGCTTTCCACCAAGAGAGTAAGTGTTTCTCTGTGTTTTCTGACAATTTATTGATTGATTTATTCTTCTTTGTCTTTTTTAGCTTCTGCTAAAAACTTTGGGTCAGCAGGCAGGAATATGAGTTCAGGACATGGAGATTCATTGTCGTGTTTATTGTTTTAATAAGAACCATGTGTCACTTAAATAAGAGCTCTTGGAGAAGGTAAGTAGGAGGTGGAAATTAACCAAGGATCAGCTTTCAGCTCCTTCTAGTTTGCTGTTGTGAAGAATAGACTGACAGATGAGGTTAGACAGGAATCTCTGTGGACCCTGATGCTTGCAGATGACACTGTGAGCCATATTGAGAGCAGAGAGCAGGCGGAGGAACATCTGCAGAGGTGGAGGTTTGCTCTGAATAAAAGAAGAAATCAACAGAAGTGGAACGGTGAGATTCCAGAGATCAGAGAAGAAGAAGGTGGAGGACTTCTTAAGGTCAACAGTTCAGAACAACAGAGTGTGGGAAAGGGGTGAAGAGGCATCTGCAAGCAAGTTGAAACAGGTGGAGGAAGGTTTTAGGTGTGATGTGTGACTAAAAAATGTCATCAAGAATGAAAGGAAGGAAGATTGTGGTGAGAGCAGCCATGATGTTAGTTTAGAGGCTTGTTCCAGCTGATGGTTTGACCAAACACACACTTTCCCTCCATATCAACATCTTTTGTTCCAGGACACATCACTAGCAGGTAGGCACAGCTTCACACCTTCCTTATGTCAGATGTCCCCAGTATGTACATGTAGCATCAAATATGGAAACTAAAAATAAATCCAAAATCATCTTTGGATTCAGCTGCTACACTGAACATGGCTCTTTTAAACATCAGGTCTCTGTCAAACAAGTCTTTTATAATGAATGATCTGATTGTTGACCATAATTTGAACTGTTTTGAACTGAAACCTGGCTTGGTACTGATGCTCCAGTTATTCTCACTGAGGCTTCTCCACCTCATTTTAACTTTTTATTTTCAATCAGGTGAGGTAAGAGAGGTGGTGGAACAGCATCAACTGCTCAACGAGGTTTTAAAACGGAAGTTTTTGCTTTAACTGTGTATTCTTCATTTGAGCATCATTCATTCTTGATCTGCAACCCACCTATTTTATCAGTAACTGTTTACAGATGACCACATCATCCCCTTCAGTTTCCTACACAAATCTTCTGAGTTTTTATCCATCATTCTCTTAAGGCATAATAGGATTTTAATTACTGGAGATTATAATCTTCACGTCGACAGCTTGACAGATCTGTTTGCCTTTGAGTTTCTAAATCTTTTAAATAGTATGGATTTGACCCAGCATGTGGTACAGCTACTCACAACCGAGGACACACCCTGGACTTGGTCATTACCTACAGCCTGTCTGCTGGTGTGTCTTCTGTTGTTGACTTGGCCGTCAGACCATTACTGTGTGTTTTTTAAGGTGACTGGTTTTATCCAGCAGGAGGCCTCAGTGAGAACTGTGATGAAACGATATATAAATCCTGAAGTGACTGCAAATTTGATTGACATTTTAAAACAAACTCCTGCTCAGATTTTACCTCAATCCTGCGATTCCTTAACTGACAACTTTAACGACAGACTGAAGACTGCCATCGATCTAGTAGCTCCTCTGAAAACAAAAATCCTGAAACCAAATCCAAAGACACCTTGGAGAAATGAAGCTACTTTAACTCTGTCCAATCTCATCACGGACAATAAACACAACCCCCGGTTTCTTTGTCAAACAATTGATTTTTTATTAAACAAAGATTTGAATAAATCTATAATGCCTCACTCACAGACTACATGTGAGGACTTTGCAGACCACTTCAGGAGTAAAGTCACTGCTATCAGATCTAACCTTCAACCGGTTCATAGCACTACTTGTAATAGATCCGTGGCGTTGGCTTTACCTGAGGAAACACTGGAGAGTTTTGTCCTGGTTGATGAGATGATGCTTGGTCGAGTTTTTTCCCAAGCAAACACTACAACCGTCCTTTTAGACCCCATTCCCACTTCTCTTTTAAAAACCTGTTCTGGATTCTTTGAGCCTGAACTTTTAGCCATAGTAAACTGCTCTCTTCAGACGGGTGTCTTCCCCACTGCCTGTAAGACAGTGAGGCCCCTTCTGAAGAACAACAACCTGGATCCAAATATGATGGATAATTATAGACCTGTATCCAACTTACCATTTTTAGGTAAAATTATTGAAAAAATAGTTTTTACTCAGTTACATGATTTTTTAAAATCAACATAATATTTTAGGAAAAATGTAAATCTACTTTTAGGACAAATCACAGTACTGAGACGGCTCTTTTAAAGATTTTAACTGACCTCAGAAATAATTCAGACATGCAGAAACGTTCTATTCTGGTGCTGCTGGATCTTAGTGCCGCCTTCGATACAGTAGATCACCAGGAACTGTTCTTAACTGGTTCCTTCGTATCTCACAGATTGACATTTTTATGTAAGTATGGATACATTCTCTTCAAGAATCCATCAAATAAATTGTGGGGTTCAAGGGTCAAGTTTAGGTCCAATGCTCTTTATTTTATATATGTTGCCTCTTGGGGATGTCATCAGAAGACACGGTGTTGACTTTCACAGCTACGGTGATGATTCACAGCTTTACATCGCCGTGTCTCCTGATGACCTTGAACCTTTAAACCAGGGGTCGCATCCTTTAACACTCAAAGAGCTATTCTGAGCTGGCTTCCACTGATGAAGATATAGCCTGTGTATATGTACATATATGTTATTGGTTTTTAGCCGTGGTGGCTGGTAACATTCAAAGTTTACCAGCCCAATCTGGACTCTACCAGCCATACATTTCCCAGGAAAAATCATTTGTGTTTATCAAAGTAAAACAGTTTTTCCCTTTATTTATTCTCTCGCAAAAGCAAAACACTAATTATAATTGAAAGTGTCGTCTTATTCCAGGTTTTATAACGTTACAGAAATGTAACACTATTTTAATAAAAGACACTTCTGATCTCTGAACTGTTTTATGAACACAAACCTTTCTTTAAAGCATCAACTATCTGCACACATTAAACAGCAAAACGTTCGGGAAGTATTAAATATTGACCAATATGAACTGTTTATATTTTTTTAATCAATCCTGAAGACAATATTGGGCACAAAGCAGTGAAATCTGTGGGAGACCTGCTGGGCGCTCAGGTTGAGGGCAACTTTGTTCCCTACAGTCTGTTCTTTTTTAAGATATTTTAAAATCATTTTTATGTTTTTAATAGAAATGTATTGCACTCAATTAAAAAAGAAGACCATTTTTTTATGTAATGCAATTCGCTCCCATAAAGATTAGTATCCATAAAACTTGTTATAAATAGGAAAATAATTACTTTACATTTTTTTTTAAGTCAAATGCTGTCAAATGTCTTTGAAGACAAATGCTGATCACTGAAATTACACAAGGTCTGACGAAAGAAGTTAAAATTTTTGACTTAATAAGATAACATGATACACGCTGCTGAGACGAATAAAATACACTTCAATCGTACACTTATAATTTATTTTCCCAAACCACGCAGAGTCGCAACATAAGGCCTGTTCACACTGGACGCGGAAGCGCCGCGGAACGGAGGCCGCTTCCATTCTACGCCCTGTTAACCTATAGTGTAGTTCACATAAGACGTGGAGCGCCACGAACCTCTGCACCGGCTCGTGCCATGCCATGTGCCGTGTACATTTCAACTAAATATAAACTTGGACCAAACACTGGGATGTTTAGCTGTAAACAATAACCACAAACCTTGAAGGAGAACTAAACTGTTTACCTCTGATTTCATTATGATTTGAAAATTGCTCAATGTTCGTTGTGCTTCAAGACTTAACAGAGTAGCGTAGTGCAGAAACGCTGTCACTTGAGCCCAATGCGTTGTGGGAGATGTAGTGCACTAGTTTATGTTTCATGTAATTTTTGTTTAATGTATTGTCTATAGTAATATGAAAGAACAGATGCTCATAGGATAACAGTCTACACAAAACCCCTTTATTGCTGAGTAAAATTCAATGGTGACACATGACCAGATTTTGAAAAACAAATAAAACATTAAGCAGACATGGGGTCCCCTCCCATATGAATTAGATGGAAATGTATTGTCGTCATTTCTGGAGATGCAGAAACACCAGTTACTGAACAACAGACAGCACAACAAAACACTTACAAGTTTCAACAACAAACAGTTGGCTTCTGTGACAAAGATTTTAGGGAAATAAACTTTGCAATAGTTTTGGGGGGAAAAAAATCTTGGAATTTCTAAGTCTGTTCAATAACCTTACACATAATGAAAAGTCATGAATAAAATATGAATTCAGGAATATTACAAAAATCTTGTTTTGACTGTGATCTGCTCTAAGTAAAAAAGTATAAATAATAGCAGAAAACACATCCTCGTCTACATCAACAACGTCCTGTTGAGCACTTAATAAAACAAAATAATGGTGACAGGCAAACCGCAGCCCTTCCACATCAACAGGTTGCCTCTCCAAAATGCTCGACTGTCGATGATGCAGCCTTTGAGGGATGTCATGTCGAAGTGATTCCTGGAGAAAAAATCAAAACATGACAAACCTGGATTAGACATTTTAGCTGGCTGAGATTAAATCACATGACTTTCAAATATTTTAAAGAAAACTTTTGTTAAACACTCCAGCTATGATAATTTGAGTATTTATTGAAGAAAACATAAAAAAAAGCCAGACAATACAAGACACTTGACTGTGATCACAGGAAGGATACGTAAAATGATAAAGCAGTGCTTCTTTTGTAATGCGTAATCTGTGTAATTGCATTTCAGGGTTGATTTTAAAGTTTTCTTAATGGTTTATAAATGTTTTCGTGGTCTTGGCCCTAATTTTTTACATGACCTGCTTTTAAGATATGAACCCTCATGGACCCCGAGGTTCTCCGGTGCTGGCCTCTTAGTTGACCAAAACCTGTGGTGAGGCTTCGTTCTGCCACTACGGTCCTCGCCTGTGGAACAGCCTGCTGGAGAACCTCAGAGCCGCAGAGAAGTTAGAGGTTTTTAAAAAGAGGCTCCAGACCCACCAATGTATCTTTTTTATGAGTTTTGTAATTATTTAATTTTATCTTTTATTTATTTTTTTTTACTTTTACTTGAATCATTTTATAGTTATTTCATTTACACAATTATTCTTTTAATATACTAACCATGTTATTATTTATTTTTTTATTTTCCAGTTCTGTGTCCACAGCTCTCCTTATATAAGCGACTTTAATCTTGAATCATCACATAATTACTGCAAAAAAGCAGTAATTCTGCAATATAGAGAGCTGAACGTGGCACCAAAAAAAAAAAAAAACAAGAAACATCTGACCCTGCAGACCTCAGAATTGCACCTGCCGACATCCAAGCTAAACTGAACCCACTTATGGCACTGGAAGCTAAGCTAGCTCCACTCTTGGAGCTTGATGCTAAGCTAACACCTCTAATGGAACTTGTGCAGGAACTCCAACAAGAACGAGCAAGAAATGAACAACGGGATACTCGATTTGACCTCCTGGATAGAAGAACAAACAACTTGGATCAACAAGTAAGAATGAATAATGTCATTCTCATGGGATTTCAGCTCAAACCGCAGGCAAGGCCTGGCGCAGCTAACTTTAGCACAGAAGCTTGCGGGGCTTCAGTGGGCACAGCCAAGAGCATGGAGAGTCAAGTTGGATCATTTCCAACTTCTGAAGGGATTTCTCTGGATCTGAATACCATCGAGATCTGCCATCCACTTCCCAGGATAAAAGAGTCAGATAAACCAAAAATGAAAAATAGCTCTGATGAAGCAGAGAAGATTGTTGAAAGAGACGGCTGCTTATCTTAATGATCATCTCACCAACATTAATGCTGCACTGGCAAAGCACGCCAGGCTCCTGAAGCGGAAAAAGCAGATCCAGAGCACATGGGTGCTGAATTCCAAGATCTGCGTTAAACCGAATGGTCCACCGGACCTGACCAAGGCAATGGTCATCACCAGCATGAAAGACTTAGAGAAGTGTGTGGTCACAGATGTCTGACCCTTTAATTGATGCATACTAAGAGTCAAATATGATTTCAAGAAAATATGGTGCAGAGGATTTACCACTGACTCTTATGTCAATGTTGACCCTGATTTTCAGCAGCAATTTCTGCCCTGCAGACAACTGGAGCTCAACTTACTTGCCTAAGGATCTTCTAATGAAAAATTATCATAGTTTTTATTTTTATTCTGATTTAAGTAAATTGCTTTTCTATTGAAAATAATCTGCATATATTTTCCATTTTTATACTGATTCATGTAAATGATTTTTTCAGATGTTGGAAACTTGCTCCTTATTGCTGAGTTTCTCTCATGAGAAATAATATACATTAGAGGATGTTTGAAACGTACATCACTGTTTCTTTCTTTCTGCATAAGCTACTAATAAGTTTAAAATAGTGTTGTACTTACTTACATAGCAATGCAATTCATTGTTACTTAAGGATGCTTATTGACCTAAATCAGTGTTGGTACAGTATTAATAGCTAATTATAAGTTACAAACCAGATATTGATAACAATTAGAAGTTAATGGTGTGGTCGAGTTGGGGTTGGATTATATAAATTTGCTTCCTCCCACTCCCATTAAAGCAATCTATCATTTGATGCCTAATTATTCTGTGTTTGACATGTTTTGTATTGACGTAAACCTCTGGTGACTGCGTTACTTATGTGTTATTCTTGCCTGATTGCTTGAAATAAAGCATTTAAAGTTCTAAATTATATTCACATTATTGAAGTGTATGTTTAAGTTGTTCCTAATGCTTTTATTTATTCATTCTTTAACTCCTGATTCTTCACGGAGACCCTCTGTTCTGGGGTTCTACTGGCTCTGACAGCTGGTGGGCTGTTGCTATGGCGCCCGTTCACATTTGGGCGGCTGGTGCGCAGAGAGTGTGCTCTGCGCTGTCCTGTGCTGGGCGGGCGGTGCTGCAATGGCCTTCGTGGTCGAGCTACTCCCTGGAATAAATGGATCCCTGTAATACTGTTTATGCACAGCAGCACAAAGCCAGAGTGTTTCCTTACAGTTCTCAGTCTTTGTTCAGTACCGTTTAAGGGTTAAATTGGGGAACTGGGTGGATGAAGAAGGAATCGGGGGAGGTGCTTGATTTTTAAAATTTTCTGTGTGTATTTGTTTTTAAAAACTCTGCATTTTTAAAAGGTATTTTATTTGCTTTCATTTAAAGCGCTTTGTGTTTTAGCTGAATGAAAGGAGCTATACAAATAAATAAAGTTTGAGTTTGATGCAGAGACAGGAGGCAGAGCTGGAGGCAGAAGAGATGAAGATGCTGAAGTTTTCTTTGTAGAGACCAGAAGCGATCCAATGAATGAATTAATGAATCCATCAGAGGAACAGATCAAGCTTGATGTTTTGGAAATAAATGTAGGGAAGGAGATGGAGATGCTTTGGACACGTTGAGAGGAGGAACAGTGATGATGGTAAACTGATGCTGAGGCCAGGAAAGAGAGGAAGACCAGAGGAAAGAGAGGAAGAGGAGGTTCATGGATGTAGAGAAGGAGGATATGAGGCTGGACGGTGTGACAATGCAGAAAATGCAGAGGGTTAGATGGAGGTCTGGATGATTATTCATGGTGTTCCAACAGATTACATTAAAGGAGAAGAATAAGCTGATGAAGAGGGCTTTTGACATGAGCTACAGGGAGGAACCTCGTGTGTCCACAGCAATCAGTTCGTAGTTTATAAACAGTTAAGATGCTGGCCTTTAAGAACTG